>CM062349.1:29046000-30296000 GCA_031216105.1 Dalbergia cultrata
AGTCATACAAAAGAGAAAGAAAGTGAAACTATGTCAAGTTCTTTATTAAATACCCAAAACCCCTATCTAGAGAAAAATCTCTAGAACGTGCTGGCCAACTTTAAGGTTGACAAGGGTAGGCTTGGGCTTTTAGAAATCCTTAGATTAATTTTCTTAAGTTGGAAAACCATGTGAGCTAGATAACATATAGATGAAGTTATAAGAAAAGGAAAACTCAAGCTTTAAAGGTTTCTTTGAGATGAACACAATGTCATCATCTAGAAACTCTCATCATCAAGCTTTCATGCTCATAACAAGGCCTAGAGGCCAAAATGAAAAGAAAAGGAAAAACAAAGGAAGGTTCAAAAGAATCCAAGAGGAAACTAGAGAAAAACACTTTCTTGAGCAAAACAAAGTTTGAAAACAAATCCCTACCTTGTGATGAAGGTAAAAGCTTGGACTTGAAGATGAAATGAGATGAGCAACCCCTCCTAGGATGGTGGTGGTGATTCGGCCAAAGAGGAAGGAAAAGAAAGGAAATGTGTTTTGGGTGAAGTTGTGTTTGAGGTGTGGTGTTTGAGAGGTTTGATGATGGTTCAAGGCTTTGGGGTGGTGTTTGATGGTTGAGAGATGATGATGAGATGAAGAGATGAAGAAGATGAAGATGAAAAGAAAGGAAGAACACTTTTGAAACTTTGAGAGAAAAGAAAAACTTAGCAAGACAACTCTAAAACTCTAAACTTAGCAAATGCTTCAAGGTGCAACAAGGCTATCACAAGCATCCTATTTATAAAAAAAACAAAGCCATGGAACTCACCAAAGGGAGGAGTGGCCGTGTGGTATTGGAGGGAAAAGGGAGAGGAAAATATCTCTTACACAAGGTCATTCAAGCATGGTTTGAAGTATGGAAGCTATGCTACAAAGTATGGTTTGATGTGAGTTAATTTCCTATCAAATTTTTATGAAATTAGGCTTCTAGAAACAATGCATGGCTGGAACGTTTCCAGCCACAATTAAATGGAGAAAATGAGCTATTTTAATTAGTTATTTACTTGGAAAATCAAGCTTGATTGAAAGTTATGACAAGGTATAGTGTATGTGACTTGAGGTATGGCCTTGGAGTGTTGAAAAATTGAACATGTGATGCATATGGGGAGGGTGAGGCTTCAGCCAGGGCTGGACAGCAGAGTGGGGGTGAGTTTTGACCATTTAATTGGCTGTTAATGGTAGGTTTAGATGTGTATTAGCTTAGGTATAAGGTTAGGAATGATTAAGCTTAAGTTTAGGTAACTAAGAATGTGATTTAGGGAGTTTATGACAAGTTTAGGAGTGCTCATACATCATTAGAGAATTTTAAACTCATTTATGAATAAACAATGTGTAACACAATTCCATGATTTAAGGAATTGGAAAGAGAAAACACTATTCAAGATTCTATGACTAGGTGTCTTGAAATTAAAATATGATTTTAGGTTGTAATTAAGCACTTTTTGGTTCTAATCAACTTTAATAAATTATTTTGACTCAAGATTAATTAAGAAAATTAATTAACCTTCGATTAGAGCCTAATATTGCTTAGGTTTGCTTAATCACGCGATTAAGCGTAAAAACACGAAACTAGGGGCAAAACCGTAATTTTGCACTAATTTTGCCCGGGACTTCAAAAATTAAAACTGAGGTCATAAAATACATAAAAATGCCTTTTAAAACCATCTGGAGAAATTTCGGGTTCATCTGGCACTTGCAAACGGGTAAAACACCGCAGGGGCATTTTGGTCATTTTAACCCGAAAACTCGAAAAACGAGATTTTCGATCCCGGGAAGGTACACAGGTCTTCTAATCCCCTTTCAACATCGATTTTTCCCTTCGAGTACTACCGAACCGGCTTTCCTCGAATTCCGGGCTGAAAATGACCTCAGGGGCATTTTGGTCATTTTCACTCTAATAAAAAAATCGGGGCGTTACACTTCATCTTCAGCCTTAGACACTTTTACCATAATCCTCTTTCAACACAAAACCTTGATCAAATCTTTTTCACAAACACCAAAATCCATGGTAGAAGGAAAACAACTCGATCACCTAGCCAAACAAGGAATGTTCCACATGTATGATGAACCTGATATACATGAGCATTACACCAAGAACTTTTCCCTCAAGAAGGTTGTTCCTAGGACAACCATGAGAATGGGACTTCTTGAAGAGTTACAAATTATGAAAGAATTCTTCTCATTCCATGGATGGGTAGAGATCTCAAATAGGGTCATTCCTAGCATGGTGATAGTGTTCTACTTACAAATCAAGGGAACATCAGAAACTTGCTTCAAGACCATAATCAAAGACTACTCCTTAGAGGTTGGACCTTCAGGACCGTCAAATTCTATCATAGCACATTATGAAGGGATTGGATGTGTGCCTTACAACAACTAGACTTACTCATTGGGTGTTAATGAAGGGGACATATCAAGGTATCTCACTGACTCAGTAATGCATAATCCTAATGAGATAACCTCTACCATGTTGAGTGTTAGAGCTAGGAAAGTCTTTATTATTGTTTAGTTTTCAATTTTTCCAAGACTTGGAAGCATAGATGTGCTTACGAGTATGGATTGCTTGTTGTTGTATTGTTTGTTATCCAAGAAGAAGATGAACCTACCTAGACAAATAATAGACTATATGTTGACTGTCGTTAACAAGGACATAAGAAGAACTACTGGTGTTCCTTATGAGATGCTCTTGACCAGGTTATTTCAATACATGGGCTATCCTCTAGCTGATAAGTGATATGAATTCATGCTGGGAATATAGTTTATTATGAGCTCTTCCAAAACTATGAGGTGAACAAAAAGAGCTTATGTGAATATTAGTTCTAGAGGGCCAAGCCCCAAGACAAGGAATGAAAGGAAGAGAAAGGAAGAACAAATAAAAGGAAAAGAAAAAGCTGAGAAAGAAGAGAAAATAAAAGGAAAAAAAAGCTGGTCTTGCATTTAGAAAGTGATGATTCTTAAGGAACTGAGTTTGAAAATGTTCTTGTTTGTCATTAATCTGGAGAAGAGGACTAAGCACAGGGAGGACAAAAGGCAAAAGGTGGAGTAGAAATTGAAGTGGAACCCCTAAAAGGTGAAGGACCCAGAAAAAATCCTAACAAATTGTCTATCAGGAGACAAGACATTGAGCATAAGTACAATAAATTTCCAAAAGATGTTCTAAGAAGTGCTCTGATCCTGAAGGATATGCTTGAAGGTGAGTGTGCTAGGCATGTTATCATTAAGGATAAAGACCTTTCTGAGGATGAAGAAAAAGCTGAAAAGATTCTCAAGGAAAATAAAATTCTTTAAGCGAAAAGAAAATGTAGAAAGCTAATAAAGTTTAGTAGGCCAAGGGGATTCAAAGCTGAAGCAAAAAAAGCTCAAGGGTACAAGTCTCTAAACCCTTTGTAGCCATACAAGATCAACCCTCAAGGCCAATGACTCGACAATTTGGCTATACCACATTCCTAATGTCTGTTGCATCACCTTCAAAGGTCCCATCAGAAACCACTTCTACTATAGAGTCCACTACTGCTCTAGAGGATGCAAGGGATGCAATTAAGAAGGACATAAAACAATAAATGGAACTTGAGAAAGCAGCCTCTACAAAAGCTGAGAAAGTGGTTCCTGAACCTGAGAAAGTTGAAAAAGTGATTTCATAAACCACCCTAAAGATGTTGATGATACCATGACTCTGAACCAAATTTTGAAATATGTTTCCACAAACATTGAGGAAGAAGCTCACACTAAGAGGGAGGGGACCAAGGAGCTGAGGCTATATTAGATTGAATTGTCAATAGCTCTTGAACTGATTTTTGAGGAGCCTGAGGAAGAACAACCTGCTGAGCCATCCACTACCATTATTCTGAAGAACATAGCTTTCCTATCCATCAGAATCACATCCTTAGATGAGGGTGATAAGGCCTCAGAAACTAGCCCCCATCAAAATTATGTTTATGCTACTCCACTTGTTGATGCTACCACTATTACTACTATTGCTCCCACTATTTCTACTACTACAGCTGCTATTACTACTACTGCTACTAAAGCTAAATCTAAGCTAAAAGAAGCTCAAGTATCTCAAGGATCAAGAGACACAGTTCCTCTTGAGATCTCTAGAGAACAAGTTGCAAGTTGAAAAATGCACGAGAAGTGGGGTTGAATCGTGTTTTTCTCTTCTCCATCTCTTTACGATACTGAAACATTAATCAATATACTATCAATCATTTAGCTTGAAGTGCAGGAGAAACAATGTTAGATATTTCAGTGAGTAGCTTCCTAAAGTATAACGTCAATAATAGAATAGCTAAAAATGAACTTTAACAGATATTGAATGATAACATAGAGCAATGAAAATAAAAAGATAAGGAGAAGAAGATATGACAGATATTTTTATACTAGTTTGACCAATCCTACCTACATGCAGTACTCAACTTCAGTTGAGATTCACTAAAACATTTCTCAACTTGAGAAAGAAAAATCAGATGTTCTTTACAGTAGCCTTCCCAAGCTCTAACCTGTGACCAATAGACAAGCCCTACTATCACAAACCAAGTAGTTATTCACTAGCCTCTTCAAGCTGAACCGAGTAGTCTTTAACCAACCTCTCCAAGCTAAAACTGTGACAAGTAAAACAACTTTTACTGTCATATTGCAAGTAGTCTTTGACTGGCTTCTCCAAGCTAAAATTGAGTAGTCTTTCACCAACCTCTCCAAGCTAAACCGTGACCAGCAAGATCACCTTACTGTTGTGTTGCAAGTAGTTTTACCTTAGCCTTACCAAGCTATTTGACTCTGATTACTACTAGATCAAGGATACAAACGTTTGTGTGTAGGTTTGCAACTCAAACTAACCTACACTCAAGTTTCCTTAAAATATATAGTGAATAACTTGGGACAACTTGAATGACTTCTTTCTAACAATTCATCCTTGGAAAAACGTATAAACTATTTAGGAATGTAGAAAGAAGATTTTTACAAGCAAAGAAACTAATTACTAGAAGTAATGAACCTTACAAGATATGAGGAGAGGTTTTCATAGAGTTTCCACTCTTGTGTAACATCAATCCTATTTTTCTTTTGAGCACAACATCTCTATTTATAGAGTTCTTCCTTTATGACCATTGCCCTTGATCAATTCTCCAAGTGGCTTGTGTTGATCATCTATTTGTGTCTTGGAAAAGCAATCTAAAAGAGTAGGTTGACAATTTGTCAGATCTATTTGCAGAAGCCGTTGTAAAGTTGAGATTTATGATGTCCCTTCAAAAACTATGCTTTAACTTTCTGATCCTGGTTTCTGAACTTTTCCTTCTAGAAACTGGTGTTGTTGACCGAGTTAGCAGAAGAAATAATACATGTAATACCATTTCTACCATAAAGCTATGCTTAATCCATAACCTTATAGTGAGTAGTTGTTACTTGTTAACTTTGCTTAACCTTAGAGGTGTCTATATAATATGTAAATATGAGCCTGCTTTTGCGATAAACATAAACTACTCTTTCTATGTAGCTAAGTTTGAACATAATTTTATTACACGCTGATGAATCAATAGTATACATAACTATATCAAACCCTTACCCTTGTTTATGCAGGAACTTTCTAATCTAGGTAGGGTACTACTCAAAATTCACTAAAAGAAAATAAAAAGACTGACTAAATGCTCTATTGTCGGTACATCAAAATGTCTGGACCATAATGCCAATACCAGCCAAGGATCTCCATAAAATCACCATCAATGCAATCTATGTAAAAAATGATAATAGTAGGAATGAGAATCAAAGATTCCTAATAGGAAAAATACCAGTCTACTACATAGTGATATCTTACATAGTATTAAAATAATTAATCGGTTTTCTGGTTGTCTATATAATACTTAGTTTATTTGTTTTATTTCTTCTTTAACATAATCTTATTAGTAAAATTTCGGCTTGATAATAGAACTCATAGGATTCCTAATACTTCTCATCTGATGTACTGCCAACGATATAATACCATCGTGTTACAACCTTATACAATTCAATCGATGTAGTACGTCTACTACAACCTTATATAGATCTCATCACAATAGCATGTTATTCTCAATACATCTCTTTCATCACAATGACGTAATACCGTCATGTTACAACCTTATCTAATTCAATCAGTGTATCACATATACTATGACCTCTTTGAATCCATGAGCTTACAATCAAGCAATTAATATTCAATAAAGCTTATTTATGCATTAATTTCTTAAGCTTTCTTTCTTCATAAAAACAAAATCTTTAATATTTATTTAGGAAATCTTATGATTATCAAGTAAAATCTATTATCAATAGTTCTATTTCTCATACTTTTGCTTTGAGATTTCCTTGAAATCTCCTTAATTCTTATGAGATTTTCTTTGTTAAGCCTTCTAAATTACTGTAAGACTCTTCTCTTAAAAATCTCCTGAACTCTTATGAGATTTTCTCTTTAGAATCTTCTTAATTCTTATGAAATTTTCTATTAAAAAATCTCCTAACTTCTTATAAAACTTCTTTGCAAAAATTCTCTTTAATTTTTAGGAGATTTATGAATAAAATCTGCTAAAAGTTTTATGACATTTTTTTAAAAGAAGATAGCTAAACTTTTTATGAGATTTTTCTATAAAATCCGCTAATCTTTTATGAGATTTCTTTGCTACAAAAACTTATAGGACTTTTTACTTGACAATTCTTAAAACTTTTAGGAAATTAAACCAAGTATCTTACTTAGATTTCAAAGCTTTTATTCTATAGATCAAAATCTCATCCTTTTCATAAAACTTTAGCATCATACTTCAAAATAGTTCATAATTTACAAAATGATTTCTAATAATATTCTGGTAAAATTTCTAGATATCTCACTCTTTTTAGAAAACCAAAAATCTCTTTGCTTACTTTGTAAATCTCTTAAATCCATTCAATCTATACACAAGATTATTATCTCTTCTATCCTTTTTATCTATCAAGTTCATATACATATGCATCTTGAAATAATTTTAGATTTCACAAACATATTTTCAAGTATGTCTCAAGAGTTTATCTAGCAAAAATAGTCAAACAATCAACAAGCAATAGACATATATTTTTTCTACCTTTCTCCAAGCTTTTCACACACTTTTCCTCTAGCTTTTCTTCTCTAATTTAAAGTTTCAAACCCATTTTTCAGCCCTTCTATAAGCTGCCAGTTGGACATCTTTGAAAAGAAAAAAGAAGGTTTTGGTTTGAATTTGATGTAGAGGATGTAACATCCTAATTTTTAACCCAATACTCCTAGAACGTATTTAGGTTAACCATTAGTTTATTACTCTTTAGTTTCATTCTTTCTTTAAAATACATAGAGGAAAATACGGGTAAAATTTATTTTTTGAAACTTAAAACAAAAACATGAGCCGAGCGCGTGCTATCTAGAGGCGAACATATAATCGTAAACAACAATAAACAAAAGAAACAACTCATACACATAATTAGCAACATATCATATCATGAAACATAGCTTTATTATATAGCATAGTTTAAGATACACAGAAACAAAGTCACACCCTTATATAATGGCCTGAGCTTTCGATACAAAGGAAATAACTGGAAATACGAGAAAGCAATAAAGTACATGGAAATGAAATTATCAAATACAAAGAAACAGAGAGTACATGGAACGATAACAACAACAGCCAGCTACAAAACCCTCCCACTAGTCCTATGATTGCTAAACTAGATACCCCTAGCAAAAGATACTGTGAGAAAGGGGATCCTCATGACAACTCGGGCACTCGAACAGACTACTCCATCACGATCTACTGATGGCGCCGATCCTAGAGTGTGTGCAAACGGAACAGGGGACGGACGTGGCCCCCATGACGGAGACATATCTCTGGTCACCGGGCGAGACGGGGCTATGTCACTATGTCGTTGCTGCCTCTACCCACATCCACGTCGTGGCAAAACCCTCTGAGTATATGTGATTAGGGGAGTTCTCGGATGGATTAGTCTCGGATCATCTCGAGTGAGGAACGTAATCGGGGTAGTCACGTACGGCTGAGGGGGACGGGCGAGCATAGCGGGTCTACTCATCACAGGGGCGATTGCACTCGAAGATCAGGTCATCACCATAAGGAGAGGTAGGAGTAATATAGAAGCTGGACACTGGGTATACAAATGGTCATCCCATGTACGCAAAAATGTACATAGCGCATCGACCCTCGAAGTGGTAGGAGCGGTGATTAGGGTCATAATGTACCTCCCACACAGGCATATCAACAAAGATCACGGAAGACACCATCGACCTCTGAAGACGTAACCAAAAGAAAGAAAGAAAGATAGAGGGGGTGAGAATCTTGATAAAGAGTCTCAGTAAGGGAAACCTCCTATCCTAGTAACATTGTCTACGTCTCCAGGAACCTTGGGTTTCTTGTAAAAAGGTGAGCATGCATAAGGTTCATTATTAGGTTTATAAACATAACTATCCAAGGTTCGTTCATTTTAGAATGAATCTTAATGTTATGTATGCAACATAGCAAAACATGAATGCATGATAACACGTTATGCAAGTAAATCAATCATAATATCAAGAAACATCATATAAGTGGCATAAAGTGGCATGTAATCTTTCATGTGAAACTTTTCTCTTTTCTCATCTGCGTGACATTAAAACATCATACTTAGCATCATAGGGCCACCCTAAAACATCATCTAGGTTATGAGCCTGTACCTTAACTAGTCGTCACTAGCTCGTACTCATCCTATGAAAAGCATAAACATATTAATCCCGACTTCTAGAGTACAGGCTAGGGGGCATAAGAATCACCTATCACAACCTTTAATTCGGGGAGTCCATAGGAATATTTCCTTCTTTGAAATGCTTTACTGGCATCTAGTTCACAGCGAATTGTCCGCTTTGGCAAGCTCTATGTCAATACCCTCACGGATTTGCCTCCTCCCCACCACAGTGGGAGAAATGCATCTCAGTGCTATGTCACAATTAAAATCTTTTGTGTTCCTTGGGGTGCTTGGCTAAATTGGTGTCACCCAGGATGCATCTCATGAAGTTTTTCAAAAACATTCTCAAGTCCTCAAATTTGACAGAAATTTGGTAGCATAACTGTTGTATATCGAATTTCTTTCAAATTTGCTTTATGCTACAAGAACTCATAGTGCATGTACTTTCACATTCAATTCCACATTTCAGAATAAATCACTAAAGTCATATAAATAGTTTCATCATAGCACATGCATCAACATAGCTTAACTTGAATAAATAACTCATTATGTCATTAGTCCTACGGCATTTCAAGCCTTGTTAAACCTTACGGGTCTTAAACTTAACATCTGATTAATCTAATATCCGTTCTTAACCTTTTATGCACCTAGGGGATCATTACCAATAATTCTTAATACTTATTATGAATGTAATTAACGTCAAATATTCATGGGGCAGAATTCTAATCTTTCGAATTACGGGTGTTTAGGAGTCACAACTTTGACCCTTTCTAAGTTCTGCCTTCTCCTAAAGTACTAAGATAAATTCATAAACCAATTATGAGGGATTCCTACACATGTATACTAATTATAAACCATTTTTACTAACTTTAAACATGCTGAAACAGAATCCATAATTTTAGTTTCTAAAGGTTCTAGAAATCTCATTTATAATCCTTTTTAGTTACTTATTGTTCCTAACCCTCACCAAATAATTTTTCCTCCACTCAAACATAATTTTTACAGATTTTAACTTATAAAAATAGCATCATACAGTGGCCAAAATTCCAGGGCAGTGGCCGAATCATATATGTCACATAATTATATAAAATCACATTTTCAAGTGCATACTAGTTACTAGTTTTCTCTTGGAATCAATTTAGGACCTCAAACTCGTTTAGAAACTAATTTATTTCATAAAAATCATAAAAATATAAGTAAGGGCAGTAGCTATATTAATTTACTCATAGTTGAGATTTAAAACTTAAAAACATACTTATAACATTTTATAAGTTCACCTATGCTTGAGAAAATCCTAAAACATAGGCTATTGGCACTTATAACTAGATGAAACCTATCCTAGGTCCATCTCCATCACATGGCTAAAATTATCATCCATAAAACACTTCCATTTTCCAAACTTTAATTGAGATAATAGTGGGCAAGTCTTTGAGCTCTAGGTTCCTTAGGTGATGACATAAACTTAAACATGCTATGCAATTGGTTTATTCTTCATTATAAAGTGAGAGCATAAATAAATATGATATGCAACTTATTATTATCTTTAAAGTTTAAATGATGACTTAAAATATAAATATGAGAATGCAAGCTTATTCTTTATTCTTGGAAATTTAGTCTTGACATAAAAATAAGTATGAGTGCAAGTTCATTTTAATTTAACTAGAGCTCATACAAGACTTTTAGAAGAACGAAAATAATCTCAACCCAACACTTATCTAACAAGACAAAGTGAGCTTTAGAGTTCTTATACCAAGGTTTCAAAGAAACCTCATGGTTTGAACATCATCATCAGGCTAAAGGAAAATGAACTTAAGAGATCAAAATAAATAACTACACTTCTTGAAACAAAGTACATCTAGAGTAAACTACATCATATTGTTTATTTTATGCCCAAGAGCTCCTATCTAAAGTAAATTCTATAACGTGCCAGCCAACTTTAAGGTTGACAAGGGTAAGCTTTGGGCTCTTTGAAAACAAGTGTTATATTTTCTTAAGTAAACATTATGTGAGCTACCTAGCATTTTTATCAACTTGTAACAAGAAAAGGAAATAAAAACCAAAACTAGAAAAGGAGAAGGAAAGGAAAACCGAAACCTTGAGGAAAGGTAAAGAAAGGAAAAACTAAAATGTTTCAAGATAAAAAAACAAGTTTCAAGCTTTAAAGGTTTCTCAAATGAAAATCATAAGACCATTATCTTGAAACCTCATCATCAAGCTCAAGATTTTCCTTTCAAAAACCAAGTCCATAACCAAAAACAAAAAAAGAGAAAAAGAGTTTGAACCAAGAGGAAACTAGCACTTTTTCATATCAAATAAAAGAAAAGCTTTTGAAACAAAACCCCTACCAAGTATGAAGATGAAAACTTGGTTCTTGAAGTGAGGATGAAAAGAAAAACTCCTCTCAAGATGGTGGTGGTGCTTCGGCCAAGACAAGAAAAAAGGAAAGGAAATGTGTTTTGTGTGAGCTTGCGTTTGGGAAAGGATGCTTTGGTGTTTTGATGGTGGTTTAAGGTGGTTGTGTGGTGGTTTAAGGTTGTAATATGGTGGCTCAAGGAGAAGGATGAAGAAGATGAGAACTCTTAGAACTTGAGAGAAAATGAAAGAACTTGCAAGAATGCTTTGGAACTTACACTTAGCAAATGATCTAAAGGTTCTTACAAGTTCATTTGCATGTGTATTTTTATAAGGAAATGAAACAAAATGGAGGTGCATTGAGGGGGAGCGCTGGCCGTGAGCTTCCTCATGGAACATTACGTGAGAGGTTTGTTTCTTTGAAGCATGGTGAGGTATGGTTTGAAGTGTGGTGGGTATGGTTCAAGGTATGGTTCAAGGCAAGGCCTAAGTATGGTGCAAGCATGGCCTTGGAGTGCAAAACAAATTCAACATGTGGGAAATGAGGAGGAGGAGGTTTGACCATGATACATCCAAGGGGGAGGGATTTATTTCATTTAATTGTGGTTTAGTGATGTGTTTAGGTGTTTCTTTGATTAAGCTTTTGATTAGGAATTTGTAAGAAAGTGTTTAGGTGAGGTAATTGTGTAATTAGGAACATTAAGACATGATTAGGAGTGGTCTTGCTTCATTAGCTAAATTAAAACTCATTTTATGATACGAATGTGTACAAACACAATTCCTTAATTTAAGGAATTGGAAAAAGAAAACACTATTCAAGATTCCATGACAAAGAATCTTGATTTTTAGAAAAGATTAAGGTGTAACTAAGCAATCTTAGGTTCTAATTAACTTTAATAAATTATCTTGACTCTAGATTGATTATCGAAATTAATTAATCTTCGATTAGAGCCTAATATTGCTTAGGTTTCCTTAATTACATCATTAAGTTCAAAAACACTATTCTAGAGGCAAAATCGTAATTTTGCACAAAATTCGGTCGGGACCACCGAGACTTTAACAGATATCCTCAAACACATAAAAACATCAGTTTAAACCTTTTGGAAAGTTTCTGGGCTCAAACGGCACTTATACCCGCGTAAAAATGCTATAGGGGTATTTTGGTCATTTTGACCCGAAATATCAAAAAATGAGATTTTTCTGCTCTATTAACATTCATTCACATATAATCCCCTTCTAACATTGAGTTAACCCTTTGAGGACTACCGGATCGGCTATCCTCGAATTTCGGGTGGAAAATGACCTCGGGGGCATTTTGGTCATTCTCGCTCAGATAGAAAAATCAGGGTGTTACAGAGGAAGTGTTCTTGAACTAGCTTAAGTGTTTATCTAAGCATAACCTTTAAGAATTTGGTGGTTTCATGGAGTTTGAAGAAAAAGAAAATGGAAGATATGAAGGAAGAAGAAGGGAACGTGGTTGATGTCCAAATAAAAAAGAAAATGCCACATTTTTTTTTGCATTTTTCTTTTATATAGAAAAACTTACTTGGTGAGTAGGTAATAAGAATATATATATCTTTGGATTAATTTGCCTTGTATTTATATTAGAAATGTCTATATTTATTTGAATTTTCTAAGTAAAAATTATCTGAGATATAATAATATGCATTAGTTGGACCAGTTTCGGTGTTTTGGTGTACCGGTTATTACCATTTCGGTACCTAATTAACATAAATAAAACTTTACTAGGTTAAAAAATATTTATTTAACCTTATCCTTATTTTTATCTATGTCCTTATACTAATTAAAGGGTCTCATTATATATCCTTGATTAAAATATTATTATATTGAATTTTTAATAATGTAAAATTAGTTTTTATTTTTTTTATAGAATCCTCATATTATTATGGTCATAACTGTGTCTATCAAAATTTTCAAAATCCCTATAGATTCTTTACATTTAATTATTTTATCACAATAATACTTTAAAAAAAATGAGTCGTTACAATACACCAGTTTGAAACTAGGTTTGACTTAAAATTTGAATTTCAAAAATTCAAATTCCCCTAATTCCAATAAAGATTAGTGCTCCACAATGAAGTGAGCTTTCTAATGTACAGTATCAGTTCCTTGATAATTTTTTTGTCTTCTAGTCTTCAATCAGAGCTTTATTAATGATGAAAATATTGCGATCATGATGATTGAAGGCTGAGTAACACATTATTTTCAAAGTTTGCTTGATGTCTTCATTCTAAGCATACTTTCGGATTTTCAGTGCTACTTTTTGAAGACCCCTGCCTTGGTTTCTTGTTCTCGATTTGATTTTCCTCAATCCGTACGGCATGTATATGTACTTTCCATCAAAGGCAACGTTTTCCAGGGGGTTGCTTATACTGATGTTATCTGTTCTCTAAGGTAATGGTTTAGTGAGAAAAAGCAATAATCTATGAAAAAAAGCATTGCCTATACTTCATGAAAGGCAACACTTTTGTTACCAATTAAAGGCAATGGTTTTTGTACCCTTTATGCATTGCATTTTATTCACATTTAAGGCAACGCTTTAGAAACGTTGCTTTTTCTCTAGTTAAAGGCAACGATTTATATCCTTGCCTTTTCTGATATTTTATGCAACTTGTGAACAGCGTTGCCTTTTCTAACAGTGTAGGCAACTAATTCAAACCATTGTCTTTGCTGTTATTTTAGGCATTAATCAAAAACCATTACTTCTTCTCAATTTTGATTGTCTCATATTCTCAAAAGTGTAGCCATTCATTTTAACTTGCTAATGCCTATGAAGCATGCATGCAAGACACTAAAAGATGAAGGATCCTACAAATACAAAAGATATAATATTCTACAACTTTTCCAAACATTTTGAAGTTAACTGAAATACATAGCAAAAGATGAGAGATGGCATACATAGCAAAAGATAAGAGATGGCATATAATGCAAACAATTTTTCATTCTTTGTGATTAAAATCTCCAAACATTTTGATACTTATGCAATGAATAATCAAGAGTTAACCTAACTTCTGAAGAGTTTCAAAATAACAAGGACACAGTCATCCCACTAGTTAAACTTACAGAAATCTCATTGAAAGTTATTATATCCATAAAATTACTTCTGAATGCCAATAAACTTGGGCCTTTCCAAAATTGAAATGTTGCAACTAAAATAGGCTAAAGGAATCACCCAAAAATAAATAAATAAAGCAAAAACTCCCTTTTGCATTTCATATTTTACAATAAATTATATGTTTACAGGCGTATGTGCTAATTAGAATATGAAGTTATGGCTCCGGATAAATATTAACTGGTGACAAGACTATGGCATTGAATCTTGCATGATTTTAATATGAGTGAAAAGTGAATGATTAGGGAAAATTATAAATTACAACAATTTTCAAAGAAAATATTCTTATACAACTTACAACTAACTTTCAGCAAATAGTTTTGCAATGAACTAGTTAAAATACGATGAACACCCCCACAAGCTTCTTAACCTAACAATCATAAGCTTCTTAACCTAGTTATGCTATCTTACTTTTTCACAGCAAAGATAATATCATTTTCAGATACTTTTAGAGACCTTGGTTTTGCAAGACATGTTCACGTAAGAAGGGAAAAGAAGTTGGGCCACCATTAGGCCCATAAGGCAGAGAAACAACAAGTTAGTAGTCTGTTATGAGGAGTAAAAGAGAGAATGCGTGTGATTAGGTAGTGTGATTCATTGTTAAGGCCAACTATAGGATGAAAAATCTGGAAAGTGGGCTGCCTGTATGTCTGCAGGCCCATCAGTAAGAAAAGGACAAATGTGAGGAATGTGTGTTGAGCTGTGAAGAGTGAGTGGGGATAGAGGGAAATTTGTACTCGAGTGGGAATATTACCTGATTTGGGTAGTACTAGGAATCATTCTGATATTTTCAGAAGAGAGAGAAGATAGAGGGTGAAGGACTCCTCCATGCCCAGATACTAATGCATTTTTTCCCCCTGAAAAGTAGAACTTCATGGTAACTTTTTCCCAATGTAAAAGGCATACCATATCAAGATGGGAAAGGTCAAAAGTCATAACTAACGTCTCTAAACAAGGATATTTCATGTCATTGTGTAACACAACATTTAACTCACCATTCCAACTACGCATAAAATAGGAAGAACAAAAAAGAGGGAATAAAAGCAAAATTAGCAAAGGAGCTCACCTTTCCAAATAGTACTTTCCACATTGTACTATGTACAAAAGAAAGAATCCCCAATAGTCTTGTCTCCATTTTGTTTCCCTGTAGTTTTAGAATAATATTGTTGTACCAGTCATGCTAACCTCATGAAAAAACAGAGATATTTCAACCTCATGGCTAAAATCCAATCTCTAAGTTTCAATTGTTGATACATACAATCAATCAACTTACAGATTCAATGAATCTTCAAGCCCTTTTATGAACCACAACATCAAGCTATGGACGTAGCAATATTGACAAAATAATGGGTGTGTGTGGATTTTCCTACTTGAAAGAGACAATGTCAACAAGACAAAATGGCGGACAATCTGATGGTGACAAAGAGACATGATATAGGAAGGGTAATTCTATGGTTTACAGGTTCACACAAGAATGTTAACTCATAATAACAGATGACTGGATTGCCCAAATACTGATAAGTTTGAATAACTAATCTTCTTGTAACAATTGTCTATACTAAATCATAGTCAAATCAAATACATTCAAATAGAATAATCTAAAATATTTATGAGCACCAAAGGTTAACCAATTTTAAACATTTATGATGTATTTGGTTAGAGGGTAAAATTTGGTAAAATTTTTCATGAATGAACTTCATGAATGATTTTACACTTGGAGTTCATCCATGAAACCTTCCATGTAACACCCTCCCAAGTACAACCTCATCCTTAAGTCATAATATCATACTTGAGAGTTGTTACTTATTAATTAGTGGACATTTCTTAATTATCTATAGCAAGCTCGAGGGGTTCGTGTAATAACTAGCATAATTCAATTCAAATATTTAGCAAAGATATAGCAAAGATACAAAACATTTATTTAATATAACGTCAAGTACAAAAGGAAGCTCTACTATGAGCTTTAATAGATATCCATTTTACATTACGTTTACATACATATTCATTCCATTAAGTACAACATAATAAAAGTATTAAACACTACACTATTGTAGTTTTGAGTTATCTTGCGAAGCAACCTCATAGTCCTCTGGTTCAACCTGGAGACTACATGGGAACACAAACAAGTAGGGGTGAGAATTATACAATTCTCAGTAGGGAAATTCCCCACATAAACAATTTCATATGTCGTCGTCATCGTCCCAGCCACTTCGGTTTATTAAGAAATTGTGAGCATGCAACCTAGATCAATGGCTCATTTTTTAAGTTTTAAATCATACTTCCAAAGTGGATAGCTTTTAATAATCAACCACTTAAAACATGTATTTCATGCCATTCAAAATCCTAGTAATTATTCTCAACTTTATATGTACTCAGTACATTCGAAGAAGATCTCATTATCTCTTTATATGCCTTTGACAATTTGAAAGAATCATATATCACTTCATTTGCCCTTGACAAAGTGGAGAGGATCATATATCACTCTATTTGCCCTCGACAAAGTCAAAAGGATCATATGTCATTCTATTTGCCCTCAACAAAGTCGAAAGGATCATATGTCACTATTTGCCCTCGACAAAGTAGAAAGGATCATAAATCACTTCATTTTCCCTTGACAAAGTGGAGAGGATCATTTGTCGAGGGGATCATATGTCACTATTTGCCCTCGACAAAGTCGAAAGGATCATAAATCATTTCATTTGCCCTTGACAAAGTGGAGAGGATCATATATCACTCTATTTGCCCTCGACAAAGTCGAAAGGATCATATGTTACTACTTATTGCTATTGAACTTAGTTCAATGTATCTTTCACTTTTCCTTTTTCAAATGCATGCAATAAAACATATATATGATTCCAATCATGCCTTACGCCAATCCTTAATGTTAATAGCATGTATTTATACTCATCATACTTAAATTAAGGGTCATTAAGTCACTAAATCAATACTTGAGATCATTTTAACACAATTACAGCATGCTGGCAGAATTCATGCCTAAGGAGTAAGATTTATTATGCATATCAAAAATTTATTTCAAGGGCTATGAAAATTCTCCAAGACACCTCAATGTGTCCACAAGGCCCTATAAAAATATCAGAGCAAAAAGATTTCCCTAACTATGTTAAATAAATTTTACAATTTTGGTGATCAGAGACCACTTATTCACAACTCAAACTAGAATTCTCATAATTTTTAACCCTAGCAAATGATTAAATAAACTCAAAATAAAAATCAAGGTTGAACTTCAAGATGTGTAAGACATTATGTAAAAAGTTCAAAGGATAATTCCATCATTTTCTATGGTCACAAAATTATACAAATTCACAGCTTCAGTACCAAGATTTCAGGCAGCATAGATACACTTTCAGTTCTTGATTTGTTTTAGGGGGTATCAATCGAAATCAGGGCTTAAGATAATTTATGGAACTATCTTAGGATGTTATCTTCAACATATAATGTTTTTAGCTCATAAAAATGACTATAATTGGACCATAAAATTCATGGACAAACCCTATCCTGTTAAAATCCGAAAATCCAACAGCATATGTCAAATTCTCTTTTGACAAAAATCATTTTTCACAACATCCAAACACATCAAAAAAATTAACACATCAATATCAACATATTATCAACTAATATAACTAAAAATTTCCGACTCAGTCAATCAATATCTTCCAGAGTAAAATTTGAAAGAAAAAGGCCAAAGAAAACCCTACTTTGAAAGCTTTTGAGCTTTATACTTCAAAGGATGTTCTAGGTGATCTCTCTTCACTTCAAGGCACCAATTCCAGCTCCAAACCTTCCTTAGTTAGTGAGGTATCAAGGTGAGGATTTGAGATTTCAATCGGTTAGATTTGTAGGGTTTGCAGTATAGAACAAGTTTTGTGAAGGAACTTTGTGATTTTATGAACTCTAGGCTAGGAGTTTAGGTATTTGAATCAAGTTTTGAGCTCTCAAAGAAATGAAAATGGAGGTTTCTGCAGTGTTTTCTTCATGGCCGAGAATGGAGGCTTCATGAATAAGCTTTTGTGGCTTTTTAATATGTATATATATTACTATTCATATTTTTTTTAAGATCCGTTGGATCGTCTTCATCATTTCTATGTCTGTCAGATTTTTGAAATTATGACTAGAAAAGATCAAATTAATTTTTATATAAATTTTAGGGTGTTACATTCCACCTCATTTTTACCCCATATCCAAACCTAGCCTTGACAATATTTGTCCTTTGTTTCTTATTTTAACAACCACATTTGTCAAAAACCTTGATAGAAACAAATTAACAACAAGTCTACGACTCCAACCACAAAACTCAAGGATCAGAGTGTGATATAGAAGTATAGTTTTATTTTGTGAATATCCTTTATATCATTAGAATGATAAATCCTTCAAATAAAGGGAACCTAATATATAGTCCACTGTGTCCTACTATCAAAGGTCCAAGACCGAGCGACTTAATTTCCATGATATTTACTCTTGTTATAATCACATAAAGTAAATTTTTAGAGGGATTCCTGAATCCCGATAGCAACCATACCTTATCCTTGTGGCAAAGTAGCTCCAAAACACTAGGCCCTACAGCATATCTAGCATCCTCTAGTCTGGTTGATTTTACATAACAAATATCAGCATAATTTATATTGATTTGAAGAGTAGTAAAAACAAAGAACAAGAAAAATGGTATCTTGAACCTAGTTAAATCCTTGGTTCCTATAATACAGAATTTTTATCTCTTTACACTTCACACATACAAACCTCTTCCTCATCCTTCCCTTCAACCTCTCTTCCGTCCACCTCATTGGCGTCATAACCTTCTTCTTTGTTTGGCTTGCTACTTTCAAGCTCCTCCTCTTCTCTTTTAACCAAGGCCCCCTTGCACTTTCCCCACACACCCAATTTCACTTGAAATTAGTGAAAGAATATACTTGATTTTAACTAGAGAACGATTAAAATTCAATGTTAACACATATGACTTCAATGGGTGTACTAGGCTCAAAGAATGTAAATAATAGTCAATAGTCTACACATTCATAAAACTACTGAAAAAAGTTAAAAATAACAATAATACAAAATTATATTATTTCTAACAGAAATTGGTTTAACAGCTTAATTTTGCTCTGCCAAAAAAGAATTGATTGGAAAGTTGTCCCCCTACTCACCCTCAAAGCCCGAAAACTAATTAGACTGTTCACAACAAAAATAGTCAAGTCTAAGAGGCCAAACAAAATGACCTTTTTCTTCTTATACTCATTCCTAACAATTTACAGACCACCATACCTCTAAATCAACCTTAAGTAGCAGCCAAAAAGAGGTAGAATTATTACTTCAACTTCAAAAAGCCTAACATTACCATTCGAAGTTAGCACTCGACTATAGTGTTAATATTAAAAAAATTCCTATGTCCGAAAATAATACACAACAACAAGAATCAAACATTTTTTCCTAGTTGCATAGATCAATCGATGCCATAGTGCCCTATAGTAAAATAATCAGAAAATAGCACATACACATACACACAACACAACCACAATTCTCTTAGTCATTTCATAGCCAGGAAAAGAAAATCTTGAAGATTAACCCCAACAACATAATGAACAAAATCCTGAAGATTTTCCTGGTATCCCAATTTGTAGATTTACCCCAACAACCAGTTTAATTTTTAGTTCAAAATCAAACAAGTGATAGCCTTTACAGGAACAAATACTTGTTTTCACATAATGTTGATCCACCCAATAGAGGTTTTTTGGCCTCAAAATCATTTTATTCACAAAAATACTTTGGGTACCTCTTGTTGCAGGGTTAAGCGGATCGAAGAGCTAAGGCGGCATGTTTGGAGAAACCTTCAGAGCGGAACAGCGGCTTGGATCGGAGCGAATCAGTGGAAGCCGCAAAGGAACCTTTAGAGCAGACCCGAGGAAGCTGCTGCTCGAAGGATGAGGTAGTTGTCCGGGCATGTCCACGGCGAGGCTGAGGTGCGGGCGACGGTCTCGCTGTGACAGGTTATTGACACGAATAAGGCTACGATGGTGACGGGTCTTACTGTGACGGTAACGGGAATGAGGTAGAGGTGATGAACGAATGGCAGAACAACGATCTAGAACAACAGGCTGCTTCAGAGAAGGAAGGGGAACGAGATTTGGTTCGTGTTTGAGGACATGGGGTTTCGTCTACACAGGGGGGAAAGAGAAAGAGAGAGAGAGAACATGAGCATGAAGGTGGGTTTTCGTCGATCTGCGCGAGAGAAAATGCTGGGGGTGGGCTGGGGCTAGGGAGGGCATGAAATGAGTTCAGAAGGCCAAGGTAGAGTAAAACCTAGGGATTTCATGGAAATAGAGATGTAAAATTAGTTTTTCATTTGTTTTTAAGAGTTGATAAATTTTTACTGGGAAAACAAATTTAGAATGGTGTCAATTAGTTTAGGCAACAATTTTATTGTGGTGCCTTATAGAAATTAAAAGGCAATGCTTTCAAAATGTTTGCAATTGGTTAAAAAATCTAATCTATCGGTACAAGATAAAACAACGGTTTCAACATGTTGTCTTTTTATTTTAAGACAATGTTTTCTAAGTGTTTTCTAAGCTTTGCCTTAAAACCCGTTGCCAAAGCTCTATATCCAAAAAAATACTGACTAAATGCAACGATTTTGAAGTGTTCCCTTTAAAAAGTGTTGCCTCAGGCCTAAAATGTTGTAGTGAAAGTGAAATTATTCTCGCTTCAAGTTCATGTTATACAATTTGGAAGTACTTATATGCTATGTCAAGAAACTCAAGGTAGACATTAGTAGTTCTTCAAAATATTTTCTTTGAATTGGTTTTGTTGTCATTGAAAACATATTGCCTTAACACTTTTTGAAGAGTTTTAGAGCTTATACAAGTTGCACCCAAAGCTACCCTGTACCAACCATCCACCTCCCAGATCAACCTCAACTTTAACCAGAGTCTCAACCACTTCTCTCTGAAGTTCAATTGTTGATGCATAAATAAAGATATATGGATGCAAGAATAAATAAGGTAGAAGCCTCAAATAGAGAGCTTGGAGCCCAAATGAGGAGACATGGAGAGCTACTACTACAAATTCTACATGAGTTAAGAGGAAGAGTTAATGACGGGGTGAACAAGTGCATAGCCTTTTGCTGATGACAAAAAAAAGGAGAAATGAAGAAACATTTTTTGTCAAGGGTCAGATACTGAAGAGGAGCTTCAGAAAGCTCATGGTTCATACATGCAAATCATTTCTCTTGAATTTTTTGCTATTTTGTTGCTTCAGAAAACTAGCTTAAACAATTGTTTTTTTTTTTTGTTTACCATTTATGTTCTAATAGTTACAGTTCAGAAACTTTTATCCTATTTTTCACATATATTTAGGGTTATGATAATATTATGCTCTAATGCATTGGCTTCTATAAATGCTTATACTCATATCAGTTTTTCTTATATGATCATATTTTCTTACTTATATATATGAAGGTTGATATTGATTCTCAATTACATGTGTTAGTTTTGAAATATAGGAGAAAATTATGATGAATTATAATTATGATACAAGATCAATATAACTATATATTTTCTATGCTCTGATACCTTTTTGTATTCAGTTCTGATCTTAGTAATGCCTTGATTCTATTAGACTGAGATTCTTATATTAAATCAGTTCTGATATGTGCTATTAAAGGTTATTGAGTAACTTAAACAAAACTTTATCTCATAGTGATAAACCTTAAGAAAGAAACTTTCTGAAAGGCTAAGTTATAAGAAAAAAGATTTATCAAGTTTGAGAAAGAATATTTAAGGCTCTAACTTTAAAAATTCTTTCAAAGTGTTCTTCAAAAGATTTTCTGAAAATTTGGTTTGTCATCATCAAAAAGGGGGAAATTCTTAGCTCTAGAATCTTTCAAAAAACTCTATAGCTTAAGTTTTGAGTTTTTGTAATGCTTAACAGGATTGGTTATCTTGACATATAAGTTCAATTAATGACATATTTTTCACAATATCATCATTTAACATAATTAAGATCTTATTCAAAGATATTCAAAGTTTTAATGATGTGAAAAATAGTTCAAAAAGTGGGCTAAAATATGTTAGAGATACAAGAAAGCAACATCAAGCATCAAAAACCAATTACAAAACTTCAGAATATATCTCACACGTCATAAAGTAAAATATCCATTGGAGAATCAAACTCTAACAAATATATCAACTTTGAAGAATTTTTACACATTAAGAAGATCATTATCAAGCTCATAGTTAAGCTTAGAATATCAAAACAAAGCTTAGAAAGAGTAAAGCTACATCAGAAAGCACACATTTTTCAAAAATCGCACTGAGTCAATAAAAATTGAGGGAAATTTTAATTTCAAAATTAGTCAACTTTCAAAAAAAGTATTGACAGTGACATATGACTTTTGTACTTGGCAAAATTCTTCATATTCTAGAAGAAAAAGTTCAGATACTACAATTCATAAAGTAACAGTTATTTTTTAAGGTTACCTAGAAACCACATTGTCAACGTCTCTATAGGACAACTCTAACATAGCTCAACTACTCTTGTAGAGGACAATTCTTCGGACACAAAAAGAATATCTACACATGTCAAGAAGAAGTGAAATAAAAGGGAAACAGTCACATTCAAAAATCCAAGTATAAAAGGACGAGACCTTCATACAAGAAAGAAACTTTTGCACAACTAGTGCTGAAGCTTTTCAATTCACTCTAAAAGTTCAACTATTACTTCTTATAATCAATTTTTGTTCCTCAAAATCTTCTTTCTTGTACTCATTAGATAACATTTTCTTTTTAGGAAGAATTTAGAAAGAACTCCCTCAAGTTTCAAGATCAAACACTATCATATTCGTAGAAAAACTTGTGTGTTCTTTGTTGGAGAGAATCAATCAAAATCACAACTTTGTAACTTGATCTAGTAGTGATCAAGTAAGGTTAGCTTGAAAAGTCTAGTAACTTCTTGTTGTTAGAATAAATTGGAATTACTGCTCATTGAAAATAGCCAGGGAAGGCTATCCAAAGAATATCTAACTTTCATGAGATTGAGAAAGGGTTTTAGTGAAACTCAACAGGTTATTGAGAACTAAATGTAGGCAGTTTTTTGCCAAACCAATATAAAATCTCTGAGTAATATCTCTCTCACTTTATATATTTATCATTCAGTGTCTGTGTTAGTTGGTATTGTGTGTTTCTTTGAAAATGATTTCAAAATAATTTTTGAAGTTTTGAGGTTTCTATTTGGTTCAGAAAGTCACTTTCTGAAGCACATTAACGATAATTTCCACTCCCTTCAAGTGAATAACTTGATAGAGTTTGTTTTAGTATTTCAGAAACTAAAAAGAAGTTTGAAGCACGATTCAACATCCCCTTCTCATGCTACTTTCTACCTGCAGTTTGTTCATCATAGTATGCATTCGCATTATGTTTTTTTTTAATGTTTTTTTGGTGCATAATAGCATCCATAAAAAACAAAAACAATAAAAAAAAGTTCGAATCTATTTCCATGCATTTTTTAAATACTCTTGACATACATTTTTTTTTTCCTTTACATGATAAGACACATCCATAAGCTAAAAAGAGAGCATTTATTTGACATGCATTCATGACATGCATTCTTTTAAAAAATAGAGTTAAAAATTAAAACCATCTAGCATGCATTGATGAACATATTTTTTATCACATGCATTCATGGCATGTATGAAAAAAATGTTGTTGACATGCATTTTAAACATTCAGCATGCAGTTTTTCAAACATTCTTAGCACCAAAAATGAGATCAAAGTAATCATTTCACATTTTCATCCTTTTTTTTTTTTTTTTTGCCATACATGTAGTTCATCCTGCATGCATGCATCTTTGTGCATTAGCTTTTAAAAACAATTCATTGCTTGAGAAATAGCCTCCTATTCCTTTTCATTATTTTTTCTCTTGATTAATTTGTTTACTTTAAATTCACTAGTTCAAAATCTCCCAACATTGCTCTCCAAAAGGGAACTTTGTCTTATCCAAAGGACTTTGTTTAAGAACTCATTTCAAAGCCATGGCAAGTGAAAGAAACATGAGCTAAGAGATTAATGGTCTGAAGGCCGCCATGCTTAAACAAAGAGTTGAGCTCAAGTAGATACACAAAACCATAATCAAATAGAGGGAAGGGTCCAGAAATGATGATCAAGGTAATAAGGACAATAGATCCTATATGACAAGTCTAAGATTGTAAAGGAAATGGAGTAGAAGAAACTCAAGCAAGAATTCGAAGAAAGCATACATGATTAGTTTCGAATCTTGTATGGGCCCTCACCATATGGCTTGATAAGCATCAATGACCTATGTCTAGCTCAAAACGTTGTCATTTCCAAGGATTTCAAGATGCTTAAGTTCATCAAATTCGATGACAGCACCAAACCCATCATGCACCTCCGAATGTATTATACTAAGATGGGAATGTGGTCCAAAAATGAGAATTTTCTAATCAGTTTTTTCCTTGAGAGTCTAGATAGAGCTACATGGACATGGTATAAGCTCCAGAACCCTTTAGAAAGTATATGAGTTATATTATTTTGAAAAACAACAAAACCAATTTAAGGAAAATATTTTAAAGAGCAACTAATGTCTACCTTGACTTTCTTGACTAAGCATATCAGGTATTTCCAAAATGCAACAAACTTGAGCAAGAATAATTTCACCTTACATATGCAAACATGTTTTATCTCGTGTTAAGAAATTGAGCTTAAATGAAGTGAGCATTATATCGTGTAAAGTACACTTACTTGTATCAAGGAATGAAACAAATTAAACAAAGAACAAGAAACCAAGGCAAGGTTCTTCAGAAAGCAACACGGGACATTAGAAAGTACACTAAGAATAAATATATCATACAAAATCTGAAAGCAACATGTTACATAGACTTCAATCATCATAATCATAGATCATTCATCATCATAAAGCCTAGATTGAAGATCAGAAGACCAAAGAATCATTAAGGAACTAATAACGCATGTCAGAAAGCCCACTTCAATGTGGAGCGTTGAATGCTACAGAAAAAGGAGGGAAATTTGAATTTCAAATTTCAAATCTCAAGTCAAACCTAGTATAAAAACTGATATGTCATCTCTTCTGCCTATTTGATCAACTATCCTATCTTATAGAATGAGGAGTTTAGAAACCATAATCAAAAAGTAAAAAAGTAGTTTCTAAAAGAACATCAGAAAACTCTATTATACAATGGCTTATGCAACCGATGTGATAGATTATCAGCCTACTCTTCTGGACCAACTTTCCAAGACACAAACGGACGGTCTACACATTTCACTTGGAGATCTGATCAAAGGCAACGGTCATGAAGGAAGTTCGCTATGAATAAAGATGCTGTGTTCAAAAGCTGATGAGGGGATTGAAGACAGAAGAGTGAAAACTATGGAAAAATCCCTCTACACTTCTTGTAAGGTCCATCTTATCATGTAAATTAGTTTTCTTGAAGTGTAAAAATCTTCTTTCTAGTTCCTAAATGCTTGTATACTCTTCCCTAGAACTGATGTTAGGAAGGACTCACTCAAATTATCCTGAGTCTGTTTATTGTATATTTGTAAGGAAACTTGAGTATAGGTTAGTTTGAGTGGTAACCCAAACACATAACCTTTGTACCCTTGATCTAGAAGTGATCATAATGACATAGCTTGGAGAGACTAAAGTAAAACTACTTACACCGAAATGGTAGAGGCGTTCTATGTAACGCCCCGATTTTCTGTTAGAGTGAAAATGACCAAAATGCCCCTGAGGTCATTTTCAGCCCGGAATTTGAGGAAAGCCAGTGCGGCAGTACTCAAAGGGCAAACTCAATGTTGGAAGGGGATTAGAAAACTTATGTACCTTCCCGGGATCGAAAATCTCTATTTTTCGAGTTTTCGGATCAAAATGACCAAAATGCCCCTGTGGTGTTTTACCCGTTTGCAAGTGTCGGATGAATCCGAAACTTCTCCAGATGGTTTTAAAAGGCGTTTTTATGTATTCTATGACCTCAGTTTTAATTTTTGAAGTCCCGGGCAAAATTAGTGCAAAATTACGGTTTTGCCCCTAGTTTCGTATTTTTACGCTTAATCACGCGATTAAGCAAACCTAAGCAATATTAGGCTCTAATCGAAGGTTAATTAATTTCCTTAATTAATCTAGAGTCAAAATAATTTATTAAAGTTGATTAGAACCAAAAAGTACTTAATTACAACCTAAAATCATATTTTAATTTTATGACACCTAGTCATAGAATCTTGAATAGTGTTTTCTCTTTCCAATTCCTTAAATCATGGAATTGTGTTACACATTGTTTATTCATAAATGAGTTTTAAATTCTTTAATGATGTATGAGCACTCCTAAACTTGTCATAAACTCTCTAAATCACATTCTTAGTTACCTAAACTTAAGCTTAATCATTCCTAACCTTGTACCTAAGCTAATACACATCTAAACCTACCATTAACACACAATTAAATGGTCAAATCATCCTCCCACTCTGCTGTCCAGCCTTGGCCAAGCTGCCCTCCCTCCATATGCATCACATGTTCAATTTTTCAACACTCCAAGGCCATACCTCAAGTCACATACACTATACCTTGTCATAACTTTCAATCAAGCTTGAATTTCCACATGAATAAATAATTAAAACAACCCATTTTCCCCATTTATTTGTGGCTGGAAAAGTTCCAGCCATGTTAAGGTTCTAGAAGCCTAATTTCATAAAAATTTGATAGGAAATTAACTCACATCAAGCCATACTTTGTAGCATAGCTTCCATACTTCAAACCATGCTTGAATGACCTTGTGTAAGAGATATTTTTCTCTCCCTTTGTCCTTCAAAAGCTACGGCCAAGCCCTCCCCATTGTGAGCTCCATGGTTTTGTTTTTCTATAAATAGGATGCTTGTGATAGCTTTGTTACACCTTGAAGCATTTGCAAAGTTTAGAGTTTTAGAGTTGTCTTGCTAGTCTTTCCTTTTTCTCTCAAAGTTCCAAGAGTGTTCTTCCTTTCTTTTAATCTTTATCCTCTTCATCTCTTTATCTCATCATCACCTCTCCACCATCAAACACCACCCCAAAACCTTGAACCATCATCAAACCTCTCAAACACCACACCTCAAACACAACTCCACTTGAAACACATTTTCTTTCTTTTCTCTCATCAAGGCCGAATCATCATCACCATCCTAGGAGGTGTTGCTCATCTCATTTCCATCTTCAAGATCAAGCTTTTATCTTCATCACTAGGTAGGGATTTGTTTTCAAACTTTATTTTGCTCAAGAAAGTGTTTTTCTCTAGTTTTCTCTTGGATTCCTTTTGAACTTTCCTTTGTCTTTCCTTTCCTTTCATTTTCGGCCATGAGGCCTTGATTTGAGCATGATAGCTTGATGATGAGAGTTTCTAGATGATGACATTGTGTTCATCTCAAAGAAACCTCTAAAGCTTGAGTTTTCCTTTTCTTACAACTTCATCTATATGTTATCTAGCTCACATGGTTTTCCAACTTAAGAAAAATTAATCTAAGGATTTCTAAAAGCCCAAGCCTACCCTTGTCAACCTTAAAGTTGGCCGGCACGTTCTAGAGATTTGTCTCTAGATAGGGTTTTGGGTACTTAATAAAGAACTTGATGTAGCTTCACTTTCTTTCTCTTTTATATGATTTTCGGTTCTTGTGTTGTGATCTTTGAGATATTGTATGGGGTTATGATCTTGTTAAAGTCTTAAATGAGCTCTAGTTAAACATAAAAATGAAACTTGCATCATGTTTACTTTAAGCTTTGCATATCATGTTTATTTCCTTGCTATCACTAAATCCCAAGATAATGAACGAACTTACATTATCATGTTTATGTTTCAAGCTTTGCATTATCATATTTATATTTCAAGTCCTCACCTAAATATCAAAGATAATAATATATTGCACCACATATTTATTTTATGCTCTCACTTTACTTTCTAGCAATAACTAAAATAAGTGCATGAGCATGTTTATTTTTATGTCATCACTTTAATGATTCTAGAGCTCAAAGACTTGCCCAATGATATCTCAAACAAAGGTCTAAAACATTTATTTCCTATGGTTCATACTTCGGCCCTATGAGGCCTTAATGTTTTCAAGTATTGGAAACTATGTTTTATAATTTTTCTAAACTTATGTGAGTATAAGGAATGTGTAGAACTAAGTGTTATGAATTTAGGACCTCTTGAGATGAAAATAATATAGCCACTGCCCTATTAAGTATTTTCATGAGTTTAGATGATAAAAGTGTTCATAAAAGAGTTTTGAAGGTTTTAATAAGGTTCCAAGAGAAACTAGTATTTTATGTGCTTTAGAAACTATGATTTAATGCCTTTAAATGGAGTTTCTGTTTCGGTTCTGCCTTGCTATGTTTGGCCACTGTATGAGCTGTGTTAATGATGTTAATATGCTTATGTTTGGGTAATAATTATGTTAAGACTCATATGTGAAAGATAGGATAAGTTAGGAACTAGAAAAGAATTAATTTGAGAGTTCTAGATCCCTTAAAGATTCATTTTTCTGGATTCTGTCCAGCAAGGTTTAGATTCAATAATCATGGTTTTAAATTAGTTTATATGTGTAGGAATGACTCATAATTGGTTTAGGACTTAATCTTGAAGCCTTAGGAGCAAACCGAACTTAGAAAGGGTCATTATTGTGACTTCTAGGTACCCGTAAAGTTAGTATTTTGATTTCTGCACTCTTGAGGTTTAGAGATGTTCTTGACCATAGGGTGAGGTGAGAAATACTTAGTTATAACCTTATAGGTTCCCAAGAGACTAGGTGTTGATGATCAATAACTTAGAATGTGAGATAAAGATCTAAACCGTAATTTCTAGAACTCCGTAATCACATAAACATAAAGCTGTCCAAATTCTGCTTAGTGCTATTTGGATTAATCCTTGAGCATAAAATTTGTATAACTCATTAATTGTCAAACTATAGGTGTATAAAGAAGTTAAGGATAATGTTAGAACAATTAATTTGCAAGTTTAAGACTCATAAGAATCGAAGTTTAAAACACTATGAGTTATAACGCATTATCATGTCTATGAGCTTATGGGGATGATTGTTAGATATGACTATGTGATGATGTTTGTGTGAAAGTTTTATGTGACGAATGTTATGAGAAAGTTTCATGTGATGATATATATGTTATGAAAAAGCCATATGAGAATGCATGATAAAAATGAATATGATAAATGATGAGGTAATTGTGATTTAATACTTATGAGAATATAAATGTGACACAACTTGAGACGCGCTTCTCTGGGTGACACCGGTTCGGCCGAGCACCCCAGGAGGAGACAAATCCGTGAGGGTATGTGTAGATGCAGCCTGCCAAAGCGGACAAATTGCGAGGCCCACGTGGCTAGCAAAGCGTTTCAAAGAGGAAATGATCCTAGAAAGGAGATCCTTAATTTGCCCCCTAGCCCGTACTTTAAGTCGGGATTATGTTACGCTTATCATAGGATAAGTAAGAACTAGTGACGACTAGTTAAGGTATGAGCTCATAACCTAGAGAAGTTTTAGCGCGGCCCCAAGAGATGAAAGTTAAAGTTAACAATGTCACATAAACTATACTTATGCCAATGTTATAATGTTTCCTAGTCCTTCTATTGTTTGGGTTACCTTATGATGCATTCATATCGTTAGTATATTTCTGCTTAAGTTATAAAGACGCATTATAAAATATGACGGATCTTGGATAAAATACCTCTTTGGGAAACCAACTTAAAAGGAATTTATATGTATGCACACCTTTTAGAAATAAACCCAAGGTTCCTGAGGATGTGACGATGTCACCTAGGTAGGGATAACCCTGCGAGAATTCTTTTAGAAAGATTCTCATTCCCTCTCTCTTTTCTTCCGTCATATCTTCAGATGGCGACGTTTGTACTCTTCATCGACACCCCGGTATGGGAGCTGCACCATGACCCGGCACTCGGGTCATACCATTTTGAGGGTCGCCAGACCGTCAGAGTATTCATGTTCATGGGGCGACCCTTCGGCGCACCTGTCCCGAGCTACCGCTTCACCCCGATCGCTCCTTACCGTCATAACGGGATTTTGAGCGGCGAGACCACGCGATGAGCAGATCCTCCGCATGGAGCGAGACATCAGCGATGCGAGTACCAGAGTATGTGCCGCGTCCCTGTACTGAGAGCGGACCCATCCGAGGACCCGCCATCCCACATGTACGGTTGGAGCTCGGTCCCGCTCCTCCACCGATGAGGTGGGAGTGAGGAGACGGTGGTCCAGCCGAGGTTGGCTCGACGACCATCTATGCGCCCTCGCCGCGGTGGACATGCCCCGATGATACGCTCGACCACTCCCGCCGAGATTCGTCAGTGGATCGACTCGACCCCACAAAGATTCGGACGGCAGGAGTAGTCATAGGACGGGTAGTAGTTAGTGCACACACACGCCACATAGTAGAGGACAAACCTTCTTTTGTATATGAGGTTGTCTCCTTTAGGTGCACATGGGTATGGGTGTAGTTTCTCTTGTATTTGCTTTTTATGATTTCCTTGTATTGCATTTCAGTTGTATTTTGCTTCATGATGTATCAAATAGTCCTGCCTCTTTGGGTAGGCACGTTATATATATATATATCTATGATTCAGTTGATGTTCCCATGACATGATGTGTTTCTTATGCTTTGCCTATATGTTTCGCTATGATTCCCCTTAAAGTTTCGTGCGTGGCTCTCACTTTGATTTTAAATTCCAAAAAGAAAAATTTTACCCATATTTCCGCTAAGTATTTTCTAAGTAAAAGATGAGACCAAGAGGTAATATTCTAAAGATTAACCTAAGAACATACTAGTAGTCTTGGGTTAAGATTTAGGTGTTACATTATGGTATCGAGCGATTCGATTCTCATGGAGCACGAGGATTGGGTGACTATGCTTTATAAGCATAATACGATAGTTATGTCATGTATAGTGCTTGATAGAGATAGGGTAGGACTAGAGATGCATGACTTCTGTTGGTTGCAAGTGCCATGGTAACTAGCTCATTTTGCATGGATGTTGAGCCTGATCAACTTAATGTTCATTGTTTCATGTGTTTAGGGACCAATGGCACCGCGACGACGGCCTAGGACTACACCCGATGTTGAACAAGATGATACAACTGCTGCCGTCTTGTCCGTCGCATGGCGCAAGCCATGGAACGGATGTTCGACCGAATGGATCAACAAGCGAACGCTGCTCCTGTTCCCCCTCCTCCCCCTGCTGCTGAGATGGTGGAACAAGCCGCCGGGCGAGTTCCGCATAAAGCGAACCCGCTTGATGTTCCGAGGGGTAATGGACCCCGACAAGGCTGATGAGTGGATCAAAGACATGGAGAAGATCTACTCTGTCGTTACCTGCTCGGAGGAGCAGAAGGTCACATTTGCTGCTTTCATGCTGAAGTCCGACGCCGAGTTCTGGTGGAACGGCACGAGGCATCTGCTAGAAGCCTCTGGAACTCCCATTGACTGGGAGCTGTTCAAGACTTACTTCTATGAGAAGTACTTTCCGGAGTCCGTAAGGAACGCGAAGGACGTTGAGTTCATGCAGTTGACCCAAGGGGGGTCCACTGTAGCCCAATACACTGCAAAGTTTGAGGAGCTAATCAAGTTCTCTCGGGTGTTCCAAGGGAACCCCGATGAAGTTTGGAAGTGTGTGAAGTATGAGGCCGGTCTGAAGGCAGAGATGAACTACGCCAGGCCCATATGGAGATCGAGACTTCCGACTACGGTCAACAAGTGCGGATACTTGAGGAAGGACAGAGAAAGATTCAAATCACACTGCAGGCGGAGCGAGCTAAGGGCTCGGACCTCAAGCCCCGAAGTTCAAACCGCAGTATCCATCGAGGAATCACTACAACCCCTACCACCCAACCGGTTCAGACAACAACAACAACAACCGCCAAGAGCTCTCGCCACCAACAATCCAAGCAACACCAAAGGCCTCCATTTCAACATCAAGGCCCCAGGAATTTCAATAATCAACCCCGTGGACCGGGTGGACCCCGAAACCACAATGGAGGACCAAGTGGAGCCAAGAACAAGGCACCACAAACCCCTGCCGCTTACCTCGGAGCAACATCTGCTGACATCTGCCCACAATGCGGGAAGAACCACGGGAATCGCCCATGCTTAGCCGGTCAGAATGTATGTTTCAAGTGTGGCAAGCCTGGCCACTATGCAAAGGACTGCACCGAACAAGGGACATCGAACCAAAACCCCCGACCACAATACTGAGGAAGGGTCTTTACCCTTAACGCGGAAGACGCCAAGAAGTCCAAAGATCTCATCGAAGGTATGTGCGAAGTAAACGGTAAAGCCTTAACTGTACTATATGACTCTGGTGCTACTCATTCTTTCATTTCACTTGCTAGTGTCGAGTCCTTAAATCTAAAAGTCTCTAAACTTCCCTTCGATCTTATTGTTTCTACTCCTACAAATCGCCCTGTTAATACTTGCCGTTGTTGTTTAAACTGTCATCTTGTTGTAGAAAATAGGTCTTTTATCATAGATTTAATTTGTTTACCCTTGAAAGACATAGGCATTATCTTAGGCATGAATCAAGCTTCACCCCAATCGTGTGATGTTAGATTGTGGAACCCAAACCGTAGTTTTCCCTTCTCCTCCCGAAAACATCACTCAACCCATTAGGCTGTACCTAAATTCCGTAGAGGTCTTCTGTAGTGGGAAGAAAGCTAAGGGATATGTTCTCCTAGCACTTTGTGATGTAGACTTGGAGCAGAACCTAGGTGAGATACCTGTGGTGAGAGACTATCCCGAGGTGTTTCGGATGAAATACCCGAGTTCCCTCCCAGAAGAGAAGTGGAGTTCTCCATAGAGTTGGTTCTGGGACAGGACCAATCTCTATAGCCCGTATAGGATGTCACCCTCGGAGTTAGCAGAGTTGAAAACCCAGTTAGAGGAGCTGTTAGAAAAGAGTTTTATAAGGCCGAGTGCTTCACCTTGGGGCGCTCCGGTCTTATTTGTGAAGAAAAAGGACGGAAGCATGAGGATGTGTATAGACTATAGGCAGTTGAACCAAGTAACCATAAAGAATAAGTACCCATTGCCTAGGATTGACGATCTTATGGACCAATTGAAAGGAGCAGTAGTGTTTTCTAAGATTGATTTAAGGTCCGGTTACCATCAGATTAGGGTGAGAGATTCAGATATTCCTAAAACTGCCTTTCGAACTCGGTATGGACACTTTGAGTTCAATGTAATGTCGTTTGGTTTGACGAATGCTCCCGCAGTTTTTATGGATTACATGAATAGGATCTTTAGACACTATTTAGATCAATTCGTGGTTGTGTTCATAGATGATATTCTCATCTATTCGAAAACCCACGAGGAGCATGAGCGTCATTTAAGGTTGGTTTTAGAGGTATTAAAGGAGAAGAAGTTATACGCTAAGTTGTCTAAGTGTGAATTTTGGTTAGAGGAGGTAAAGTTCTTAGGACATGTTGTGTCAAAAGGTGGCATAGTTTGTCGACCCAAGTAAGATAGATTTGTGATGAATTGGGATAGACCAACCTCTCAGAATGGCGAGATTAGAAGCTTTTTGGGTTTAGTGGATATTACCGTAGGTTCATTAAAGGATTTTCCCGATTAGCCCTACCCTTAACCAAGCTCACTAGGAAGAATGCCCCGTTTGAGTGGAGCCCAGAGTGTCAAAAGAGTTTCCTAGAGCTTAAGGAAAAGCTCACCTCAACCCCGCTTTAGTTTTACCTGACCCCAATGTACCCTTCGAGGTATATTGCGATGCTTCTGGCAAGGGTTTAGGTTGTGTGTTGATGCAAAACAGGCAAGTGGTAGCCTATGCGTCCAGACAACTCAAGCCTCATGAGGTAACCTACCCCACCCATGACCTAGAACTAGCGACCATCGTGTTCGCTCTAAAGATGTGGAGACACCATTTGTATGGTGTGAGGTTTGAAGTTTTCTCCGATCATAAGAGTCTCAAGCATCTCTTTGATCAAAAGGAGTTAAATATGAGGCAGAGGAGATGGATGGAATTCCTCAAGGACTACGATTTTGGTTTAAGTTACCACCAAGCAAGGCTAATGTAGTAGCCGATGCCTTGAGCCGAAACTTCGTTACGTGCATCAAGTATGATGGTGAATGAAGTTGGGTTAATAGAGCAATTTAGGGATATGAATCTTGGAATGTCTATAACGGAGAATGGCATCGTGATGAGTCATCTCACGGTGACCAGTGGGTTTAAGCAAAGGATTATGCTTTCCCAAAGAGAAAATGAGGACTTTATGGAGACAATCGAGGCGATTAAAAATTTGGAAAGTTGAAAGGTTTTGTATGAGGCCCCGACTAGTTATGGAGGTTCGAGGCGAATCTGTATGCCATAAAATGGCAACCTCCGAGAGAAGATCTTGGAGGAGGCTCACAAGAGCCATTTTGCCATCCATCCTGGTACTACCAAGATGTATCGGGACTTGAAGAGGATGTTTTGGTGGCGGATTAAAGAAGGATGTGGTCACCTGGGTGAGTAAGTGTTTGGTGCCAAAAGGTCAAGATCGAACACCAAAACCTTCGGCATGTTGCAACCTGTCAATCCCCGAGTGGAAGTGGGAGAGTATATCAATGGACTTCGTGACGGATTGCCAAAGACCCAAGCCGCCACGATGCCGTATGGGTAATCGTGGATCGACTGACTAAGTCGGCTCACTTTCTACCTATTCGAGTCACGTACTCGTTGGATAAGTTGGCCCAGCTTTACATCGAAGAAATAGTAAGGTTGCATGGAGTACCATCGACGATAATCTCGGATCGAGATCCGCGATTTACGTCACGTTTTTGGGGAGCCTTCCAAAAGGCGTTTGGTTCCAAGTTGTGCCTAAGCACTGCTTACCACCCACAAACGGATGGTCAGTCCGAGAGGACAATCCAAACCCTGGAAGATATCTTTGAGAGCCTGTGTCTTAGACCAAAAAGGAAGTTGGGATAAGTACATGCCTTTGATCGAGTTTGCGTATAACAACAGTTATCACGCAAGCATCGGTATGGCACCGTACGAGGCATTATACGGAAGAAAGTGCCAATCACCCTTGTGTTGGTACGAGCCCGGAGAGCAAAGTGTCTTAGGACCTGAGGTAGTGAGGGAAATGACGGAGCAAATCAAGAAGATCAAGGATAGAATCTTAACCGCTCAAAGTCGACAGAAAAGTTACGCGGACAAAAGGCGTAAGCCCTTGGAGTTCCAAGAAGGAGAACATGTATTTCTAAGAATCACCCCCACTACAGGAATAGGGAGAGCCATGAAAGTTAAAAATTTGAGTCCCCGATTTCTCGGTCCTTTTGAAATTCTTCAAAGAGTCGGATCCGTAGCTTACAAAATAGCCTTACCACCCAATCTGTCAAACCTTCATGATGTCTTTCACGTCTCCCAGTTACGTAAATATGAGTCCGACCCTAGCCATGTCCTAGAACCAGAGCATGTACAGTTAAGGGAGGACCTCACTTTCAATGTACCGCCTACGGGAATAGTGGATCACGGAGTCAAGCAGTTAAGGAACAAGTCTGTTCCTTTGGTAAAAGTGGCGTGGGGAGAAGGCAAGTCGGAAGAATACACGTGGGAACTAGAGTCAGAGATGAAGTCCAAATATCCAGAGCTTTTCTAAGGTATGAATTTTGAGGGCGAAATTCTTTTTAAGGAGGGGAGTAATGTAACGCCCCGATTTTCTGTTAGAGTGAAAATGACCAAAATGACCAAAATGCCCCTGAGGTCATTTTCACTAATTTGAGGAAAGCCAGTGCGGCAGTACTCAAAGGGCAAACTCAATGTTGGAAGGGGATTAGAAAACTTATGTACCTTCCCGGGATCGAAAATCTCATTTTTCGAGTTTTCGGGTCAAAATGACCAAAATGCCCCTGTGGTGTTTTACCCGTTTGCAAGTGCCGGATGAACCCGAAACTTCTCCAGATGGTTTTAAAAGGCGTTTTTATGTATTCTATGACCTCAGTTTTAATTTTTGAAGTCCCGGGCAAAATTAGTGCAAAATTACTGTTTTGCCCCTAGTTTCGTATTTTTACGCTTAATCACGCGATTAAGCAAACCTAAGCAATATTAGGCTCTAATCGAAGGTTAATTAATTTCCTTAATTAATCTAGAGTCAAAATAATTTATTAAAGTTGATTAGAACCAAAATGTACTTAATTACAACCTAAAATCATATTTTAATTTTATGACACCTAGTCATAGAATCTTGAATAGTGTTTTCTCTTTCCAATTCCTTAAATCATGGAATTGTGTTACACATTGTTTATTCATAAATGAGTTTTAAATTCTTTAATGATGTATGAGCACTCCTAAACTTGTCATAAACTCTCTAAATCACATTCTTAGTTACCTAAACTTAAGCTTAATCATTCCTAACCTTGTACCTAAGCTAATACACATCTAAACCTACCATTAACACACAATTAAATGGTCAAATCATCCTCCCACTCTGCTGTCCAGCCTTGGCGAAGCTGCCCTCCCTCCATATGCATCACATGTTCAATTTTTCAACACTCCAAGGCCATACCTCAAGTCACATACACTATACCTTGTCATAACTTTCAATCAAGCTTGAATTTCCACATGAATAAATAATTAAAACAACCCATTTTCCCCATTTATTTGTGGCTGGAAAAGTTCCAGCCATGTTAAGGTTCTAGAAGCCTAATTTCATAAAAATTTGATAGGAAATTAACTCACATCAAGCCATACTTTGTAGCATAGCTTCCATACTTCAAACCATGCTTGAATGACCTTGTGTAAGAGATATTTTTCTCCCTTTGTCTTTCAAAAGCTACGGCCAAGCCCTCCCCATTGTGAGCTCCATGGTTTTGTTTTTCTATAAATAGGATGCTTGTGATAGCTTTGTTACACCTTGAAGCATTTGCAAAGTTTAGAGTTTTAGAGTTGTCTTGCTAGTCTTTCCTTTTTCTCTCAAAGTTCCAAGAGTGTTCTTCCTTTCTTTTCATCTTTATCCTCTTCATCTCTTTATCTCATCATCACCTCTCCACCATCAAACACCACCCCAAAACCTTGAACCATCATCAAACCTCTCAAACACCACACCTCAAACACAACTCCACTTGAAACACATTTTCTTTCTTTTTCTCTCATCAAGGCCGAATCATCATCACCATCCTAGGAGGTGTTGCTCATCTCATTTCCATCTTCAAGATCAAGCTTTTATCTTCATCACTAGGTAGGGATTTGTTTTCAAACTTTATTTTGCTCAAGAAAGTGTTTTTCTCTAGTTTTCTCTTGGATTCCTTTTGAACTTTCCTTTGTCTTTCCTTTCCTTTCATTTTCGGCCATGAGGCCTTGATTTGAGCATGATAGCTTGATGATGAGAGTTTCTAGATGATGACATTGTGTTCATCTCAAAGAAACCTCTAAAGCTTGAGTTTTCCTTTTCTTACAACTTCATCTATATGTTATCTAGCTCACATGGTTTTCCAACTTAAGAAAAATTAATCTAAGGATTTCTAAAAGCCCAAGCCTACCCTTGTCAACCTTAAAGTTGGCGGCACGTTCTAGAGATTTGTCTCTAGATAGGGGTTTTGGGTACTTAATAAAGAACTTGATGTAGCTTCACTTTCTTTCTCTTTTATATGATTTTCGGTTCTTGTGTTGTGATCTTTGAGATATTGTATGGGGTTATGATCTTGTTAAAGTCTTAAATGAGCTCTAGTTAAACATAAAAATGAAACTTGCATCATGTTTACTTTAAGCTTTGCATATCATGTTTATTTCCTTGCTATCACTAAATCCCAAGATAATGAACGAACTTGCATTATCATGTTTATGTTTCAAGCTTTGCATTATCATATTTATATTTCAAGTCCTCACCTAAATATCAAAGATAATAATATATTGCACCATATATTTATTTTATGCTCTCACTTTACTTTCTAGCAATAACTAAAATAAGTGCATGAGCATGTTTATTTTTATGTCATCACTTTAATGATTCTAGAGCTCAAAGACTTGCCCAATGATATCTCAACCAAAGGTCTAAAACATTTATTTCCTATGGTTCATACTTCGGCCCTATGAGGCCTTAATGTTTTCAAGTATTGGAAACTATGTTTTATAATTTTTCTAAACTTATGTGAGTATAAGGAATGTGTAGAACTAAGTGTTATAAATTTAGGACCTCTTGAGATGAAAATAATATAGCCACTGCCCTATTAAGTATTTTCATGAGTTTAGATGATAAAAGTGTTCATAAAAGAGTTTTGAAGGTTTTAATAAGGTTCCAAGAGAAACTAGTATTTTATGTGCTTTAGAAACTATGATTCAATGCCTTTAAATGGAGTTTCTGTTTCGGTTCTGCCTTGCTATGTTTGGCCACTGTATGAGCTGTGTTAATGATGTTAATATGCTTATGTTTGGGTAATAATTATGTTAAGACTCATATGTGAAAGATAGGATAAGTTAGGAACTAGAAAAGAATTAATTTGAGAGTTCTAGATCCCTTAAAGATTCATTTTTCTGGATTCTGTCCAGCAAGGTTTAGATTCAATAATCATGGTTTTAAATTAGTTTATATGTGTAGGAATGACTCATAATTGGTTTAGGACTTAATCTTGAAGCCTTAGGAGCAAACCGAACTTAGAAAGGGTCATTATTGTGACTTCTAGGTACCCGTAAAGTTAGTATTTTGATTTCTACACTCTTGAGGTTTAGAGATGTTCTTGACCATAGAGTGAGGTGAGAAATACTTAGTTATAACCTTATAGGTTCCCAAGAGACTAGGTGTTGATGATCAATAACTTAGAATGTGAGATAAAGATCTAAACCGTAATTTCTAGAACTCCGTAATCACATAAACATAAAGCTGTCCAAATTCTGCTTAGTGCTATTTGGATTAATCCTTGAGCATAAAATTTGTATAACTCATTAATTGTCAAACTATAGGTGTATAAAGAAGTTAAGGATAATGTTAGAACAATTAATTTGCAAGTTTAAGACTCATAAGAATCGAAGTTTAAAACACTATGAGTTATAACGTATCATGTCTATGAGCTTATGGGGATGATTGTTAGATATGACTATGTGATGATGTTTGTGTGAAAGTTTTATGTGACGAATGTTATGAGAAAGTTTCATGTGATGATATATATGTTATGAAAAAGCCATATGAGAATGCATGATAAAAATGAATATGATAAATGATGAGGTAATTGTGATTTAATACTTATGAGAATATAAATGTGACACAACACTGAGACGCGCTTCTCCTGGGTGACACCGGTTCGGCCGAGCACCCCCAGGAGGAGACAAATCCGTGAGGGTATGTGTAGATGCAGCCTGCCAAAGCGGACAAATTGCGAGGCCCACGTGGCTAGCAAAGCGTTTCAAAGAGGAAATGATCCTAGAAAGGAGATCCTTAATTTGCCCCCTAGCGTACTTTAAGTCGGGATTATGTTACGCTTATCATAGGATAAGTAAGAACTAGTGACGACTAGTTAAGGTATGAGCTCATAACCTAGAGAAGTTTTAGGGCGGCCCCAAGAGATGAAAGTTAAAGTTAACAATGTCACATAAACTATACTTATGCCAATGTTATAATGTTTCCTAGTCCTTCTATTGTTTGGGTTACCTTATGATGCATTCATATCGTTAGTATATTTCTGCTTAAGTTATAAAGACGCATTATAAAATATGACGGATCTTGGATAAAATACCTCTTTGGGAAACCAACTTAAAAGGAATTTATATGTATGCACACCTTTTAGAAATAAACCCAAGGTTCCTGAGGATGTGACGATGTCACCTAGGTAGGGATAACCCTACTGAGAATTCTTTTAGAAAGATTCTCATTCCCTCTCTCTTTTCTTCCGTCATATCTTCAGATGGCGGCGTTTGTACTCTTCATCGACACCCGGTATGGGAGCTGCACCATGACCCTAAGACTCGGGTCATACCATTTTGAGGGTCGCCAGACCGCCGAGTATTCATATTCATGGGACGACCCTTCGCGCACCCCGTCCCGAGCTACCGCTTCACCCCGTCCCGAGCTACCGCTTCACCCCGACTGCTCCTTACCGTCATAACGGGATTTTTGAGCGAGCGAGACCACGCGATGAGCAGATCCTCCGCATGGAGCCCGAGACATCGGAAGACGCGAGTACCAGAGTATGTGCCGCGTCCCAAGACTGGAGCGGACCCATCCGAGGACCCGCCATCCCACATGTACGGTTGGAGCTCGGTCCGCTCCTCCACCGATGAGGGCTGGGAGTGAGGAGGCGGTGGTCCAAATGAGGTTGGCTCGACGGCCATCTATGCGCCCTCGCGGTGGACATGCCCGATGATGCGCTCGACCACTCCCGCCGAGATGTCGGTGGATCGACTCGACCCATGATTCGGACCACAGGAGTAGTCATAGGAGGGTAGTAGTTAGTGCACACACACGCCACATAGTAGAGGACAAACCTTCTTTTGTATATGAGGTTGTCTCCTTTAGGTGCACATGGGTATGGGTGTAATTTCTCTTGTATTTGCTTTTTATGATTTCCTTGTATTGCATTTCAGTTGTATTTTGCTTCATGATGTATCAAATAGTCCTGCCTCTTTGGGTAGGCACGTTATATATATATATATCTATGATTCAGTTGATGTTCCCATGACATGATGTGTTTCTTATGCTTTGCTTATATGTTTCGCTATGATTCCCCTTAAAGTTTCGTGCGTGGCTCTCACTTTGATTTTAAATTCCAAAAAGAAAAATTTTACCCATATTTCCGCTAAGTATTTTCTAAGTAAAAGATGAGACCAAGAGGTAATATTCTAAAGATTAACCTAAGAACATACTAGTAGTCTTGGGTTAAGATTTGGGGTGTTACATTCTACTTATTACAGTTCAGCTTGAAGAGGCTGGGAAGAACCACTTGCAACATAGTGGTAGAGGTGTTCTACTTATCATGGTTTAGCTTGGAGAGGATGGATAAAACCACTTGCAACGTAATGGTAGAGGTGTTCTACTCATTGCGGTTCAGCTTGAAGAGACAGGGAAGAACTATTCGAGTCAGCTTGAAGAGGCTGGGAAGAACTACTCAGTTTGTGGCAGTAGAGGTTATCTACTATTCACAGGTAAGAGATTGGGAAGGTTACTATAAAGACTATCTAGTTTTTTTTTTCTTCGATTGAGAAAGATTTTTAGTGAAATCTCAACATGTGTTGAGTATTGGATGTAGACAAATTTGGCCGACCCAGTATAAAAGTACTTGTGTCATATCTTCTTCTCACTAATCTCTTTTACTTTTAGTGCTATGCTTTATTATTTCATTCAAGTTGAAAACTCACTTTATCTAATTGTTTACTAACATGATACTTCAAAAACCTATTTTCTGAAACATTTAACTTTGTTTTTGCTACAATTCAAACTTAATGCATGATAGTATATCGATTAATTTTTTAGATATGAAAAAGTGGCAAAGCACAATTCAACCCCCTTCTTGTGCACTTTCATACCTACACATGGTGCGTGCAGGTGGATCAAATGCAAATTAGTAAATATATATACTATAAAATATGTGTTTATCACAAAAATTATAAAAACATACACTGACAGCAAATATAGTCTAATGTGCTTTTCTAAAATAATGGTTTTCATGAATTGACATAAAATCTAACAAATTGGCTATAGCCAAATGAATATATAAATGGTATAATAAAATTACAAAATGATTTACATGGGCAAATTATAGTTATGGGTAACTACCGACTCATCGTATGTTGTAGGGAGCTTGTCACTAACCATGGGATCCTAGGGAACTCAAACGGTGTCTCCAATGGATACATCTAACATTAACTGGGTGGAGTACAGCATCCCAGACCCTTGCATTGAGAATTAGAGCTTCTTAATGCTTAACAATAGCTTCCTCACTACCCTCCATATTAATGCCTTAATTTTTTTAATTTCTTCTCTATGCTGATATGGAAGAATTTACACGATTAATAAATTTCACACTCAAATTTTAATCATTAATAATGTCCTAAGTAAATATCTAATAAATCACTTTCATAATACATACTAAATATAAATAAGATCCAATATTTTCTAAAAAAAATATTATTTTAAATTAAGACACATATAACTATTTTCCAAATCTCAATGATTCCGAATAACAGCTAATTGGAAAAAAGGTTGTGAAAACTCTTCATGGATATGAACAATATTATTTTATATAAAAAAGTATCAATTTATCTTTTCCTATTCTTCATGAAACTGATACTTACATATAGAAACATACTACAATAAATATATTTAATTTTGATTCATTATTATTTTGATTTTAGTTTTTCTAAACAAATTCATTTATTTATATATAATTATATTGTTTAAAGAATTTGACTCATTTATAACTACTTAAAAGTTTTATAAAATAAAAGATATAATCAATTATCAATATGAAATACATTACATATTACATATAAATTATCAAATCCTAAATGATATTTACATCATAAACATAAATGATAAATATCCTAACATAATCTCATGAATTATATTAAAATTAATTTCTAAATAATATGAGATAAAAAGGAAATGCAGTATACTTTATCTTTTCTAATACCAACAATATATGTGACACCAATACAAATGCAAATACTAATATCAGCAATAGATATAAATAATAATAAATCTAATAAATTTTGATAAGACAACAATTTCATAATTTAAAAATCAAACATAATATCACCTTTAAAAAAAGTCAAATATTAGATCACATAGAAAGATACATATCAAATTCAAATAAAAACTAAATCAGCATAGAAAAATATTATTGTATAAAATTAATACAAATATATAATATATTTTCTCCTTTTGTATTTGATATTTAATTCAGTTAACTATAAAATTTTTATAATTTAAATTTTACATAATTTACTATTTTTGGTAAGGAGCAGAACCGTATGGTCACCCATACATATATATATATATATATATATATAAACCGTACGGTAACACAAAAGTGAAAAAGCATTAGATGCGGATACCCGCATGCCACACCCATAATAAAGAACGACCAACTTTGGTTTTCCTTTCCCATAACTTTCGTTCTTCTTTTCACGAGATATTCTAAAATAACATGAAGGCAATAAGCATAGGATCAATTTTCTCCTTATAGGAATTGGAGGATTGATGATTAAATTTAGGATTCTCATTAATAGATAATCTGTAATCTATACTTTTGCTGTAAACTTGTGACCGAGAACATTTCAAAAACAAAATAACAAAACGGAAGAAAATTACTGAATGTGTGTGCATGTCTTTTTTTTTTTTTTAAAATTTTTCCTCATTTTTCAAGTTTGCAGGCACGTGTGTTTTTGTGTCAGGAGCCAACCATTTTGGACAGGTAAACATTTGGAAATATGATGTCAGCCAACTTTGGAGACCTAACTAACCTTGGATTGCGATCTCTTGGGAACTTGGAAGGACAATTGTGGCTCAAAGACTCTAAAAAAGGAAGACAAATGAGTGCTGGCCTAAACTTTGAGCCAAATTTTTTGACGAGCGCTTTTTTTTTTTTTTTAGAAAACTATAAATATCTCCTCATCTTTGATGTTATATATAGAAAAATTTTCAGGCCAGTATGTATTATCGAACCAATTTTTTAAAAAAGTAATAAAATACACAAACCTGAAAAATACAATTTTTGTTAAGAAGTAATATTTAATCGTAAAAGCGTCATTGTAAAAAAAATAATATATTTAAACTCATTATACGTGAACAAGCAATATTTTTCACCGGTGGGCTTGATGTCCTGAGCTTAATAAAAAAAAAATTCACTTGCTAAAATAATTATAACCTTCAACAATCAGTCTGATCATAAAAAAAAATGATTTTTAACAAGATAATACGCAGTGATTGAATAATATAAGAATAAATTTACTAAAAGCTTATCATTTTTCAACAGAATTGTTGGTGAGGCTGAAATCTAACAATTACTTATGGTAAACTAGCTACTAAGATTAATCATATAATGTAATTCAACATTGGTATATATAGAAATAAACCTAACCAACCAACCTTTTACTCATTATAACTACACGACTTGAATTTGACTTCAAGACTGTCTAGAGGAATTATTTTTAACGTCTTTAACTATCAATATAGAGGAACTATTTGAAGGGATTTAACATAAGATATTTTCATAAGCATTATTATAAAATCAATTCTTGAAATATGTAACAATTAAAGAATTTTTCCAACTATTCTTTTTTGTTGATTTAAACGCTACATCTTCCCCAAATATTGTGTGTGTCTTACTTATTATAATACAAACCTTAATGTCATATTATATGATTGTTTTATGCATTTATTGTCCATACATGCCAATAATAATTATGTCAGCCATTAAAATTTATTTTAGAAATGATTATATGATATGTATATATTATTATAAGCTTAGAAAATTCAAAAATAGTTTACAGTATGCTTATTTAGCATGAAAATCACTACTTTTAGAAAATACATGGGCCATTATTTGTTACATGCTCGTCAAAAAGCATCCGTCAATGTTATATTATCTTTTAAAAATATGTTAATTTATTATGCATAATATGAATAAGTTCTATTAGAAAATACGTTTCAGTTACCATGATTTTACAATTAAAGTATTTATAATTATTAGAATAGGAATAACAAGAAAGATAACATAAAATAGTTTAGTGTGAATTTTAGAGAACAAGATTATTATGTATTTAACATAAAATGACCCAGTTAATTACAAGAAAACATTTAAGCAGATAGAACAATTGATAACTATTTAGTAGTTACCATATGAACAATAGTCAAGATAGTAAGAATAGTTATAGTATCATGTAAATTTTAATTATAAATTGAGTTTAGTCTAATATTATAACTTAGTTAAATAGCTATCACAGTTAAAATCAATTATTATTTTAGTATTACAAAATGTTGGAGTTTCAAGTGTGAAAGGTGAAGTCTTGCATTTATTGATAATAGATTAAATAAGTAGTATATAATATGAGAATATCCATAAACTCATTGTCTTAAGATTTTGGGTCAAGAAGTGATGTCAGATCCTCTTATCTGGTTCTCTCATTTAGCCTACTGTGTGATTTCCCTCTATTAGGCTCCCCCAACACAAGATTCACTCAGTTGATAGAGTTTAGTTAACAATTATTGTTAGTTTACATTAATTAATAGTTATTCATGATAGAACCCAATTCAATACATTATTTAGCTAGGTAGTGAGTATAGTACTCTAATTAAATAAATAAATAATTAAGTATTATTATTAGGTAACATAATATGACTCAGTCAATAAATAATAGCTATTGCATCTTTTACGATTAAATTATAAATTAATTGTTGAGGTAAAGTAGTGCTCAAGACAATAAGATTAGTTTCATTCTTATTGGTATTATTTAATTTTTATTAGTTCTAAGATTAATTTATTTATATAATATGAGAAAACCAACCTATTGGCATTAATAAAATAGATAAACAATTATTAAAACTTTGTAGTTAAATCATCTTCATCATCATCAATGGATTACTTGATGGGATAACATGAACAAGTTTTATAACATAATATTTATGATTTAAATTATTATGTTATAAACAGCAAATGACATATTAAGAATAATATGCGTTGTTATTTGAATTTATTATTTATTCAACTGAATTATGTATGTTTGAGATTAGCTTGCGTAGAACTAATGTTATTTAAATATCGTCAGTTTATGTTATTAATTTATTTGCTAAATATTTTAAGATCCAACCTCTTAGCAAATAATGATTAGACACCTACTCTAATTTCAAGCAAATGAGTTATTATTTTAATTATTAGCATGTAAAAAGTAGACTAAGCCTCAAAAAGTAATTTGAATATCATTTGATTTTATTTTATGTATGATGAGATTTATTTAACTAGAGTTACTAATTTATGCAGGATATTTTTCCACGGAACAAAATAGGTATTTTGTCAAACAAAATAGTATACATGAGGTTTGAATACTCAATCTGTATAATTTTCAAAGTGAAAAATAAAAAAAGTCGTGGGCTTTAGTCATAATCATTATTGCCTTTTTGAACCAGCGTTCACACACACTAATCACTTATTAATTATTATAGCTTAGCATCACCATCCCAAGTTTTTATAAAAATGGCATCATGCTAGTAGCTCTGAACCTTCTTCTCGTTTTAAGACCAATTCAATTCACAAATCTTCTGGATCCGCGACCTTTCTCGTTTTTCCTCCTTTGACCTGTAACCGGTACTCTTTTCTCTCTTCTGCTTTTCCAATCCCAAACCCTAGTTTTTTAGCCTCTTCCGTTTCCAACCATTCCTCACACTCACCTGCTATTCTTCTTCTGTAATCCTTCATTTTCCGCCATTCTGTTCGCGATCCGTCGTCTTTTCAATTAGTTCAGCTCATCTAGCACCATTGTCGCCGTATTATTATTATTATTGTTATTATTGTTATATTTTGTGTTTTACTAAAGTTAAAGAGCTGAACTTGCAGGTTGCTGCATTGATCGAAAATGGCATTCTTCAGAAGCATTTCTGCGCTTTCCCGGGTTCGACCTCGCCTGGTATATGAAAAGAAATGCTGACACCCCCCCTCTCTTTGGCCTCTCCCCTTTGTTTGATTGTTTAAGTAACTTGGTTCTTTATGTATTTATTTATTTTTTTTGCACACCATTTTTAATTTTCTTTTTGATGGTTATTTACGTGTTTGTTTATTCTTGTGATCACAGGGTCAGCAATCTAGCCTTGCGAATTCAGTTAGATTGCTTCAAACTCAGACATCCACTATCACTGTACTCTCTCTCTCTCTGCATATTTGGTGTTGAATGAAATGTATACAAGAATCGTTAGAGTGTAATTTTGATGCACTATTCGCGTCTATTCAAATCCTTTCAATTGCATAACCTTTCAAGTAATGGGTGTGAGAATCAACTATATTTGTTGGTGTGGCAATATATAATTGTATAATAGAGTAAAAGAGTTTTACTCTGTATCCTAAGCATTATTATTAGTTACCCTATGTTTTTTGTTTTTGCTTTTTTGAATGGAATTACTATTGCATTTCCTATCACTATTATTAACTTGGCTATGTTCAGAATTATGTGCTGTTTTTATGTCTCATTTTGACTTTGGAGGTTTTCTGATATCAATCAGTGTTTATTATGCATGGAGTTTGTTTGTGTTTCTGGAACTTTGTCTATTTTCTTACTGTTGTTTAAAACCAGATATTTTTCTCTTCTGCAGGATCTTCGTTCCGAGTTGAAGGAGCTAATTCCAGAGTATCAGGTTTGTCCGCTGTTTTAGGATTTGGTGGTGATACTGTTTATTTTGGATAAATTGATGTATAAAAGGTCCTGCTCTCTCAGGAATTAATGTGACTATTGGGTAGTTGATAGTTGTTCTCCTCCTGAGTTATGATGTTTATGATATATGGAGCATGGCCTTGATTGTTGTATTCTTGGTTTTGGTCTTAATTATATAATGGGTATTAGTGATTGTGAATCAAAGTCTCATTTGTGGTTCACTCCACTTGCAATGTGCATTTTAGTCATAGCTAAGTAGTGCACATGCTATATTTGAAGTCTGAACTTCTTGATAAATGTCTCACCTGATTGTATTCTCTGTAATGACTGGTTGTTGACCAAAACTTCCCTATTTTGAATCTTATCTTCATGCTGAGCTGGCAAATCTTTGATTCACATGTTTTGAATGTGTTATATGTCTGTCTGATTTTTAATCTATACATAAAATCCCGTTTTCAGGAACGTGTTAAGAAGCTGAGGAAAGATCATGGAAATGTTGAATTGGGAAAAATAACTGTTGATATGGTAATTATGCTACCTTTATAATAGATATAGTCACAGAGTTTCAAGTTACCAGAAGTGTTAAATTCTGTCCTCTTCTCGTGATATTGTCTCTAAGATTACCATGTGACTTATTTTTGGTGTCTTTTGTCATAACTGAAAGGTGCTTGGTGGAATGAGGGGAATGACGGCTTTAGTGTGGCTAGGGTCAGCTGTTGACCCTGATGAGGTATATATCTATATCAGTCAGTCTGCTAATGACTACTGATAAGTTCACAGAATCTCAGATATAGCATCCGTTTGTTTAGTTTATTAAATGGATCTCTGAGGTCAGCACGTTATGTCTTCTAGGGAATTCGCTTTAGGGGCATGACAATTCCTGACTGCCAGAAAAAACTCCCAGGTGCTTTTCCTGGTGGGGAGCCATTGCCTGAGGCCATACTTTGGCTTTTATTGACGGGAAAGGTATGCAGCACCGTATAAGCAAATTGGATTAATTATTTTGGATGCTGGCTTACTTCTAATACAATGCACATGAGCCTTCTATGGAGATATTTGTAATATGTGCTCTTGGTTTTTGATTTTGTTGTATAATCTTTGATTCATACACTCTGTCTCAGATACCTAGTAAGGAGCAAGTAGACTCATTAAGCCAGGAATTGCGAAGTCGTGCAACTATCCCAGGTTCAGTTTCTTTTGCAGTCATAGCTTGATTTTAATTAATTTGAAGCAATATATGCTTTAACAGAATGAGACCAGGTAAATTGTCATAGTAAGAGTAAAGTGCATTCGTAAATCTAAAGTTTAGTAGGCTTAGTATGCTGCGGATGCTTTTATTTAAAGTTAGAGTAAATTGACACTAGATAATGCTTGACTATATGTTTATGACCATGGATGTGAACTTAGGTTCTCTTATTATAGGTTGTCCTTTTAAATCATTGTTCTAAAGGAACTTCATGTGACACTAGCATCCCTATTGTTCGTGTTGTATGTATGGTTGGTCCTTGTTTGATGAAATGCACATTCTTATCTAGGTGCTATTGTTTTTTTTTTTGGTGATAAAAATAAAAGAAGAATTTTATTTACAAGAAGAGAAAAATATTACAAAGAGAAAGAAGGGTTTGTTACAAAAAACAAAAGCTAATGAAAGAAGCCATCAAAATAGCATAGCTTTCCAGTGCTTGGTGCCAAGTAGAAGCCAAATGCCTAATTCTATCCCATAGGACTTGTTCAAATGTTTCCCGTTAAACATGCAAGAGTTACACTCCAGCTAAATAAACCAAACAGTGCCGTAGATAGTACACCACTACTGAGATTTGGCTTCTTCCCTTCTACACAATCCACCAAAACTAGTCAACAGGAACTGGTCTATTGTTCTAGGACACATCCAACACTCACCAAATATACCAAATAAAGCATTCCATGAAAAGTCAGCCACAGAACAATGCAAAAGGAGTTGAGGAGCTGATTTTGTACATGCACCACACGTAATTCATACTAGGTGGTCTTCAACTTGCAACGTGTCATTGGTGTTAATTCTTTCAAGCACATCTGTCCAAATAAAGGATTTAACCTTCATGAGAGCTTTAAACTTCCAAATGAGATTTTCCAGCTTATTAACTTAGAACTCCATGCATTATGTTCGCATTGCCAAATCGCTGCTTGCTCAAGTTCAAATGTCATGTGTGTGGCATGCTTATTAGAAGTTTTTACAATAGTTTTTCCTAGCTTATTTCCCAAAACTCGAGTCTGACTTCATTCTTTCAATGCCTGAAACTGTGGATTGGGCTTTTTTTTGTTTTTTTTTTAATTGCAGATTATGCTTATAAGGCAATTGATGCTTTGCCTGCTTCTGCTCATGCAATGACTCAATTTAGTACTGGTGTCATGGCCCTGCAGGTTTAATATCAGATTCTTTCTTGAACTTTTAATTTATACAGTCTTCTTAACTTCCTCCTCTGTAATTAAACTGCTTAGATGACCATCTCTCTTTGATACTTGAATTTGTGATAAGCTGTCCTTTTTTATCAGAAAAAGTGATCTTTTTTTTTTTTCATGTTATATGTTGTAGATTTATTTGCCAATACACTGATAATATTAATGATGAAGTTTATAAAGATTAACCAGAGGGCCAATAGATCAAATTTTACTATTTGACAATCATAAATCCTATTTGACTAACTGTTCAATAAACACATTGAACATGTGCCTATTTCGGGTCTAATCTCACCAAACACCTGTTTTAAAATAGATTCTTCATTATTTGAAAAATATTAAAAAAATTTGAAGAAAACAAATAAAATTCATGTTGTAGCAAGCAAGGACTGAATTCACAGCCAATTCACTTCCTTTTTCAGGTTGAGAGTGAGTTTCAGAAGGCATATGAGGGTGGGATACCTAAGGCAAGGTAAGATTCTTAATGGTTTCTTCGTTACTTGCATCTTATAAGTTACTGTAGCAGGTTTATTGCTGTGATATAGGTACTGGGAGCCAACTTATGAGGATACCATGAATTTAATTGCTCGTTTACCTGGAATTGCTGCTTATATTTACCGACGGTATGTATGAATTTTAAAAATATCATCCTCATCAAAATTACATTGTGGGATATAATGTAGGATTACCAATCAGACTTACGTTTGGATTACTTTCTTGCCTTATTTTAAAGGAAATACAAGGATGGAAAAATCATACCATTGGATGATTCTCTGGATTACGGTGCAAACTATGCTCACATGTTAGGATTTGATGATCCAGAAATGCTAGAGTTTATGAGGCTGTATATTTCCATACATAGGTTTGTATTCCATTGCCAATTCTGGTGCATACTATGATCATGATGAGTTCTTTGGTGGTCTTTTACTTACCACGCTGGTTTTACTATTGACTTTCTTATTTCATGAATTTGATCTGTAGTGATCATGAAGGGGGCAATGTTAGTTCTCACACAGCCCACCTAGTAAGTTGCTTCCCTTAATCAAACTCTTGTTCCATCCATAGCTGATTTTGGTACTTCTGTGATTTTATTTCTAATGTATTGTATTGTATCATCTGTTCAGGTAGCCAGTCCACTGTCTGATCCCTACCTTGCATTTGCTGCCGCTTTGAATGGTTTAGCTGGGCCACTCCATGGTTTGGCTAATCAGGTTGGTTTTGTGTAGTATGTTTCTGATATAAATTTGCCATGTTTCATCTTCCTGTTCAGAAATCTGTAGGGCTATAATGTATGCTTCAACATGACATTTTAGATTTTAATAGTTTGACTATAGATGTGGTTTATGAAAGGACTTTATGCTGTTTGCTCCATTGTAAGTTGACTTCAGTTCCTGGGATAAGGCTTGCTTGCTTCTTTTTGTCAAAATAAAACTGTCCTGCATCTATAGTTTGTGCTGTTGAGATGAACAGTCAGATACTAGTGAAATAGGGAAGCTTTTTCTCAAAGAATGATATGGGCAGAGAAAGGACATCTTGTATTGCTGGAAAGAGGTTTAAGTTATTTACTTTTGTGGTATTGGGTGTTCAAGCTTAAGACCTTATGAAACTAAAATATTTTGATTAATGCTCACATACAAATAGATAGTTTTGTGATTAATGTTCATCTTGTTTCTTATTTGTATATTAGTTCTTTAATTTGTTTAATTCTCTTCTATGTGTTGTTACAGGAGGTCCTGCGATGGATCAGATCAATAGTTGTGGAGTTTGGAACTCCACATATTAGTACCGAACAACTGACTGAGTATATTCATAAAACATTGAATAGTGGCCAGGTAATGTGTGTTAGCTGATATGAATCTGTGATGCTGAATGAAGTATTTGAAGCACTCTGTCCTTTAGGTTTCACGTCTTGGTTAATTAATTATATGGTAAATATTCTTATGATTTTTGTTTTGTGTTAGTTTTATTTTTTGAGTAAAGAAATTCAACAGGCTAGAGTGGAGGATAAAGAAATCCACTTGGATAAAAATGGAATAGAAAATCATCATTTGAGCAAAGCATGTTTTTCAGCATGTTATGATCAAATCTTCTTTTCCTCTTGAAGATAAGGATTTGCTGGCTGAGGGCATTATGTTCTTCAATTTTCCTCCCTTAAATTGTCTTTATAATACGAGGTGCCTCTGATAGGAAGCTTCTGAAAAATATTAAAAAAATAAAAAAAATCAGGGCAGGTTTTTGTAGATTTTCAAAACAAAAAAGTGGTTTTTGTAATTAAAGTAAATGCTAGTGGGAGGCAAGAGTTAAAAAAATATAGTCTAGTTTTAACTACGGTATAAGGTTTTTCAGGTGATATTCATATCTTTGCATTAAAGAATTATTTTAGAGAAAATTTCACTGCTCATTCTAAAGTCTTTTTAATAGAAACCTTTCTTGGCAAGTTATTAATAGGGTTTGGGTATTGCCCTTTCTGGATTTACAGGTTATTCCTGGATATGGACATGGGGTTTTGCGCAAGACAGATCCAAGATATACATGCCAGAGGGAGTTTGCTTTGAAGCATTTGCCTAATGATCCACTTTTCCAGTTGGTAATCTCTTATTTCCCAATTTCTGTATTTTTTTTTTCCATTTCTTGTATTTCTTGTTTTCAGAATTTATGAAGGAAATAGTGAAATCAATAAAATCATATTTCCCAATTTCATTTCATATTTTCACTATTTCGTTAATAAAATGCTGAAAGTATGAAACAAGGGAAATGAAAATAGAAACTAAAGATGCCCTAATTTCTTCGTAATATAATTTGTCTCTCTGATTCTTTCAGGTGTCAAAAATAAAAGAGGTTGTGCCTCCCATTCTCACCAAGTTAGGCAAGGTAATGTTATCTTTTTATCTTTCAATTAACATTCCCATACACAATGGCTTATGCTTAATGAATGTATTGTCAAATGCCATTATTGTATAAATATATTTTGCATTAAGTTCACTGAAGGATCCTAAGGTTAAGCACAGACATTAAATAAAACACAATGCAAGGAAGATGATTTGATAACATTAGTGTTCTCACTTTTTTTGCTGTTATCGGAGTATGAACTTTATGTTGCTTGTTGAGTTTCTAGGAATTTTTAATTCAATAATATCTGCACCAATCATGGTAAAATTCGTTTATAAAGCATTTAATTTGAAAGACATGACAAGGTGGATAAAGATTCCAAAGTGGAAGATTTATTGTAGTGATGCAAGTACAAAAGTACTGTTTCTATTCCAGCCTAGTCAGTCACTTTATTTTTTGTCCCCCATAATTACTACATGAATGACGCAGAGCGGATTATATGATTATAATGTTATTAGTTTCATTTCTTTATTATCCTTCCCACATTGCTAAGTAGCCTCTATATTAGTAAATTAGTCTCTCATGGCTGGCGTAAGCAAATGCAAGGAGCTCCACTCCTATATAAATAACAAGCTTTGGTTTGGAGTGAAATCATCCTTGGGAAGAGTTAAATAATTATATTAGAGATTTATTCTCTTAGCGCAAGTTTGCACTGTGTCGGTCTTGCTATGTGTAGACTCTTGTTTAGGTAAAGTTTTTATGCTTCTCGCTGCGTCAATTGGCCATTAGAGCAAGGTTTGATGGCTGGTGGTGCAGGTAGAGGTGGTGGCAGTCCTCTTGACTATGATTAGAGGTCTAAGACTCCTTTGAATGAAGGGGTAGCATTGAGGGCTTTGGAGCAGTGCCTCAATTAGTACAAGGGATGGTTTGATCGATTGGAGGGACGCTTTGACGGTTTAATCACTCGGCTGGATGCTCTTGGCCTAGGTGCAAACAAAGAGCGGGATGACGATAGGAAGTGTTCTCGGGATGACATTGTTTGTAGATGGCCCAATGGCAAACCTGGTCCTACATATGAATCTAGGCATGAAGCCTATTTTGAAGATTCAGAGCAAGACGAGGAGTTCAAAGAGGAGCTATGGAGAAATCCAAGTCATAAGAGATGTGATTGTGATAAAGATCATCATGTATATAGATTAAAGGTAAATATCCCTATTTTTCATAGCGATTTCAACATCGAAGAAATTTTGGATTGGCTTGCAAATTCAAAAAGATTCTTTGAATACATTGATGTGCTTGAAGAGCGAAGAGTGAAGTTGGTGGCTTGTAGACTAAAAGGAGGAGTGTCAGATTGGTGGGAGAGACTGCTATCTAGAATAAGACGCAAAGGAAGAGCACCGATCAGAACTTGGAGAAGAATGAGGCAATTGTTGATCATGGATTTCCTACCTCCAGATTATGAGCAGATCCTGTTTCAACAATACCAAAGGCGTCAACAAGGTCGGAAAGCCGTTCATGAGTACAGTGCAGACTTAATGAGGTTGGCACAGAGGAATGATTTGCTGGAGACTGAAGCACAACAAGTCAAGATACCTTGAAGGATTGAAGCCAACAATCGAGTACAAAATTGGCGTTTATATGGTGTGGACATTAGTTGAGGCAAAGAGTATGGCCTTAAGGGCGGAGTTGATTTTGCAAGTTAGGGTCAAGTTGATTACTCCTGTAGCAACTATGGAGGCAACTCCCCTTGATCAACTACCGATCAAGACAAGGTTGTTGCTGACACCTCTACACCTGTTGAGCGAAATAGGGAGGAAAGGGCAACTGGAAAGCAAGTCCCAGCAACAAAGGAGGCACCAAAGACTTTATCCATACGCAAAACCGATGTTGTGGAAGTGGTTCAAGTGCAATCAACCCAAACACAAGTCAAATGATTCCCCACTCAAGAAAGCAGTGAACATGGTGGAGAGAGTAGAAGATGGCGACGTAATCTTTTGTGGTCCAGACGGAGATGAAGATGATAAAGAGGACATTGATAGCGATAAGGAACTATTCATGGTACAACGATTGATCTTGTCGTCTGGGCAAGAGAATATGAGCAAGTCAAGGGACATCCATATTATAGCTGTGAACAGGGGCAAACTATAGAGCAAGAAACTGAAGTGCCAAAGAAGACCAATGATGATACTTATGTTATGGGGATACTAGAGGTAGTCGATTTGTCTAAGTCAATGAACACAGCAGAGTTGCATCCGATGCATCCAATAAACATGATATTGTATCCATTCGATCCAGGCAACTGGAGGTCGAGTTTTTCTCGAGTGGAGGGGACTAACGCGGAGTGTATTATAGGATTATAACATTATTTGTTTCTTTAATTCATTATTAGTCCCATATTGCTAAGTAGCCTCTATATTATTAACTTAGTCCCACCTTGCGTAAGTAAATGTCAGGAGCTTTGGTTTGTAATGAAATCATCCTTGGTAAGAGTGAAATAATATATTAGAGATTATAGATTTATCCTCTCTTGGTGTAAGTTTGCACTGTGTGTGGGTCCTATTGTGTGCAAACTCTTGTTTAGTTAAAGTTTTTATGCTTTCTTGATGCGTCAGTGAATCAGGATTCACTGCTTTACATGTTAGTTTGGTTCTGTTTAACTTGTATTTATGTCCTTTTATTTATTTATTTATTTTTCACTATTTTACATTTAGATGTTTTACCACGTGCTCTTCACTTGTGATTTCTGTGTTGTACTGTGTTACAGCTCCACTCATTGCTGTTATGCTATACTCTTGCTATTAAGCATAATGTTTTCTGGAGGTGATTGAAACTGAGATTCTCCATGTAGGTTAAAAACCCGTGGCCCAATGTTGATGCTCACAGTGGAGTGCTATTGAACTACTATGGTCTTACTGAGGAAAAGTATGGTGTTACTTATCTTGCATGTTTGACGTTGGATGGTTTTCATTTTGCTATTTTTTTTACGGTGAATCTGATGATCTGTTGATATTTATGGGCAGCTATTATACTGTTCTCTTTGGTGTATCTAGAAGCGTAGGGGTTGGCCCTCAGGTTTGTTTTGTGCCCCATTGCTTCCTTGCTGTGAACTTCTTGTTGCCTTGGGTTAACATGACTTCTTTTTGGTGGACTACAGTTGATATGGGACCGTGCTCTTGGAATGCCACTTGAGAGGCCCAAAAGCGTCACATTGGAGAAAATAGAGCAACTGTGTGCCTAAACTGCTTAGTAAAACTCGTTACAATGTCAGTGAGGAATATTCATTGCCCCCCCGCTCCCCCTTCCCTGGGCTTAAGACCCTGAGTTGTTTTATAGGATTTTTGTTTTTGGGAAAGGGTGTTTCAATCACCCTAACAGTTTTCTTGCGACTTTTTTCTTTTTGTCCCCTCTGAACTGCGTAAGTTAGGTTTGGGGCAGCATAAGAATAAAGGCATTATTGTTTTGGGGTTATCTCCTTGTATTCTGTCTAAATGGGATTAACCCCTTCGATTAATGATCAAATAACATGTATTTACTTCAAGTTGTTAGGTTTGAATCAGCATAATCCAGTGCTTTCACTGGCTATCTCTCGTATCATGACACTGACACGCATGGGAATTAATGATGTTCATTATCTTTTTTTTTTATTGTTTTTTTGGTCTGGAATTATGTTCATTATCTGAATGGTTCCATATTCTGTCTGTATTATTTATTGTCCTAGGGAGATTATCTACAATGATTGTGAAAATATCCCCGCCCCACCGCAGTCTTCATCTCTTTTATAGAATAAACAACGTTTATCTCTTAATATTTAAAGAAAAAAAATTAAATTTTTTTATAACTGTATGATCAGTTAGTTGTTAGTAACTATAATGGGTAACTAACTCCCGCCAAAACTATTGGCTTGGAGAATTTAGCTAAACCAGAACCAATATGAATACCTGTCGTCGTGTTCAAAACAATTCATTCAGTTCTTACGTGTCTAACTTTCATACTCTTTTCTATGTTTTCGTCTTCCTTGAGCTTACAAGAAATCTAACATGGTATCCAGAGGTCGGAAGCTTTCAAGTGCTGATCTTGAAGTGGAACCAGTAGCTTCTGCCATGAACGGCTCAGCAAGCTCAGTAGCATCAAGTGAAGATGAAGCAAGTGATGCAGGATCTCCAACTTCACCAAGGTCTTTAGTTCAAACTCTAATTCAACAAGTAAATTTCTCACATCCTCTCACCATCAAACTCGATGGGAAGAATTTTCTTCTTTGGAAAAGACAAATTCTAGCCAATAAGGCCACAATCTTCGAAACTTCATTAATCCAAAAGCTCCAAGGCCGGCGCAATTTGCATCTAAGTTTTGATTGGAAGGCAAGAAGAGTCTCCGAAACATTCGAAGTTTGGGAGCAACAAGATTAGAAACTTCTTTCATGGATGTTCTTTTCCATGTCCGAATCAATCCTCACTCTGGTGGTTGATTGTAGGGGTGTACAAGGGACGGGTTGAGTCGGATTGGACAAGACCCAAACCCAGTCCGATTTTTATACCGGGTCAATTTTTAAAACTCGAATCCGACCCAATAATGACCCGACTATGTCTCAGGTCCTACCGGGTCAACCCGACATTCGAACAATATACAAGAATTTAGATATTGTACATAATAAAGTTATAAAATTTTATAAGTAAGAAACAAAATTTTAGAGATATTTTACGATATTGGTTTCAAAATAAACCATATCAATGTAGAAATAACATCAAATTATGTAAAATATATTAATTGAACTTTAAAATCTTATAATTTTTCATAAATTATTATAAAAATATATATCTCTTAAGGGATAATTTGACTTAGGGCCGGGTCGGGCCAACTCGATATATGACCCAAACCCGGCCCGAAAAATATACCGGGTCAAATTTCAAGACCTGAACCCGTCTAAATTAGCTTTGGGCCAGGCTGGGTTCGCAGGACTGGACGGGTCATGAACACCCCTAGTTGATTGTGACTACTCATGGCAGCTTTGGCAAGAACTTGAAGAATACTTCGCCACGCACACTCGCACACGTTCAACAACTCAGATCTGAATTGAGATCAGCAACTAAAGGTTCTGCAACTATCTTTGAGTATCTGTTAACGAATCAAAGCCTAGTTAATGTACTTGTCTCAATTGGATCTTGTTAAGCATTGAAAACCTGAAGGTTCATTTTCTCAACACAACTTTTTATTTTCGATTTCTTAACGGAATATGGTTAGATAAATTCAATTAAATGATAGTGTTAGTTTTTTTTATCAGAAAATTTTGCAAAATTCTTACAGAATATGTTTTTATCATTAAAATATTTCTGAAAAGCTTTTTACGGAAATTGTTTTATTTTATATTTGTAAATAGTTTCAAAATCCTAATTACGTAATTTACATCGTAAAATCCCATATAAAATAAAAATAAATTTAATAGAAATATCCTTTAGATCGGGAATAGTAATTTGAGGTACAGTACAATCACGTGGATTCTTTATTACATCTTGAATAACTTTTCTTTTCTTTCTAGTATTTCTAATAAGTTTTTGCTTTCTTACTTGCTAGCACAAGATAAAAAATTCAACAACTCTTACCTTTCCACTCTCTCTCCCCCTCCCTCACCCTAAAGCTTCCTAACCCCTCTTTAAACCCTCCCTTAACCCTAATCACCAACGCTATAATTAGAGAAAGAATAATGTTTTGTGTATCATGCATCAACACTTATAATTTTTTTGTCTTGTAATACATCAACATCCACTCTCACAAAAAGATACAAAATATTATAAGTGTTGGTATGCGATTGTTGTATAATTTTATTGTACACCTAACATAACCAATTTTTTTTTTAAAAAAAATGTTGTATACATACATGAAAAACCAAAAGCCATTCCTTGCTTGATCCACATTCCAATGTCACTCAGTGGAACAATAATTCTTTTACCCTCCCACTTTTCTCTAAAAAAAAAACAAACAATGGTCAACTTCTCTCTCTTTCTCTCTTAGAAAATTAGGTTCTGTTGGAGACCCAAAATGATATGGGCTAACTGCATAGGCTCAATATGGAGGTTGAAAGGCTAGTTGTGGCTAAGGAACTGAGTTGGGCTTGGGAAAGGCATAGGCCCAAACATGCATGATGAGATAGTTGAAGCTAAGGGATGTGATTCGGGCCACCATGGAGATAAGAGCCCAACAGAGAGAAACAACTACATGAGCTAAAAGCTAACAGATGCAAATACATAGGAGCTGAGACAAGTAATGGTTGCTAAAAAGTAGGAACAAACGTGATCATGCACGTAATATAGTTGAGAGGCTATAAATAAGGGAACATTTGTGTGGATGAGACACAGATTTAAAGTCTCCAAAAACTAGTTTTTTGTTTATCATATACTTTTTGTTCATTGTCAATTCCATTGTAATAGCTTTTACTCATCAATACAAGTTATTTTTTCCATTTCGCTTTTCTTAATTTTATCTTGTCCAAAGCCTTTCTAGAGTGATTTGGAGAACTCATAGCCTAAAAGTTTAATCTTTTCTTTTATCCAAAATCACCATAACATTAGAGATTTCTTATATGCTTGATTAAGTTAATCAGATTAGACTTAGCCAATTCACTTTGGATCAAACATAATTTTGGCACGCCTAGTGGGATTTCCAAGATAAGTTTTGAGAAGTTCCCCTCCCCTGGTTCAGATCATACTTGGAGTATGAATTTGAGGTTAGGGAGAAAAGCTATTAGCTTTTGTTTCTCAGCCCAGGCCATGTGCTATAACCACTATAGGTAGAAAAGTGCACGAGAAGGGGGGGTTGAATCGTGCTTCGCCTTTTCTTTCCTTCTTAGCTTTTGAAAAACTTAAACAAGATACTATCAAGCATTGAGCTTGAAATGCAGCAGAAACAATGTTAGGTGCTTTATAAAGTAACTTTCTAAACTATAACGTAAATAACAAAAGTGCGAATAAATATATTTTCAGCAAATATTGAATGATAAGCACAAAATAATGAATGTAAAAGAGTTAAAGGAGAAGCATATATTGCATAGATATTTTTATGCTAGTTTGGCCAACTTGTCTATATCTAGTTCTCAACCACCGTTGAGTTTCACTAAAACCCTTCCCAAGCCTAGAAAGAAACAACATAGTATTTGCAGTATCCTTCCCAAGCTCTTACCTGTGAGTAGTAGCAACCTCTATTGTCACAAACCAAGTAGTTTTTGACCAGCTTCCAAGCTAAACTAGTGAACAACAAGTACACTTTGCTGTCACAACCTGAGTAGTCTTTAACCAACCTCTCTAAGCTAAACCATGACCAGCAGAACACTTCTACTATCGCGTTGTAAGTAGTCTTTGACTAGCCTTTCTAAGGTAACTCACGTCGATCACTACTGGATCAAGGATACAAATTTTTGTGTTTGGGTTTGCAACTTAAACTAACCTACATTCAAGTTGTTGTAAAATATACAATAACAGACCTAGGAAAAACTTGAATGACTTTTTTCTAACGATTTTTCTTAGAAAGAACGTATGATCTATCAAGAACATAGAAAGTAGAATTTTACAGACAATGAACCTGATTAAAAGATGTAATGAACTTTATAAGAGATGAAGAGAAATTTTCTTAGAGTTTTAGCATTTATGCAACGTCAAGATCTCTTTCTTTGAAAACACAACATCTTTGTTTTTAGATGGTCTTCATTTATGACCGTTGCCCTTGATCAGTTATCCAAATGACATGTGTTGATCATCTGTTTGTATCTTGGAAATGCAGTCTAGAGGAGTAGCTCATCTTTTTCAAAGCTGTTGTAGAAGCCATTATGAAATGGAGGTTTTTGAGGTCATCTTCAAAAACTATGTTTTACTTTCTGAACTCTTCTAAAAGTTAGGGTAGTTGACCAAGTTGGCAGAAGAGATGATACGCCAGTTTGTAGTTGGGTTTAACTTTAAATTTGAAATCCAATTTCCTCCTTTTCTTGTAGAGTGCACCGTTTCACTATGAAGTGAATTTTCTGAAATGTGGTATTAGTTCCTTGGTGAAAATATGATCTTCCAGGCTTCAATCAGAGCATATAGATGATGAATTGATTGCGATGATACTGATTGAAGGTTGTAGAATACACATGCTTTAGACTTGATTTGAAATTTGCATTTGAAGTGTATTTTATGAAGTCGCGTCCTACTTTCTAAAGATCCATGCCTTGATTTCTTGTACACAATGATATTCTTCAATCTGTTAGGCATGTATACATTCATTTCACAATATAATTTTCACTTCTTTTAAGTTCCTATCTCTTTAAATGAGATAAATCATGCTTGTACATGTAAAGTGAAATTATTTCTGTTTCAAGAAACATGTCATGCAAATGAAAGATCTTGTTTGCTACTTCAAGAAACTCAAAGGAAAACATTAGATGTTCTTCAAAATTGTTGTGTTATCAATCAAAACATATTATATTAAAGTTTTGTGAAGGGTTTTGGAGCTAACAACCACTATAGGTACGAGTTAGCCTATGGCATATGCGTTGGCACTGACTTCACCACCAATGGTAACTACAGGCTTGCCACCATTCGCAACAACTTTGACTAAACCTATTCCAACACCAATAACACTAGTGCTCATTCCTATGCAACCTAGCAGCGTAGGCCTACAAAACACCATCGCAATCTAGGGTAGTCATGTCACTACCCCAACTAGGCATTCAACTATGCCATAATCTTCTCAATTTCCACTTGTGGAGATAAAAAGGTAAAGGATGGGATATCATGACAACCACTTCCTTTATTAGGAAGCAAATCGATAGGGGAATACATGAATTAATGTATCAACTATCGGCTTAATTAGACGACATTGTGAGGCCCATGGTACATAATGTCCTATAAGCAATCCCTAATCTTAGTGAAGGAGGTTGGGCACGCAATCTTCAGCTAGAATAGTACTATGGCGAAACTCCAATGGAAAGATGAGTGCCATATACTAGGGCCATACGGGGCCAGCCTCTATTGAGTTATGGGAATGTCCATATACTCAAGAGACAACTAAAGCTGATGAACTTCCTTACTACAAGAGCAATAGGGAATCAAGGGTACTACCTGTAGGTAGAAAAGCACACGAGAAGGGGGGTTGAATCATGTTTTACTTTTCTTTTACCTTTTAGCAATTGAAACTTTGAACAAAGACTATCAAGCTTTAAGCTTGAAGTCCAGTGAAAATAGAGTTAGAAGATTCAGAAAGTAACTTTTTGAATTGTAGCGGTAGTAATAAGAAAGCTAAAAAGTTAAACTTTAATAGATATTGATTTGTTTAAACTGAACAACAAAAGTAAAAGGATAAAGGAGAAGAAGATACTGCACAGAAATTTTATACTGGTTCGGCTAACACCTTCTACATCCAATTCTCAGCAACAACTGAGTTCCACTAACCTTTCTCAACATGAGAAAGAAAACACCAAATAGTCTTTATAGTAGCCTTCTTAAGCTCTTACCTATGACTAGTATACAACCCTTACTATAACAAACTAAGTAGTTATTCATTAGCATCTTCAAGTTGAACCCTAAGTAGTCTTGTACTTGCCTTTCCAAGCTAAATATCAAGTAGTCTTTAACCAGCCTCTCCAAGCTAAATCATGACCAGCGATAACACTTTACTGTCACATTGCAAGTAGTTTTGTAGTAGCCTCTTCAAGCTATCTCACACCGATCACTACTAGATCAAGGATATAAATGTTTAGTGTTTAGGTTGCCACTTAAACCAACCTGTACTCAAGTTTCCTTACAAATATATAGTGAATAACCTGGGATAACTTGAATGACTTCTTTCTGATGATTCTTCCTTGGAAGAATGTATAAGCAATCTAAGAACTTAGAAAGAAGATTTTTACAAACAAGGGAATTGATTTTAAGAAGTAATAAACTTAATAGAAAAGATGAGGAAAAGATTTTGTAGCATTTTAGCACTTGTGAAAAAAATGTCAAGTTCTTGTTTTTTAAAGCTCAGCATCTATATTTATAGATAGTCTTCCTTTGTGACCATTGCCCTTGATCAGTTGTCCAAGTGATACATGTTGATCAGTTGTCCAAGTGATGCATGTATGTGTCTTGGAAAGGTAATATAGAGGAATAGCTCGTCTAGTATCAGAGTTTTTTTGCAGAAGCCATTGAAAGATTGAGGTTTCTAATTTCTCTTCAGAAACTACTTCTTCTCTTTCATAATATAGTTTTTGAACTCTTCTTTCTAGAAGCTAGAGTGGTTGACCAAATAAGCAGAAGAGATGACGTACCAGTTTGAAACTGGGTTTGACTTGAAATTTGAAATTCCAAAATTCAAATTTCACTCTTTTTCAGCGAAGTGCAGCATTTTATATTGATGTGCACTTTCTGAAGTGCGGTATTAGTCCCTTGATGAAAGATTTATCTTCTAGTCTTCAATTAGAGCACGTGTGTGATTACTATATTTGTGATGATGATGATTGAAGGTTATAGAATGTCCTTGCTATAGATTTGGCTTGATATCTTCAATTCATGTATACTTTCTAAAGTCTTGTTCTACTTTATGAAGATCTATACCTTGGTTTCTTGACTTGATTTACTTCACTCCGTAATGCATATATTTGCTTTGCACGATATAATTTTCACTTTTATTTAGTTCAATCTCTTAACACAAGATAAAACATGTTTACATATATAAAGTGAAATTATTCTCGTTTCAAGTTTGTGTTATGCAATCTGGAAATTCTTGTGTGCTATGTCAAGAAACTCAAGGTAGACATTAGTCGTTCTTCAAAGTATTTTCTTTAAATTGGTTTTGTTGTCATTCAAAAAATATAGCTTGAATGCTTTCTAAAGAGTTCTACAGCTTACAATCTCCTCTTCTTTTATGATGACAAACTAATTTAAAGAAAATATTTTGAAGAGATTTTGAGAGAAATAGATTGGAATATATCGTGATAAAAGCTATTCTTTCAAAACATCACGGGTTATGATATTTTAGGGAGTCTTTTTCTTAAGGCATGATATGAATAGGTTCAAAAACATTTTATAGCCTTAAGTAACTTAAATCAGAGCTATTTGGGTTGTGATGGAACCTTCTGAACTAATTGAGAGTGCTTTCTGAGATGTATCAGAGTAATACTAAAATGGATGTCATCGTTTAAGTCCTTTTACACAAATAGCTTGACTTTTCATTATTCAAAGGGACTTTCTAAAATAAATGTGCTTGAATGAAAAACAAGTAATACTTGTGATATTTCAACTTGGTTAAAATTCTTATTCAGCACAACTTCATCCAAAGCTATTTTTAAGACAGATGCTCAAATATGTAAATATGATAAATGTATCAAAGCATGTTATGAGAGACAAAACAATAGAAATGTAGTTTCTGATGCCCAAAGAAACCTTAATATAATTTTATCAACATATTACTATGCGAGGTTTCTGATGCTCAACATGGATCAGTCCTAAATGTATCAGAGCAAATAAAAAGAAATGATCTTTTTTCCTATCATGAGCTAAGAAACTTTTCTCATAAGTATCAGAGCATGAAATATTATAACAACAACACTTTAAAAATATGTTCATGATATCCATGTAGGGCTCACACACTGATTATGTCAGATCATTTGAACTCATTATATTCCAGGACATAAATATCCAGAGATAAAGATACATGTACTGAGATATCAAATCAGAAAAAAGAAAAACAAAAAACAGCACTCATGCATTAATATAGTATGCCAATTTAGTTAAGCATGATTTATATAACAGAGCAAGTGATAAATATTTCTGAAACAATTGTACAAAAATAGAAGTAAAAGAGAGAAATAACAGAGTACATGACAGAAAAAAATGTTTGAGCATAAAAGAAATGATGCAAAAAAAAAAAAAAAACTCTAAGTAATCTCACTCTCAATGTACTCCCCCTGCATTTATCAGCACAAGATTTTCTTCATTTTCTTTTCTCTCCCTTTTGACATCAATAAAAAGGAGGTGTGCTGGAAGCCATGAGTAACATCATTAGCCCTAATGCTTGATCTCCTGAAGAATCTACAGTAGTAGTGCCTCAAGTCTTCGTGATTGAGCTTTTATCTCGTTCAGCTGGATGCTTATAAGGCATTGCTCTTGCAGCAGTGTCTGGACTTCAGTGTAGTCCGTCTTCATTGTAGGCAGTGGTTGATTGAATGAAGGAGTAGCATTATGATCAGGAGGTGCTCCAGAGACAGTTTTAGCTGGAGGAGGAGTAGGCTCATTGTTTAGATTATCCGTTGAAGACGTTTTTATGGAATCTGAAGTCTCACAAGAAGAGGAGGATTTGTCTTTTCTTAACATGACGTTGATGACATGTACATTTTCTAGAGTCTCTGATCTTGATGCTTCTTCTAAGTTTATGGAGGAGTGAGAAGGGCTTTTCCCAAGTTTGAGAACCACTTTACTTTTTTCATCATTCTTAGAACTATCTTCAAGAATAATTATTTTTCTTTTACCTCATCTTCCTTCAGCTTCTACGGTAGCCTTGTTAAGGGCTGTATCTCTTATTCTTTGGCTCTGTAGTTTAGGTGTTTAAAATTTTGGTCAGCAACATGCCATAAAGAACGGCAATATTTTTCCTTTTTTATGGGGATATGGCGTTCAGCATGTAATAAAAAATTAATCTGGGCAAATTTACCCTTCTTTTTGCCAACAGATAGTAGAGCAACATGTAGTTCATTCCCACCAACGAGTGTGTGCTCCCTAGCCGTGGAAGTAGAGAGAACTAGATTAGAGTGAAGACTTGACGAGCTCTAGAGTTTAACATAGCAGTAGTTATCTCCCCATGTTGGTGTCAGGGAGAGTTCATGAGACACTTGGAAACATCCTCTGTTGTAACTCTTAGGGTTGTAAGCCAGTTCACTTTATATGAACATCTGACACCTTCATTAGGAGTATACACGACATTGGAGAGGTCAAGTAGGCTCAGTGTCAAATGAGTTCCCCTAATGTAGGAGGTCACCACAGAGTCAGATACTTGTTCTAACTGCGAATAGAACACCGTGACTATTCCAGTAAACACCTTGATAAGTAATGTTGAGGAAGCCTGCCCATCCTTGGAAGAGGATTACTTCCATCAAGATCATTACTTGCATCAACAACTCTCCTCTTAAATTTTTCCCAGGAGCTACAAGTCATTAGGAAAAAATTTTGGCGTAGTGCTGCTGGTGTACAGGTTCGTTGAACATGAGAAATGTTCCTACGTTCATAATGTGTCCAGCACAGTATTTTCCTTCAGCCATTGCAAGATATTGTGAGTGTGAGATTGAAAAAGAAAAGATTGAAGCTTGAAAAGTTTGACTGAAATGAAGATCAGTTTAGGCTGTAGAATGAGGGTTTGAAGGGATGAGAATACGGAACGATTGAGAAAGCGTGTGATGGAAGATGAAGGCAAAAGTATGACGTGTGAGGAGTGGATGATTATTTAAGTGATGGAATGTGGTTGACTGAAGGTGAGGCGATATGGAAGAGAGAAATAGTGGGAATTATCCTGCCTTTTTCATCTCATTCAGAAAGAGTGCTTATTGATGTTTGAGATTACTTTCTGAAGGCATTATTTTCTAAGCTTCGCATTTCATTTTCTGACCCATTGGAATTACACCATATTTTCGCCATATATTCATCTTCAAATTTTGAACTCTATGAGATCTTATCTTCCCTATTTTATGATATTCAAATATACTTTTTGACCATCTTTCTTTCTTTCTGAGCTTGCAAACTGATTTCTTTGATTGGGCTTCAGTTCAGAATTATGAGGGGAGAGTTTGCCCAAATATGCTTATGCATGAATGTTTATGCTAATTTAAAAAGCATTTAAGTTTAAAAACCTTTTAACACATAAAAGCAATCTTTAGCTAAAGGTTTTGTGAATATATTTGATACTTGATCTTCAATATTCACAAATATTAACTCAACATCTCCTTTTTGAACATGATCTTGAATAAAATTATGTTTTATATCAATAGTCTTGGATCTACAAGTTGGATAAGATTTTTGGCAACGTTAATAGCATTAGTATTATAACAGAAAATAGGAATTTTGAAATACCTCAAGTGGTAATATTCGAGCTAGTTCCTTATCCACAACATCTGGGTGCAGCGGTTTGCAATAACTACATATTCTACTTCTATAGTAGAGAGTGCAATGGGATTCTACTTTTTACATGACCAAGTGATCAAGCTGTTTCCAAAGAATCAGCAGCATCCATTGGTGCTCTTTCTCTCCATTCTATCTTCTGCGAAGTCAACATCACAGTATCCTACAATTTCACATGATATACCTTTCTCATACCGTAAGCCAAGATTAGTAGTACTTGATAAATATCTGAAAATTCTTTTAACAACATTTAAGTGTGATCGTTTAGGTTTGAGTGAAATATGGCATAATTAGATGTTTGGTCTAGTAGCTGTAAGATACATTAATGAACTAATCATTTCTCGATAATTACTTTTTGAGACCTTTTCACCATTCTCATCAGCATTAATGATTTGAGATGGATGCATGGGGTAACTCATATATTTGGCTTGATCCATATTAAACTTTTTCAAAAGCTCTTTTGTATACTTCTCGTGATGGATTAGGGTTCTATCTTTTTGTTGTTTTATTTTCAAACTAAGGAAAAACTTTATTTCACCCATCATACTGATTTTAAATTCACCTTACTTTAATTTTGAAAACTTTTCACAGAGAGAATGATCAGAGGCACCAAATATAATGCCATCAACATATATTTGAACTACCAAAAAGTGATTATTTTGTTCAAGAGTAAAAAGAGTAGTATCAACATTATCTCTTTTGAAACCATTCTTCAGCAAGAAGTGCTCAGTCTTTCATATCAAGCTCGAGGAGCTTGTTTTAGACCATAAAGAGCCTTTATTAGCTTAAAGACATGGTTAGAAAGTTCTTCACTTTGAAAACCTGGGGGCTACTTCACATATATTTCCTCACAGAGAAAACAATTTAGAAAGGCATACTTAACATCTATTTGGTAAAGAGTGAAACCTTTGAAGGTAGTAAAAGCAAGTAGCATTCTGATGGCTTCTAGCATATCTACTAGTATAGGTTTCATCATAATCAATTCTCTCTTATTGATTATAACCTGGTGCAACTAATCTTGCTTTGTTCCTAATGACCTTGCCAGCTTCATCCAGCTTATTTTTGAATACCATTTTGTCCCAATGATGGTCTTCCCTTGCAGTTTTTCCACAAGAGTCAAGACTTTGTTTTTCTCGAATTGGTCCGATTCTTCTTGCATAGCTCCATCCAACTTTGATCACTCAAAGCTTCTTCAATACATTCAGGTTTAATGGTGGAGATGAAAGGACAATTTGACGTATTTCTTAGGGATGATATGGTTCTTACTCCCTTAGAAATGTCTCCAAGAACTCTGTTATGAGATACTGCTTTTAAATCAGAAACTCCTTTGTAGTTTCTGTACCTTTGAGATTCTTCAGCTTCTTCTTCATCTTTAGGTTGCTCTTCTTCATGTTCAAAATTACTACTTTCTGATTGCTTTGGTGTTTTGAGCAGGTATTCTGAAGAGATGACGTTCTGGAGCTTACTTTATGAAGATGTGGCTTTCATCGGCTTGCTTTTTGAGTTTTCCTTGAGACTCATTTTCTCAATATTTTCTTCCAGTTCATCAAGGTCATCAGCAAAGTCTTTCTTGAGTTCCTTGATTTAATATGAATTGCCTCTTCAACACATAGTGTTCTTTTAGTTTATACTCTCTAAGCTTTAGAGACAAAAGAATAACCTAAGAAAATTCCATCATCAGACTTATGATCAAACTTTACGAGTTTGTTCTTCGTGTTAAGTATAAAACATGATCAGCCAAAGATATGAAAATATGAAATGTTGGATTTTCTATCCTTCCAAAGCTCATAGGGTGTTTTTTTGAGGATTAGCCTTAGAAAGATTCTATTTTGTATATAGCAAGAGGTGTTTACAGCCTCAGTGTAACGCCCCGATTTTTCTGCTAGATGAAAATGACCAAAATGCCCCTAAGGTCATTTTCAGCCCAGAATTTGAGGAAAGCTGATCCGGCAGTGCTCGAAGGGCAAACTCAATGTTGAAAAGGGATTAGATGATCTGTGTATCTTTCCGGGATCGAAAATCTCGTTTTTCGAGTTTTCAGGTCAAAATGACCAAAACGCCCCTGCAGTGTTTTACCCCTTTGCAAGTGCCGGATGAACCCGAAACTTCTCTAGATGATTTTAAAAGGCGTTTTTATGTAGACTATGACTTTAGTTTTGGTCTTAGAGGTCCCGGGCGAAATTAGTGCAAAATTACGGTTTTGCCCCTAGTTTCGTGTTTTTACGCTTAATCGCGTGATTAAGCAAACCTAAGCAATATTAGGCTCTAATCGAAGGTTAATTAATTTCCTTAATTAATCTTGAGTCAAAATAATTTATTAAAGTTGATTAGAACCTAAAAGTGCTTAATTACAACTTAAAATGATATTTTAATTTCAAGACTCCTAGTCATGGAATCTTGAATAGTGTTTTCTCTTTCCAATTCCTTAAATCATGGAATTGTGTTACACATTGTTTATTCATAAATGAGTTTTTAATTCTCTAATGATGTATGAGCACTCCTAATCTTGTCATAAAATCCTTAAAACACATTCTTAGTTACCTAAACTTAAGCTTAATTATTCCTAACCTTGTACCTAAGCTAATACATATTTAACCTACCATTAACACCCAATTAGATGATCAAAACTCACCTCCCCCATGCTGTCCCTGGTCTGGCCGAAACCTCCAAGCCTCTATATGCATCACATGTTCAATTTTCTAACACTCCAAGGCCATACCTCAAGTCATATATACCATACCTTGTCATAACTTTCAATCAAGTTTGAATTTCCACATGAATAAATAATTAAAACAATCCATTTTTCCCATTTATTTGTGGCTGGAAAAGTTCCAGCCATGACAAGTTTCTAGAAGTTTAATTTCATCAAAAATTGATAGGAAATTCACTCACATCAAGCCATACTTTGCATCATAGCTTCCATGCTTCAAACCATGCTTGAATGACCTTGTGTAAGAGATATTTTTCTCTCCCTTTTCCCTCCAATGCTACGGCCACTCCTCCTCTTTAGTGAGCCCATGGTTTTATTTTTCTATAAATAGGATGCTTGTGATAGCTTAGTTGCACCTTGAAGCATTTGCTAAGTTTAGAATTCTAGAGTTATCTTGCTAGTTCTTTTCTTTTCTCTCAAAGTTCCAAGAGTTCTTTCTCTTCATCTTCATCCTCTCTTCACATTATCACCTCACCACTTCAATCCACCATATCCTAACCTTAGATCATCATCAAATCTCTTAAACACTAAACCTCAAACACAAGCTTCCTCAAAACACATCTCCTTTCCTTTTCTTTCTCTTTGGCCGAAGCCATTACACCACCTTAGGAGGAGTTGCTCTTCTCATTTTCCTTTTCAAGTTCAATCTTTCATCTTCATCACTTGGTAGAGAGTTTATTTTCAAACTTTGTTTTACTCTAAAAATGAGTTTCTCTAGCTTTCTCTTGGATTTCTTTTGAAACTTTTCCTTGGTTCTTTGTTTTCCTTTCATTTCGGCCATGAGGCCATAATTATAAGCATGATAGCTTGATGATGAGAGTTTCTAGATGATGACCTTGTGTTCATCTCAAAGAAACCTCTAAAGCTTGAGTTTTCCTTTTCTTATAACTTCATCTATATGATATTTAGCTCACATGGTTTTTCAACTTAAGAAAATTAATCTAAGGATTTCTAAAAGCCCAAGCCTACCCTTGTCAACCTTAAAGTTGGCCGGCACGTTCTAGAGATTTTTCTCTAGATAGGAGTTTTGGGTACTTAATAAAGAACTTGACTTAGTTTCAATCTCTTTTCCTTTTTGTAAGGTTTCCGGTTTTGATTCCTTGATCTTTGAGATTTTTTTTTGTTTTGAAAGTTGATTTACTTGAGCTTGGTGATGAAGTTCAAGAACCTCATAGTTCCTTTGAGAACTTGGTTCAAGAACTCTAAAGCTCTCTTTGTAATGAGATATGTGTTGGGTTGTTATCTTGATAAAGTCTTGAATGAGCTCTAGCTAACCATAAAATGAACCTTGCATCATGTTTACTTTCCTTGCTATCACTAAGTACCAAGATAATAAAGGAACTTGCATTATCATGTTTATATTTCAAGCTATGCATTATCATGTTTACATTTCAAGTTCTCACCTAAATATCAAAGATAATAATATGATGCATCTCATATTTATTTTATGCTCTCACTTTACTTTCTAATAAAAGCTAAAACAAGTGCATAAGCATGTTTATCTTTATGCCATCACTTTAATGAACCTAGAGCTCAAAGACTTGCCCATTGTTGTCTCAAACAAAGGTCTAAAATAATTATTTTCCATAGTTGAGATTTTGGCCCTAAGAGGTTTTAAGTTTTCCAAGTGTTAAAAATGTGTTTCATAAATTTTCTAAGCTTATATGAGTATAAGGAATATGTAGAACTAAGTTTTATGAATTTAGAACCTCTTGAGGTGAAAATGATTTAGCTACTGCCCTCTCAAGTATTTTTATGATTTTAAAGGATAAAAGTGTTTATAAATGAGTTTTGAAAGTTCTCAAAAGGTTCCAAGAGAAACTAGTATTCTATGTGCTTAAAAAAAAAATTGTGTTCTATGCCTTTTATGGAGATGCACATTTCGGTTCTGCTTTGCCATTTATTGCCACTGTATGTACTGTTTTAATGATGATAATATGGTTATGTTTGAGTAAAAATAATGCTAAGACTCATATGTAAAAGATAGGATAGGTTAGAAACTAGAAAAGAATTAATTTGAGAGTTTTAGATTCCTTAATTATTGAATTTTCTGGACTCTGTCCAGCAAGGATTAGATTTGATAATCATGGTTTTAAATTAGTTTAAATGTGTAGGAATGACTCATAATTAGGTTAGGACTTGATCTTGATGCCTTAGGAGCAAGCTAGACTTAGAAAGGGTCATTGTTGTGACTCCTAGGAACCCGTAAAGTTAGGATTATAAATTCTGCATCCTTGAGGTTTAGAAATGTTCTTGATCATAGTGTGAGGTGAGAAATACTTAGTCATAACCTCATAGGTACCCAAGAGATTAGGTTTGATGATTAATAACTTAGAACATGAGTTAAGGACCTTAAGGGTCAATGCATAAGACATTAAAAAGTCTTGAGTTTTTATGATGCTTAATTTATGTAAGTATGATATATGATACGTGAGCTTTACCTATGATGAGTTTGATGTATATGCTATGAAGAAGTTTTTACATGATTAGAATGATTATGTGATGATGTATGTGCTATGAAGAAGTTTTATATGATGATATGCTATACCTCATAAGAAATGTTTGTATGTCCTACATGTTTTCATGGCATAAGCAAATTTGAGGAAATTCGATCTACAGCCGTCATGCTGCCGAATTTCCATCAAATTTGAGGAACTTAGAAAAAGGTCTTTTTTTTTTAAATCATGAGAACTTAAATGTGACACAAGACGCCTTCTTGGGTGACACCGGTTTAGCCGAGCACCCCCAAGAAAACAAATCCGTGAGGGTATTGACACAGAGCTTGCCAAAGCGGACAATGCTACTATGCACTAGTTGCTAGTAGAGCATTTCAAAGAGGAAATGACCCTAAGAGGTGATCCTTAATTTGGCCCCTAACCCGTACTTTAAGTCGGGATTATGTATGTTACGTTTATCATAGGATAAGTAAGAGCTAGTGATGACTAGTTAAGGTATGAGCTCATAACTTAGAGATGTTTTAGGGTGGCCCCATGAGATAAAGTTAAAGTTGAAATGTCACATATCCTATGAAAAACCAAGAAAGTTATTATGAGATTTATACCTATCAACTTATGCCACTATTATAACGTTTTTGTGACTTTGTTGATTAGTTTATCCTTATGATGCATTCATGTCTTAGTATATTCCATGCTTAGTCATAAGACGCATTGTAAAATATGACGGACCTTGGATAACTAATGCTTTAGAAAACTAACTTAAAAGGAGTTTATATGCATACACACCTTTTTAGAAATAAAACCCAAGGTTCCTGAGGATGTGATGACGTCACTTAGTTAGGGATTGCCCTACTGAGAATTCTTTTAGAAGATTCTCATTCCCTCTCTTTTCTTCCGTCATATCTTCAGATGGCGACTTTCGTACTCTTCATCGACACCCCGATGTGGGAGTTGCACCATGACCCAGCACTCGGGTCATATCATTTTGAAGGTCGCTACATAGTCAGAGTATTCATGTTTATGGGACGACCTTTCACACACCCAGTACGGAGCTACCGCTTCACCCCGACTGCCCCCTACCATCATAACACGATTTTCGAGCGAGTTAGACCACGCGACGAGCAGATCCTCCGCATGCAGCCCGAGGCGTCAGCCGTACGTGACTACCCGGAGTACGTGCCCCGGACTCAGTATTCAGAGATGGATCCATCAGAGGACCCGCCCTCACACATGTACAGTTGGAGCTTTAGCCCCGCTCCCCCACCGAGGAGAGCCGGGAGTGAGAAGACGGTGGTTCAGCCGAGGTTGGCTCGTAGGCCATCCATGCGCCCTCACTGCGGTGGACACGCTCCAATGATCCGCACGACTACTCCCGCCTAGATCCGCCAGTGGATCGATTCCACCCCCCCCAGTACTCGGACCAGCAAGAGTAGGTGCATAGGATGGGTAGTAGCTAGTGCACACATGCCACATAGTTGAGGACAAACCTTCTTTTGTGTATGAGGTTGTCTACTCTAGGTGCACATGGGTATGGGTGTTGCTTTTATGATTTCCTTGTATTTACTTTTCAATTGTATGCCGTTCTTCTATGTACCGAATAGTCCTGCCTTTTGGTAGGCACATTATATATATATATATATTCAGTTGATGTATCCATGTTATTTATGTGTTTTATTATGATTTACTCATATGACTTGTATGAATTCCCGTTCAAAGAATCATGCGTGGCTCTCACTTTGGTTTTAATTCCAAAAAGAAAAATTTTACCCATATTTCCGCTAAGTATTTTCAAAGTAAAAGATGAAACCAAGAGGTAATATTCTAAGGATTAACCTAAATACATACTAGTAGTATTAGGTTAAGATTTAGGGTGTTACACTCAGCCCAAAAACCTTTTGATAAACTGCTTTCTAAAAGCATTGTCTTGGCCATCTCGTGTGTTGAGTATTGGAAGTAAGCAGATTTGGCCGAACCAATATAAAAATACTTGTGTCATATCTTCTTCTCCTTAATCTCTTTTACTTTCAGTGCTTTGCTTTATTATTTTATTCAAGTTGAAACCTCATTTTATCTAATTGTTTACTAACGTGATACTTCAGAAATCTACTTTCTAAAACATCTAACTTTGTTTTCGCTGCACTTCAAGCTTAATGCTTGATAGTATTTTGATTAGTCTTTCATATATGAAAAAGTAGCAAAGCATGATTCAACCCTCCTTGAAAATGCACTTTCATACATATACTACCATGATTGTCTTTTTGGTAGTACATGTTGTTACCCCTTACACCATTTTGCTAGGCATATAGTGGATCCATAGTGTACATTATGCTTTCTCAACCCTTTATTAAGAACTCTAATTATGAAATAGGGTTGAGATGGAGACCATGCCTATAGATCCACAACTATTTCATGACAAGGCTAATGAGGTAGAAGTGCAACAGTATTCCCGTAAGCTTGAAGTAGTGGATTAGCCTAAGGATATGCCTTTCCAAGCAGTGAAAGCTTTTGACCTCTCACCAAATGGATTTGAGCTCACTATTATATAGAAGTTCCCATAACAATATCCCCGGGCAACAACTAACAATAGTGTTAGTTGTTAAAAGAATGAGGTTTCATACAAAGAGGCAACTTTGGTAGCCACAATAATGTCATGACCCACCTAGGGAACATGACTAGTACGTAAGGGATTGGGTCCTCATGAAAGCCTTTGGTGATGTGACAAACTTATATGCATAAATAAATCAAATAGATTCAAAATATTTCAAGTTTAACTAAATTCCGTAATTTTGAAAATATTTCCCTAAACATAAATCTTAGATAAGAAACCGCATAATAACCATAACCTGGGTAGAAGCCAAATGTAAATACTAAAATAGCTGTTATCCATAAAATAAAATAAATAATACTAAGCATATTCGGGATCCTACCTACACAATTACCAGAGCACTACAATTACTGAGCATTATTAAACTACCATAACTTATAATAAGCTCTATTCCAAAGTGAAGCTCACCAAAAGAAGCTATAGCACTACTTGAGAGGATCCTATGGTGCAACTGAACCTATAATTGTATCTGTAGGGGGAGAAAGTGAGAGGGGTGAGTTCATCAAAACTCAGTAAGTAAGCCTTCACTTATAACCCACATAGGATAGCAACAAAATACATAACATATACATGAAACTAATGTAAAGCCTTTTATATATAATTACATATAATTGTACTGAAAACAATAATTTAACTAAATCTATGGTAATAACTAGTAAAAAAACATACGTTTTGTATATAAATATCTGAGCTAATAGCTGAATATGAGCCAATAGCTAATTTGATGGGCACCTAACTAGATCCCATAAATGGACATCATACTGGGTTCCTTATTGTGGGTAAGCTAGTCCACTAGCCGATCACTTGGTATCAAGGTTAATGATCAATTTAGCAGCCGTTAACTCACTGATTTGTTTCTTACTAATTATTGGCTAAAAACTAACAACAACAAAATTCACTATTCTTACTATTCATACAAAGCTGGAGTTTATGAAATTTTCTGACTGATAAAATAAATCTAACATACAACAAACATGGTCCCATGGGCTTTCTAAGGTAATAATTTTTCATGATAACAACAAACAATAATTTTCTAAAATTTCTATAATCTATAAAAGCATATTTCTTGGCGTAAATTATTTGTTTCCATTGATAACTTGAATTTCGGGGTAGAAATGACAACGGTAACTGCTAAACAATATAATGAATACATAAACAATTTGATTTAATCGCTCAAACTGAGTTTGGGATGATAGGGAGGAAGAAAGATGTAAGAAAACCATGCCTGACATTACCCAAACTCACAAACTAGATAAAAAAGGAAAGAATTGGCTAAATTCCATGAAGATCATTTACCAGAAGAGATTAATTAGAAAAAATTAAGAGAAACCACATGTTTCTCTCTTGGGTTAAAATCCTTGGGTGGCTACGGTTCTTAAAAAAAAAATATTTGGAGTATTATAATGTGCCAAAAATATACTAAAAGTATTATAAAAAAAAAGCCTACACGGCGCTATTTCGCAATGGCTCTACTCTAGCACGCCATAGGAAGAGAGTATAAGAGGAGCATTTAGGTTGCACTCACTTAAACATTCAATGGCTGATGCGCGCCCTTTTTTCTCTGCTAAAAGCATTCTATATATAAATGCAATTTTATTATAACATATAACTATATATATATACATACACCTATTGTAAAGGTGTATCACTATCAAAAAGCAATCTTGCATCAACGTAAAATCAAATCTAGAATAATAATCATAATTATAGTAATGGCAACATTTTGTAACATCCTAATTTTTAACCCAATACTTCTAGAATATATTTAGGTTAACCATTAGATTATTACTCTTTAGTTTCATTCTTTCTTTAAAATATTTAGCAGAAAATATAGGTAAATTTTTTTTTTTGAAACATAAGGGCAAAGTAAGAGCCGCGCATATCTTAGCAAGCATTATCATAAAACGTAACACATACAAAAGAAAGCGCAAGATAAAAACATCAAATAACTTCTTAACATTAGACAATCATGTGCACACCAATGATAATATTATATTAATATAATAAACTGCCCACTTATGGAAGGCGGGGTGAGTTTGATACAACATAAATGCGAATACAACTGAAAGGAAATACAAAGGAAAGCATAAAGGAAAACACCCCTACCCTAGTGCACCTAAAATGGATAACCTCTAGAACGAAAGAAGGCTATCCTAATCTATGCATGGTGTGTACACTAATACTCCCCAAAAGACTCTATTGTTGCGGTCCCGGAAAGGGTGGGACATAACCAACCCACTGACGTAACTCGGCAGGAGTAGGCATGCGATGTTGCTAGACATGAGCTCCACAATGGGGGCGCATGGTCGGTCTCCGAGCTAGGCTCGACTGAGTCACGGTCTCCTCACTACCTTCTCTCATGAATGGGGGAGTGGGGGCATAGCTCTCACTGTACAAATGGGTATGTAGGTCCTCCGAAGGATCAGTCTCTGAAAATTGTGAATGGGGCACGTAGTCAGGGAATTCACGTACGATCGATGCAGTACTGTGTGCAGAGGATCCTCTCGTTGCGCATCCGAGCGCGCCCAAAAATCATATCGTCGCCATATGGAGACGTCGGGGAGAATCGATAGCTGGGTACTGGGTGTGCAAAAGGGGCGTCCCAAGAACATGAACACTTTAACAGCACCACGCCCCTCAAAATAGTATGACCGAAGTTTGGGGTCATAGTGAACCTCCCCTGTGGGGGTATTGAAGAACAGCACAAAGGTCGCCATCGGAATCTGAAGACGTGATGGAAAGAAAAAGAGAAAGAAAGGGAGTGAGAATCATACTAATGAATCTCAATAGGGAATCTCCTATCTAAGTGATATCGTCAACATCCTCAGGAACCTTCGGTTTATTGTAAAAAGGTGAACATGCACGAAGTTCATTATTAGGTTTTTAAACATAATTATCAAAGTTCATTCATTTTAGAATGAATCTTAATGTCATGTATGCAACATAGCAAAGCATGGATGCATGATAATACATTATGCAAGTAATCAATAGAACATAACATCAAGAAACATCTTCATATAAGTTGCATAAAGCGGCATGTAACTTTTCAAGTGAACTTTCTCTTTCCTTAACTATGTGACATTAAACACCATACTTTGCATCATGGGGCCACCCTAAAAACATCTCTAGGTTATGAGCTCATACCTTATCTAATCGTTACTAGCTCTTACTTATCCTATGATAAGCATAAACATAATAATCTCGACTTCTAGAGTACGGGCAAGGGGGTATAAGGATCAGCTATCATAACCTTTAATTCGGGGAGTCCAGACGAATATTTCCTTCTTTGAAACACTCTACTGGTAACTAGTACACAATGATATTGTCTGCTTTGGCAAGCTCAATGTCAATACCCGCACGATTTTGTTTCATGGGGGTGCTCGGCTAAACCGGTGTCACCCAGGACGCGTCTCAGTACTGTCACATTTCAAATCTCAATTTTGTTTCCTGGGGGTGCTTGGCTAAACCGGTGTCACCCGGGATATGTCTCATATATTTTAAAAACTTTTTAAGTCCTCAAATTTGAAGGAAATTCGGCAGCATAACAGCTGTACACCAAATTTCCTCAAATTTTCTTTATGCCACATAAACGTATAGAGCATGTATTTTCACATTCAATTCCACAATCATAATATACCACTAAATCACATAATTATATCCAACATAGCACATGCGTCAACTCATCATGACTTGAATTAATAAACTCATTATGTCATTAGTCCTATGGTATTTCACGCCTTTAATCCTTTCGGGTTCTAAGCTTAAAACCTGATTAATCTAATATCCGATCTTAACCTTTTATGCACCTAGGGGATCATTACCAATAATTATTACTAATTATCATGATTATAATCATCATCAAACAACATAGTGCAGAATCTATATTTCACAATTGCGGGTATTTAGGAGTCACAACTTTGACCCTTTCTAAGTTCCGTCTTCGCCTAAGATGCTAAAATCAATTCCTAAACCAATTATGAGGGGTTCCTACCTATATCTGATAATTATAAACCACTTTTATCATGTTTAATCATGCTGGAACAGAATCTAAAAATCTTGGTTTCTAAGTGCTCTAAAAATATCATTTCTAATACTTTTTAGTTACTTATTGATCTTAATGCTCACCAAATAATTTTTCCTTCACTCAAACATAATTTTTACACATTATAACTTATAAAAACAGCATCACACAGTGTCCATAATTCCAGGGCAGTGGCCGAATCATATATGTCACATAATCGCATAAAAACACATTTTTAAGTGCAAACGAGTTACTAGTTTTCTCTTGGAATCATTTTAGGACCTCAAAACTCTTTTAGAAACTAATTTATCTCATTAAAATCACAAAAATATAAATAAGAGCAGTAGCTATTTTAATTTTCTCATAATTGAGATTTAAAACATAAATACATATTTGTAACGTTCTTTAAGTTCATCTATGCTTAAGAAAATTCTTAAAAACATAGTTTATGGGCCCTTGTGACTAGATGAGACTTATGCTAAGCTTATCCTCATCACATGGCCGAAATCACATTCATGAAAACACTTCCATTTTCAAAAACTTCTCTTGAGATAAAAATGGGTAAATGTTTGAGTTCTAGGATCTTTAGGTGATGACATAAACTTAAACGTGCTATGCACTTTTGTTTCATTCTTCATTATAAAGTGTGAGCATAAAAATAAATATGATATGCAAGCTCATTATTATCTTTAGAATTAAGTGATGACTTAAAACATAAACATGAGAATGCAAGTTTATTCTTTAATCTTTGAAGTTTAGTGTTGACATTAAAATAAATATGAGTGCAAGTTCATTTTAACTTAAATGGCGCTTATTCAAGACTTTTAGAAGAGTAATAATAATTCTCAACCCAACACTTATCTAGCAAGACAAAGTAAGCTTTAGAGTTCTTTGTACAAGGTTTCAAAGAAATCTCATGGTTTGAACATCATCATCAAGCTCAATGAAAATGGACAAGGAGATCAAAATAAACAACAACATTTCTTGAAACAAAGTAAAGAGAACTACACCATATTCTCTATTTTATGCCCAAGAGCTCTTATCTAGAGTAAACTCTAGAATGTGTCGGCCAACTTTAAGGTTGACAATGGTAAGTTTTGAGCTTTTAGAAAATCAAGTGACATATTTTCTTAAGTAAGACTTTATGTGAGCTACTTACCATTTCATCAAGCTTGTAAAAGAAAAGGAAATGAGGACCGAAATAAAAAGGAAAAGAAAAGGAAAGGAAAAACCAAAATGCTTCAAGATCGAAAACAAGTTTCAAGTTTTAGAGGTTTCTCAAATTAGAATCATAAGACTATTATCTTGAAACCTCATCATCAAGCTCAAGATTTCCTTTTCAAAAATCAAGTCTCATAACCGAAAACAAAAAGAGAGGAAAATAATTTGAACCAAGAGGAAACTAGCACTTTATCATATCAAAATATCATTATAAAAGAAAAGCTCTTTGAAACAAAACCCCTACCAAGTGTCAAGATGAAAACTTGGTTCTTTGAGGTGAGGATGAGAAGAAAATCTTCTTCCAAAGTGAGGAAGTGGTTTTGGCCAAGATAAGGAAAAAGGAAAGGAAATGTGTTTTGTGTGAGCTTGTGTTTGAGAGTGAAAGCTTTGATGTTTGGATGGTGGTTTATGGTGGTTGTGTGGTGGTTTGAGGGCAATATGGTGGCCCTAGGAGGAGGATGAAGAAGATGAAGATGGAGAGAACTCTTAGAACTCGAGAGAAAATAAGAGAACTTGCAAGAATGCTTTTAAGCTTACACTTAGCAAATGATCTAAAGTGTATCCAAGTTCATCCAAGCATTGTATTTATAGAAAAACAAAACAAATGGAGGATGAATGAAGGAGTAGGAGAGGCCGTGGACTTCTTAGCCATGGGGGAGAGAAAAATATCTCTCAAATGGTCATTCAAAGCATGGTTGTAAGCATAGTGAGGTATGGTTTAAGGTATGACTCAAGTATGGTGCAAGGTATGGCTTAAGCATGGCCTTTGTGTGCAAATCAAATTCAACATGTGGGAAATGAGGAGGAGGAGGTTCGGCCATGATGCAGCCAATGGGGAGGGATTTATTTCATCTAATTGTGGTTTACTGATATAGTTAGGTGTTTCTTTGATTAAGCTTTTGATTAGGAATTTGTAAGAAAGTGTTTAGGTGAGGTAATTATGTAATTAGGAATATTAAGACATGATTAGGAGTGGTCTTGCTTCATTAGCTAAATCAAAATTCATTTTATGATATGATTATGCACAAACACAATTCCTTAATTGAAAGAATTGGAGAGAGAAAACACTATTCAAGATTCCATGATAAGGAATCTTGATTTTTAGAAAAGATTAAGGTGTAACTAAGCAATCTTAGGTTCTAATTAACTTTAATAAATTATTTTGACTCTAGATTAATTATGGAAATTAATTAATCTTCGATTAGAGCCTAATATTGCTTAGGTTTGCTTAATTACATCATTAAGCTCAAAAACATTATTCTAGGGGCAAAATCGTAATTTTACACAAAACTGCCCAGGACCACTGGGACTTAGATAGATATCCCCAAATACATAAAAACATCATTTTAAACCTTATGAAAAGTTTCTGGACTCAAACGACACTTATACCGGTGTAAAAATGCTATAGGGGTATTTTGATCATTTTGGCCCGAAACCTTAGAAAATGAGATTCTTTTGCTCTATTAACATTCATTCACATATAATCCCCTTCTAACACTGAGTTGACCCTTCGAGGACTGCCGGGTTGGCTATCCTCGAATTTCGGGTGGAAAATGATCTCAGGGGCATTTTGGTCATTTTCGCTCAGACAGAAAAATTGGGGTGTTACACATTTCATTATATATATATAATACTAATAGGTAATAATAATGATAATAGCAATGATAATAATAATAATAATAGTTCAAATACCAATAAATTTCGTATTTGGGATATTACAAATACGGATCCTTGCTACGGAGTTTGTGGCAAAGAAAGGCAAAATCTCCAACAAATTAGAAGGAGATGTGATTGCTGAAGACGCAGAATAGGCTACACTAGCTGAAATCAAAAGGGAACCAAAGGTAACTATGGAAGAGTAGATGAACCCAAGCTCTGAACTTTTAATACTTTCTGAACCTTATCATGAGATGCTTTCCACTTTTTGAACCCATCTTATACTTTTTGAAGATGCTTTTGAACTTTTGAACAACTTTCTAAACTTGCAAATTGGTTTTTGAACTTGATTAATCGTTCTTCCATGAAAGGCCTCAGTTGAGACTCTCTTGGCGAGCTCCAAAAATTCCAAGTTTTTCAAAACATTTTTAGGTTTAAAAGCTTTTTCAGATACCAAAACCAATCCTCAGTTAATGGTTTGATGAATAAGTCAGGTACTTGATCTTCTGAGATTCACAAACTTCAATTCAACATCACTTTTCTAAACATATTCTCTAACAAAGTCATGTTTTGTGTCAATATGTTTGGATCTAGAGTGATGAGTTGGATTCTTTGCATGATTGATAGAACTAATGTTATCACAGAGAATAGGGATTTGAGAGTGCCTCAATTGATAGTCTTCTAGTTGGTTTCTTATCCACAACATTTGTGTGAAACAGTTTGCAGCAACAACATATTTAGTTTCTGCAGTTGAGAGAGCAATTGTATTTTGCTTCGTCCATGACCATGTTATTAGATAGTGTCCAAAGAAGCAATAATATCCACTTGTACTCTTGCTATCAACTCTATCTCCAATAAAATCAACATCACATAAACTTATAATTTCACTTGAACTACCTTTATCATACTAGAGACCAAGACTAGTAGTACCTACTAAATATCTTAAGATTCTCTTGATAGTATTTAAATGTGGTTACTTTGGGTCAGATTGGAATCTTGCACAAAGATCAACACTTAATTGAATGTTAGGTCTGCTTATTGTGAGATAAAATAATGAACCAATCATAACTCTATAATTACTTTTGAAATCTTCTAACTATTTTCATCAGCATCAGTGACTTGTCAAGGATGCATGAGAGTGCTTATAGGCTTAGATTGATCTATGTTGAAGCAATTTAGAAGTTTCTTAGTACACTTTTCTTGATAGATCACTGTTCTTTTTTTTTTGTTGTTTGATTTGAAGTCCCAAAAAGAATTCTCCATTCGTACTCATCTCAAATTCACTCTGCGTTAGCTTAGAAAACATTTCACACAAAGTACAATGTCATTGACATGAATTTAGACTATCACAAAGTGATTATCTTGGTGTAAAGAGTGTAGTGTCCATATTACCTCTCTTGAACCCATTGCTAAGTAAGAAAGCACTTAAACTAAGCTCTAGGGGCTTGTTTGAGACCATACAGTGCTTCAGTTAGCTTAAAGACATGGTTGGGAAAGGTTTTGCTCCCTAATTCTGTAGGTTGCCTTACATAAACTTCTTTAGAAAGAAATCTATTTAAGAACACAGACTTCATATCCATTTTGCCATTGGTGCAAAGGTTTCATCATAATCAGTTCCCTCTTGTTGAGTAAACCTTGTGCAACTAATCTTGCCTTGTTTTTTTTTTTTCATCACATTTTCATGCTCATCTAGCTTGTTTTTGAACACCAAATTTGTTCCAATGATGAACTTTCCCTTGGATTTCTCTACAAGTGTCTAGACCTTGCTCTTCTAAAATTGATACAACTATTCTTACATTGCATCCACCTAACTTTGGTCATTGAGTGCTTCTTCAATGCTTTCTAGTTCTATTGTGGATAAGAAAGCACAACTAGTTTCATTTCTAAATGAGGATCTTTTTCTCATATCTTTAGAGATGTCTTCAAGCACTTTGTTATAAGAAATTGCTCTTACTTTCAAAGCCTGACCTTTTTAAAAGTTGTGCTTTCTCAGGTTTTCTTGCTAAATATTCCTTGATACGTAGTTTCTCAAGGTCTTTTTCAAGATCAACTAATTCTTGAGCAAAGTTCGTTTTATGTTGCATATAGTGTTCTTTTATTGTAGACCCTGGATGCTTTAGAAATTGAGGAATGCCCTATGAAAATGCTATAATCAGACTTGGGATCAAACTTTGTGAGCTTGTCCTTTGTGTTAAGTATGAAACAATTTTATTCAAAGACATTGAAATATGATATGTTAGGTTTTCTCACTTTCCAAAGCTCATTAGGTGTTTTCTTAAGGATAGGTATCAGAAAAACTCTATTTTGAATAAGGCAACATGTATTAATAACATCTGCCCAGAAACCTTTTGATAAACCACTTTCTAAGAGTATTGTTCTTGTCATTCTTTGCAAGCTTCTATTATTCATTTTAGCTACCCCATTTTTATATAAGTTTTCAAAAACATGATTTATGAATTCTCCTCCATGATCTGATCTAATGAAGCAATTTGAATACTTTTTTTATTAGAAACACATTTTGCAAAAACTTAAACTTTTCAACTACTTCATACTTATAAGCTAAGAAAATAAACCATGTGAATCTGGAGAAATCATTCACAATGACAAGACAATATTTTTTTAGCAAGACTTGCAATCTTGGTTGGTCCAAAGAGAGTTGTGTAAAAGCTCTAGTGGCCTAGTGGTTGAAACTAATTTCTTCTTATGGAAAGAAACCTTGGTTTTCTTGCCTTTCTCATAGAAATCACAAGTTGAATCCTTATAATAACTGCTCTTTGGAAGGCATTTAATAAGCACTTTCTAAGATAGCTAAAAAATTTGCTTCATATGAGCATAACCAAGTTTCTTATGCCATACCTGGTTATCATCCACAAAGAATACTATCATTTTACATCCTGATCTAAGAGGTCATCCAAAAATAATACATAAGTGTTATCATGCCTCTTGCTAAAGAGAATGACTTGTCCAGAAACTAGATTCAACACATGGCATGCTTTGGCATCAAACCATAATTCAAAGCCTTGGTCACCAAATTGATTAATGCTTAACAGATTAATTGACTAAAGCTTAATAGGTTATGAGCCAAGCAATTATCTAATAATACACTAGAAATTTGTTGAGAATCATTCTTACCAAAATTTCCAATGCAAGTGACTCATGCTTTGTCTCTATTAGCAAATTTCATTGAATGTGAGTTCTTTGATCTCAACTTTTTGGATCATTTCTTTTTGCCTAACATATGTCTAGACGATACATTGTCCATGTACCACTTGTCATCCTTATCAAAATGTGTCCTAAGGCATAGCTATAATAGAAATGGTTTTGGTTTTAGATACCCAGATCTTCTTGGGTCTTTCTGGATTAGCTACCTTAGGAGGATGGTTTCTAACCTATTTATTTGCTGTAACATCCTAATTTTTAACCCAATACTCTAGAACATATTTAGGCTAATCATTAGGTTATTACTTCTTAGTCTCATTCTTTTATTAAAATACTTAGCGGAAGATATGGGTAAAATTTTTTTTTGAAATATAAAAGCAAAGTGAGAGCCGCGTTGACGAAATCGTAACTAAACATACATTACAATTCATAAGGAATAAACACGAAATAGAAGAACACATAACAGATGAACAGTCAATAACACACCAAGGAAATACTTCATTAACATCATAATTAAAAGTACATAAAGTCTCAACCTTATAGAATCGGGTTGAGCTTTCGATACAAGGAAATAACAAGAAAAATACAAAAGCAGTAAAATACATGGTACGACGCAGGGCAAAAACCAATTACACTACCCTTCCACTAAAGCTATGAGTGGTAAACTAGAATACCCCTATCAAAAGATACTACAGAAGGGAAAATCCTCATGACGGCTCGAGCACTCAAATAGCCCTCCAACAAAGTCTACTGGTGGCGAGAACCTTTGGCCGATGGAGGTATGTACCCAGGAAACTGCACGAGCTCCTCAGAGGTGAACAAACGGAACGGGGGTCGAGTATGGCCTCCACGGCGTGGATGTATCTCTGGTCGCTGAACTCGACGGGGCTGAGTCACCATATCCTCGCTACGGCCACTAATGTCCATCGGGACCGTAGGAGCAAAGCCGTCCGAATAGATATGTGTTGAGGAGTCCTCGGATGGATCGGTCTCCGATCGCTGCGAGCGGGGAACATACTCGAGGTAGTCATATACAGCCAAGGCGGATGGACGAGCACAATGAGTCTGCTCATCGTGGGGGCGTGTGTGCTCGAAGATCAGATCATCATCGCCAAACGGAGCATTAGGAGTGAAATGGTAGCTGGACACAGGGTAAGCAAAAGATCGTCCCATATACATAAAAACATGTATGGTGTATTGACTCTCGAAGTGATAGGAGCGGTGATCCGGGCTGTAATGCACCTCCCAAACCGACGTGTAAACGAACAGCACAAAAGTCGTCATCGAACTCGGAAGATGTGACGGGAAAGAAGAGAGAAAGAAAAAGGGAGTGAGACTCTTACTAAAGAAACTCAGTAGGGACCTCCTATCTAGGGTCACATTGTTCACATCCTCAGGAACATTGGGTTTATTATTAAAAGGTGGGCATGCATATAAGTTCCTTCTTTAGGTTTATAAAACTAATTCATCCAAGGTTCGTTCCTTTTAGAATGCATCTTAATGTCATGAATGTAATATATCAGAGCATGAATGCATGGCAATACTTTAAACAAATAGCTCAACAAATCATAACATCAAGAAGCATACAAGTGGCATAAAGTGGCACATATAACTTTCAAGTGGAACTTTCCTCAACTTTGTGACTTAGAACATCATGCTACAGCATTATAGGGCCACCCTAAACATCATCTAGGTTATGAGCTCATACCTTAACTAGTCGTCACTAGTTCTTACTTATCATTTGGATAAGCGAAAAACATAATAAAATTCCCGACTCCTCGAGTATGGGTTAGGGGGCTAAGGATCACCTTTCTTAGGATATACTTTCTTTGAAACGCTTTGCCGGCATTTAGTCACAGCAATTTGTCCACTTTGGTAGGCTACATCTACTCATACCCTCACGGATTTGTCTTTCCTGGGGGTGCTCAGCCGAATTGGTGTCACCCAGGAAAACACGTCTCAGTGCTTTGTCACATAAAAATCTCCTGCTGGTGCTCGGCCGAACCGGTGTCACCCAGGGTTTTAATCTCATATGATTCCTCAAAAACATTCTCAAGTCCTTTTAGATTTGACGGAAATTTGGCAGCATAACGGTTGTACACCGAATTTCCTTCAAACTAACTTTATGCCACAAGTCTCACAACACATATGAATTTCTCAATCAACTTCTATAAACATGATAATCATAACAACTCAATCAAACATTCATCATAGTTCATAAATCATCATATCATACTTGCAATATCAACTCAAAGCATCAAAGTCTCTTAATGTCTTATACTTTGACCCTTAGGGTCCTTTAACTTGAAATCTAAATTGTCTACCATCATGACTTAAGCTCTCGGGTATCTATAGGCTCATGTCTAAGTATTCCTCACTCAGTTCTATGATCATAAATAATTCTAAACCTTAAGAGTGCAGAATCCATAATTTACACTTTACGGGTACCTAGAAGTCACAACTTAGACTCTTTCTAAGTTCGGTTTATTCCTAAAACATCAAGATCAATTCCTAAACCAATTATGAGTAGTTCCTACACATTTAAACTAATTGTAAACCATAAATTCTAATTTTTTCCCTTGCTGGACAGAATCCAAAGAATTACATCTTCGAAGGGATCTAAAAGTCTCATTTTAATTCCTTTCTAGTTACTAACTTGTCTTAACTTTCTCAAATTAATTCTAATATCAAATATACATGAACATACTCATTTTATCATCATAAAAACAGAACCATACAGTGAGCACATCAACCAAATAGAACCGAAAACATCTCCATCAAATAATGCATAGAACTTCATTTCTAAAGCACATAAATTTCTAGTTTCTCTTGGAACCTTTGTAAAACTCATAAAACACACTTAAAAACAATTTATTTCTTTAAGACCATCATAAAACCAAAGAGGGCAGTAGCTATTTTAAATTAGTCTCAAGAGGGATTTAAATCATGAAATCTAGCTCAAAACATTTCTTAAGATCATCTAGACTTAGGAAAATCATGAAACATGAGTTTTAGCACTTGTAACTAGATGAATCTCATTCTAAGACTCAACATCATCACAAAGCCGAAATCAAAGGAGTTAAAGACATATATTTTCCAACCTTGTTTGAGATAATAATAGGTAAGTCCATGAGCTCTAAATCTCTTAAGTGATTGACATAAAAATAAATATGCAATGCACTTTGTTTTAGTCTTTATTAGGAGGTGAGAGTATAAAATAAATATGCTATGCAAATCCATTATTATCTTAGAGATTTAGTGAGAACATAAACATAAATATGAAGATGCAAGTTCATTTTTTAATCTTGAGTATTTAGTGATGACATAAAAGTAAATATGAATGCAAGTCCTTTTTATCTTAACTTAGAGCTCATACAAGACTTTTAGAGAGAACCAAAAATCTCAACCCAACACTTATCTCATCAAACAAAGTGAGCTCTAGAGTTCTTGAACCAAGTTCTCCAAGGAACTACATGGCTCTTGAACATCATCATCAAGCTCATAGGAAGTAAACAAAACCACAAGGAAAATAGGAACCAAGGCCAAAATATAAAGGAAAAGAAAACAAGAAGCTGAAAACAAACAAGAAAGGAAAAAAAGAATGAAACTATGTCATGTTCTTTATTAAGTACCCAAAACCCCTATCTAGAGTAAACTCTAGAACGTGCCGACCAACTTTAAGGTTGACAAGGGTAGGCTTGGGCTTTTTGAAAACCTTGAGATTAATTTTTCTTAAGTTAAAAACTATGTGAGCTAAGTAACATAGATAAAGTTCAAGGAAAGGAAAACTTAAGGTCTAGAGGTCTCTTGGAGATGAACACAAGGTCATTCTCTAGAGGCACTCATCATCAAGCTATCATGCTCATATCAAGGCCTTGAGGCTAAAAAAGAAAGAAAAGGAAAAGCAAGGAAAAACTTAAAAAGAATCCAAGAGAAACTTCAAGAAAATCACATTTTTAAGCAAATAAAAACTAGAGAGCAACTCCCTACCAAGTGTGATGACAAAGGCTTGATCTTTGAGGTGAGAATGGAAGGAAAAACTCCTCCTAGAGTGGTGAGGAGGCTTCGAACTTGAGGAGAGAAAAAGGAAGGAAATGTGTTTTGGATGAGTTTGTGTTTGAGGTTGAGTGTTTGAGTGTTTAGAGGATGATTCAAGGTGGAGATTTGAAGTTGTGAGGTGAGGATGTAAAGAGGAGATGAAGAAGATGAAGATGAAGAAGATGAAGAGGAAAAAGGAAAGCTTCTTGAAACTTAGAGAGAAAAGGAAAGAACTCACAAAATGCTAAAATGCTTAAACTTACCAAAGGATCAAAAGTAACACAAGTTCATCTAAGGCACCTATTTATAGAAAACAAAACAATGAAGGCTCACCAAGGGGAGGGGCTGGCTGTGTGGTTCACAAGGCTTTGGGGATGAAAATATCTCTTACAAGTGGTCATTCAAAGCATGGCTAATGGTATGACAAGCATGGGCTAAGACATGGTTCAAAGTATGGTGTTTTCTCTTTGATTTGAGTTGAAATAATTCTTCTAGAAGGCAAGGAGGGGCTGACGATTTTTGGGTAGAAAAATGGGGGAAAAATATCTAATTCATCTAGTCATTCATTTAGTCATTCAAGCATGGGTGGAAGTATGATCAAGTATGATGCATATAAGGTGTAAGCATGGCCACTTGAGTGTAAAAATTCAAATATGTGATGGATATTTTTGGGGCATGGGTTTTCGGCCAGTTGATAGCCAAGGGGAGAAAGAAAAATTGTTTCATGTAATTGTGCGCTAATGACGTGTTTAGGTGTGTATTAGTTTAGGTGTAAGGTTAGGAATTGCTAAGCATAAGTTTAGGTAACTAAGGATGTGATTAGAAATTTTATGACATGATTAAGGAGTGCTCATACATCATCATAGGATTTTAAATTCATTTTATGAATAAACAATGTGGACACAATTCCATGATTTAAGGAATTGGAGAGAGAAAACACTATTAAAGATTCCATGACTAGGAATCTTGAATTTAAAATGAGATTTTAGTTTAATCTAAGCAATTTTAGGTTCTAATTAACTTTAATAAATTATTTTGACTATAGATTAATTATGGAAATTAATTAATCTTTGATTAGAGCCTAATATTACTTAGGTTTGCTTAATCACGCGATTAAACTCAAAAACACTAAATTAGGGGGCAAAATATAATTTTGTACAAAAATTGCCCGGGACCATCGAGAGTAAAACTGAGGTTACAAAATATATAAAAACACCTTTTAAAACCATCTGGAAAAGTTTCAGGCCCATCCGACGCTAGTACCCATGTCAAACACAATAGGGGTATTTTGGTCATTTTGACCTGAAATATCATAAAAGGAGCTTTTCGCTCCCGGAAAGGTTCACAAGTCAACTAACCCCCTTCAAACATTGAGTTTGCCCCTCGAGGACTGCCTGGTCGGCCATCCTCGAGTTCTGGGCCGAAAATGACCTCAGGGGCATTTCGGTCATTTTTACTCTAACAGAAAATCGGGACGTTACATTTGGCATTTTTTCATATGGAATTTGTCAAGTAGATGATCCTTTTTATGACAAAAAACACAAGATCTTTTAGTTTTCACTTTCTTACATGAGGTTGCATTCACTTCCTCATCCATTTTATTCTCAAAACCAATTCTAGTTCATTGAAAATAAGATCTTTGACCACCAAACATCATGTTATGAAACTTGGAACCATTTACCACTTTTTCTAAATATGATTTGAGAAGTTTTGAAGTTTTCTCAAGTTCATAAATCTGAGTTTTTTTTATCTTTGTCAGAAACTTCAGTTTCTAAGGCCTTAAGTTTAACATATAGAAACTTGTTTTCTCCCTGACTTCTTCTTCCTCAAGCATTAGATTCTCAAAGTCAGTTTTCACTTTCTTAAGCTATAAATTTACTTTATAATCCATGGTTCCTTTTAAGAGAAAGATAATGAGAAGTTAATGTCTAAGAAATTTCTAACAACTCATCATATAATGTCAAGAGTTCATCATATGAAAGTTCAATTTCTGAAGGGTCTTTTACGTCTATTTCTTCATTCGAAATGTATTCAGCCATTAAGCATAGGTTAGAAATGTCTTCTAGCTCATCTTGGGTTTTTGAACCCTCTTTCTCATATTCTAAGCAACTCTATGTGGCTAACATTCCTTTTTTCTTTGGGGAGGGGGGACAAACTTCTTCTGTGAACGTTAAGCATTGGATAATCAATTTTAAAATGTCCTTTCTCTCCACAATGGTAACAATTCACGTTATTTAGCTTTCCCTTAGCTGTCTTATCCTTTCTGAAGTTGGATTCTTTCTTTTTTCTGATCCTACTCTTCTATGCTGTTGACATATTCCTTATAAGCTTGGATATCTCATCTCCATCCTCTTCTTCTAATTCTTCTTTTGAGTCTTCTACTTCATTAGAGACTTTAGTAACCTTCATAGTCTTTTTTTTGTTTTGCTTTTTATGGGAGGTCTTTAGAGCAACATATTTGTTTTTCTTCATGGCTTCTCCTTGAACTTTAGAAGGTACAACTTCATGAGTCTTGAGAGACCTAATGAGAACATCTAAGATAAGGATTTGAAGGTCCTTGTAGGGTGAAAATAACATGAGAAAGGGGGACGGGTCAAATCATGGTTTAACTTCTTTTATTTTTTGAAAAATTTAAACAAAGTCTATCAAGTTTAATTTTGAAGGCAATGGAAATCTTTGTTAGTAAGGTTTAGAACATTTCTTTCCGAACTAAGGGAAAATCCAAAAAATTTTTAAAAGCATTTTTCATAAATATATAACAATAAATCTTAAGTGAAGAATATAAAAGAGATAATTAGGAGTAGAGAGATATTGCACAGTGATTTTTATATTATTTCAACCAACCCTGCTAACATCCAATTCTCAACAACTTGTTGATTTTCACTAAATCTTTTTCTCTACCGAAAGAAAGAACGATAGTCTTTGTATAGCCTTCTCAAGCTATTCCTTGTGGCTAGTAATTCCAATTTACTGTCACTTCCAAGTAGTTTTCTTACTTGCCTCTCCAAGCTAATCTTACAATGTTCACTAATGGATCGGGATACAGGAGTAGTGGTATGGTTGGTTCACTCTAACTGTAACACCCTTCCAAGTACAACATCATCCTTAAGCCATGACATTGGACTCGAGAGTTGGAACTTATAAATTAGCGGACCTTGCTTTAGTATCTATAGCAAAATTGATTGAATCATGAAGTAACTAATTCATAATTCTATTAAAATATTTAACAAAGAAACAAAGCATTTATTGAATACAAAGTCAAAACAAGAAGAAGCTCTTCTAAAAGCCTTATTGTACATCTATATATATATATATATATATATATATATATATATAGAGAGAGTTGATGAGGAACTTCAAATTATTGAGCTTCTGTAGTAGCCACTTCATTGTTACCTTGAGCGATCTGGAGACAACACGGGATCACAAAAACATAGGCGTGAGAATTGTAAAATTCTCAGTAAGGCATTCCCTAAATACACAATAATAAATATCATCGTCACATTTCAACCACTTTAATTTATTAAAAAAATTGATGTGATCATGCATTACATAACAAAGATTTGTTTTAAAGTGCAAAATCATCCCTTTGAAGTTGGTTTCTTTTAGGATTCAATCACTTAATGCTCATATATCAAAATGTTCAAGGTCATAGTAAATCATCCTAAGCAAATAACTCAATGTGATATGAGTATGTGCATATCATAAATGCAGTGAAATTATCTTTACGTGCTCTTGATATGTCAAAGGGGATCTAATATACATGTTCCACACTATATGTTCCCTTGACATATCCAAGGGGATCTCTAGTTTTACATATGCCACGTATATCATAATGCTCAAGTACATAGTAAATCATCATAGGCAAATAATTCAAAATAACATGAGTATGCATATGATAAATGTAGTGAAATTTTCTTAAAGTACCCTTGATATGTCGAAAGGGTTCTTATATGCATCTTCCCCAATACACGTGCCCTTGACATATCAAAGGGGTTCCCCGGTTTTACTTGTGGCCATAGAACTCAATTCCATATATTTTTCTCTTTTCATTAATATAGAGAAGATTTAGTTCATACCCAAGGATATAGTGGATAACACCACAAATGGGGAATAGACTGCTTATCAAGATTGAGCCCATTCCTATATGTGATAATCATACTTCATTTTTTCCTTTCCGAGTCTTATACAGATTTATTCCTAGTCAATACGTTTACCAATTCATAATATCTCTATGGAAGTTCCTTTTTTTAACCTTCCCTTTTATTCACTATAATTCTTGTTTTTGTTTTGCCCATATGTCAGAACATGAACAATTTAAGTTCACACATTCTCTCTTGTCACATATATGCATCATGTACTTTTTACTTTCCAAATGCATGCATTGGTTACATATAAGCATTCATTCACAAGTAATTTCAATCATAGCTCATAAACCAATCTTTGCTTCTTCTAGCATGCATTTATATATCACAAGTCACATGCTCAAGTATTCACAATCAAGTATTCATATCATACTAGAACTAAATGCCATTATATCTTCAATTAGAGGCATTTGCACATTTTTAGCTCAACGGGTAGATTTCACATCCAATAATACAGTTTGTTCACATAACAAACTATATCAAACAGAGTCACAAAAATTATCCCTGACACTTTCAATGTGCCCCCAAGGTCCTGCAAAAATTTAAAGGGCAAAACAAGCTACAAAATTGTATAAATTTGAAGGTCAGAAACCATCTGATTATAGCCAATAGCCAGAATCTCCAACTCTATTACCATACTAAAACAACATATAAAATTCTACAAAAATTCATAGCTGGACTTAAAGACGTCCTCAACACATTTGTAAAATTTTCAAGTCAAAATTTGATCATTTGCTATAGTAACAAAATTAGACAAATTCAGAGTTTTAGAATTGGCTGTTCAGAAAACAACCCCTAACAGTCTTGATTTTTTATTTTTTTTTCTAAAACAGTAAAAGTGCTCAAAATAGCTAAAAAAAGAATACACCTTAATATATTAGCTTTATCATATAAAAATTTCAACTAAAAAAGATATCTACAAATACCTTAGAAAAATCATGAACCATATCCTGTTTGTGAAAATCGAAAAATTCCAATAACATAGTTCTCAATCTATTTTGCTAAAAAAGGGTTTTTTAACATCATTCAATCACTCCAAAAAATTAATACACATTAATTTCTATACACATAAATATATTAAAATGAAAAATATCAAGCCCAACCATTTTGCAAAGAAAATTTTGAGAAAGAAAGAGGTTAAAAAGCCCTACTTGTGAAGTTTTAGGGCTTCTAACTCCAAAGGATCTTCTAGAAATGGTTCCTTTCATCGTTAACTCCTCAAATATACTCTAATTACTTCCTTAGCAGTGGCTTTTGAGATGTCAAAGTGAAAAATGGTGATGGATTCTAACTCTAATCAATTGGTTTAGTAGATAGTGATGAGTAGAATAAGTTTAGTGAAGGAGATTTGGGGGGTTTGGTGATTTTCAGCTAGGGTTTTTGAGTTTTGAAAACAAGAATGAGGGTTTCAGAGCAAGAACAGTGGATGATGTGCTTTTTGAGGGTGCTATCCGAAAATGATGATGATGGATTGATAAGATTGGTTGTGTTGTGTTTATCCTAAGTTTGGTGGTAGTATCTATTTGGTTTCAAGCTTTTTTTTCTTTCTTGGTCAAGGAATGAATCTTGGCTATCCACTTGGTTCAAGATAAGTGAGTCACTTTAACTTGGTGAGTAAGTATCTTTTTTCAATATTAAAATTGCACTCGATGTAAGCTCGATTTTTCCTATATTGAGCATAAATGACCAAAATGCCCCTAAGGTCATTTTTACCGGGAAATTCGAGGATGGCCAATTTGACAGTCCTTGAAGGGTCAACTCAATGTTTGAAGGGGATTAAATGGCTTTTGAATGGTTTTGGGAATGAAAATCTCGTTTTCTGAGGTTTCGAGTCAAAATAACCAAAATACCCCTATAGCGTTTTTACGCGAGTATGAGTGCCGTTTGAGCCCAAAACTTCTCCAGAAGGTTTTAAATGATGTTTTATGTGTCCAGTGACGTCTGGTTAAGTCCCGATGGCCCTAGGCAGGTTTTGCACAAAATTACGATTTTGCCCCTAACATAGTGTGTTTGAGCTTAATGACATAATTAAGCAAACCCAAGCAATATTAGGTTCTAATCGAAGATTAACTAATTTTCATAATTAATCTAGAGTCAAAATAATTTATTAAAGTTAATTAGAACCTAAAATTGCTTAGATTAAACCTAAATCTCTTTTTAAATTCAAGATTCCTAATAATGGAATCTTGAATAGTGTTTGCTCTCTCCAATTCCTTAAATTAAGGAATTATGTTTGCGCATAATCATATCATAAAATGAGTTTTAGTTTGCTAATGAAGCAAGACCACTCCTAATCATGTCCTAGTATTCCTAATTACACAATTACCTCACCTAAACACTTTCTTACAATTCCTAATCAAAGGCTTAATTAAAGAAACACTTAAACACATCATCAAAACACAATTAGATGAACAAATCTGCTCCCACATGGCTTGATGAAACTGGCGCCACTCCTCCTCCTCATGCTTCCCACATGTTGAAATTGTTGCACTCAAAGACCATGCTTAGCCCATACCTTGAACCATACTTTGTGTCATACTCACCATGCTTTGAATGACCACAATAAAGAGATATTTTCTCTTCCTCCCTCCATGAACCACACGACCACTCCCCCTCAATGCACCCTCATTGTTTTAATTTTTCTATAAATAGGTTGCTTAGATGAACTTGGATCACTTTAGTTCATTTGCTAAGCTTTGAGTTTTCAAGAGTAACTTGAGTTCTTTCTTTTTCTCTTAAAAGTTCTAAGGGTTCTTCTTCATCTCCTTCATCCTCCTCCTTGAGCCACCACATCTCAACCTCAAACCACCACACAACCACCTCAAACCACCTTCCAAACACACAACCTTTCCATTCCTAAGACCAAGCTCTAAAGGAAAATTCATTTTCCTTTTCTTTCCCTTTTGGCTGAATATTCCCAAGACCTCTGGAGAAGATTTTTGTCTTCTCATTTGTAAGCAAAGATCAAGCTTTCTTTCTTCCTTCAAATATTTCATTTGGTAGGGGTTTTGTTTTCAAAAACATTTCCTTTTATGTCAAAGTTTTGATATGAAAAGTTTTAGTTTTCTCTTGGTTCAAACTCTTTTTCTCTCTTTTTATTCATGAGACTTGAAAATCTTTAGCTTGATGATGAGGTTTCAAGATAATAGTCTTGAGATTTTCATTTGAGAAACCTCTAAAGCTTGAAACTTGTTCTTGATCTTGAAGTATTTTTGGTTTTCCTTCCATTATGCATTCGGTCTCCTCCTCCCTTTCTTTATATATTTTCGGTTCTCATTTCCTTTCTCTTTGCAAGTTGATGAAATGCTAGATAGCTCACAAAAAGCTTTACTTAAGAAATATAACACTTGTTTTCAAAAAGCTCAAAGCTTACCCTTGTCAACCTTAAAGTTGGCCGCACGTTCTAGAGTTTACTCTAGATAGGAGCTCTTGAGCATAAAATAAAGAATATGGTATAGTTTACTTTAGATGTATCTATTGTTTCAAGAAATGTTGCCATTTATTTTGATCTCTTGTTCATTTTCCTTGAGCTTGATGATGATGTTCAAACTATAAGGTTTCTTTGAAACCTTGGTACAAGAACTCTAAAGCTCTCTTTGTCTTGCTAGATAAGTGTTGGGTTGAGATATATTTTGTTCTCCTAAAAGTCTTGTATGAGCTCTAGTGGGATTAAAATGAACTTGCATTCATATTTACTTTAATGTCATCACTGAACTTCCAAGAATAAAGAATGAACCTGCATTCACATATTTATATTTCAAGCCATCACTTAACTCTAAAGATAATAATAAGTTGCATCTCATATTTATTTCTATGCTTACACCCTATAATGAAGAACAAAATAAAGTGCATAAGCATGTTTAAGTTTGTGCCCTCACCTAAAAAACCTAGAGCTCAAAGATTTGCCCATTTTATCTCAAAGAGAAGTTTGGAAAATGAGGTTGTTTATATGAACATGATTTTGGCCATGTGATGAAGATGGACTTAGCATAAGTCTCATCTAGTCACAAGGACCAATAAACTATGTTTAAGGATTTTCCTAAGCATAGGTGAACCTCAAGAGTATTATAAAGATGTTTTTATGTCTTAAATCTCAACCATGAGGAAATCAACATAGCTACTGCCTTTACTTATATTTTTATGGTTTTTATGAAATAAATTAGTTCCTAAAAGAGTTTGAGATCTTATATTGAATCCAAGAGAAAACTAGTAACTTTGTGCACTTAAAAATTTGATTTTATGTGCTTATGTGACTTACATGTTTCGGCCACTGCCTGGAAACTTTGGCCACTGTTTGATGCTGTCTTGTTTAATTAAAATGTGTAAAATTTATGTTCGAGTGAGGGAAAAATTATTTGGTGAGTGTTAGAAACAATAAGTAACTTAAAAGGATTAAAAATGAGACTTTTAGAACCCTTAGAAACAAAAACCATAGGTTCTGTCCCAGCATGTTTAATCTTAGTAAAAGTGGCTTATAATTAGTGTATATGTGTAGGAATCACTCATAATTGGGTTAGGAATTGATTATAGTATCTTAGGTGAAACCGAAACTTAGAAAGGGTCATTTTCGCGACTCCTAGACACCTGTAATCTTTGATTATGGATTCTGCCCTATGCTGTTTGGACTTGTGCATAATAGAAATAGTTAGTGAGGATTATTGGTAATGACTCCTTAGGTGCATAGAAAACCTAATTTGGATGCTAGGATAATTAGATCGAAAGATTAAGGCCCATAAAGGTCAAAGCATAATGAACTGTAAGATAGGAGTGGATTTTGAGAGTTATATCTCGAGGGTATGAGTATTTGTTTATATAGATGTCATGTGCATGTATAACTTGTGGATTGAGCATTGTGTACTTCGTGGCATGTTGTGATGATTTGCATGATTTAATGAGTATGAAATGTTGAAGTAAATGCCATGACGATATTTGAAAACTATCTTTATGTTGCATTCTTGCATAGTATGCCGGGACGTATCACTGTGAACCGGGTGCCAATAGATGCGTTTTTGAGGAGGAGATGACCCTGAAACCCGTACTCCGGGAGTCGGGATGTATTTTAGGCGATCCTATGTCCCCTAACCCGCACTCTGGGAGTCGGGATTTATTTATACTTATCCGGGATAAGTTTTGAGAACTAGCGACGACTAGTTAGATATGAGCTCATAACCTAGATGTTTATTTTAGGGTGGCCCCTATGAGATATAGGAATTGTCGATGCAAGTAATGACACATAAACGGAATGCATTCATAAGGAAAGTTTTCCTGTTGATACCATGCACATAGACATGTTTCTTTATGTTATTGATAATTGTTTAAGTTACTGCTTTGCATTCATACTGTTATATGCTGCATTAAGATTCACCCAAAAAATGAATGGACCTTGGATAAAATGTTTTGAAAACCTAATAAGGAACTATATGCATGCTCATCTTTCGTAATAAACCCAAGGTTTCTGGAGACGTAGACGATTACACTAGGATAGGAAGTTTACCTTACTGAGATTCTTCTTCGAGATTCTCACCCCCTCTATCTTTCTTTCTTCTTTCCGTTACGTCTTTAGAGGCCGATGATGTCCTTCGTGGTCTTCATTGATATGCCTGTATGGGAGGTGCATTATGACCCTGACCACTGCTCCTATCACTTCGAGGGTCAATGCGCCGTACGCATTTTTGCGTACATGGGAGGACCATTCGCGTACCTGGTGTCCAGCTTCCATTTCACTCCCACATCACCCTATGGTGATGACTTGATCTTCGAGTGCACCAGCCCCCGCGATGAGCAGACCCATCGTGCACACCCGTCCGCTTCGGCCATCCGTGACTACCCCAAGTATGTTCTGCGCTTGAGGCACTCTGAGACTAACCCATCTGAGGACTCTCCTATGCACATTTACTCGGAGGGTTCTGCCCCAATGGTGCCCATGGATATGGGCAGAGGTAGCGAGGACACAGTGACGTAGCCCCGACTCGCCCGATGACCCGAGATGTGTCCCTTCCGAGGAGGCCACGTCTATTCGCCTTTTCGTCTGCACACGCTTGAGAAGCTCACGCAATTTATTGGGTACATACCCTTGTCACCCGAGGATCGCCACCGCTAGTAGATTGTGATAGAGTAGCCCGCTCAAGTGCTCGAGATGTCATGAGGATCCCCTTTCTCTGTCGTACCTTTTGTTAGGGGCATATAGTTTAGCACTCGTAGGATTAGTGAAAGAGTTTCTGTAGCTGGCCTTTGCTTTATCGTTCCATGTACTTTCCGTTTCATAGTATTTGCTATTTCTATTTCCAAGTATTTTACTGCTTTCCATATGTACTGTTGTTCCTTGTACTTAAAAGTTCAGCCCAGTATATAAGGCCATGACTCTGTTATTATTGTATTATTATTATGTTAATTAATGAAGTTGTGTTTCATGTTATGATAAGTTGTTTATTTTGTTTCTGTTATTTATGCTTAAATGTTCGCTTCACTATAATACGTGCTCGGCTCACGATTTTGTTTTAAGTTTAAAAAAAAAAAATTGACCCTAATTTTCGCTAAGTATTTTAATTAAAAGGTGAAACAAAAGAGTAATAACTAATAAGTAACTATAATATGTCCTAGGCGTGTTGAGTTAAATATTAGGATGTTACATTCGAAGTTTCACAGAACAGATGAAATATTGGCCCCCAGGTAAAATGTACTAAATGAAAGGCCAAGATTAAAAGTTGCTTAGCAGGTCTTTATCAATGCCATCCACTTGGCATAATGTGGTTATTAAAGGTTACTTGGCCACCAAGTAACTTTTACGATGTTAAAAACCACACATCAAAATCTATTGAACGGGTAAAACACTGTACTCGAGAAACTTAAAATATCTTTACATGTGCCCCAGTCCTAATACTCTATCTTGGTCCTCAGATCTAGTTCCCCTAGCCCTAAACACCTTTGGCCTTGGTTCTAAAGTTACAATTCATCTACGGGCCCAAAAATCATTATTCACACCCAGCCTAAAATATATATATTTTTTTCAACACATCCATTAGGCCGTCCTTATTATTGCTAAAATTGTCAGATTTTTTGAATTCTCACTAATAAAGTCCAAATTAATTTTTAAATAAATTTCTGTATGTTACACCAACAAAGGTACACTCAAGTTTTTCTAAGAAGGAAACAGTGTATGGCCTAAAATCTTGAATGAATTCTTTCTAACAATTCTTCCTAAGAAGAATATGTTATCTTAAGAGAACTTAGAAAGAAGACTTTTTACAGAAGCAGAAACTGATTACAAGATGTAATGTACTTTACAAAAGAATAAGAGGGATTCAAGTTTTAGCACTCTTGGCAATTTGTCAAAAGTCTTCCAAAAGTCTAGAGTTGTATGTACATGAAATCTTTTTATACTTGATCTTCAAAATAGACTATTACTCCTTGATTTTGCTTTAGCTTGATACGTGTTGATATTTTTTTTGCGTCCTAGGAATGCCATCTAGAAGACTATCTCGGACGTGTCAAAGCTACTTTTCTAGGTTTAAGATCGTTGTCAAATATGGTTTTTGAGTGAAGCTTCAGAAACTACTTTTTACTTTCTGACTGTGGTTTTTGAACCTTTTCTTCTAGAAGCTGGGATGGTTAACTAAATGAAAAGGTGTCACTATAGTAGGTTGAAAAGTGCATGGAATGGGGGTTGAATAGTACTTAACTTTTCTATTATTTTTTCTATTTTGAAAATTTTAAACAAGAACTATTAAGTGTGAACGTGACGTGCAGTGAAAATAATGTCAGTATTTGTCCGAAAGTAACTTTCTGAACTAAGATAGAAATATGAAAAAAAAAAAGAAGATTTAGGGAAATGAGAAATACTACAGAAGAGCTTTTTATATTGTTTTGGCTAACCTGCCTACAGCCAGTTCTCAACAACTATTAAGTTCCACTAATCAACCATTTCTCAACCCTGAGAAAGTCAAATAGTCTTTCGATATCCTTCTCAAGCTATTTCACATGGCCAATGGCTTACTCTACTGTCACTTTTAAGTAGTCTTTGACTAGCCTCTTTAAACTAACTCACAATGATCACTACTGGATCAGGGTACAAAGAAAATTTGTGGTTGGTTCACTCCAACTATCAAACACTCAGTTTTCTCAAAATAAAATAGTGAATCAGCTAAAAATTTGAATCACTTTTGTCTAACAGTTCTTCATTGAAAGAAGATGTTACCTAATGAGAACTTTGAAAGAAGATTTTTATAGAAGAATAAAACTAATTACAAGTAGTGATAACTTTACAGAAGATGAAGAAAAGTCTCATATTCTTAAGAGCTACTTCAATGAATTGGTCAAAAAGTCTTGAGTTATGAGCACATGATCTCTTTTTTATGATCATTTCCCTCGATCTATTTTCCTAGTGACATATGTTGATCTTCTTTTTGTGTCTTGGAAATGCAGTCTAGAAGAGTAGCTCTTCATGTCATAGTTACTTTTATAGTTGTAGAGACCGTTATCTAATAGAGGTTTCTGAGTCCATCTTCAGAAACTACTTTTTGCTTTCCAAACGAGATTTCTGAACTTTTTCTAAGATGATTAACCAGGTTGAAAGAGAACTATCATTGTCAGTCCTTGACTGAGTTTAACTTTAATTTGAATTTTAAATTTTCTCTCATTTTTGTAAAGTGAACCGTTTATAGTAAATGTGCTTCCTGAAGTCCTATTTTAGTTTTTGGACTTTCCTTTTGATGTTCCATGTTTCAATCAGAGCTTTTTGTAAAGGAAATATTACGATCATGAGATTAAAGATGGTAACCTCACTTTACTTTAGAAGCGGATTGAAATCTTCACTTGAATGTTACATTCTGAAGACGTGGGCTACTTTCTGAAGATCTAAAACTTGCTTTCTTGTCCTTGAGAATTTTCTTTCATGCGTAAAATATACTAATGTTTATTTCAAGGATTACTTTTCACTTCTTTGAAGTTCTGAATCTCATTGGATGAGAGTGATCATGTTTGCACATGCTTTAAAAAAAATGACACTTGTTCATTATGTTGTATGTTAATGAGAATGCTCTTGTTTGTATACTTAATAAACTTAAGCAAACGATTAGTCCTTCTTCAAAGTATTTCAACAAAATTGGTTTGTTGTCACTCAAAACATTAAGCATTAAAGCTTTCTAAAGAATTATGGAGCTACTAACTATCAGCCCTTTTTGGGCGTTGATTTAATTTGAAATTTGAATTTTCCTTCCTTTTCTGCAAAGTTTTCATGCTTTCTAAATATAGGTGCTTTATGATAAACTTTTTCAGTTTCTGATCTTCTAGTTTATCTTCATTTCTTCAATCTGAGCTTGATAGGAATCTTCTTATCAAAATTGAAAACTATAGTCATGACTTGCACTAGGCAAAGGTAGATTTCTTCATTGAGCAGTACTTTCTAAATGCATGAACTTATTCTCTAAAGATCTAGACTTAGTTTTTTATCTTGAAATTTGTTTCTCAAGTATGCAACATACACAAGTTCTTTTTTAGAACTATTTTTCACATCATTAAGGTTCTGAATATCTTTGAATGAGATTGTAATCATGTTAAAACATGACATTATGAAAAATAACTCGTTGTTTGAACTAATATGTTTATGAGAATGTTCCTATTAAATAGTATAGAAACTCAATAAATCATTTATCTGTTCTTCAAAATATATTAACAAAATTTGTTTTGTTGTCACTCAAAACTCAATCTATAGAGCTTTCTAAAGGGTTCTGGGGTTAATAATATCCTTTTTTTCTATGATGACAAACCAAATTTTGAGAAAATATTTTGGAAAACACTTTAAAATACTTTCCTATGTTGGAACCTTAAATTAGAGCTTAAGAGTTCTTTTCGAGAAGCATGTAAAAGCATAACCTTTCAGAAAGTACCTGACTTAAGGTTTCTCATTAATTTTGTCAAGATATAAAACAACATTAAATAACTAGAATCAGAGCTATTTAATTTTTTGGACTAAAGAATAACTTGAAAGATAGAGTCATTTTTACTTTCTGAACTTAATCACATAGAGTATCAGAGTTAAAATTTGATAATACTTATGACATTACTCTTGTCTTAGAACTCAATACTCAGCACAATTTCTTTAATGATTTTTTAGAAAACTCATCTTTCATTAGAGAATCAATGTCAGAGAATGTAAGCCTCTATATAGATCATGAAAGCTAAGTTCTAAACACAGGTATTAGATAACAATTGCACATATTAGTGAGCAAGTATATAGTTTCTAAACTATGTTTCTCAGAACATGAACATATGTGTGTGTGTGTGTATATATATATATGTAATAGCATAAATATTAGGCTTGTGAATTATATCGGAGAATTAATTATATGAAGCCATAGATCATAAGTTCAGCACATGATAGATGTATTAGAGTAGGAAAATATTTGCACATGATGGAGATATCAAAGCAGTATTAAAGCATCAATAAGATTATATCAGACTATGAAGCTATTTGAGCATAGTGTATGCACATATTGAAACTGTATCAAAGCATGATATAACTTGTATCATAGCAAAAGAATGACAATTGTATCAAAGCAAGAATTAACTTGTATCATAGCATAAATTGTTCAGACTTGTAAAAATTGTTCCAAAAGACACTAAATAACATAAATATGATCCAAAAGCACGAAAAAAATGATATGCATGAAACTTTGACTTTTCGAAGAATTCCCTCTCAACTAGACCTATAACTCACTTACACAAAAGATTTTCCTTTTTTTTCTTCTCCCCGTTTTGTCATCATCAATAGGGTATGCAGGTGCTCACACCATCAATGGCCTCCTCTTCTGAGATCACAAAGATGTTGCAAGAGGAATTCATCATGTCTTCTTAGTTGGGCTGCAATCTCTTTTTTGGAAGCTTCAACTCAGTCTAGTCTAGCAGTCATATCTCTCTAGTTATGCCGTAGTAGCTGGACTTCTAAGAGACTAAGTTGAAACTCAAGTTGAAGCTGGCTTGGAAGGTGTGTTGTTGTTGTTGGGATAAGTCTTGAGCTTCTTCTAGTTCAATAGCAGTAGCAGCACTAGTAGCTATAGTGGTAGGTAGAACATCAATAGGTAAAGTAGATAGAACAAGAGCAGTGGTAATAGGAACATCATTAGCACTGGGAGCAGGTTGAGCATTAGCAGTGTGAGGAGAGCTGGTCTTTGAAGCTTCCTCACTTTCTTTCAAAGAATTTCTTTTGATGGATAGGGAAGGATAAGGCATACACTTCAGAATTATTGCTTTGTGTAATATCCCCAATTTTTTTTAATATAGTATTGCTTTATTATAGCCTTTTATTTAGAAAGTATGAGGATTTTATTTAGGCAAGAAATATTTTGGGATATTCATTAACAAAAAAAGAATGTCTAATTAAGATATACAAGACTTAGCATCAAAATATACAATTTTGAACTATTTCCTTAGATTTTATTAAAATTAGAAAAATGCCACTAAATAATAGAAAATAAGCCTATAACATAATTAGTTATAGAAAAAGCTAACATAAATCTTAGAAAAGCTTAAAGACTGTCAAAAATTATAAATACACTTTAAACATAATTTTAATGATAAATTTCAATATTAAATAAATTTGTATAATATTATTATAATTACATAAAAGTAACCTAATCTAGGGTGTAAAATAAACTTTGAAAAATCCTAAAAAATAACTCTAGATCACATTAAATTTTTTTAACTAAATTATTACATTAAACAAGGAAAACCACAAAATAGGCTTCTCCATTAGACCATGGATAATTTTAAAAATTAAATTGATATTTAATTAATTAATTTTGATTTAATTAAAGCTTAAATTACCTAAATAATCACTTAAGCTTTAAAAGGAATTTTCCTAAACCTTGATTAATCTAATTAAATATCTCAAATCAATTAATTGACATCTAGATCAGTCACATAAAAAAGATATAATATATATATATTTGAAAAGTAAAAATAAATTGTCAAAATCAGATAATTATTCAAAAACAACCCACCAAATTTTGACTAAAAATTTCTACAATGGTGAACTTATCTTCTTATCTTGTTAGACAGCTCAAAAATGGACATGGGCTGCTATTAAAAAATATATATATTATTTATAGATAATTAATTATTTTAATTAACTCAAAATAGACCTAATTAAGGTAAAAATATATAAAAAATACTAAAAATTATAGAAAAATTTGTAAAAAAAATTTAGATGACATATAAATAAGGTAGAAACATGTTCTTGATAATAGATTAAGGAAATATAATTTTTTATACAAATATTTTATTAATTACCTAGTATATGTAACTTTAAGATAAAATTTTAATATACAAAATTTGTCATTTTCATGTATTAATCATTTAAGACAACTTGCCACCAACTATAATTTTATTAGAGATAAAATTCAAACCTAGTGGCTATCAAAGAAAATATAATAATAATTTAAAAATATTTAAATAAATTATTAATTAATTAACTCCTAATAAAACTAGTAATAATGTAATATATAAATAAAATAAAAATAATTATAAAAAATTATATAAATTTTGTGAATCTTTGTATTATATCTCTAATAATCTAATAATGATATTCAAAAATAAATTAAGCCATTTACTAATTAATTAACTTAATTAAGATTGACTAGTTTAAGTAATTTTACCTTATTTTGAATAATGAATTATTAAATTATATTTAAATATATTAAAATTTACTAAATATATTTAAATCATGTCATTAAAATTTTGGTATATCTTTAAATGATAATTGAGAATTTATTAAATTATTTGGTGCTAGTTTTAATATTCAATTAATGAAACTAACTAAATATAACAAATAAATAATGAAATTAGTAATATTTTAATCCTAGCATTTTTCTATAAATAGCACACCTCTAAACACAACTCCACACTTCATTATTCTGTCCAAAAACTGTAAAAAATTGTAGTCATCGTTTCTCTCTTCATTTTCACACAAAAACATTTGCAAACTTTTAGCGAAACACCTCAAATTATCACCTCTTCTTATCATCATCTAACATCAACACTTTCTAGCATTTATTCATGAATGAATTAAAGATGGGGCCATAAAACACTTAATCTATGTATACATGATGCATATTTATTTGTCTACTTGTATGGCTGAAAATTGTGATTTAAGATCATTTTAAATTTTGATTATTGATGGGTTGCATTCATGCAACCCATTTTCCTATTCAACTATAGGCATATTGCATTATTGATGTGTTTAATTGGTAAACATTTAGTAGATTTGTATTTGGTCTTAACGGTGTATCATTGAATAAAATCATGGTTCTCTGCACCATTTTGATGAATAAATATATTTTAGAGCTTCCTATACTTTTAACCCTTTTTGTGAGTGTTATTTGCTTGCAGAGACTTTCCAGGTTGCAAGATTAAAGGTTTCTAATGTTGTGATGCTGTCTAATTTTATCCTCAGCTGGTATTTTACCAATATTTGGAGCTATAGATGTCCGATTGACATGATTCTTACGGCGTTGGAAAGCTTGTTCAAAGAGCTACAACTTCTATTTCTAGAGACAAGAGCTAATTCGAACAGTTTAGGCCTCAAAATGGGTTTGGAAGTATACGAAGAGTTGTTGAGCAAGCACATGACCGCTATAGCAGTGATAGACCGCTGTAGCGGTCACCAGAGAGACAACTTGGCTGCAGTGCTCGTGAGCAAATGACCAGGACCGCTAGACCGCTATAGCAGTCATAAGTGAGTGGAGCTTCAGCGAGCACGCGACTTCGTTCCGTGTTTTGAACCATTTTTTTTCAGCTTAACTCCGTTTTGGAGACGGCGGGAGGCATGGAGTACATTTTATTTTTAGGTTTTAGCTTTCTCTCTCTCTCTCTCTCTCTCTCTACTCTCTCTAGGCTAGGGTTTCCAATCATTGTTGAATTTCAGTATTTTCTGGGTTAGAATTTATCAATTTTCTTTGACGTTGGCTGTGAACTCCCACTATGGAGGAGTAATTTCCTTACCGTGCACATGGATGACTGAAGATTAAGATTGTTCTTGAGACTCCAATTTTTATTTACAATTCGTGGTTGGTTTTTCTTGCCCTCTTATCTTCTCTCTTTAATATTGGTTGTGATGATTATTGCAATTGTATTTTTGAGGGTGGTTTGATTGCGCATTCGTTTGCGTGCATAATTTAGATACCATTGGGGTATTGGATCGATTGATTTAATTACATCCAAATTGGTAAGGGATTGAAATTAACTCCGTTAGGAATTGGGTTGCTGTAATTGGTAATCAGACTATCATAGGTTCATAGAATCACGATCGTGAATTACTAGTCCATATGTTAGCCAAACCCTTAGTGAGAATGCGATTGTATGATTGCTAAGTAGAATTACATCATTATTGCGTGATAGCATGAATAATGAAAGTAACCACCACTATGAATTTATTTCTTGAGTCAATGATTGAACAACTCTTAATCTGACGGAATCCTTGTGCAGGTAATTCTTCTCATCATATTTCCTCAATTTAATTTTGCTTTGAATAATTCCAAAAATTCCCCAATTTGTTGAATCTATTAGAACACTTCCTTGTGAGATGACCTGAGTTATGTCCTTTACTACATTTTTGGTGCAATTTAGCATTTTAATTATTTTTAATTTGTTGCGAGTAGCGACAGCTCGCATCAATTTTGCTTTCCTCAAACAATTTATGAAGTTGTTTTAATATATTAAACCATGTATATTTTTGTTTGATAAAGCTTTGTTCTTAAGTTATGGAGTTTTAAGATGATATAGTTTTGATCTCATTATGCATTTGATTGTGAAACATTTTTATTCATAAAAAGTGCTTTATTTAATTCACTATAATGAATGGATTCTAAACCTTTGAGCATGTAATCTTTAACTTGGTTTGTGTTATGTTTTTCTTGGAACCATTAAGACTTAATAAGATATAAAAGACACTAAAATATATTTATATTAATCATGACATTTGTTATGGACCTATGAATATATAGGTATTATCTGGACTATTATGAGTTTTTAAAACTCACTTGGACTTGATCAAGACAATTTATGATCAGATTTGGACTCGAACTATGAACCTTGAATTATGGATCTTAGACTATAAATATTTGATTTGATTATACATTTATTAATATTAAGAAATATTGCTTACAAAGATTTAAATTTAAGGTCCCATTAGGAACATAACACGTAAACTGACTAGTTTCTTGCTTGAAGTGGTTTTCTAAAGCTTGGGTATAATTTTGATTATTTCTTTTTATATTTCTTGAAAGGTTCCATGCTCTTTTATGTACTCTATGATTATATCCTTATACATATAAAAATATTTTCTTTTACCTATGTTGAACATGTAAAGGTAATTTACCTAGATATTTTCTAGAGATAGATTTGAAATACTTTTAGATGTATCTAGGCTTACAGAATTAGTAAAGAAAATGAATTTAATATAATTGTGATTTAGTACTTTAATGATAATTACAAAGAAATATGGGTTTTTTTAGAAATCCTATGTTGTTTGGGCTTTATGTGCAAATATGGAAAATTTTATGGTCTACTTGTAAATATGAAAGAAATTATGGAAACTTTATGTAATTTTTATATTTTATGCATATTATGTGTACAATGTAAAATGGATAAATATATAAGTAAAACCTCAGGCCCTACCTAGTAGCGGATAAGGACTTGGTGAACACTTAGTCTTGCAGTTGCTAAATGACACCTTGGGCCCTGCCTTGTAGCGGACAATGGCTTGGTGTACGTTATAGTGATGCCTTGGCCCCCGCCATGCTAGCGGACAAGGACCTGGCATCCACTGATCTGAGTAGAGGACGCCCTAGCAATGAGAGCTCTCACAGATCCAATATGAAACAAACCTTGTAGACTATAACCATTAGAAGGGAACGAGATATTAAAAATGGAGTTCATAGTGCACTCATGATTATTTATTATATTTCTTTTACTGCACTTTTATTATGATTGATATTATTTACTTCTATCTTGCTTGGCACTGTAAAATATAATTTGTGCATCTTGCTACACTCCTGCGTTATTCTTAGTATTTTTAGGATGAAATGAGAATTTCCTAGAAACATCACCCTATTGGGAGACTTCTCTCACCCCTTTTCTTTGATGTTTCCAAATAGCATGGATTGTCATCAGCAATAAAATGGATGTAGCCTTGGACTTAATTTCCAAATAAATAGATTCTATTATGTGTGTTAGATAGAATCTTTACCATCCATTATCATACTTTGGTTATGTTATATTGGCATATTAAAGTTTTCCTTCATGTATCTTGAATATGTAATATGTATTGTACCCTATGAATTGATGTTGGTAGTGAAGTATGTTTTCTATAAATGATGGTTGTCTAAACTATGGGAATTAATGATTAACAAACAATAATATTATGTTAAATAAGAAGCATTCTTTGTTATTTAAAAAAAAAACTTTGGGTTGTTAGAAGAAAGTGTATTACTGTGACAATGTAATTTGAAAAGGTTCTGGCTAAGGAAAAACTTAGTATTTAAGCGTGTCCATTGTGACTTACTTTTCTTTCCAATGAGTCTACCAGATGCATGATTTACAGTTAATATACATTATTCCAATATACAACTATGAGTAAGAAATAATCATAGTAGAAAAAAAAATTCTTACAAATTTTAGGTTACAGATTAGTAGCTAGCCATTATAATATTAAAAATTAAGATGGAAAAATTAGAGCTTAGTAAGGTGTTACATTAGTGGTATTAGAGTAGTTTTCCTCGGAAGACAACTGTCATTAGGTAGAATTCATGCATGTCATATTTCTCCATATAGGGTTTTCTTTATATTTGTTTGTTTTGTGTGGCAATTGTTTCTAGCTGTTAGGTAGGAATATTGAGCTTGATCATCTCAATACGTAAACTAACTATGTGTATAGAAACAACATGCAAACAAGATAGAGATCTGTTCCTCCTAATGGTGGAGGAGAAGATAGAAATAGCTTGGAGAATATGGCTGCAGCGATTAGGGAACAAATGATGTTGACTAATAGGATGCTGCAGCAAATGGACAAGAATGGCGCTAGAAATGGGAATGGCAATGGTCAAAGAATTGGTAATTGAGATACACCTGGTTTGCACCCTCAATTCTATGGGCTAACTGAATTTAAAAAGATGCAACCTCTATCCTTCAAAGGAGAATACAACCCAACCATAGCTGAAAATTAGTTGATGAACATAGAAAAGATATTTGAGGCCATGGTGCACACCAATGAGCAGAAGATGACTTTTGCCACCTATATGCTTGTTGGTGAGGCTGAGCATTGGTGGAGGGGCACTAAGTCTCTATTAGAGGCATAAGAAGTTCCTCTCACATGGGAACAATTCAAAGCTACCTTTTTGGAAAATATTTTCTGATAAGTGTACAGAACTAGAAAGAGATTGAATTCTTGCAATTGAAGCAGGGAGAAATATGATTATTGGACAGTGCATATCAAAATTTGAAGAATTGGCCAAGTTCTCATCTTATTTAAAATTCAATCTAGATGAAGCTTGGAAAGCAATGAAATTTGAGGCTGGCCTGAATCCAGAACTAAAGAATGTTATAAGTACTATGGAAATCAGGAATTTTCCTATATTGGTAAATAAATGCAGGATTGCTGAACAAAATATTAAGGACTTGGCGGCTGAGCATCAGAATGTGTTCAAAAAGGAAAAGAGAGGAAGATAAAAGTAGATTCATCCCACCACAATATCAAAAGAATAGGAGTCGGGGCTTGAACCAAAACCAAAATTAGCCAAGGAGGAACCTGTAAAAAAGAAAAATGCCTTTGCCACCACGTAGACTAGTCCATACTCCTGCCCCAACCCTTGTTTGTGAAAATTATGGAAAAAATCATGGAATTAGGCCATGTTTGAAAGGAATGGGTGTTTGTTTCATGTGCAGAAAACAGGGACATTACTCACTTGAATGTCCTCAGAATTAGCATAAGGGAGAAATTTCCAACCAAAGGCCTCAAGCCAAAGGAAGAGTCTTCACCCTAAGTACACAAGAAGTGGCTTATAATCCTTAACTAATACAGGGTACGTGTATTTTAAACAACAAAACATTAATTGTACTATTTGATTCTGGAGCTTCTTATTCTTTTATTTCTTCAACACATGCAAATGAACTTGAATTACGTATGTCTACCCTACCACATGACTTAATTGTCTCTATGCTTACTGGGAGTAGAATTTTGACTTCTTCTATTTGTTTGGACTGTCACATTCAGATTGGTACTCATTGTTCCAATATTGACCTTATTTGTTTACCTATGGATGATATTGATATTATTCTAGGTTTGAATTGGTTATCTGATAACGATGTTTTTTTGAATTGCCGTAAGAAAACCATACATTTCTCTATCCAAAATATTCTTGCAGCCTCCTTATTAGAGACTGTTGAATCCTTGGCCAATCAAATAGGAGATTGTTTAACCAAATAAACCCTAGGATGTGTTTTACTATGCTTATTGGAAGCATAGGCAAATGATCAGTCAAAGATTGAAGATATTTCTGTAGTGAAAGAATTCCCTGAGGTATTTCCTCCTGATATTGAGAATTTACCTCCTAAGAGAGATATAGAGTTTTCTACTAACCTCTTGCATGGTACTGGTCCCACATCCATAGCACCCTATAGAATGTCGCTTCTTGAGTTGAGCAAATTGAAGAAACAGATAGAGGATTTATTAGGGAAAAGATTCATTAGACCTAGTGGCTCACAATGTGGAGCACCTGTGTTGTTCATAAAGAAAAAGGATGGTAGTATAAGGTTGTGCATAGATTACTATCAATTGAATAAAGTTACCATTAATAATAAGTATCCCTTCCTAGGATTGAAGACTTTTTTGATCAACTGAAAGGAGCCACGGTATTCTCTAAGATAGATCTAAGGTCAGGATATCACCAAATTAGGATTAAGGAAGAATATATACCTAAGACTGAGTTTTTGGTGATGCCTTTTGGATTGACTAATGCTCCAGCTATTTTCATGGATTATATGAACAAGATTTTTAGACCTTTCTTAGACAAATTTGTGGTTGTGTTTATTGATGATATTTTAATCTATTCTAACACTGAGAAGGAACATGAGGAGCATTTGAGAATAGTTTTGCAGATATTGAAGGAGAAACAATTGTATTCAAAACTAGAGAAGTGTGATTTTTGGCTAAAAGAAGTAAAATTCTTAGGCCATGTGATCAATGGGAATGTAGTGTCTATGGACCCTAGTAAGGTAGAAGCTATGTTGTCTTGGGAGAAACCTAAGATGGTAACTGAGATTAGGAGTTTCTTAGGACTTGCAGGATATTACAGAAGGTTTATTGAAGGATTTTCATAGTTAGCTTTGCCTTTTATTATGTTAACCTAAAAAGGAAAACCATTTGTGTGGACACCTGAGTGTGAAACTAGTTTTCTAGGGTTAAAACATAGGCTCATATCTGCTCCAGTATTAGCTATCCCTAACCCAGAAAAGAATTCTGTAGTGTATAGTGATGCCTCTAAAAAAGTTTTAGGGTGTGTTTTAATGCAAAAAGGAAAAGTAATAGCTTATGCTTCTAGGCATTTGAGACCACATGAGGAGAACTATCCTACCCATGACTTGGAGTTAGCAGCTATAGTTTTTGCTCTTAGGATATGGAGACATTACCTATATGATGTTAAATTTGAGGCTTTCACTGAACATAAAAGTTTGAAGCATTTGTTTAACCAAAAACAGTTGAATTTGAGATAGAGAAGGTGGTTAGAATTTTTAAAGGATTATGATTTTGAAGTCAAATACCACCCAGGTGACGCCAATGTAGTTGTCGATGCACTCAACAGAAAATTTCTACATGTGGCAAGTTTGATGGTCAAAGAATGGGAATTATTAGAAAAATTTGGAGACTTGAATCTTGAAGTAACCATAGGGGCTAACCATTTCAATTTGAATAATTTGAGGATAGAAAATAGCCTTAGGAAATAAATCATTGAAGGTCAAAAGGATGATCAACTTTTGCAAACCTACAAAGAGCTAATAATTAAGGGGGAACAAAAGGACTTTTGCATTGCCGGAAATGGAGCAATGCTATATCATGATAGGTTATGTGTACCTTGATAGCAAGAAAATGCATGAAAAAAGGGATTTGAATCATGCTTCTTTTCTTAATCTTCAAACTGGAAACTTTTTCAAAGAAATTCTATCAAGCTTAGAGCTTGAAGTACAGAGGAAGATAGGTTAGTTTATTCAGAAAGTAACTTTCTGAATCAAGTAATTTTAGTAAGCAGATAAAAAGCAAGAGATAATGATAAGGTGTTTTTGCGAAATCAAAGACTATAAAATAAAAGAGATTAAGGATGAGGAGATATTGAATCAAGAGATTTATACTGGTTTGGTGAACACTTGCCTACATCCAGTTCTCAATAACCACTGAGTTTCACTAAGCTTCTTCAACCCGAGAAAATAACAATATAGGATAGTCTTTCCTGGATACAGGATAGTCTTTACTGTAGCCTTCCCAAGCTCTTACCAACATTAGTAACTCATTCTTACTAACTCAAAAATAATAAGTAGTTTTGCAATAGCTTATTTAAGCTTTCAACTTTCAATCATTAGTGGATCGATTATACACTAGGTTCACTATTGATGTTTTGAATGATATTACACTCAAGCTTCTCCTTTTTTGAATGTAAGGTGATAAATCTGAACAAGCTTGAGTGACTTCTTTCTTCTAATTCTTCCTCAGAAGAACGTATGAACAATCTAGTATGTAGAAAAAAAATACCTAGAGAGTTCCAAAATTCGTTAAAAATCACTCTTCAATTCATTTTCCTTTGGAGAGCAATTACCGGGATTTTTGATCCTAAGAATATAACTCTAACATATAGGCCTTCAAGGAGGTGTAGGGCTCCAGACTTAGCAAAGACCCAGACCCGGCAACAGCAGTGGGTCCCGGGGGACCTTGAGGTCATACGAAACTCGTCTATTGACACGTGTACACCAGGTATTACACTCCGCCACCGAAGGCAGCCCTTTTCCCTCAAAAGGTAACAAAGGCTCCTATCAAGAAACTTACACCGGGTAACTCCACCTCCAAGGGTAGCCCTTTCCAAAGTGTCAGTCTTAGGAGTAAAACTACTATCCGTTGCCTTGTACACGTGAGAACTCTCAAAGATTAGGGGGTAAACTTCACTCGTGTCCTTGCTCTGCTCCTCTTTCTCTTATGTTATGATATATACTGATACTAGGGAGATTATCAGTCCTCAATTCCTGAACTTTCTCACTCTCTAAGCGTGTGTAATGCATGGAAATCAAATTACTCTAATCGTTCACACAGAAAAGTAAAAAGCAAACACGACACCCTCTAAGATTTCCAAAACACTTTATATATATTGTACCAAAACTTTTCGTACTCAACTTACTAATTCTTAATCGATTTCCTTGAAGCGCAAACATATGGATTCAAAAATCTAATCATATTCATACATAATACAATATATATCTATATGAGGCGAGCAATCATGCTTTTCATTACTTTTCTAATTCCATTAACTTCTGACTATCTTATTACCAAGTTGCAACTTAAATGAAACAGATCCTACCTTAACTTTCTTCCACTTAGTTAACATGCACCTTACACATACGAACTCCTCAAGTTACTCTAATCATGCCTCTACAGTGCTAACTCAAGTAAAACTATCATACATGCATATAATGCTCTAATTCACATCACATAATCTCAAAATGCTAACACTTGCACACTTGACATAAAAAGGAACATTCCCCAAACAAGCATAACTTATTAAAACATTCAACCTTGACTTCAAGTTGTTTTCTATGAGCATGAAACAAAACTTTTTAGGATGCTTGAATCTGAATATTTTAAATCTTACACAAGTAAAACACGTTTCTAAATTCTCCTTTTTTTTTCATAAATCAAATACTCGAGGTAATGCACGGTCAACTAAACTTCTTTGAGAAAATCTTCTATTAAAAGTTTCGCAAAACTTTGGCCAAGAGTCTCAATTATTCATAAAACTTCTTTCAAAGGTAACAATATAGTTCTAAAATCACGAGTCAAACTTATATAACATCACAACATGATAATACCTAAGGAAACTGGATCTCACTAAACATGAACTTTCGATATCATGGAAAGCTACTATACTCCTTATTCCAAAAACGCATATTAGAAAGAGCACACACATGCACGAAACCACATGCTTAGCAAGCATAAACACATCATTCATTCACCCAAGTCATTACTCCAACCAAACATTCTTACACGTCTAGTCATGTGACAATACCCCTTCTTTGTTTTTTTTGAAACATGATATGAAAACTATTCATGGTATCAAAGATTTCTTTAAATAAGTTAACACATCATAAACAAAGCATCAATCCTACAGATGCATATATGCACTAGGTCACTCTAATGCAAATTCTCTTCTTCTGAGGTATCAAGTTTCTCTACTCTCTGGCCTGTAACTTTCTAAGATAATGGGCAATTATTCATCTTGTGCTCTCTTTAACTGCATTCATAACAGGTGGGTGTACCCCATAGGCATTGACCTCCATAGGGTTTTCTGCCCATCTGAAAACTAGGTGTAACCAACTAGTCCACACTGAACTTTGCCATTATGGCTCGCTACTGCCTTGACCTCTTCAGTATACGATAATGGGACACATTGGGGAGGGTACTGAGAAGGATGGCCCTAGCCAATGGTGCCCGCAATTGACCTCTGTCTAAGCTAATCATTCCTGCTCATATTCCTTTTAAATGCACTACCGCATTGGACGTGCTTACTGACTATCTCTGACAGGGTTCAAAATGGCCCACTCGAGGTGCCATACGCAACTGGCACTGACTAAAGTAGTGTCGCTATGACGGCGATAGCGATGACGATTAGCGGATGACTTAGCTCATTTGAGTGGATGACAGGAATGCAAGAGGAGATTGGATCAAGAATTCCAAGAATGACAAAGACTTTAACTGAACCTATACATGACTGACTCTTTCTATAGGCCTCAAATAACATTGTGTTGATGCAAATGGCTGGAGTTCCATTTATATAAATGCTATGCTATTTGTGGACACTTGCTCCAGTACCATGCAAGGAAACCTAATGCTCCGATACCATCTTTGTCACGATCCGACTTAGGAACGTGACCGGCTCGTGAGAAATCTCATCCTCACGTAAACCTACTGGGTGACGTATCTCTTTAAATGCTTGCATTACCAATAAATATGATAATTAAAATGTAATCTCTTTGAAATCTCTAGCATTTTCTCTAATGAAAACATAATGATTGATTTCATAAACTGAAAGTATTTAATACTTTAAACTCTGAAAACTGAATTACAATTTCATCTCTATTTCATCACATAAATACTTGAACCCTGAGAAACATATACATAAATATTTCAATATATGAAATTAAATACATAGTCTGAAAATAAATGCATGGTTGGATCCTGCCTGCACATCTACTGGAGCACTATACTCTAACATGACTCTAAACTATGCCTTACTCCAAAGCAAAACTCACCACTAGGAAGAGCTATATCTACCAAACTAGGCTGAAGCTGAACCCGTACCTACAACTATGAGAAGAAGGAAGAGGGGTGAGTCAATGGACTCAGTAAGTGAACTCTCACCCATCACCCACATGGGACAACCAAGGAATATAATACATTATATACATGCAACAATCACAAACCATTTGATATTCATATCCATAGCTAAATATAGAAAAGATATCTCTTTATTTCTAAATTCATAGAAAAATATCTCTAAATTCTTACTCTAATGAGAAATCATTTTCCATACCTTTACATAATAACTCTTAAATCAAATATTCTTTGAAAACATAATTAATCTATGAAAACATAAGTAACAATATACTAATAGAGAAATCGGGTTTTCCTCTTGTTCCACCAGTGCTAGACATAGGCTCCGCTAGGGAACTCAAGGTTTTGCTTCAGTGGGTGCCAGACACGAGCTCCACCACATTGAACGCATCTACTAAGCTCCACCAATGCCAATGTGGGCTCCACTGGGGGTCTAGGGTGGACACCTAACTAGGTTCCATAACTGCTCTAGAGTTTGTCCCTAAGGACAACTTGGTACTAAGGTTAACGATCGAGGTTCAGCCATTAACTCACTATTTGTTTCTCCATAGCTACCATCTAGTTACTAAATCGTAAAAACTAATCATTTCTTTAAAACTCCATTATGGATTTTTCATATATTTAAAACTCTATGTAATTATTCCACTCTTAAAATCATAAAATGTTTTGAATATATTAAATCATTCAAATCTGAGGGGTGGGTGCTCAGTCCCTGACGAACAAGAGCCCCTAAATCTTAGTACTCTGAGAGTTCTGAACTCAAATAACTGTAACAATCTGACTTTATCATAACTGTAGCTGTGAAAATCAAGCCCGAGGGTTCACCACTTGTAGGCGTTCTGATTTCAAGCCCATAGAATATGTATCTGGCAATTGTTAAGAATCATACTGAATTCCTTACCTCTTGGTACCATAAACTAAAGTTCTAAATTCATATTAAGCTAACATATCTTTAATATACTTAATATATCTGATATCGTAGTTCAAAACATTGGGGTTCTAATTCATATAAAATCTCTGACATAATAATAATATCCCAAATCATGAAACTAAATCATATAGCTTTGAAATTACATAACATATTTATTCAAAGGTTCAATCATACTCTTGCTCACGTTCTTCCAATATATGTATATGCTTCAACTGAATATTGTAAAATCATATATATAAATCTCAAGTCTTGAAATTCTTAAAACATAATTGATGAAATAATACCTATTAAATCATATACTCTTGTATAAATCTCTTAGAGTTAAACATAAAACATTTTTTTATAACATATAATCTATCTGTTGAAGATAGAATTTGAATTTAAATTATTGTTACTCTTAGATAGGAACAAGTTGTAAATTTGTAAAGTTGTTTCCTAATTTTGCGTATAGGCTGTTAATAGTGCTTATATAATTGTACCTCATCTGAGAGGAAAATGGATGAATGAAAAATAGTGATTATTTCCCTGAATTGTTTTAACATGGTATCATTTGTTGTTTAATTTAGGGAACCTCAAATCCCCATTTTGCTTCCCGTACCTGTCTTTATTTCCTTACCGTTTTTTCAATCCCTAAATTCCCAATTTTCCCATGGACAATGATAACTCTCTATATAATTCCACCTCCTCCCCATCTACCACCTCTGCTCCACCCTCCAATATTATCATTCAGCAAGACAATTCTTCCTTTCCCATCACTGTTATCCTTGATGACTCTAACTACCCTCTTTGGTCCCAGCTAATGGACATGCGTATTGGTGCTCGGAACAAATCTGGGTACCTCACTGGCGCAATGAAGAAACCCTCCACTGATGACCCCACCTATGATACCTGGGTTACTGAGAATAAGCGGGTGAAAAGCTGGCTTATTGACTCCATGAGCCCCTCGTTGATGCAGTGGTTTATCCGCCTTGAATCAACCCACCAAATTTAGGATGCAGCTCTTCACACCTTCTACGACGGATTTGATGAAACTTGCCTTTTCGAACTGAACCAGCGCTCTTTCTCCACCAAACAATATGGTCGTCCCCTCTCTACTTATTATAACGACCTACTCTCCATATTTCAAGAGATTGATCATCGTATGTCCTCTTCTGAAACCACCGTGAATGGCGTGGTCCAAATGCATTCTTCCATGGCTCGTCTACGCATTCACATCTTCCTTAGCGGCTTGGACTCTGATTTCGACCAAGTTTGTGGAGAGATTCTTCGTAAAGACCCAAAATTGGACCTTGAGAGCACGTATGCATATGTCCATCGTGAACATCAGCAGCGTATCACTATGGGTCATCCTGCCCCTGCCTCGGTTTCCTCAGCTCTACTATCTCAGGTTCCTCGTTCTTCCTCTGTCAATCTTCCTCCTAAACCCCGTAAGGATGGTTCCTCTGGTAAGACTTTTTTATGTTCTCATTGTGGTGACTCTGGCCACTCCAAGAATCGTTGCTATGAAATCATTGGGTATCCAGAGTAGTGGGACTTCACCAAACGCCCTCGCCAGAAGGTATCCTCCAAAGCCCTCCAGTCCTCTTTTGATGATGACTCTTCTCCCTCTCCTCAATCTAACGCTGTGTATGAAGGTATCCTAGGTAAAACTCTTGCTTTCTTTGCTCACTCTAGGAATTCTACTTGGATCATTGATACTGGCGCATCAGATCATATGATTCATGATGCTTCTAGGTTAACACATTGTTTCCCTTACAGTAAGTCCACCATAACCACTGCTAATGGTGGCTCTGCCTCCATTACTGGTCAGCGTACCATTACTTTATCAAAAACTCTCACTCTTCGTTCTGTTCTTGTAGTCCCTTCTCTTGATTTCAATCTGTTATCTGTCAGTCAGCTTACATCACAACTTAACTGCAATGTCATTTTTTGGCCCACATTTTGTGTCTTGCAGGACGTCCAAACCAAGGTGATTCTTGGCTATGGTGTTAGACGTGGTAATCTTTACTTCTTAGACGTCTCTGATGGTGGCACTGACTTGCATTGTAGAGCATCTACTACTAACACTCCAGATTCTTTCCATTCTGCTACTTGGCTTTGGCATAAGAGTCTCGGGCACCTCTCATTTGGTTATCTTCAAAAATTATTTCCCCATTTATTTTCTAATTGTCATCCCTCTAAATTTCAATGTTCTACTTATGAAATGGCTAAAAGCCATCGCATTACCTTTTACCCCAATTTGAATAAAAGTTGTATTCCCTTTCAAGTCATTCATTCTGACGTTTGGGGCCCTGCTAAAGTCCCTTCGTTTTCTCATTCTTATTACTATGTATCTTTTATTGATGAATGTACTCGAATGGTTTGGGTCTCTTTGCTTAAACATAAAAATGAAGTCTTCCCTGTTTTTCAGAAATTTCATAGTATGATTCAAACACAATTTAATACTTCCATCCGGATTTTTCAATCGGATAATGGCCTAGAGTATAAGAATGGACTTTTTTCTGAATTCTTAACTTCTAAAGGAATAAAACATCAAACCTCCTGTACATATACACCTCAGCAAAATGGACTGGCTGAGAGAAAAAATAGACAATTGTTGGAGGCAGTAAGGGCTTCATTATTTGACATGAATGTCCCTTCACATTATTGGGGAGTGGCAGTCCTCTCTACTGCCTATCTTATAAATCGCACCCCTTCTAGTGTTTTAAATTTTCTCGCCCCACAACAGAAGCTTGAAACCTTTTTTTCTATTCCTCATGTCATGAATCTTGAACCTAGAGTTTTTGGTTGCACTGCCTATGTCCATGTTCCTAATAATCTACGCAACAAGCTTGATCCTTGTGCTAAGAAGTGCATCTTTGTCGACTATTCTGACCTCCAAAAGGGATATCGTTGCTTTGATCCTCAATCCCACAAAATGCATGTCACACTTGAAGTATCCTTTAGGGAGTCCGAACCTTTTTATTCAGGAGGAGTCACCCCTTCTTTTTCTCAGGGGGAGATTCATCACATTGGAGAAGAAGATCTCTACTTACCTCTATCTATGACTCCTACTCCAACATCTCCCTCATTATGGACAGTCCAACAAATCAAAATCCTTCTCTTGAAGTCTCCACTGATCTTCCAGGTACATATCTTGTCAATGCAAGTCATCATCCACCAAATGAGACACCAAATCTACCTTACATAACAAAATCACCTATTGTGGACAGTTCTGAAACACAATCCGAATCCTAATATCCATAACAGCTAATAGAGATTGGCCCTTGAAGCAATTTGATGTAAAGATTGCTTTCTTGAATGGTGATTTAGAAAAGGAGGTCTACATGGAGGTTCCACTAGGAGTACAGCTAGCACCTTCAAAAGAGAATGTAGTTTGCAAGCTAAAAAAGGCTTTATATGGCCTTAAACAATCACCCAGGGCATGGTTTGGAAGACTCACATTAGCAATGAAGAAGTTTGGGTATAAACAAAGTAATTCGGACCATACCTTGTTTATAAAGCATAACAAAGGAAAAGTGGCCATACTTATTGTCTATGTAGATGATATGGTGTTAATAGGAGATGATGTGGAAGAAATGAAATTACTTGAGAAGAGACTGGCTGCTGAATTTGAAATGAAGGATCTAGGACAACTAAAATACTTTCTTGGCATAGAAATTACAAGATCTAAACAAGGCATTTTTCTGTCTCAAAGAAAATATATTCTAGACTTTCTATCCGAGACTGGAATGCTGGCTTGCAAGCCAGCTAATACGCCAATTGAAATGAATCATTCTCTTGTTGTATATCCAGACCAGATTGAGACGGATAAGCATAGATACCAGAAGCTAGTAGGAAAGTTAATTTATTTGTCTCACACTAGACCTGACATTGCCTATTCTGTGAGCATTGTAGGTAGGTTCATGCATTCTCCTAGTGAAGAACATATGACAGCAGTATACCGTATCCTCAGATACGTCAAAGGTTCGCCTGGGAAAGGTCTATTATTTTCAAAAAATAGTAGAGCTTGCATAGAAGGATACACGGATTCAGACTGGGCTGGAGATAAAACTACAAGGCAATCAACTTCAGGGTATTTTACCTTTGTAGAAGGCAACTTACTCACATGGAGGAGTAAGAAGCAAAAGGTAGTTGCAAGATCTAGTGCTGAAGCTGAATTTAGAGGTATGGCTTATGGCATTTGTGAATTACTATGGATTAGGAGCATACTAGCTGATTTGGGAATCAAATATGAACAACCAATGAATCTTTTATGTGACAACAAGGCTGCTGTAGAAATTTCACATAACCTGGTTCAACATGATAGAACCAAACATGTTGAAGTGGATAGACATTTTATTAAGGAAAAGCTAGATAATCAAGTAATTCAAACTCCATATGTTCGGTCTGAAGATCAACTTGCTGATGTATTAACAAAGGCTGTTTTAGGAAGAGTGTTTGCAAAAGTGATTAACAAGTTGGGCATGACTGATATTCATGCACCAACTTGAGGGGGAGTGTTGAAGATAGAATTTGAATTTAAATTATTGTTACTCTTAGATAGGAACAAGTTGTAAATTTGTAAAGTTGTTTCCTAATTTTGCGTATAGGCTGTTAATAGTGCTTATATAATTGTACCTCATCTGAGAGGAAAATGAATGAATGAAAAATAGTGATTATTTCCCTTAATTGTTTTAACACTATCAATCATGGTCCCATGTTTTTCTAAAATACATTTCTTTTATGCTATCATCATAAATCATAATTTTTTTTCAAGCTTGACATAATCATGTAAAATCATAATATATACTTATTCCTGTCTCTAACTTCATATTTAAGAACCATAATGCAAGAATATATTATTATAATATGGAAACTAAGGCTAAGGGGTCAAACCCACTCACCTAGAGGGACAGGAAAAGATGACGTAAACACCAACTGAGCTCCGAGGAGCTGGGAGGGCACCAACGTCGACTATAAATATCATAAAACTCTATATTAAACTCTATTAACCTCTAAATAATTCCAATCTAGCTCTAACAATATTGGGGGAGCACCCCCACTTGACAAAAATGAGAGAAATGACAGTGCCCATACTAAGAGCATAAAAGAATGCAAGAAATAAGACCAAAATAAACCCATGAAAAACTCTTACCTTAAACTTGGAGGAAGAAGAAATGATGATGGATAAAGAGAGGAAGAGGGAGAAATATGCTATGGGGGAGGGGTTAGGGTTCTGGTTTGAAATAAAAAGGAGAAGGAAATGAGGGGGAAGGGTTTCTTCCTCTTTTTCAAGCTTATCACGCGTCTTAGGGGCGTGCAGCCCCCGTTACTGTGCACTTAAGCCTCAGCCATGGAAATACATCCCAGCTGTGGGGAGGGAATGAGGGAAAAGGTCCCTCATGCGTGCTTTGCATTTCAAGGTGTTACTGTGCACTTAAAACACCTAGCTGTGGCGCTCATGCTTCAGCTGTGACAACTCATATTTCAGCGGTGGAGTTCGTCCCCCAGCCATGAAACTCGTGCTTCAAGGGCACTTTGCCCTTGTACTGTGCACTTACTAACCGTGCCGAGAAACTCGCCCCCAGCCATGGAGCACGTATCCTCAGCCGTGGGAGGAAGAAAAGGGCAAAGCTTTACATGCGTTCACTCTAATGTAGCCGTGGCGTGTAATCCGAGCCGTGGGATTACATCCCAGCTGTCAAAACTCATCCCCTAGCTGGGGGAAACTCGTCCCCAGCAGTGGGCAGCAAGCTTAATGGCAATATTTTGTTGTCATCTACATTTACTAACATGATATAAATTCTCAGCCTTGGGGAACTCATTCCCTAACCTCCAGTCGTAGGGAACTCATTCCCCAGCCGTGGGAATTCATTCCCAGCTGTGGGAACCTTTATGATAGCAACTTTTGCTGTCATTAAACACTTTGCATTACTTCTTTAAAAGTCTTAGCCATGGATAGGAAAACCAACAGCACACTTTGCTGTCATGAAACACTTTGCTATCATGGTATTAGTTTAACTCCATAGTCACTCACTTATCTGCATTTCTTTGCTCAAACCCAACTATGGACAACCAACCCAGCCGTGAACAGCAACTCAGCCATGGACAGCAACTAGTTCACAGTTGTGGACAGTAAATATGGGTCCCGAGAAGTCCAAGGACCACACGGAACTCGTCTATTGACACATGTACACCAAGTATTACACCCAATCTGACCCATTTAATTGTTTGCAGACCGGACCAGTCCGCATACCCACCTCTAATATCAAGTATATGTAAGAATATTTTTTGCAAGGAAATCAGCCGATTCCACCCGATTAGGTTCCCAAATGAGCTGATTTTGATAAGGATGAAACTTAGGTCGAGTTCTTTATATTCATTTCATCAATTTCACCTATTAAATAATGAAAAGTTTATATTTTTATTGAAATGGAGAATTTAAAATTTAAAAATATGGAATTATCTTTCCACATGTCATAACTTGATCTGAAGATTAGGTGTGATGAATATAAGAAAAATGGATCTAAGTTTCATCCTTTTGAAAGAACCTAGAGGAAGAAAGGACTAGCGAACAACAACACAAGTAGAACTCCTGGTAGCAATATTGCAACTGAACACACAACACAAGGTTGCAAGTATCAACAAGAAGGTGAATATTCGCGCCTGAGAGTTACATATCTCTTGAATACAGATGAAAGAGAAATGTTATTTTGAGTCACACTTTATGGAATACCGTGCCGACACACTTATATCCACTATTGAATTGGATGTGGACCCCACTTAGTTTGGGTCCCACACCCAATCCAACGATGGATGTAAGTGTGTTGGCATGGTGTCCCATAAAGTATGAGTCAAAATAACACTACACAAGATGATATGGTTCCTTTGCCTCTCTAGTTTGGGTCCCACACCCAATCCAATGATGGATGTGAGTGTGTCGGCATGGTGTCCCACAAAGTATGAGTCAAAATAACACTACTCAAGATGATATGGTTCCTTTGCCTCTAAATATTCCAAAGTGTGGCCCAAAAAAAAAAAAAAAAGAAGAAGAGACAGGATGAGTCTAATCCCCCATAGCAAATTCCCTTGCCCAACAATGCAAGTCCCAGTTATAGAAATTCAAATTCTGGCTCTAACTAAACCTCAAAGCATCCCAAATGGTTCTAGCCAGCAAAGAGACACATGTCCAAACTAGTAATCCTTCTCTGGGCTCCTAACATTTTAGTAGGCGGCCCAACACCCAAGTTGGTATTTTATCTCTATCTCCTCAATTTTTTCCTCTTTTGTTTTTGCCTTTTTATTTTCTCATATCATGGTTACATTAGTTTTGTTTTGATTTTTTCCTTTTATTAGTATCTCTTAATAACATATGTGTTTGAATCATGTGCAATATAGTAAAGGTTATATCTTAATTTTCTCATGGTTCTTCACACTTTTTACTACTTTAGAGCACTGCATTATGAAAGGTAAAATCAATTTGTTGTGTTAGTGGTAGTATATTAAGATTCCTATTTTATTTATTTGTTTTATATATGTATTTATCGCATTTTTTAGAGTGTTCATCACACTTTTAGAGTTTGGAAGCTTGAAGCAGAATTCTTTTAATCCGAAGAAGAGAGAGAAGAGTCTAATCACAGTAAGAACTTAGAGAGTTTCTGCAGAGCAACTTATCTGGGAAAGGTTTTTCTTTAAGTTGGATTCTAAAGGAAAGTAAGCTTCCATACATACTTTGATGTGTAGACATGCTCACCAAGTCACCTTTGCATTTATGAATATATGTAGTGTGTTGCAGAAGTGTCCATATTTTAAGCATTCTATTAAAGCTATGTAGTTATTATTGGTTATTTTTTATACTTAAGGCTTTGGTGCCAAGGCAATTTATTGCATTGTACACAAGTTTTTACTTGAAGTTTTATACCTAGGTTTAGGTCTTTATTTATTAATCAATGAACCTTTCTCATAATAAATAAATAAATAAATAAAATATTGTTTTTTATAAAAGATTTGTACATAAACCAATTTGATTTTTATATGTCAAATGTATATTGTCAATCAATAGAATTTAACTAAAATGACAAGTTGAATTTAGATTCTCTAAAATAAAGTTAATAGTAAAATGAGAAAGTGAAAAAATAACTTCCATTGAATCATTTATCAAGACACACAATGCAAGGTATTCATCAAAATGGTGTTTAACCATTTACCTTTCACTTTACAATCAACTTGATTCTCAAAAGTCAAAACATATGACTTATGTGGTTTATTATTACTCCTAGTAGTTATACACATTTATTTTCGATAGACTAACCATGGTTTTCTAGTGTAGACCTAGACATATGTTTTAGACCTAAGTTTTGGGAATGGATTAAAGACATTAAACATGGCTTTAATCTTAAGTTTGTAAGCTTGGGCAAAGAACAAATGATGCCAGTCCATTAAGAGATGATGATGAATGAATGAAAGCATTTCTTCTTCCTCTTTGTAAGGATGCCAAACCAATTTTTTCTCTTTGGGGTTTCAGAACAAGGGGCATCTCTAGTTTCTATCATGTATAGTGTGGTCATCAAGGATGGAGGAGGTAGTGATTCTATGAATATTTTATAAGGGTTGTCAGAACTAGGGTGTTGGTAGTTAGCTTGGGAGTCGTCAAAATAATATGTGTTATCCTCTCTTGAAGTGGGTATCATGTATATGTATGTATGGTGGGGCTTCATCCTATATCTTCGGGACCAAGAAAGGGATATTCCCCTTGCTAGCTATGGATGATGAGACAATGGAGTAAACAGTGAGATTTTGTGGTCTCTATTCATTGTTGATAGGACAAAAAGAGATATGTGACTTCACATAATGACAAAATAGGTCTTTTATGAGAGATGGGCCACGAAAGCTATATGAGTCACGTTTATGATATGTCCACCTTGGGCTACAAGTGTGAGAGGGGCCAAACAGTTAGGACATATCCATATTAGGTCTCAATGGTTCTCTCTCACACTCAATTTGGTCAGGACGTCTTTATTCCTAGGAAGAGGAGAAAGGAAACTTCATAATCTCATGGGATGTCCCTTGTAGGCCCAAATTCCTTGGGTAAAGGTAACAAAACCTTAAATCCTAACAAACCACACAAAGAAATAGTTCCTTAGGTCCTATTATCAACTTCAAGAGTACTCCATAATGGGATTTCATCCTATCTATCCACTCACTTGAAGGGCTTATAGTATGACCTATTTTTTTCTTTTGCCACCACATTATGATTAATATGATTTAAATCCAAATGATAATTAAAAAAGGATATTGAACAACATATATTTCAAAAACTTGTGTATGTCTATTTGATAACTATGTTAAACTTCAATATCTATTATTTGTTGGTTCAAGTGAACACGTATTATTCATATTTAAAATTTTAAATTCAAGTTTTATGTATGAAACCAACCAACATAAAAAAAATCTTAAACCCCATAATCAGTTGGCCTAATTCAAACAAGATTTATTAGAGTTTAATGAACTTGAGATGCTCATCACTTGAGATACGAGCGAGTTAGATTGAAGGCAAAAAAATATTATCAATCCAATGTTTTGCTTGAAATGAATGTATTAAGTCTGGCCGATTAACATTACTCAAAAAACCAAACCATCATTTCAAACTAAACGTTCCGAGTCCCAACCCCACTGACATGAAGTAAGAAGTTATTAGGTACGAACTTGATCAACATTTAACTTATTAGTCAAACACAAGGCATCTTATTTATTCCCAAGTTTATCAACATACATTTGCAACTTTTTTAAAAAAAAAAAAAAAAAGGAGAGAAAAACAAGCATATCTCATAATGCAAGTACATGGAAGCACTAAAAGCTGCAAAGAATGTGAGAGTGGACACACAAAAAGAACCTCTAGATATGTGATATTGTAATATGTCAACACAATATCCACCTTACATGGGGCGTTTCTTAGCAAGGGAAACTAAGGCGAATTGCTTGTTATAACATATATAGCTTATTATAAATTATAATACAAGCCAAGAAATGAACATGATTGACCTTACTTGGTCCACCAGAAAAGGAGCTCCTTGTGCCTATTGATCTTCTTCTGCAACTGGAGGATTCCATAAAGTAAAGCCTCAGGAGATGGAGGACAACCTGGGACATATACGTCAACAGGAACAATCTTGTCACACCCTCGAGCAACAGAGTAAGAATAGTGATAGTATCCACCTCCGTTAGCACAGCATCCCGTAGAGATGACCCACCTCGACTCAGGCATTTGGTCATAAACCCTACAAGAAAATTCCAAGAACAATGTATTGAGTTCCCAGCATTAAATAGAGGAAACATAGCAATTCAAGGGAGGGAGGAATAGAAAAGAACATAAACTTAGGGTGTGTTTGGGGCAGGGGTAAAAATGGGTGTATTTATTCTCATTTTTACTCCCCAACTAAATATATCCTTGGGAGTAAATAACAAAAAGTACCGTTAAGGTTTGAAGAAAAAACACTCCACCCCATTCTTCTTTTAGTATAACACTCCATCTCAAATATGTGATGAATGTCAATAATGATTTTATTAGCTACTTTTTTATTATTAAAAAGAGAGAGTAAAATATAACTAGTTTTTATTATAAATGTTTATTATTTTTAAATAAAATATCATTTTATTAATATTTATAAATTATTTTTATAAAGTAAAATATATGTTGGTTATAGTAATATAAAATATTAATATATTTGTATTATTCAATTTAATTTTTAAAGTTTTTCCATATCAAGAGAACAAATTATTAATAGTAGTAATAAATTGTAAAAATTACTTTTAAAAATGAAAATTATGTATTTTCTCATCTTTTAATTTTAGAATATTAATTTTATGAAAAAATTATTGTTAATATCGTATATAAACAAAAATCACAAATAACATAGTAAGAAGAATTACTGTAAAAAAAATGGTAATATTCTAAAACTAATAGTTGAGAGAATAAATATTTTTATTTTTACAAAAATAATTACTATAAATTAATAATATTATTAATAATAATAGATTTAATTAATGAATTTAACTTTGTTACACTAATAGTATAATTGTTTTTACAAGTTATTCAATTATATATTGTTACATCTACAAAACAAATTACTCTTACTCCATTATTTCAAAAGTCATACGTATGAAAAATTACACTGTAAATGGATGTAATTCAAAACCATTATTAATATTTATAATGATTTATAATAATCAATTTCTGTAAATATATTTTTTAAATATTAATTTTAGAATATTGATATATAACCACAAGATTCTTATTGTTATGTTATATGTGATTTATCTTTATGTACAATATTAACATATTTTTTTTATACACACCAATAATCTAAAATTAAAAATTGAGAAAATATGTAATTTTTTATTTTTATAGAACAATTATTACAATTTACTACTATTATTAATAATTTGTTCTCTAATCCAATGAAATTTTAAAAATTAAATTTACTATATAAAGTATAATGTTTTATACTATTATAAGCCACATATATTTTATTTTGTAAAACTAAATAGAGGATATTTTATTTTAAAAATTAATAAACATTAATTATATTTTACCTTTATGTAATAATAGAAAATTAGTTAGTTGGGTTATTAGTGTCATATTCATCACATATTTGGAGTGAAGTGTCATATTAAAATAAGAATGGATTGGAATACTTTTTCTTCAAATCTCAAGAGCATTTCTTAAAAATTACCCTAAACATAAATATAAATATTTAGATTTAAATATATTTTTAATCCTTATAAATATATATTATTTTGGTTTGGATCCGTTCAATTTTCTTTTTTAATTTTGGTCTGTCTTTTTTTTCATTGTTATAAGGACAAAAATAAATTTTTTAATATTTATAATGATTAAATATATATTTAAAAATATTTATTGAGATAAAAGTTTAAAAGGATATGGGCCAAAAATAAATAAAAGGAAAAAAAAAAGTGATCAAAATCAAAGCGAAAATTTTAGAGGGATCAAAACCTAAACGAGATATATTTACAGCAACTAAAGACATATTTAAACCTAAATATATTTGGAAAAAAACCCCAATGCGGACCGTTAGAGTTAGTAAATTATATACTAATAAAAACCCTTATAAATTTATTTTGAAAATTACATCCTTACAATGGTATGATTATCAGCAAGGTTAACAATCCTTGCAAACAAAACTAATAAGCAGTAGATGAAAAAATGAGCTAGCTACTATTTGGATACTTACAAATCTATCTATCTATCTATACAGGAGTTTCCAAACCGACTGTACTGTAGCTCCACTATTCATGTCCAAGTGGCAAGCTCAACAATTTTGCCTTACGAAATTAACAGAAAACTCATTGGACACGACAAGCCACTTGTCTATGATAGCAGGGGCTTTACATCATTACATGGGCGTGGAGGCCTACTCCATTGCACTACTTTGCCTACATCCTTTGGTGGAAGGTTGTAAAGTTAAAAAATATATTCATCCCATATTCATAATTATTCTTAAAAAATTAAATAATTTTTATATATTAAAAAATAAATATATTTAATTAAAATAATATTAATATGAAATGAATGTAGCATAGCTTTTTGCCCTTGGAAGGAACCTACAATGGTTGAATCATAGCAAAGAACTAAGCATTGCTTTCACGGGTCACCTCGATTACTTCCTCTCAGACCTCAATATTTCTAAAAAATTAATAAACAAATAAGGTTGCTTTCTTAAGTCTTGCAAATGAGAGCTACTAATCATATGGGAGCATAGAGCAACGTCTTCAGCCAATGGCACATATACCCCCAAGTCAATAAGTAATCAAGTGAGGTAGGTTTTTTAATTTATAAAAATTAATTTCAACATTTGGTTAAAATTCAATTTATTATGCGTTCACGGGCTCAATGCAAATATAAATTTAGAGTCTATGTACACAATAGGTCCTGACCCACCGCAAAAGAAAACTATGACAAAAATTACAACTCATTGTCGATAGGCACAAGATTAGACAATTTAATTGTTAAAATTAGTTACTAGAAGGTCTTAATTTTTGGTCTTCAAAGTTCCTATTTTAATTCAAATTCAAATTATTTATTTTTTAAATTTTATTTGAAAGAGATTAGCAGGTTATCTCTTTACTTTCATGCTGTTTAAATCTATGGCTAAAATTTGAATCTAGAATCACTATGAGTAATATTCCATTTAGTCAACAATTTGAGAAAGAAAAATATGAGATTAAATATTATGAGTGGTTTATATCCAAACTAAATTAATCGAAGTTTACCAATGTTAGACAATGTTGGTCATAGCTTCTTTTTTTTTTTTTTAAATGAAGCGCGTTATGTGGTAATTGTGGATCAAGACTTTACTGATGTTATACAAAAAGCAGTCAAACTCTTATCTAGGCTTCAATTAAGAAAACCTTTTGTTACATTGTTAATATGTGGAATTAAACTTGAGATGATCTATTAACAAATGATATTGTTTATTAAAAAGAAAATATTTCAATATTTATATTTGTATATAGCGTTGATAATCTAATGTAAAGATTTAAAGACATTGCGTTTAGTCAAGATTGAAAATATGCTTGAATAATTGAAAATCTTCATAAGCTTTTGTTGGAATGCCTTTTGTGTGTTCTAAATTTACGGGTCAATTCAATGATCCATTGTAGCTAAAAATTATATATAAAAAAGATATAACCAATGAGCATAATATATAAATATTATGGGTAAGACTTCACTTATGTCTCTTACATTTTATTCAAGTTTTAATTTGGTTCTAAAAGTTTGTTTGTTCCATTTATTTTTAAAATGTAAATGACATTTAAATTATGAATGGAAACTTGACATTTTATGTTTTGTTGTGATCCTTTAACATGGTAATATGATGATTTATATTTTGTTATAGTTTATCTAAATCCCTTAGATAGAGCTTTACATCAATTCTTCTTTTTTTTTCCAATTTGTGATTTGAATTTCGTCCATCATAAAAGTGAGATCAACACATTTTGAAAATGTTAATGACGTAATAGAATGAAAAAGACTTTTGTGACTAAATTGAAACTTTAGTAACGTGTGAAGGATACAAATGGATAATTAATAATTCATATATATATATATATAATTCAAACAGTAGCATAGCACAGGTACACCCCTCACACATTGTGAAACCAAATGGGTTTTATGGTGGATCTTATATATTTAGGTACATTATAAACCTTCTATTATCAGTCATTAAATAAAACTATCTAATAAAAATAATAATTATTTAATGACTAATAATATAATAAGAGGTTTATAGTGAATCGAAACATATGAAATTCACTTCATAATCTGCTGTGAAATAATCAGTATTTGTTTAGCAAACTCTTTTGACACACTGTCAGTAAATTAAAATCATTTCAACTATCTTTTTGTCTTCTTTTCGGTCAGAAGTTATTTCTACTTTCCTAATTAACATTCAAGTGCATACTGCCAAAATATGAGAATACTCCAAACCAAACAAAACAAGACATACCAACAAACTTTCCTTAGCCCAATTGGGAAGAGAAGAAAGAATTCCCAATTGCACAAGATTTTTTTATTGAGAGGGTTAGAAAATCACTTTTTTTTATTTAAAAAGTAACTTTTCGTATACTTTGATGATTTTAAAAAATAGTCAAAATATCAAAAAGTTTAGTTTTTTGTTCTTTTTTTTTAGTAAAAATTAAAAGAGTAGCTTCTAAGGCCAGCATTTTTAATTATATATAAAATTTAAGTTTTATTTTTTAAAATATGAAATAAAATCCTAAATTTAAACAAATAAACAATAGTCATAACTCATAAGACAAATCAAATTAAGAAAATATATCCTCGGCCTTAAACATTCATTGACATTTCTACTATGGCACATAATTTTAAACCTGCAACACGCTCTCCTCCCAACCAAACAGCTTATTACAAACCCAACCAATTATTCATTAACAAGCTCAAAACAAAAGTGCAAAAATTTCAACAATGAATCCAAATAAGGGGTCTATATGGTACCCTCAGTAAAATTGCTTTTAATTTTTTTTTAGTTATATACAAATTTAATTTTCAGAATCATTTTTTTAAAAGCCGAAATAAACACGCCTTACGACAAAAAAGAAACGCAGGCCTTAGAGTCTTTATTTTCTCAATCTTTTGTCTTTAAGATTTTATGTAGAAAATATTGAAAACAGTTGGAAGCAATAAAATCATATTTTCAGTTTTTTTCTGCCTTTCTTGTTTCCTCTATAACATTAAAGAAAACACAAAAAACAAGAGCTAAAGTCAAAGAGTTCCTTAACTATCCCTAAATAAGCACATATTCCGAGAACAAGACAATATATACAAATCAAACCAACAAAAAATTCAAAGAACATAACATACTCGTAATAGAAAAATAATTTTAAAAGACAAAAAAAGAAGAAAAAACCTAAAAGAGAAAGGAGAATAGAAATGTTGTTGTTGTTGTTGGTGTTACTTGCGAAGAGCAGGGGCCATCTTGTTGCTAAGCGTTCCAGCGATGATCATGCAATCGGAGTGTCATGGGCTGGGCTTTAAGACGATGCCGAACTTGTCTAGATCGTACCTGGGGCTTGCTGTGTCCATCATCTCCACGGCACAGCAGGCCAGCCCAAATGACACAGGCCACATCGACCTCTGAAAGGCCCAGTTCGTCAGGTCGTCCACCTTCGAGATCACGTACTTCGCCCGCGGAGAAAGGCTAGAAGGGAGGGTGGTGTGGAGGCAGTGGGGTGAAAGATGTGAGGGAAGTGAGCGGCAGTACGGTTCATGAGAGCCATGGAGAGAGAGAGAGAGAGAGAACAAGCTGTTGGCTCCTTCCTTGGGGTTTAATTTGTATTGTGTATGTTGATGTGTTCTAATCCATCTTCTCTTAATATATGCAATTGGCATGAATAATACCCAAGTTGGTATTTTGTTGATTTTGGTAGACAGGATTGTTACGGAATAAGGTTAGTGTAGATCCTATGTTGCACGGGTACGATAACGACTATGAATATGGGCACGAGCTATTTCACAATAAATGAGATGCATGTAAATTTATATATGAAAAACTAAAATATTCATAATTTTCATATGATAAAAACTAAAACTTCAAGTCTAAAGTTTAATATAGGGTGATTAGATAGACAATGTTGATTAATATTTAATTATCCATTAATTGATTGAATCCTAAATTTCATGGGGCTTTTGTTTCACATGAAAAAAACAGGGCTTAAGAAATTAAATAGAAATTAAAAAAAAAGTCTAAACATGATAACGACTGACATTAATGTATGAGAGTAGAGGCAAAGAAACTATGGTTTTCTGGTTCAATTTTACCCACATTGGCAATGACCACTTAGTAAGCACTCACGGCTCTCCTGCGACGAGAATATAGCCACAAATGAATAAAATCTAGTTTACTTTTAAAGATACAAGACTCAATTATTTTTATTAATATGTTAATACATGATAAAATGACTGTATAAATTTTTTTATAATAATCATGTATAAAATTTTATTTATTTGTTTATTATATAAATGATTAGTAGGATTATTTTTGGTTCTCTTACTAATCACCCAAATAAGTCTTCATTTTCCAATTACTTCTTACCAATTATATTATCTTTCCTTCATGAAACACAATGTAAAGCTTCAAGAAAAGTAGTGGTAAATGCCAAATTAATTTCCAACAACCCTATAACCTTTATGAAGCACGTGATTTAAATATGATGGATAACTTTAAGTGTGTTTGATTTTAGAAAACTAGTCCCAGTTTTTTATTTTTAAAATTTTATGAAAAACTACTGGGAACTGAAAATAAAAATTGAATTTTATAGATTTAATTGTTTCTAGTATTTATTTTCACAAAATAAAAAAAGGAAAACAAAAAATAAAAGTTGAAAGCTATTTTATGAAACCAAATACAATGTTATTATAAGCACTAGCAACTCGACAGGCACTGCCGTGCCAGTCGAGTCACTTTTTTTATTTTTTGAAAATTATGATAATTAGTGCTAAATATTACATATGACAACTTTATCTCAATAAAATTATATTTAAATACAATGTAACATGTTCAAATATCAAACAAAAAAAGAGTAAAAGAAATTAGTATTAATTTTACACACTCAAATAATGTATTTTCCAAAGTTATGTAATATGTTTTTTTCAAATGTCATTCTCATTGTATTTGATGGTACTCAAATTTAATTGGAAGGCCAAAAAGTGATCGAATTTCTGAAATGTTTTTGCATTTTTTTTCCTGTATCATAACTACCTTCTTCCTTTTTCAGGTGAATTGATGCTCTTTCCATTTCCTCTACAATGTTACCATTGTAATTTGCAGGACTTGAACCTTCTTTTTCAGTTTCTTTTTGTAACTTATTGTTCAATTGTTTTGGTGTTGAAGATTTTCATGGCTGAATTGTAATGTGACATCATATTTTAATTAGAGATGTATACTATGATCGGTCACAATTAAACTCAATAAGATGGATAATAAAAAAATAAAGGAATGTTAGAAGTGATGTACAAAATGTTATACCATGTAATATCTAATATTTTGGGTATAACTTTCTTTTATGTTTTTTAATATATATTTTATTCAATTTAGTTGTTGTCAAACATAGTATTTATCACTAATTAAGATAATAGCCCCAAAAATTTTCTTAAAAAATCTCTTTTACCATTCAAGTTAAATGGAATGAAAATTTTCAGCAATAAAATTTTTAAAAATTTATAGATAGCATTTAAAATTAATATAGTATGGTGTAATTATGGCATTTAATAGCTCATCATAGATTCTACAATTTTATGCATCAAAATTTTTTTTCAAGATTCTAAATTTTTCATCATAGTCTAATGTAACTATTTTTTGGTATGTACTCATTGAATTGAATTTTTCTTCACATCCATAAGTATATGATTTATTCTATTGTAGTCTATACTCATTGCCTTGGTCTATGATAATATTATTGTACACTTTTTTTAATTTACTTCATTTGATGAAAATAACACATCTGTTCATGAAGTGAAATAAAAAGAGATTTGTGCAAATTGAATATCGTCATATATACAGTTTCCTTATGGGTAGAAAATGAATAAAAAATCAAAATAAATTGGAAAAAATAAATTAACAAACTAAAATTAAGTAATAACAACATTAAAATATGGTCGACGTGAGCACTATAGTCATTCGCTTTAGTGAATTGACCCTGTTAAATTAAAACTGAAATCAACTTAGATAACCTCCTCCCTCTATCATTGTCAGTCTGTTCGATAATTGTCTTTTGAGAGAGAATGTTAGTGGATTGGTGAAGAATTGATTGAAAGTTGGTGACTCACAGTAGCTATCCAAACATCAATTGCAAGATCTTCACCAATGCATATTAGTTTCCAATTTGTTGTTCTTTTCTTCCCACAAAATACATCCCATCCCCATGGTAGTGCATCGTTCTTTGTTATAAGGGCGAAACTTGTATGTCAGTTTTATCAAATAAAATAATGAACAACAACACAAAAGGCACTTCACTGATTTTGTCAGGTTTGAAATAGAAAAGGAACATTCAACAACTATATAGCAAAGAATAAGTAGATATAAGGGAAATGTAAATCATTAAATCAAAGTCCATCTGGTCTCAAAAACCCTTTCCAAAAGTTAGTGCATGCATTCCATAGTAGGCGTTGAGAACATTTTTTTTTTCTAGAAAAAGGACAAAATTTAGGCCCCATGGTATTTGTCATACATCAACAAAATCTATACAACATTTGTTGTTTAAATCAACTAAAATAGCTGCAAATACTTAGCATTGAAGTGTTTATGAGTGATGACATGTATGAACTCCATCTCTGTAAGCTCCATTTTAAGAGGACACTAAAACCAACCCCTATAATTGACTTTATGTATAGTATAAAGTTCGTCCCTATCGTTTCGCCCAATTTTAATAGAACATGGAAACTAACCCTTTATAGTTGTGACAGCAAGTTTCCTTGTGTTTATTGTGCAGATTTCTATTAATTCTCTTGAAAATCAGCATTCATGGTTATTCCCTTAAAAAGTTAACATAGTGGAAAGAAGAATTGTACCCAAATGTCACAGCCCATGGCAGTGGTGGTGATGTGGAGTCCTTTCCACCGGTGGCGTGCCTCGACATCATGGAGGAGGACGTGGACAGAACCAAATTTGAGTCGACTCAGTTCAGTTTCTTTTTTGCTTCGATTTGGTTTTATTGCTATGTTTTTCATTGTTTCTTGCAAATTAACAAAACTGATTTTTCATCCCTAACTTCATCTTCTACAATTTGGCATGATTGTGTGATAACAAAATTAACAAAACTCAAAAACTAAGTAAAATAAAAAATACCCATGTAAGTGTAAGCATTGACGGATAATCATCATCATCTTCTATGGCAGTGCCATCTTTTGGAAGAAGATCAAGTGCACCATTCCATTTCCTTAATTTGGACCCCCTAAAAATGAAAGAAAAATCGAGAACTACTCTTCAGTGTACTGAAACAACACTTTAAGAACAAAAATTGGGTATCCCCACCTTCAATGTAATCAAGAATTTAGTATATGAAACTAGGTTTCTTCTTAACATGACACACAACATCAAGTGGAAAAGTAGAACTACTCTCTTCGTTGAATGGGAAAGTGGAACCAACCGATATTGCTGAACTTTAGAATCCAAAGGAACTACTTCTTTCATTTGGTGTTGTGGATAATGGAAGACTGTTGGTTTTAGAACGGGAAAATGATATTCTGTGAGTGGGGGTTGCAGTTAAAATGTGTGGGTGTGTATGAACATGGGTGCGTGTTCTAGATTTTTTATTTTTAAATAATTTTTTATTTACAAAATATCAACATTTGCACAGTGGCTCAAATCCTGTCAATGGACTTGAGATAAATTGAAAACCGTCGATAGACTTGAAATCAAATTTTATTTTGATTAGGAGACACCAAAAAGGTAGTTATTTTTAGAGTCCTCTTTATCTAATAGTATAAATTATAAATTATGTTTACGATAGAAACTATACTTTCTTTACTTGGAAATGAGGATTACATATCACAAAAAACCAAACAAAAAATTAGTACAATTAATATAATTCACCTTTTCTTTTCCCTTTTTCTGGACTATAATTTATATTTTCTTTACGCTAATCACATTAAAGTTATATTAATTGCAATGGGATTTAAATCTAAAACCTCATGTACACTACCCATAGTATTCAAACCACTCACCATTTTGGATACAAGCTGACATAAATTAATCACGTGTAAATTATTACCAATTCAATGAACTGTGTAAAAATCAAATTATTGATGATATGTTATCTTTATAATAATATATATTAGCTATTAGTTAACAAGCATATTATATTCTATTAAATAATATTTCCAAAAATTCTCTTTGTTTAAAATTTTATTTATTTCTATTGAATGATGCTTAAATATTGTATAAATTATTATAACTCAATTTAGTATGAGTAAAATTTTGAATTTAGAAAAACCTTCTAATTGATTTCTAAAAAGATGTATCAACGCTATTAGGTAATAATATACTCTTATACCATTATTGCATGCTCAATGTTTTTTTGGAGTATAATTGAGAAAAATGTTAATATAGACTCGAGTTTATGCTGAATTCTGCATGTAACAAGATCTCAATAAGTATTTTTATAGTATTTTTATACTTTTAACTTTAAATTATGCCTTGAATGATTAATATGTTGTCATGTGCAAAGTTTAATATGAACCAGAAACTATATTATCATTACTTGTATAATTGAATGCTCACTTACATAAGTTAATTATATTGTACAGAGACCTTCCAGGTGTTATACACTCATTCATGTTACACTCATTTATTTATGAGTTTCACCAACTTACTATGAGTATATAAAAATAATGTGTTAGAATTGAGTTCACTTAAGAATCTCTCTAAACTTATAAGCTATCGATATTATAGTAAAATATTTCACTATTTTTTAATTTTGGAATATCTAACCATGGCCACGTTACTATGATACAGCCACAAATTCCCAAAAGAATGAATAGCAAATAAGAGAGGGAAAAGAGGAAGAGAATAACAGTAACGCAAATAAGATTAAAAGAGTGGGAGGATAGGAGGAGCATATCATGTTCTGAGTGACCCAAAAAGAAAATCAAAGTGGCGATCCAGTTACAGCTGACCATGTTTTCCAGATGATGCTCACGCCCATGTGTGGTCATTCATTTGGGTGATGTTATTTTAACACCTAAAAAGTGAGTATTAATGAACATCCAATCAAATCTAAATGCGAAAAATTAAAGTTTACATTTTTTAATAGGGACCATATAAAATTTAAATTGATAAATTGGATGTTAACAGGGTATTGAAAATGTGGACAGCTAAAATAACATTTTAGATATGATTGATGCTACATTGTATCCCAGAGAGTCACATGTCAGCAACCAGCATGGCAATCAAAAGCCATAAATAAATAAAAGACCCATGTCATGTGATCACCCTATCCCGTAGTTTTGATCTGTTTAATTAACAAAACAACCTTTCCCCCCATCATTGTCAAATAGTACTGGGCAATAGCCTTACACTCACAAATAATACTTCAGATTTCAGCACTACACCACACACCCCTCTAGTACTATAGGCAATATCTACTGAATTTCTAGCTTTTCATTATTCATGCATTCCCGATTTGTAGGATGGGCAAATTGAATTGGTTTCTAAGGTAACTAGGGTATCAATTTAATTTCTCATTTCAATGACTCAAAGGAGATGATAATGGCTTCAAATTATAGATAGATGCTGATTATTTTTGTAACACCCTAAATCTTAACCCAAGACTACTAGTATGTACTTAGGTTAATCTTTAGAATATTACCTCTTGGTCTCATCCTTTACTTAGAAAATACTTAGCGGAAATATGGGTAAAATTTTTCTTTTTGGAATTTAAAATCAAAGTAAGAGCCACGCACGAATTCTTAGAGAGGAAGCATAGCGAAACATATAAGCAAAGCATAAGAAACACATCATGTCATGGAAACATCAACTGAATCATATATATATATATATATATATATAACGTGCCTACCCAAAGGGGCAGGACTATTTGATACATCATGAAACAGAATACAACTGAAATGCAATACAAGGAAATCATAAAAAGCAAACACAAAGGAAACTACCCCCATACCCTTGTGCACCTAAAGGAGACAACCTCATATACAAAAGAAGGTTTGACCTCTACTATGTGGCGTGTGTGTGCACTAGCTACTACCCCTCCTATGACTACTCCTCGGGTCCAGAATCTTGTGGGGTCGAGTCGATCCACTGACGAATCTCGGCGGGAGTGGTCGAGCGCATCATCGGGGCATGTCCACCGCGGCGAGGGCGCATAGATGGCCGTCGAGCCAACCTCGGTGGACCAGTCTCCTCACTCCCGCCCTCATCGGTGGAGGAGTGGGGCTGAGCTCCAAGCGTACATGTGGGATGGCGGGTCCTCGGATGGGTCCGTCTCCAGTCTTTGGGGCCAGCGGCACATACTCGAGGTACTCGCGTCGCCGATGTCTCGGGCTCCATGCGGAGGATCTGCTCATCGCGTGGTCTCGCTCGCTCAAAAATCCCGTTATGACGGTAAGGAGCAGTCGGGGTGAAGCGGTAGCTCGGGACGGGGTATGCGAAGGGTCGTCCCATGAACATGAATACTCGGCGGCAGCGACCCTCAAAATGGTATGACCAGTGTCGGGTCATGGTGCGACTCCCATACCGGGGTGTCGATGAAGAGTACAAGCGTCGCCATCTGAAGATATGACGGAAGAAAAGAGAGAGGGAATGAGAATCTTTCTAAAAGAATTCTCAGTAGGGTTATCCCTACCTAGGTGTCATCGTCACATCCTCAGGAACCTTGGGTTTATTTCTAAAAGGTGTGCATGCATATAAATTCCTTTTAAGTTGATTTTCCGAGGAGGTATTTTATCCAAGGTCCGTCATATTTTATAATGCGTCTTTACAACTTAAGCAGAAATATACTAATGATATGAATGCATCATAAGATAAACCCAACAATAGAATAACTAGGAAACATTATAACATTGGCATAAGTATAGTTTATGTGACATTGTTAACTTTAACTTTCATCTCATGGGGCCGCCCTAAAACTTCTCTAGGTTATGAGCTCATACCTTAACTAGTCGTCACTAGTTCTTACTTATCCTATGATAAGCGAATCATAAACATAATCCCGACTTAAAGTACGGGCTAGGGGGCAAATAAGGATCTCCTCTCTAGGATCATTTCCTCTTTGAAACGCTTTGCTAGCCACGTGGGCCTCGCAATTTGTCCGCTTTGGCAGGCTGCATCTACACATACCCTCACGGATTTGTCTCCTCCTGGGGGTGCTCGGCCGAACCGGTGTCACCCAGGAGAAGCGCGTCTCAGTGTCGTGTCACAATTATATTCTCATAAGTATTAAATTACAATTACCTCATCATTTATCATATTCATTTTTATCATGCATTCTCATATAGCTTTTTCTCATAACATATATATCATCACGAAACTTTCTCATAACATTCGTCACATAAAACTTTCACACAAACATCATCACATAGTCATATTTAACAATCATCCCCATAAGCCCATAGACATGTTATGTTATAACTCATAGTGTTTTAAACTTTGATTCTTATGAGTCTTAAACTTGCAAATTAATTGTTCTAACATTATCCTTAACTTCTTTATACACCTATAGTTTGACAATTAATGAGTTATACATAGTTTATGCTCGAGAACTAATCCAAATAGCACTAAGCAGAATTTGGACAGCTTTATGTTTATGTGATTACGGAGTTCTAGAAATTACGGTTTAGATCTCTATCTCACATTCTAAGTTATTGATCATCAACACCTAGTCTCTTGGGAACCTATAAGGTTATAACTAAGTATTTCTCACCTCACCCTATGGTCAAGAACATCTCTAAACCTCAAGAGTGCAGAAATCAAAATACTAACTTTACGGGTACCTAGAAGTCACAATATTGACCCTTTCTAAGTTCGGTTTGCTCCTAAGGCTTCAAGATTAAGTCCTAAACCAATTATGAGTCATTCCTACACATATAAACTAATTTAAAACCATGATTATTGAATCTAAACCTTGCTGGACAGAATCCAGAAAAATAAATCTTTAAGGGATCTAGAACTCTCAAATTAATTCTTTTCTAGTTCCTAACTTATCCTATCTTTCACATATGAGTCTTAACATAATTATTACCCAAACATAAGCATATTAACATCATTAACACAGCTCATACAGTGGCCAAACATAGCAAGGCAGAACCGAAACAGAAACTCCATTTAAAGGCATTGAATCATAGTTTCTAAAGCACATAAAATACTAGTTTCTCTTGGAACCTTATTAAAACCTTCAAAACTCTTTTATGAACACTTTTATCATCTAAACTCATGAAAATACTTAATAGGGCAGTGGCTATAATATTTTCATCTCAAGAGGTCCTAAATTCATAACACATAGTTCTACACATTCCTTATACTCATATAAGTTTAGAAAAATTATCAAAACATAGCTTTCAATACTTGAAAACATTAAGGCCTCATAGGGCCGAAATATGAACCATAGGAAATAAATGTTTTAGACCTTTGTTTGAGATATCATTGGGCAAGTCTTTGAGCTCTAGAATCATTAAAGTGATGACATAAAAATAAACATGCTCATGCACTTATTTTAGTTATTGCTAGAAAGTAAAGTGAGAGCATAAAATAAATATGTGGTGCAATATATTATTATCTTTGATATTTAGGTGAGGACTTGAAATATAAATATGATAATGCAAAGCTTGAAACATAAACATGATAATGCAAGTTCATTCATTATCTTGGGATTTAGTGATAGCAAGGAAATAAACATGATATGCAAAGCTTAAAGTAAACATGATGCAAGTTTCATTTTTATGTTTAACTAGAGCTCATTCAAGACTTTAACAAGATAATAACCCCATACAACATCTCAAAGATCACAATACAAGAATCGAAAATCATATAAGAGAGAAAGAAAGTGAAGCTACATCAAGTTCTTTATTAAGTACCCAAAACCCCTATCTAGAGACAAATCTCTAGAACGTGCCGGCCAACTTTAAGGTTGACAAGGGTAGGCTTGGGCTTTTAGAAATCCTTAGATTAATTTTCTTAAGTTGGAAAACCATGTGAGCTAGATAATATATAGATGAAGTTGTAAGAAAAGGAAAACTCAAGCTTTAGAGGTTTCTTTGAGATGAACACAATGCCATCATCTAGAAACTCTCATCATCAAGCTATCATGCTCAAATCAAGGCCTCATGGCCGAAAATGAAAGGAAAGTAAAGACAAAGGAAAGTTCAAAAGGAATCCAAGAGAAAACTAGAGAAAAACACTTTCTTGAGCAAAATAAAGTTTGAAAACAAATCCCTACCTCTTGATGAAGATAAAAGCTTGAACTTGAAGATGGAAATGAGATGAGCAACACCTCCTAGGATGGTGATGATGATTCGGCCTTGATGAGAGAAAAAGAAAGAAAATGTGTTTCAAGTGAAGTTGTGTTTGAGGTGTGGTGTTTGAGAGGTTTGATGATGGTTCAAGGCTTTGGGGTGGTGTTTGATATTTAAGAGATGATGATGAGATAAAGAGATGAAGAAGATAAAGATGAAAAGAAAGGAAGAACACTCTTGGAACTTTGAGAGAAAAAGGAAAGGCTAGCAAGACAACTCTAAAACTCTAAACTTTGCAAATGCTTCAAGGTGTAACAAAACTATCACAAGCATCCTATTTATAGAAAAACAAAACCATGGAGGAGTGAATGGGGAGGGTGCTGGCCGTAGCTTTGAAGGGCAAAGGGAGAGAAAAATATCTCTTACACAAGGTCATTCAAGCATGGTTTGAAGTATGGAAGCTATGCTACAAAGTATGGCTTGATGTGAGTTAATTTCCTATCAAATTTTTATGAAATTAGGCTTCTAGAACCTTAACATGGCTGGAACTTTTCCAGCCACAAATAAATGGGGAAAATAGGTTGTTTTAATTATTTATTCATGTGGAAATTCAAGCTTGATTGAAAGTTATGACAAGGTATAGTGTATGTGACTTGAGGTATGGCCTTGGAGTGTTGAAAAATTGAACATGTGATGCATATGGAGGGAGGGCAGCTTCGGCCAAGGCTGGACAGCAGAGTGGGAGGATGATTTGACCATTTAATTGTGTGTTAATGGTAGGTTTAGATGTGTATTAGCTTAGGTACAAGGTTAGGAATGATTAAGCTTAAGTTTAGGTAACTAAGAATGTGATTTAGAGAGTTTATGACAAGTTTAGGAGTGCTCATACATCATTAAAGAATTTAAAACTCATTTATGAATAAACAATGTGTAACACAATACCATGATTTAAGGAATTGGAAAGAGAAAACACTATTCAAGATTCTATGACTAGGTGTCATAAAATTAAAATATGATTTTAGGTTGTAATTGAGTACTTTTTGGTTCTAATCAACTTTAATAAATTATTTTGACTCTAGATTAATTAAGGAAATTAATTAACCTTCGATTAGAGCCTAATATTGCTTAGGTTTGCTTAATCGCGTGATTAAGCGTAAAAATCTGAAACTAGGGCAAAGCGTAATTTTGCACTAATTTTGCCCAGGACTTCAAAAATTAAAACGAGGTCATAGAATACATAAACGCCTTTTAAAACCATCTGGAGAAGTTTGGGTTCATCAGGCACTTGCAAGCGGGTAAAACACCACGAGGCGTTTTGGTCATTTTGACTGAAAACTCTAAAAACGAGATTTTCGATCCGGGAAGGTACATAAGTTTTCTAATCCCCTTCCAACATTGAGTTTGCCCTTGATCTTGCCTTTGGCTTTCCTCGGTCCGGTGAAAATGACCTCAGGGGCATTTTGGTAATTTTCACTCTAACAGAAAATCGGGGCGTTACAATTTTGATTGCAAAAAATTAATTAAAAAAGTGAGCATTGTAACGCCCCGATTTTCTGTTAGAGTGAAAATGACTAAAATGCTCCTGAGGTCATTTTTCGGCCCGGAACTCGAGGATGGCCAACCCGGCAGTCCTCGAGGGGCAAACTCAATGTTGGAAGGGGACTATTTGGCTTGTGTACCTTTCCGAGATTGAAAATCTTGTTTTTCAAGTTTTTCGGTCAAAATGACCAAAATACCCCTATGGTGTTTGACCTGTTTGCAAGTGCCAGATGACCCCAAAACTTCTCCAGATAGTTTTAAAAGGTGTTTTTATATATTTTGTGACTTTAGTTTTAGTCTCGGCAGTCCCGAGCAAAATTTCTGCAAAATTACGATTTTGCCCCTAGCTTTGTGTTTTTGAGCTTAATCACAACCTAAGCAATATTAGGCTCTAATCAAAGATTAATTAATTTTCATAATTAATCTAGAGTCAAAATAATTTATTAAAGTTGATTAGAACCTAATAATGCTTAATTTCAACTCAAAACCTTATTTTAAATTCAAGATTTCTAGTTTTGGAATATTGAATAGTGTTTTCTCTCTCCAATTCCTTAAATCATGGAATTGTATTTCCAATTGTTTATTCATAAATGAATTTTAAATCCTCTAATTGTGTATGAGCACTCCTTAACCTTGTCATAAAATTCCTAATCACATCCTTAGTTACCTAAACACATATTTAGCAATTCCTAATCTTGCACCTAATCTAATACACACGTAAACACACCTCTAAACCATCATTAAACAAAAGAAACCTCACCTCCTCTCTTCTAGAAGCTCATGGCCACTCCTCTTCCTATGCCTCCAATATTTGAAATTGAAATACAATTTCAAGTCCATGACAAGCCTTACTTAGCCCATACTTTGCACCATACTTGGACCATACCTCACCATGCTTTCATCCATGCTTTGAATGACCACTTTGAGGAGATATTTTCCTCCCTCAAAGCTCCAAAATTTCATGCACCTTTCCCCCCTCAATGAGCCTCCATTGTTTTTGTTTTCTATAAATACATGTGTTGAAGAACTTGTGTGAACCTTTAGATCATTTGCTAAGTTTTAGTTTTCAAGTTTTTCTTTGAGTTCTTTCCTTTTTTTTCTCTCAAAAGTTCTAAGAGTTCTTCGTCTTCATCTTCATCTTCATCTTCTTCATCTTCTCTTTACATCACCACCTTACAACCTCAAATCACAACGACAAATCATCCTTTAAATACTCAAACACTCAACCTCAAACACAAGCTCACCAAGAACACATCTCCTTTCCTTTCTTTCTCTCAAGGCCGAAGCTACCTCATCTCTCTAGGAGGATTTGATCTTCTCATTTCCACCCTCAAGATCAAGCCTTGTCTTCACATTTGGTAGGAAGTTGCTTTCAAACTTTGTTTTTACTCAAAATATGATTTTCTCAAGGTTTCTCTTGGTTTCTTTTTAAGCTTTTCTTTGTATTTTCTTTTCTTTTCATTTCGGCCTCAAGGCCTTGATTTTGAGCATGATAGCTTGATGATGAGAGTTTCTAGATGATGACCTTGTGTTCATCTCAAAGAAACCTCTAAAGCTTGAGTTTTGTTCTTGATCTAGTAAAGTTTTGGTTTTCCTTTCCTTTCCTTTTCCTACATGACTCGGCCTCCATGTGCTTTCTTTCAAAGGTTTTAAAGTGTTCTTATATTTATTTCATCTCTAGAAATAATATTGTTTTGGTTCTTACTTCCTTGGGATTTTGCCTTCTTGTAAAGTTTACTTCTTTGAGCTTGATGATGATGTTCAAGAACCATGTAGTTCCTTTGAGAACTTGGTTCAAGAACTCTAAAGCTCTCTTTGTTGATGAGATAAGTGTTGGGTTATGATGGATTTTAAAGCCTTGGCAGAGCTCTAGCTAAAATTAAAATAAACCTTGCATTCATGTTTATATTTATGCCTTGCACATCATGTTTATTTTCCTTGCTATCACTAAATATCAAGAATAATAAATGAGCTTGCATTATCATATTTATATTTCAAGCTTTGCATCATCATGTTTATATTTTCAAGTCCTCACCTAAATATTAAAGATAATAACAAGTTGCATCTCATGTTTATTTTATGCTCTCACTTTATTTTCTAAGGAAAGATAAAATATGTGCATGAGCATGTTTAAGATTATGTCATCACCTAAGAGAACCTAGAGCTCAAAGACTTGCCCATTATTATCTCAAACAAAGGCTTGAAAAATATATGTTTCCTTGTTCCTTTAGATTCGACCCTATGAGGTTTGCTTTGTTTCAAATGCTAAAGCTTATGTTTTATAATTTTTCTAAGTTCATATGAGCTTAAGAGATGTTTTGAACAAAGTTTTATGATTTTAAAACCTTTATGAACCATTCGAAAATAGCTATTGCCTTGGGAAGCATTTTGATGATTTTAATGAGACAAAAATGTTTACTAATGAGTTTTGAAAGTTTTAGAAAGGTTCTAAGAGAAACTAGCATTTTATGTGTTTTAGAAATTAAGTTTTATGCCTTGTTTGTTGGAGATGAATTCGATTCTGCCTTGCTATGAATGCTCACTGTTTTGTGCTGTTTTAATGATGATAATATGAGTATGTTCATGTATATTTGATGCCAAAAAATTCATATGTGAAAGATAATACAAGTTAGTAACTAGAAAAGAATTAATTTGAGACTTTTAGTTCCCTTAGAAAAGTATTTTTCTGGATTCTGTCCAGCAAGGTTTAGAATTGATAATCATGGTTTATAATTAGTTTAAATGTGTAGGAACTACTCATAATTGGTTTACGACTTGATCTTGATGCATTAGGAGCAAACTGAACCTAGAAAGGGTCAATGTTGTGACTCCTAGGTACCCGTAAAGTAAGAATTATGGATTCAGCCTTCTTGAGGTTTAGAAATATTTATGATCATAGAATTGAGTGAGGAATACTTAGATATGAGCCTATAGGTACCCGAGAGCTTAAGTTTTGATCTGATACAACTTAGATTTTAAGTTAAAGGACCTTAAGGGTCGATGCATAAGACATCAAGAAATCGTTTAGTGCTATAAGTTTATTTATGTAAGTATGATATGTTGATATGCATGATGTGATGATATATGAGTTATGACGATGTGAATTCTTTTTATGCTAATGCTATGATGGTGTGTGAATGCATGTGCTAGGATGAAAATATTTATATGACTTTAGAAATGGATTATGAATTGTGAAATTGAATGTGTAAGTACATGCATTATGAGTTGATGTGGCATACTATGATGAATTGTATGAATTGATGAGCATGATATGCATATTGCATGAAGTTCCATAATGATAGTTGAGGGCATGTGTTTATAATGCATTCTTGCATGACACACTGAGAACAAAACCGTGAGGGTATGGTAGATGCAGCCTGCCAGAGCGGACAAATTTACTGTGCATTTCTCCTAACACGCACTCTGAGAGTTAGTGTATTAGGTGATCCTTAAGTCCCTAACCCGTACTCTGGGAGTCGGTGTGTTAGGTGACCCTTAAGCCCCTAGCCCGTACTCTAGTAGACAGGATATCATTTTTATGATCCGCTTATTCAGATAATAAGTTGGAAACTAATGATGTATTACCCCCTCTATTTTTCCCCATGTTAAATCTAGTGATGACTAGTTAGGATTGAGCTCATTCCTAGGCGATTAGGTGAGATGCAGTTTGGGGGTCATGATAAAAATCGCCGGGGCGGTATGTCGATTGGATTTAGGAGGATATGCTTAAGAGGGTGGTCTTTGAGAATAAGAACTTAAGAGTTTAAGTATGAGAAAGAGATATGATGTTTTTAAAGTCACACTGTTATGAGAAAAGAAAGAGTTTTATATGCCACTTATATGTTAATATTTTTCTTTGATGCTATGTTCTATTGATTGTTTGCATAGTGTATTGTCATGCATGCATCCAATATCTGTTGCATTCATATCATTAAGACCCATACTAAAAGACATTCACTTCGAATAAATAGATTTGAGAAGTTTAAAAGTTAAACTTTATGCATGACCACCTTTTTATAATTAAAACCGAAGTGGCTGGGGACGACGACAATGACACGTGTATTAAAGTCGGAAATCCCTACTGAGAATCTTGAATGAGTTTCTCATCCCTCTCTCTCTTTTTCTTCTGTGTCGTCTCCAGAAGAAGATGCTGGTGTATCTCATGACGCAGTTCGTGATTTCTACTAAAGCATGGGAATGAGGCATGCACTATGAGCCGGACTGGTGGGACGTAATGGACGCGCGTAGATGCCGCTTTAGTTTTATAATTATAGAAGTGTATTTCTTTTGATGCGATAATAGGACTATGATAGTCGTAGATTATGTATCTATGATAATATGATTATGTTGTGATGTAATGAACAATGTTTATGTTTTGTGACCATGAATGATATGATATCCCCTTTCTGTATGTTAGTCTTCATTACGTCATAAGCGGCTCTCACTTTGGTTTTATATTTCAAAAAAATTTACCCATATTTTCGCTAAGTATTTTCATAAAAGAATGAGACTAAGAAGTAATAACCTAATGATTAACCTAATGTGTTCTAGAGTATTGTGTTAAAAATTAGGATGTTACAAGCACGCTGCTGGAATTGCTACTGTTTTTGCGACCACCACAATAGTAATATTGTTGTCACAATTGTTGCACAACAATTTAAAACCATGAAAGCAATACACCTGAAGTCATATCTGAGCATTGAGCAGTAAGGACAGAATAAAGGGCAGCAATTTCTATGCAAAACATTGTGTGAACATTCAATGCTGCTGCTACATTATACACAACAAATAGTTTTTTTTTTTTGTTTTGGTTTCATTATACAAAGCTGATGTGTGATGTGTCACCACAATGATTATAAACTCTGGAGGTCTTATATGGCTTGCACGTTCACAAATCCGACAAAATAAAGAACAGTGAAGGGTTGTAGAAGTAGTATCATTGTTTTTATTAATCTTTTCATTCTATTGATATAATGATATCAAGTTAATTATATAACATTGATTATGCAAAAGAAAAAGAAAGAGAGGAAACTACAGAGAGACTCACTTATTCACTACCGTTCCAACCTAACAGCCTTTCAAATCTCTCCATTTGAGGTAGACTAAGCCAGCATGATAGTGTGTGTAAGTCCCAACCACAACCAATACATGGAAAAGTTGGTGACTGTGGCTAGCAATATCAAACTTGCTAGGCATCCACCTTTCTGGTATCCTTGTAACATAGATTAGAGCCTCTAGGCCATAAAGAACTCCCATTAGTATCTCATAACCAGTAGTTCGCATGGCCTTTGGCTGATGCCAATGCAATATCAGCTTATGCATGATGGGTGCCACGCCCGAAAACCCCATAAAAAAGAAGAGGGAAGTACGAAACTTCCTAAACTCACTTTTGAAAAGATGGGAGAAGAAAGAATACAATAATAGCAATCCCCATTACTGTTATGAAGCCTAAGTAGAGGAAGCAAAAAAATGGGTCACACATGAATGAGTAATATACAGGTGGGTAGAATGAAGTTGCAATTAATGCAGCAATCCCAGCATAGTCAATTCTGAGCATGATGTAGGAAAGGCGCTATGAGTGGCAAGCAAGGAGGTGGCAAGTGCTTCTGGCTAGCAAGCAGAACATAGCCCCACCTAAGAAGCCATAGAAAGGCCACCTTGTAACCATTAAGTCATCTTTCACACCATTCTGCAACCAATAATATTAAAGAAAAATGGAAAATTTTTTGTAACATCCAATGTCTATGCAAGCATAACCTTATATAAGTGGCTTTTTACTTGGACATAAAGAAAAAGTGATTATCAAAATATACAAAATCTAAATCAGGTTAGTTTTATTTCTCATATACTTGTTATTAACCAACAAGATCCATTGTGGTTACTTCATCATCATAAATTTAATGTTTTAAAGATACATTATGGTTTGAGAATAGATAAACAGAATATTATTACAGGATCCCATTCTGACGTGAAGAGGAGTAAGAACTTACAAAGGAAAATTGCTTGGGCAAGCAATTGACGAGATTCAAGAAATTCTTCACCTTAAAGCTAAAACAAAGTATGCCTCCTAGTCCAATCATGCTTTTGGACAATCATTTTGAGTCTAAGCAGCCACATTATAACTTTTGTTTGTTCTATTGGGAAAAAAATGACATTTGTTACAGGCTTTAGAATTCTATTTTTATTGGTCAACTAATTTAGAATTCATTGCTACATGTTTGTTACAGACGACGTTATTACTACTCCGAATAAGAAGAGAGGCCATCTTACACCAAAAACTTATCCTTAAAGATCACTGAAATTTATCAAGGTTCTTGTGGAGAATGTTACGGGTGTAATTGTGTAGGTAAGATATCAAATTTGCACATGCTACAAGAACTACAAGACACATACACCAACCGTAAGACAATACATTGGTATGAAATTTGGACTTGCCTGAGATTTTATGGGAATTAAAAGATACCAAAGGATAAATCTATAATTCCAGGAAAATGGAAGAGACAAATTAAATCAGTGGGAAAATCCTCTATCTCAGATGATAACGTGGCACCGGAAAATGGTGCCTCGGCATGAGACCATACACTGGACCAGCAGCAATTTAATATGGCAATTCAGAAAACTCATCATGACACCTATTACCTATTCTTTAGGCTCGCCTAGTTACAGCACACAAATGAAGACAACTCCGTAAGCGGTGTTGGCTATTAATGTGACTAATGATCCCATGTCTTGTGGCAGAAAAGGTCAATCTCATTTTCTTTATCGGATTTATATACTATATATATCTAACTATTATTATTACTTATAATAATTAAATGTCACTATAAATTAATTGTTATATTATAACCTATAAAAGCTCAATGTCTATTTTATGATAATTAATATAGAAGTGTACAAAAATAGTGTGTTAATTTAAAATCGGCACGAGTTTTCTAGAATCTCAAATGAAATAAGCTCTATTCAACGTGGCCATTTCCATTCTCTTTCTTTTTTCTTTTCTTGACTTAAAACTTAGCAAATTACGTCTCTTTAATAACTACATTATAATGTAACACTATATCAAGGATATATAAAATTAAAGAAAAAGATCCCCATATTGCAGCATTATTTCCAATCAAGTCAAAGTGAAACAATGTAATGATAAACTACAGAGAATTTCTTAGACAAAAATGGGTGAAAGGTAAACCATCTTATACATATAGCCAAAGAAGCAGCTTAAAGGGCTGGGAAAAGCTTATCGAGTTTGCATGGCAAAGCATAGAATCCATCGCTCCGAACATCAGCATTGTATAGTCTGAATTTCTCCCACCACTGCAAACCACTGTCCTTGCGGGCCGCATCATCTTCACGGGAAAGTGTCGTGTCCAAAATGAAAGCAACCATTGCAGCTACTGTTGCATGCGACATGAAGATCACGGTCACAGTATCGTTGAACTGCAAAAAGAATCAATTACAAAGGTAAATGTCATTTTTATCATGCATACTTACAACAAATGAATTAATATTTTCAAAGTTGAGTTTGTGTATGTTGATTGTTCAGATATCATTCTCACCCATCTAGGACCTGCGTGATCATGCTTTCCTTGATAATATTCTTTGAAATATTGTGGTATGGAAATGCCGAGGAAGAATGACAAGCCCAACACAACTTTGGTTCTGAAACTATTGAGGTTGTAGAATTGTAGAAATCCAAGACCCGTAGAAGCTACATATACCAATTACCAATTTACAAACTCTGGTCAAGTTCTCTGTAAGAACAAAGCAGTAGCCAGAAAACTCACAAAGGCAATTTGTTTAGAGGAAAACTTACACACATAGCCGAAGAATACACAGTATAATGCTGCCATGATTGGCAAAGGCACAGAAGTAAAAAATGCCCTAAATTTTCCTGGTTGATTGGACAGTACATATATGCAACAAAAAATAATATATATAGGAAACATTAAGGTAGTCTATTCCTGATTTTTTTTTATTAATCAAAAGGAAAGAACATTAAGTTAGAAGATCACCAAAGACACTGAAGTTGCAGAATTGGTCTAACATACCAAATATAGAGAAGAAAATCATAAAGCTAGCTGATATTTGGATAACTCTTCGGCTTCCCACTCTTGTCAATGCCAATAAACCAGCATTTTCCCTGAAATGATAGCCTCCCATTATGCAGTACATACATTAATTGGTCAAGGGACAAATAGGATACATTCAAGAAAACATTGAAACGAATAATAATAAGAGTTATGCCGCACTTACATTGATGCCGCACTTTCAGTTACACAACCAAACATGCCATTGAGCAAAGAAGCTACTCCCTAAAGTTATGGTAAGAATGACACAAATAAAAATCAACCATAAGTTTCATGTGCGTGTGTGCAGAGAGAATTCAAAAGATATAGTGAATCTTACCACCAATCTAGTTTCGCGGCCAACAACAGAAGGTGGCATAAGTGTTGCACTTCCATATCTTGCTGCAACATAAAATGTACCAGTAGACTGCATTAAAGTATGAAACATGTTTAAATTTGAAACTAAAATAAGCTGGGACTATGTGCATTCTTAACTTTTTTTACTCAGTTTTATATGTATTTGATTATTAAATTCTAGAGTAGTTGCATTGCACATCTGCCTAATGATTGAAACATGGAATTCTGTGAGGGAACTATAGTGCCTACCTCAAAAAGAGTAGCAAAAGAAGTAGCTGTCATAGCAAAGGCTTCCCCATAATTGAAGGTAAGACTCCCCCATTGGAAGAGGTAAGGAAAATACACCCTACATAAAACGTAAAAAATCCTCTATCAATTGAAGTTGCAGAAAATGGTAAACCACTCAGCCATATACTTGAATTTGTAAATATATATCAAGATTCAATAAGCCGAAAAATGTATAGCTTTTTTACTCTAGAAAGCTCTTTTGTTTCCTTACATCCCATAAATTCACGTTTTCTTCAAAGAATGCAACATGGTAGATAAAATAAACCTTGATTCTGAGAGGCGTGAAAGTAAATTACTAATTGAGAAAACCTTAACATGTACACAAGCTTACCATGGAGCCGCACTAATATGTCTAGCACGATCAGTGCTGCAACTAATCTGGGTATTTTTTGGCTTTTGGCTATATGCACCGCTTGAAGTTAGAAGCTAGGAAAATAACCATGCACTTGCCACGGAAAACAACATCGGAAATCTGTCATATATTGGTTTCTTGGTGATTATGTAACGATGAAGATACTGCAGAAGCATAGAAGACCATTCAAACATCTTTGGACAAAAATTTTGAGGGAGCAAAATAACTTACTTAAAATTTCCTAGTATCATATTTTACACATAACAATTCCATCTTTAATGATAGAAAAATTCTTGAGTGCGCACAAGTCTAACACTTTATTGTTATACACACTCAATAAAATTGGTGGGTTCTATAATCTTGTGATTATATCTTAAATAAAGATAATGAAATCCACTTCTAGTATGAGTGTGAAATGTCGAATTTATGCTCACCTTAAAATTTCTCTTCATACAATATTATCACAAAGTAAAGGTCCTCACATACTTTATTCCAGATACAGTTAATACTTTAAGTTGTTACATATTCGTAACTTGTCCTAGCACTTGCACTGAGGTTGTTTCTATTGGGAATTTATATAAATCTTTGACTAAGTGGCTCTAATTTCATTACCAACAACAAAATAAAAATAAGAAAGGAAAAAAGAAAGACTAGAAACAGGATTAAAAACTTGCCTATGAGATGAAAACCATACCAATCAATGCTGGAAGCCCAACTTCAACACATTTTGCCAGTTTCAACAGTCATTGGCCAAAACTGAGAGTAAGAAAACGTATAAATGTATAATCCTATGGTCAAGTAGTACACTTTTTGAAGGCCAATTTGCAATGAACTTAAGAAACAAAGGCGCAAAGCCGCAAACTATTGTCAAAAGAAAAGTGGCATAGGTAACACAAAATTCTTCACCATTAGGAAACCAAAATCATAGAGATCGAGTCCACTGAAGGTTACATATGGGACTACAGAAAGTGGGGTAAGGAACTTAAAGCAGCAAAGAAAGAAGCAATGAACTTCTTTTATATAAAATGTCAATAGTGACTAAAGGACTTGATCAGCCATACCCAGCCAAGATAGCTTAATGCAGTTCAGTTTACTGACCTGACAGCGTTCCTCCAAAAGCCCAAGAATCCCATAGCCATCTGGAAACATGCACTTATGATCAAGGCACCTTGTATCCCTCTAATTGTCTAAGTGAACCTCTGAGAAAGTCACCCATTTGGACCAAGTTAGCAAAACAACATTAGAGAGCAGAATAAATGTAGGAGTTGAAAAAATAGAACTAGCAAAAATAGTCTCACTATAACCTCGTAAGGATCAACATATGATTCATATCTACTGGCTTGGGAAATTGAAATTATGGGTATTATGTAAGTGTATGGACCAACAACTACAGTTGGCAATCTGGTTCCAAACAAGGATTGAAGAAAGGTGCTTAGTCCATAAACAAACAATAGGCTCTGTATCACCTCTGCCATCTTAGCCTTCGATATTAAATAGAAGAATCCAGTTAATTCATGCTATTTCAAAATCTTAATTAGACTGGAGAATGAATGCAAAAGGGAAAAAAAGAAGAAGAAAGGAACATTGCTAACATTGCCTCCACCCATTTGAGGAACAACTAAAGTTGGAATCAGAACAGTCATGCCTAGTGTCAGAATGTAATGCTGGAACCCCAAACCCCCCGCTACAACTGCAATGTGAAGATAAACAATTTAAATTTAAATGAAAAGTTGATATTAACCAACTCAAAGCATATAAACTACATATAGAGCACGCGACTCCATGTATTGCAATTGTTGTGCTATTATTTGTTCTCACCAGATTCTAATTTACAAATGTTCGAAATCGTGCTATGTAATTGTCACTTGATGCTACTCATGTGCACTAAATATACAACTGTAAAATACCTACCTAATACTATTTGAAAGTAGTTATAATTTGGATCTATCTCAAATAATTTGTGCTGATCCTATGTGCAACCCTATACTATTTCCTTAGTTTCAAGTGAAAGGAAGCACTTGTATGCTGGCACCTCTTAATAACTTTTTTATGAAAAGCATATATTTCCAGGAGTTGCTATGAAAAGGAGCAAACATATCGTAGGTATCTTTTGTCTTGTCTTAATTGGTCATGGAATTCATATCTCATATGCTCTGTTACTGCGTATATTGTACATATGAATTTTTCTGCATGCGTAAGATTCTATTGAAAATTGAACTGATATTTCATGATCTAGTGTGCTCTTCAGTGCTCTTGATGTTCATACAAGTTCCTTTTGGTGTTCTCTTTATCTTAAATTGGTCTAGAATTTTTTTTGGTAACATGTTTTACTTTTTTATTAAACCAGCTCAAAATATATGTTTGCTGCATATGTTGCTGTTATCATGTCTCATGCTCTGCTATGAGATATCTCTTGTTTTATCATGAGATTTTTCTCTAGACTAACATGTAAAGTTCTGTAGCTTAAGATTCTTTTGACTATTATATATATTTTATCCTTGATGGATGCCAAAAGGGGGAGAATCAAGAAAAACTACAAAGCAAAGTAAATTCCTTTTGTGAAGAGGAGAATCTAATAAGCAAAGCAAGGTATCAGGTATGTTTTTTCCCCTTTTCTTTATTAGAAGGGGAGAATATATTAAGGGGGAGCTTAATTCTATTCATTCTCTACAGATTATGTTTGCTTTATATTTCATTATGTTTGCCATCATGGGAGATTGTTAGCACAAAATATCATTTTGGCATGTCTCATAATTTGTGATGATATCAAACATAATATGTATTCAATGACCTTAATATGTACACTTGATCTTTGTCAAAAGAATATTTTTACAGAAAATTATGGAGCATCAAAGAGGAAATAACTCAAATACATTCATGGGAATAATATTGATTGATAGTATTTCAGAACTGGTCAATATGGAAAGTTCAAGAAAAGGGAAAGAAGTTGAGGTTGTTTGAAGCATTGCATACTAGAGGAATATATGGAACACACATACATGCTTGGTATTTTGCGAAAGAATCAAGAAATGTCTAAGATTGGATAAGTCAAATTATTGCAGAGTGATTTAAAGGATTGGAAAGATACAATATGAAATAATGTGCTGGAGCAATTTAAGCCATTCATTTAATATCACTTGGAACAAAAAGATCTCAAAAGGCTTCAATATTTGATTCGCAAACAGAGCATAGTTTTGTTCGATGTATGTTAGTATTTAGCTGCTACTGCTAGTGCCAACAATTAACAAACCAAATAAAAACATGTTTGATTGCATCGCGCAAAACTAAAATGAAGACAAATAATTTGACAAAAAAAGTAAAGAACAGAATATACTAACGCCATGGAGGAGGGCTGTTAACACAATATTGAACTCCTGGTACTTGGTCTTTCACTGGATATGGTTGCCTTTGCACTTCCTTCTGGGACAGGCATTTTTTGTTGCCGCCACCACCACCAGCATTCTTCCCAGCACCGTGGTCAGTATTCTTGCCTGTGGCGGTGTTGTCGTTGCCTCTGCCAGCTTCAGTTTGAGCCATCTATTGCAGGCAGGGATGAAGCTACCAGTGTGGAAACAGGCTGATCAAGTGAAAAAAATGACTCTTCTCTTTTCTATTTTATAGAATGTTTATTAGTCATTAATTTAATTATTGAGAATGATATCTAGGAAATTCTATAATGACCAAATAATTCAAATTCTCTTGGTTTGGTCTATTACAAACAGGAATTGAAATTATAGACCATTTAAACTGCCAAACACATTGATTACCATTATATTCCTTTATGATAGTTTAAATAAATTGATTCTTGTAGGGACAGAGATCTTCAAGTGAAATTTTGGAATTCTTCTTTAATCTTTCTGCAGGTATTCTGTGTACAGCACTCCTAAAGTGTCATGCATGAACATTACAAATGGAAATGCTTGTGTGATTACAAAAAAAAAAAATGCATGAGATTATTAAGTGATGTGCTGACTTGCAATTGATGAGTTACGATAGATATGTATGACTCTGCTAATAAGAATAGTTTAAAAGTAACTCTACCTTGGCTAATCACGTTTGCGAAAATCTTGATAAATGAACCTTTACCTGGCCACGACTTTATAATAAACCCTTGGTGGCTAGAGTGACAATGATGACATAATCTGTACCGAGTTGAAACTCCTACTAAGAAATCCAGTATTTCTCACTCCTACATATATTTCCGTTGTTACCACCAGATACTGATGGACCCTAGCTATTCGAGAAGGGGGAAACCTCACTTCCCTGAGTTAGGGCACACGAAGTATAGGGAACCACAGAGAGGGACTACTCCTGCAGCTAGACACCCCACCAATTATGGTCCTAGCATGGGGAAAGGACCAAGTGAAATACATCAACCATTAGTCATCAACATACCATCTGATTTAGAAGGACTGCCACCTAAGGAACAAGTACCCATCGAGACATCCTTCGACTTAGAGGGAGAGATTGTATAACCCCTCAATGTAGAGCCATCAAACATGGTGTTCCCATGGCAATTAGATGATGATTATGTTGTGGAGGAAGATGAGAACCCTGAGGAAGATTCCAAGGAGGACCCTGAGGAAGATCCCAAAGAAGACATAGAGCCCATGGAAGATGATGATGCTGAGTTGCTCGTACCTTTACCTTTTGGCTTTGTTTATTTCCTAGATGAGCTCATGGAGGATGAGGAGGAGTTCCCTCCGGTAGTAGACCTTGCAGAGGAACCCGTGGAGATCACAGTATCTAATTATGAGCTATATAGTGATACCCCTAGCTGAGCCTCAAATTAGAAACCTGATAGGTTAAGAACCACTGCCACCACCTCCGTAGTAATCTATGCTAGGGATTTTCACTTTCGCACTATTGCTATCCGTATGTTGTATATTCCTTTTTCTATGTACTGCTTTATTTATATAGTCGTGTCAAAAGCTAGTAATGTACTCACCCATGTAGGTGCAACTATGTAAACTCATGTTGAGAACAATGTATAATTATGCCATGTTATGTTAAGTGTTCTAAATTTCCGCAATGTTATTACTGCTCAACTAATTTCAATTGTAGAATTTATATTATACTAGAACTATGACGTACGTACCATTCACATTACAGGCTTAATGTTTTAAAAAGATAGATTAGTATAAAAGAAAAAAACTTCTTATCATTAATTTAAAAATAAAATGGGTCAAAGAGTATAAGTAACAGCTAATAGAGTCTGGGTCTATTAGGATGTTACATATGGGACTTCATCCCATATCTCGGGGACCAAGAAAGGGAGATCCCCCACTTGCCAGCTATGGATGATGAGACAGTGACATGAACAGTGAGATTTTGTGGTCTTTATGCCTTGTTGAGGGAATGAAAAGAGGTGTGTGACTTCACATAATGACAAAATAGGCCTTTTATGAAAGATGGGCCAAGAAAGCTATATCAGTCACATTTAGGATGTGTCCACCTCGGGCTACAAGTAATGAGAGGGGCAAATGGTTAGGACATATCCATATTAGATCTCTATGGTTCTCTCTCACACTAAATTTGGTCAGGACGTCCTTATTCCTAGGAAAAGGAGAAAGGCAACTTCATTATCTCATGGGATATCCTCTACAAGCCCAGATGCCTTGGGTGGGGGTAACAAAACCCCAAATCCTATCAAACCACATAAAGAAATACTTCCCTAGGTTCTAATATCAACTCTAAGAGTACTCCATAATAGGATTTCATCCCATCCACCCACTCACTTGAAGGGCTTATATTAGGACCAATTTTCTTCTTTTGCCAGCACATTATGATTAATATGATTTAAACCCACATGACAATGAAAAAATGATATTGAACAACATATTTTTCAAAAAAGCTGTGTATATCTATTTGATACTTGTGTTAAACTTCAATATCTCTCATTTGTTGGTTCGAGTGAATACGTGTTATTCATATTTAAAATTTTAAATTCAAGTTTTATGTATGAAACCAACCAACATCAAAAAATCTTAAACCCCATAATCAGTTGGCCTAATTCAAACAAGATTAACTAGAGTTTAATAAACTTGAGATATAGGCGAGTTTGATTGAAGGCAAACAAAAAATACTATCAATCCAATGTATTGCTTGAAATAAGCGTGTGAAGTCTGGCCGATTAAGCATTACACAAAAAACCAAACCATCATTTCAAACTAAACATTCCAAGTCCTAACCCCACTGACATGGAGTAAGAAGTTATTAGGTATGAACTTGATCAACATTTAACTTATTAGTTAAACACGAGGCATCTTATTTATTCCCTAGTTTATCAACATACATTTGCAGCATTAGAAAAGAAGAGAGAGAAACAAGCATATCTCATAATGCAAATACATGGAAGCACTACAAAAGCTGCAAAGAATGTAAGAGTGGACACAACAAAAGAACCTCTAGATGTGTGATATTGTAATATGTCAACACGTCTCCACCTTATATAGGGCACTTCTTAGCAAGGGAAGCTAAGGCGAATTGCTTATTATAACATATGTAGCTTGTTATAAATTATAATAATACGAGCCCAGAAATGAACATAGTTGACCTCACTTGGTCCACCAGAAGAGGAGCTCCTTGCACCTATTGATCTTCTTCTGTAGCTGCAGGATCCCATAAAGTAAAGCCTCAGGAGATGGAGGATAGCCTGGGACATACACGTCAACAGGAAAATCATGTCACACCCTTGAACAATAGAGTAAGAATAGTGATAGTATCCACCTCCGTTAGCACAGCTTCCTATAGAGATGACCCACATAGGCTCAGGCATTTGGTCATAAACCCTGCAAGAAAACTCTAGCATCAAGAACAATGTATTGAGTTCCCAGCATTAAATAGAGGAAACATAGCAATTCGAGGAGGGAGGAATAGAAAAGAACATAAACTTATGGTGTGTTTGGTTCTCAACGGTTTTTCTTAATAATTACCCTAAACATAAATATAAATATTTAGATTTAAATATATTTTTAGCCCTCATAAATATACATTATTTTGATTTAGATCCATTCAATTTTTTTTAATTTTGGTCTCTTTTTTTTCCATTGTTATAAGGGCAAAAATAAAATTTTTAGTCTTTATAATGATTAAATATATATTCAAAAATATTTATTGAGATAAAAGTTTACAAGGATATGGGCCAAAAATAAATAAAAGGAATAAAAAAAAGTGATCAAAATCAAAGTGAAAATTTTAGAGGGATAGAAATCAAAACGAGATATATTTACAGCAACTAAAGACATACTTAAACCTAAATATATTTGGAAAAAACCCCAACGCGGACTGTTAGAGTTAGTAAATTATATACTACTAAAAACCCTTATAAATTTATTTTGAAAATTACATCCTTACAACTGTATGATTATCAGCAAGGTCAACAATCCTTACAAACAGAACTAATAAACAGTTGATGAAAAATGAGCAAGTTACTATTTGGATACTTACAAATCTATCTATCTATGCAGGAGTTTCCAAACCCACTGTAGCTCCACTATTCATGTCCAAGTGGCAAGCCCAGCAATTTTGCCTTACGAAATTAACAGGAAACCCATTAGACACGACAAGCCACTTGTCTATGACAGCAGGGGCTTTACATCATTACATGGGCGTGGAGGCCTACTCCATTGCACTACTTTGCCTACATCCTTTGGTGGAAGGTTGTAAAGTTAAAAAATATATTCATCCCATATTCATAATTATTCTTAAAAAATTAAATAATTTTAATACATTAAAAAATAAATATATTTAATTAAAATAATATTAATATGAGATGAATGGAGTATAGATTTTTCCCTTGCAAGTTGCAAGGAACCTACAATGGTTGAATCATAGCAAAGAACTAAGCATTGCTTTCACGTGTCACCTCGATTACTTCCTTTTAGACCTCAATAGTTCTAAAAAACTAATAAACAAATAAGGTTGCTTTCTTAAGCCTTGCAAATGAGAGCTACCAATCATATGGGAGCATAAAGCAACGTCTTCAGCCAATGGCACATATACCCCCAGGTCAATAAGTAATCAAGTGTGGTAGGTTTTTTAATTTATAAAAATTAATTTCAACATTTAGTTAAAATTCAATTTATTATGCGTTCACGGGCTCAATGCAAATATAAATTTAGAGTCTATGTACACAATAGGTCCTGACCCACCGCAAAAGAAAACTATGACAAAAATTACAACTCATTGTCCATAGGCACAAGATTAGATAATTTAATTGTTAAAATTAGTTACTAGAATGTCTTAATTTTTGGTCTTCAAAGTTCCTATTTTAATTCAAATTCAAATTATTTATTTTTTAAATTTTATTTGAAAGAGATTAGCAGGTTAGCTCTTTACTTTCATGCTGTTTAAACATATGGCTAAAATTTGAATCTAGAATCACAATGAGTAATATTCCATTTAGTCAACTATTTGAGAAAGAAAAATATGAGATTAAATATTATGAATTGTTTATATCCAAACTAAATTAATCGAAGTTTACAAATGTTAGACAATGTTGGTCATAGTTTTTTTTTTTTTTTTAATGAAGCACGTTATGTGGTAATTGTGGATCAAGACTTCACTGATGTTATATAAAAAGCAGTCAAACTCTTATCTAGGCTTTAATTAAGAAAAACTTTTGTTACATTGTTAATATGTGGAATTAAACTTGAGATGATCTATTAACAAATGATATTGTTTATTAAAAAGAAAATATTTCAATATTTATATTTGTATATAGCGTTGATAATCTAATGCAAAGATTTAAAGACATTGTGTTTAGTCAAGATTGAAAATATGCTTGAATAATTGAAAATCTTCATAAGCTTTTGTTGGAATGCCTTTTGTGTGTTCTAAATTTACGGGTCAATTCAATGATCCATTGTAGCTAAAAATTATCTAAAAAAAGATATAACCAATAAGCATAATATATAAATATTATGGGTAAGACTTCACTTATGTCTCTTACATTTTATTCAAGTTTTAATTTGGTTCTAAAAGTTTGTTCGTTCCATTTATTTTTAAAATGTAAATGACATGTAAATTATGAATGGAAACTTGACATTTTATATTTTGTTGTGATCCTTTAACATGGTAATATGATGATTTATATTTTGTTATAGTTTATCTAAACCCCTTAGATAGACCTTTACATCAATTCTTCTTTTTTTTTTTCCAATTTGTGATTTGAATTTCATCCATCATAAAAGTGAGATCAACACATTTTGAAAATGTTAATGACATAATAGAATGAAAAAGACTTTTGTGACTAAATTGAAACTTTAGTAAAGTGTGAAGGATACAAATGGATAATTAATAATTCATAATATATATATATATATATAATAAAATTCAAACAGTAGCATAGCACAGTTACACCCCTCATACATTGTGAAACCAAATGGGTTTTATGGTGAATATTATATATTTAGGTACATTATAAATCCTCTATTATCAGCCATTAAATAAAATTATTTAATAAAAATAATAATTATTTAATAATTAATAATATAATAAGAGGTTCATAGTGAACCTAAACATATGAAATTCACTTCATAATCTGATGTGAAATAATCAGTATTTGTTTAGCAAACTCTTTTGACACACTATCAGTAAATTAAAATCATTTCTACTATCTTTTTGTCTTTCTTTGGTCAGAAATTATTTCTACTTTCTTGATTAACATTCAAGTGCATACTGCCAAAATATGATAATATTCCAAACCAAACAAATCAAGACATACCAACAAACTCTCCTTAGCCCAATTGGGAAGAGAAGAAAGAATTCCCAGTTGCACAAGATTTTTTTTTGTTGAGAGGGTTAGAAAATCACTTTTTTATTTAAAAAGTAACTTTTCGTATACTTCTATAATTTTAAAAAATAGTCAAAATATCAAAAAGTTTAGTTTTTTGTTCTTTTTTTTTTAGTAAAAATTAAAAAGAGTAGCTTCCAAAGTCAGCATTTTTAATTATATATAAAATTTAAGTTTTATTTTTTAAAAATGTGAAACAAAATCCTAAATTTAAACAAATAAACAATAGTCATAACTCAGAAGACAAATCAAATTAAGAAAATATATCCTCAGCCTTAAACATTCATTGACAATTCTACTATGGCACATAATTTTAGACCTGCAACAAACTCTCCTCCCAACCAAATAGCTTATTACAAACCCAACCAATTATTCATTAACAAGCTCAAAACAAAAGTGCAAAAATTTCAATAATGAATCCAATTAAGGGGTCTATACGGTACCCTCAGTAAAATTGTTTTTAATTTTTTCAGTTATATACAAATTTAATTGTTAGAATCATTTTTTTAAAAGCCGAAATAAAAACACCTTACGACAAAACAGAAACGCAGGCCTTAGAGTCTTTATTTTCTCGGTCTTTTGTCTTTAAGATTTTATGTAGAAAATATTGAAAATAGCTGGAAGCAATAAAATTTGATTTTCAGTTTTTTTCTGTCTTTATTGTTTCCTCTATAACATTAAAGAAAACACAGAAAACAAAAGCTAAAGTCAAAGAGTTCCTTAACTATACTTAAATAACCACATATTTCGAGAACAAGATAATATATACAAATCAAACCAACAAAAAATTCAAAGAACATAACATACCCTTAATAGAAAAATAATTTTAAAAGAAAAAAGAAAGAGAAAGAAAAAACCTAAAAGAGAAAGGAGAATAAAAATGTTGTCGTTGTTGTTCATGTTACCTGCGAAGAGCAGGGACCATCTTATTGGTGAGTGTTCCAACGATGATCATGCAATCGGAGTGTCGTGGGCTGGGCCTGAAGATGATGCCGAACCTGTCCAGATCGTACCTAGGGGCCGTTGCATGCATCATCTCCATGACACATCAGGCCAGCCCAAAAGACACGAGCCACATCGACCATCGAAAAGCCTAGTTCTTCAGGTCGTCCACCTTCGAGATCACGTACTCTACCCGCGGAGAGGGGGGGGAGGGTGGTGTGGAGGCGATTGGGTGAGAGGATGTAAGGGAGGCGAGCAATAGTACGGTTCATGAGAGCCATGGAGAGAGAGAGAGAGAGAGAGATAGAGGAAGAAGCTGCTGGCTCATTCCTTGGGGTTTAATTTGTATTGTATATGTTGATGTATTCTAATCCATCTTCTCTTAATATATGCAATTGGCATGAATAATACCCAAGTTGGTATTTTGTTGATTTTGGTAGACAGGCTTGTAGGGGATAAAGGTTAGTGTGAATCCTATGTTGCACGGGTACGATAACCACTATGAATATAGGCACGAGCTATTTCACAATAAATGAGATGCATGTACATTTATATATGAAAAACTAAAAAATTCATAATTTTCAGATGATAAAAACTAAAACCTCAAGTCTAAAATTAAATATGGGGTGATTAGCTAGACAATGTTGATTAATATTCAATTATCCATGAATTGATTGAATTCTAAATTTCATGGGGCTTTTGTTTCAACATGAAAAAACGGGGCTTAAGAAATTAAATAGAAATTAAAAAAGTTCTAAACATGATCACAACTGACATTAATGTATGAGAGCAGAGGCAAAGAAACTATGGTTTTCTGGTTCAATTTTGCCCATATCGGCAATGACCACTTATTAAGCACTCACGGCTCTCCTGGGACGAGAATATAGCCACAAATGAATAAAATCTAGTTTACTTTTAAAGATACAAGACTCAATTATTTTTACTAATATGTTAACACATGATAAGATGACTATATAAAATTTTTTTATAATAATCATGTATAAAATTTTATTTATTTGTTTATTATATAAATGACTAGTAGGATTATTTTTGGTTCTCTTACTAATCACCCAAATAAGTCTTCGTTTTCCAATTACTTCTTACCAATTATATCATCTTTCCTTCATGAAACACAATGTAAAGCTTCAAGAAAAGTAGTGGTAAATGCCAAATTAATTTCCAACAACCCTATAGCCCTTATGAAGCACGTGATTTTAAATATGATGGATAACTTTAAGTGTGTTTGATTTTAGAAAACTAGTCCCAATTTTTTTTTATTTTTAAAATTTTATGAAAAACTACTGGGAACTGAAAATAAAAATTGAATTTTATAGTTTTAATTGTTTCTAGTTTTTATTTTCACAAAGTAAAAAAAGGAAAACAAAAAATAAAAGTTGAAAGCTATTCTATGAAACTAAATACAATGTTATTATAAGTACTAGCGACTCGACAGGCACGGCTACTATGACTCGACAGTAACCTTGCGTACTGTCGAGTCGCATTTTTTATTTTTGAAAATTATTATAATTAGTGCTAAATATTACATATGACAATTTATCTCAATAAAATTATATTTAAATACAATGTAACATGTTCAAATATCAAACAAAAAAAGAGTAAAAGAAATTAGTATTAATTTTACACACTCAAATAATTTATTTTCCAAAGTTACGTAGTATGTTTTTTACAAATGTCATTCTAATTGTATTTGATGATACTCGAATTTAATTGGGAGGCTAAAAAATTATCGAATTTCTGAAACATGTTTTTGCATTTTTTTTTCCCTGTATCATAACTACCTTCTTCCTTTTCAGGTGAATTGATTCTCTTTCCATTTCCTCTACAATGTTACCAATGTAATTTGCAGGACTTGAACCTTCTTTTTCAATTTCTTTTTGTAACTCATTGTTCAATTGTTTTGGTGTTGAAGATTTTCATGGTTGAATTGTAATGTGGCGTCATATTTTGATTAGAGATGTATACTATGATCGGTAACAATTAAACTCAATAAGATGGATAATAAAAAAATAAAGGAATGTTAGAAGTGATGTACAAAATGTTATACCATGTAATATCTAATATTTTGGGTATAACTTTCTTTTATGTTTTTTAATATATATGTTATTCAATTTAGTTGTTGTCCAACATAGTATTTATCACTAATTAAGATAATAGCCCCAAAAAAAAATTTAAAAAATCTATTTTACCATTCAAGTTAAATTAAATGAAAATTTTCAACATAAAATAAATTTTGTGAAAATTTATAGATAGCATTTAAGATTAATGCAGTATGGTGTAATTATGGCATTTAACAGCTCATCATAGATTCTACAATTTTATGCGTCAAATTTTTTTTTCAAGATTCTAAATTTTTCGTCATAGTCTAAAGTAACTATTTTTTGGTATGTACTCATTGAATTGAATTTTTCTTCACATCCATAATTATATGATTTATTCCATTGTGGTCTATACTCATTCCCTTGGTCTATGATAATATTATTGTACACTTTTTTTAATCTACTTCATTTGATGAAAATAAAACATCTATTTATGATGTGAAATAAAAAGAGATTTGTGCAAATTGAATATCGTCATATATACAGTTTTCTTATGGGTAAAAAATGAATAAAAAATTAAAATAAAAGGAAAATAAAATAAAATAACAAACTAAAATTAAGTAATAACAACATTAAAATACGGTCGATGTGGGCTCTATAGTCATTCGTTTTAATGAAATGACCCTGTTAAATTAAAACTGAAATCAACTTAGATAACCTCCACCCTCTATCATTTTCAGTTTGTTCGATAATTGTCTTTTGAGAGAGAATGCTAGTGGATTGGTGAAGAATTGATTGAAAATAGCAGAGAGGATTTTGTTTAAAATTGTTAGAACCAGAGGAGTTATTTGTTAAATTTTAAGTGAATTAAAAAAAGTTGCAAACGTGAATGACTCCATAATTGAATGAGAGAATGAGTAGTGGACATGGCCCACATTGTTTACTTATGTAAATGTAAAATTAGGATTAAAAAAACACGTGTAGGGCACTTAAAATGATCATTGATCACCTTTTTTTTGTAATATAATGATTATTGTTCCTATTAATTATTAATATTTATGTTTACAGTATAAAACACTATATTTATTCTTTTTGAACAATGAACCAAATAAATTAAGTCAAACACATTATACATAATCATGTAAAAATTCTTTCTGAAAGTTGGTGACTCACAGTAGCCATCCAAACATCAATTGCAAGATCTTCACCAATGCATATTAGTTTCCAATTTGTTGTTCTATTCTCCCCACATAATACATCCCATCCCCATGGCAGTGCTTCGTTCTTTGTTATAAAGGCGAAACCTGTATGTCAATTTTATCAAATAAAATAATAAACAACAACACAAAAGGTACTTCACTGATTTTGTCAGGTTTGAAATAGAAAAGGAACATTCAACAACTATATAGCATAGAATAAGTAGATAAGGGAAACGTAAATCACTGAATCAAAGTCCATCTGGTCTCAAAATCCTCTTCCAGAAGTTAGTGCATGCATTCCATAGTAGGCATTGAGAACAATTTTTTTCCAGAAAAAAAGATAAAATTTAGGCCCCATGGTATTTGTCATTCATCAACAAAATATATACAACATTTGTTGTTTAAATCAACTAAAATAGCTGCAAATACTTAGAATTGAAGTGTTTATGAGTGATGACATGTATAAATTTTATCTCTGTAATCTCCATTTTACGAGGACACTAAAACCAACCCCTGTAATTAACTTTATGTATAGTATAAAGTCCATCCCTATAGTTTAGCCCAATTTTAAGAGGACATGGAAACTAACCCCCTATAGTTGTAACAGCAAGTTTCCTTGTTTTATTGTGCAGATTTCTATTAATTCTCTTGAAAATCAGCATTCATGGTTATTCCCTTAAAATATTAACATAGTGGAAAGATGAATTGTACCCAAATGTTGCAGCCCATGGCAGTGGTGGTGATTCAAAGTACTTTCCGACGGCGGCGTGCCTTGTCATTGTGTAGGAGGACGTGGGCAGAACCAGATTTGAGCCGACTCGATTCAGTTTCTTTTTTGCTTCGATTTGGTTTCATCACTGTGTTTTTCATTGTTTCCTGCAAATTAACAAAATTGATTTTTCGTCCTTGACTTCATCTTCTGCAATTTGGTATGATTGTGTGATAACAAAATTAACAAGACTCAAAAACTAAGTAAAATAAAAAAATACCCACGTAAGTGTAACCATTGACGGATAATCATCATCATCTTCTATGGCAGTGCCATCTTTTGGAAGAAGATCAGGTGCACCATTCCATTTCCTTGATTTTGGACCCCCTAAAAATGAAAGAAAAATCGAGTACTACTCTTCAGTGTACTGAAACAGGACTTTAAGAACAAAAGGTGGGTTTCCCTATCTTCAATGTAATCAAGAATTTGGTAGATGAAATTGGGTTTCTTCTTAACATGACACACAACAGCAAGTGGAAAAATAGAACTACTATCTTCGTTGAATAGGAAAGTGGAACCAAGTGATATTGCTAAAATTTAGAATCCAAATGAACTACTTCTTTCATTTGGTGCTGTGGATAATGGAAGATTGTTGGTTTTAGAATGGGAAAATGATATTTTGTGAGTGGGGGTTGCAGTTAAAATGCGTGGGTGTGGATAAACATAGGTGCGTGGTTCCAAATTTTTTATTTTTAAATAATTTTTTTATTTCAAAATTTCAACATTTGCACAATGGCTCAAATCCAATCAATGGACTTGAGATAAATTGAAAACAGTTGATGGACTTGAAATCAAATTTCATTTTGATTAGGAGACACAAAAAAGATAGTTATTTTTAGAATCCTCTTTATCTAAAAGTATAGATTATAAATTATGTTTATCATAGAAACTATACTTTCTTTACTTGGAAATGAGGATTACATATCACAAGAAACCAAACAAAAAATTAGTATAATTAATATAATTCACCTTTTCTTTTCCCTTTTTCTGGACTATAATTTATATTTTCTTTACGCTAATCACATTAAAGTTACATTAATTGCAATGGAATTTAAATCTAAAACCTCATGTAAACTTCCCATAGTATTCAAACCACTCACCATTTTGGATACAAACTGACATAAATTAATCATGTGTAAATTATTACCATTTCAATGAATTGTGTAAAAGTCAAATTATTGATGATATATTATCTTTATAATAATATATATTAGCTATTCGTTAACAAGCATATTATATTCTATTAAATAATATTTCTAAAAATTCTTTGTTTAAAATTTTATTTATTTCTATTGAATGATTCTTAAATATTGTATAAATTATTATAACTCAATTTAGTATGAGTAAAATTTTGAATTTAGAAAAACCTTCTAATTGATTACTAAAAAGATGTATCAAAGCTATTAGGTAATAATCTACTCTCATACCATTATTGTATGCTCAATGTTTTTTTGGAGAATAATTGGGAAAAATGTTAATATAGACTGGAGTTTATACTGAATTCTGCATGTAACAAGATCTCAATGAGTAGTTTTATAGTATTTTTATACTTTTAGCTTTAAATTTTGTCTTGAATGATTAATATGTTGTCATGTGCATGGTTTAATATGAACCAAAAACTATAGTATCATAAATTGTATAATTGAATGCTCACTTACATAAGTTAATTATATTGTACAGAGACCTTTTAGGTGTTATACACTCATTTATGTTACACTCATTTATTTATAAGTTTCATCAACTTACTATGAGTATATAAAAATAATGTGTTAGAATTGAGTTCACTTAAGAATCTCTCTCAACTTATAAGCTATAGATATTAAAGTAAAATATTTCACTATTTTTTAATTTTGGAATATCTGACCACGACCATGTTAGTATGATACAACCACAAGTTCCCAAAAGAATGAATAACAAATAAGAGAGGGAAAAGAGGAAGAGAATAACAGAAATGCAAATCTCTCTCAGATGATAATGTGGCACTGGAAAATGATGCCTCGACATGAGACCATACACCGGACCAGTGACAATTTAATATGGCACTTCAGAAAGCTCATCAAGAATTTCCTATTCTTTAGGCTCGCCTAGTTACAGCACACAAATGAAGACAACTCCGTAAGTGATGTTGGCCATTAATATGACTAATGATCCCATGTTTTGTGACAGAAAAGGTCAATCTTATTTTCTCTATCGGATTTATATACTATATAAATGTAACTATTATTATTACTTATAATAATTAAATGTCACTATAAAGTAATTGTTATATTATAACCTATAAAAACTCAATGTCTATTTTATGATAATTAATACAGAAGTGTACAAAAATAGTGTGTTAATTTAAAATCGGCACCAGTTTTCCAGAATCTCAAATGAAATAAGCTCTATTCCACGTGGCCATTTCCATTCTCTTTCTTTTTTCTTTTCTTGACTTAAAACTTAGCAAATTACGTTTCTTTAATAACTACATTATAACATAACACTATATCAAGGATATATAAAATCAAAGAAAAAGATTCCCATATCGCAGCGTTATTTCCAATCAAGTCAAAGTGAAACAATGTTATCAAAAACTGCAGAGAATTTCTTAGACAAAAATGGGTGAAAGGTAAACCATCTTATACATATAGCCAAAGAAGCAGCTTAAAGGGCTGGGAAAAGCTTATCGAGTTTGCATGGCAAAGCATAGAATTCGTCGCTTCGAACATCAGCATTGTATAGGTTGAACTTCTCCCACCACTGCAAACCACTGTCCTTGTGGGCCGCATCATCTTCACAGGAGAGTGTCGTGTCCAAAATGAAAGCAACCATTGCAGATACTGTTGCATGCGACATGAAGATCACGGTCACAGTATCATTGAACTGCAAAAAGAATCAATTACAAAGGTAAATGTCATTTTTATCATGCATGCATACAACAAATGAATTAATATTTTCAATGTTGAGTTTATGTATGTTCATTGTTCAGATATCATTCTCACCCATCTAGGACCTGCATGATCATGCTTTACTTGATAATATTCTTTGAAATATTGTGGTATGGAGATGCCGAGGAAGAATGATAAGCCCAACACGACTTTGGTTCTGAAACTATTGAGGTTGCAGAACTGTAGAAATCCAAGACCCGCAGAAGCTATATATACCAATTACCAATTTACAAACTCTGGTCAAGTTCTCTGTACGAACACAGTAGCAGCCAGAAAACTCACAAAGGCAATTTGTTTAGAGGAAAACTTACACACATAGCCGAAGAATACACAGTATAATGCTGCCATGATTGGCAAAGGCACAGAAGCAAAAAACGCCCCAAATTTTCCTGATTGAATGGACAGTACATATATGCAACACAAAATAATATATATAAGAAACATTAAGGCAATCTATTCTTGATTTTTATTTTTAATTAATCAAAAGGAAAGAACATTAAGTTAAAAGATCACCAAAGACATTGAAGTTGCAGAATTGATCTAACATACCAAATACAGAGAAGAAAATCATAAAGCCAGCTGATATTTGGATAACTCTTCGGCTTCCCACTCTTGTCAATGCCAATAAACCAGCATTTTCCCTGAAATGATAGCCTCCCATTATGCAGTACAGACATTAATTCGTCAAGGGACAAATAGGATACATTCAAGAAAACATTGAAACAAATAATAATAAGAGTTACGCCGCACTCACACTGATGCCGCACTTCCAGTTACACAACCAAACATGCCATTGAGCAAAGAAGCTACTCCCTAAAGTAATGGTAAGAATGACACAAATAAAAATCAACCATAAGTTTCATGTCCATGTGTGCAGAGAGAATTAAAAAAACATAGTGAATCTCACCACCCATCCGATTCATGACCAACAATGTAAGGTGGCACAGGTGTTGCACTTCCATATCTTGCCACAGCATAAAATGTACTAGTAGACTGCATTAAAGTATGAAAAATGTTTAAATTTGAATCTAAAATAGGTTGGGGACTATGTGCATTCTTAACTTTTTTCTCAGTTTTACTTGTATTTGATTATTAAATTCTAGAGCAGTTGCATTGCACATCCGCCTAATGATTGAAACATGGAATTCTGTAAGGGAACTATAGTGCCTACCTCAAAAAGAGTAGCAAAAGAAGCAGCTGTCATAGCAAAAGCTTCCCCAAAATTGAAGGTAGGACTCCCCCATTGGAAAGGGTAAGGAAAATACACCCTGCATAAAATGTAAACATCCTCTATCAATTGAAGTTGCAGAAAATGGTAAACCTCTCAGCTATATACTTGAATTTGTAAATGTATATCAAGATTCAAGAAGCCCAAAAATGTATAGCTTTTTTACTCTAGAAAGCTCTTCTGTTTCCTTACATCCCATAAATTCATGCTTTTCTTCAAAGAATGAAACATGGTAGATAAAATAAACCTTGATTCTGAGAGGCATGTAAGTTGTTAATTACTAATTGAGAAAACCTTAACATGTACATAAGCTTACCATGGAGCCGCACTAATAAGTCCAGCACGATCAGTGCGGCAACTAATCTGGGTATTTTTTGTCTTGTGGCTATATGCACCACTTGAAGTTAGAAGCTGGGAAAATAACCATGCACTTGCCACGGAAAACAACACCGCGAATCTGTCATATATTGGCTTCTTGGTGATTATGTAACGATGAAGATACTGCAGAAGCATAGAAGACCATTCAAACACATTTGGACAATTTTGAGGGAGCAAAATAACATACTTAAAATTTCTTGGTATCATATTTTACAGATAACAACTCCACCTTTAATGATAGAAAAATTCTTGAGTGCGCACAAGTCTAACACTTTATTGTTATACACACTCAATAAAATTGGAGGGTTCTATAATCTTGTGATTATATCTTAAATAAAGATAATGAAATCCACTTCTAGTATGAATGTGAAATGTTAAATTTATGCTCACCTTAAAATTTCTCTTCATACAATATTATCACAAACTAAAGGTTCTCATATACTTTTCCAGATACAGTTAATACTTTAAGTTGTTATATATTCGTAACTTGTCCTAGCACTTGCACCGAGGTTGTTTCTATTGGGAATTTATATAAATCTTTGACTAAGTGGCTCTAATTTCATTATCAACAACAAATAAAAATATGAAAGGAAAACAGAAAGACTAGAAACAGGATTAAAAACTTGCCTGTGAGATGAACACCATACCAATCAATGCTGGAAGCCCAACTTCAACACATTTTGCCAGCTGCAACAGTTATTGGCCAAAACTGAGAGTAAGAAAACGTATAAATGTATAATCCTATGGTCAAGTAGTACACTTTTTGAAGGCCAATTTGCAATGAACTTAAGAAACAAAGGTGCAAAGCCGCAAACTATTTTGAAAGAAAAGTGGCATAGGTAACACAAAATTCTTCACCATTGGGAAACCAAGATGATAGAGACTGAGTCCACTGAAGGTTACATATGGGACTACAGAAAGTGGGGTAAGGAACCTAAAGCAGCAAAGAAAGAAGCAGTGAACTTTTTGTATATAAAATGTCAATAATGATTAACGGACTTGATCAGCCATACCTAGCCAAGATAGCTGAATGCAGTTTAGTTTACTGACCTGACAGCGTTCCTCCAAAAGCCCAAGAATCCCATAGCCATCTGGAAACATGCACTTATGATCAAGGCACCTTGTATCCCTCTAATTGTTTGAGTGAACCTCTGAGAAAGTCATCCATTTGGACCAAGTCAACAAAACAACATTAGAGAGTAGAATAAATGTAGGAGTTGAAAAAATAGAACTAGAAAAAATAATCTCACTATAACCTCGTAAGGATCAGCATATGATTCATATCTGCTGGCTTGGGCAATTGAAATTATGGGTATTATGTAAGTGTATGAACCAACAACTACAGTTGGCAATCTGGTTCCGAACAAGGATTGAAGAAAGGTGCTTAGTCCAGAAACAAACAATAGGCTCTGTATCACCTTCACCTTCTCAGCCTTCGATATTAAATAGAAGAATGTAGTTAATTCATGCTATTTCACAATCTTAATTAGATTGGAGAATGAAAGCAAAAGGGGAAAAAAAAGAAAGGAACATTGCTAACATTGCCTCCACCCATTTGAGGAACAACTAAAGTTGGAATCAGAACGGTCATGCCTAGTGTCAAAATGTAATGCTGGAACCCCAAAACCACCGCTACAGCTGCAATGTGAAGATAAACAGTTTAAATTTAAATGAAAAGTTGATATTAACCAGCTCAAAGCATATAAACTACATATAGAGCACGCGACTCCATGTATTGCAATTGTTGTGCTATTATTTGTTCTTACCAGATTCCGATTTGAAAATGTTCTAAATCGTGCTATGTTATTGTCACTTGATGCTACTCATGTGCGCTAAATATACAACTGTAAAATACCTACCTAATACTATTTGAAAGTAGTTATAATTTGGATCTATCTCAAATAATTTGTGCTGATCCTGTGTGCAACCTTGTACTATTTCCTTAGTTTCAAGTGAAAGGAAGCACTTGTGTGCTGGCACCTCTTAATAATTTTTTTATGAAAACCATATATTTCCGGGAGTTGCTATGAAGAGGAGCAAACATATCATAGTTATCTTTTGTCTTGTCTTAATTGGTCATGGACTGCATATCTCATATGCTCTATTACTGCATATATTGTACATCTAAATTTTTCTGCACACGTAAGATTCTATTGAAAATGGAACTGATATTTCATGATCTAGTGTGCTCTTCAGTGCTCTTGATGTTCATACAAGTTCCTTTTGGTGTTCTCTTTATCTTAAATTGGTCTGGAATTTTTTTTTGGGATATGTTTTTGCTTTTTTATTAAACCAGTTCAAAATATATGTTTACTGCATATGTTGCTATTATCATGTCTCATGCTCTGCTATGAGATACCTCTTGTTTTATCATGAGATTTTTCTCCAAACTATCATAAAATGTTCTGCAGCTTCAAATTCTTTTGACTATTATATATATTTTGTCCTTGATGGATGCCAAAAGGGGGAGAATTAAGAAAAACTACAAAGCAAAGTAAGTTCCTTTTGTGAAGAGGAGAATCTAAGCAAAGCAAGGTATCAGGTCTGTTTTTTCCTCTTTTCTTTATTAGAAGGGGAGAATATATCAAGGGGGAGCGTAATTCTATTCATTCTCTACAGATTATGTTTGCTTTATATTTCATTATGTTTGTCATCATGGGAGATTGTTAGCACAAAATATCATTTTGGCATGTCTCATAATTTGTGATGATAACAAACATAATATGTATTCAATGACTTTAATATGTAAACTTGATATTTGTCAAAAGAATATTTTTACAGAAAATTGTGGAGCATCAAAGAAGAAATAACTCAAATACATTCATGGGAATAATATTGATTGATAGTATATCAGAACTGGTCAATATGGAAAGTTCAAGAAAAGGGAAAGTTGAGGCTGTTTGAAGCATTGCATACCAGAGTAATATATGGAACACACATGTGTGCTTAGTATTTGGAGAAAGAATCAAGAAATGTCTAAGATTGGATAAGTCAAATTATTGCCAGTGAAATTCAAAGGATTGGAAAGATAAAATATGAAATAATGTGCTGGAGCAATTTGAGCCATTCATTTAGTATCACTTGGAACAAAAATATCTCAACAGGCTTCAATATTTGATTTGCAAACAGAGCATAGTTTTGTTCGATGTATGTTAGTATTTAGCTGCTACTAGTGCCAACAATCAACAAACCAAATAAAAACATGTTTGATTGCATCGTGCAAAACTGAAATGAAGACAAATAATTTGACAAAAAAAAGTAAAGAACAGAATATACTAACGCCATGGAGGAGGGCTGTTAACACAATATTGAACTCCTGGTAATTGGTCTTTCACTGGATGTGGTTGCACTTGCACCTCCTTCTGGGACAGGCATTTTTTGTTGCCGCCACCGCCACCACCACCAGCATTCTTGCCAGCACCGTGGTCAGTATTCTTGCCCGTGGCAGTGTTGTCGTTGCTTCCGCCAGCTTCAGTTTGAGCCATCTGTTGCAGGCAGGGATGAAGCTACCAGTTTGGAAACAGGCTGATCAAGTGAAAAAAATGACTCTTCTCTTTTCTGTTTTATAGAACGTTTATTAGTCATTAATTTAATTATTGAGAATGATATCTAGGAAATACTACAATGACCAAATAATTCAAATTCTCTTGGTTTGATCAGTTACAAACAGGAATTGAAATTATAGACCATTTAAACTGCCAAACACATTGATTACCATTATATTCCTTTATGATAATTTAAATAAATGAAGATGATCCCGAACCTGTCCAGATCGTACCTTGCGGCCCCAGTGTGCATCATCTCCACGGCGCAGCAGGCAAGCCCGAAAGTCATGGGCCAGATCGACCCACGGCGGGCCCAGTTCATGAGGTCGTCGACCTTCGAGATGACGTACTCCGCCGCCTTCGACATCCCCGGCGGATAGGGGCGGGAGTATTCGGCGGGGGTGGAGGCGGAGGAGAGGGAGGGGAGGGTGGTGTGGAGGCCCTGGAGTGAGGGTATGCGGTGGGGGCAGAGGATGTGAGGGAGGCGCGTGGCGGTTCGGTTCACGAGAACCATGTGGCTGGGGGAATGAGAGAGTGCGAGCGAGAGAACTGGCTCCTTTCGGTTTGTGCTGCGATGTGCTGTCTCTCTCTGCCATTAACATGAACGCCAAAGTCGGTCTTGTATTTTTGCGTTTAATTGATACGTAGGTGAAAATAAAATTAAGAGGATTTCTTCTATATTATTTCTATAAAGTTGATGATCTCGGTACCTTTTAAATGGTTTATAGTTAAAAATTAATATATATTTCACTAATTAAATTTATTAATATTTAAAACACCTTTAGTTAGATCACAATCCTTAAATTCAAAAGAATCTCGATATTCTATAAATACCAAAACAAAACTTAAGATTTATAATTTGATTACTATAGGCAATTACATTTCTACAGTGAAAAATTTTATAATCAACTCCCTCCTATTATAATTGTAAATAATAAATATATATACACATATATATGAGATTAAAAAAGAATATTCATTAATTCATTTTAATACAAGTATACACGCAAGAAAGTAGCTCACAATAATTTCATATTGATATTTTTTTATACTTCATTAAATTTATTTCTTATCTAATTAAAAAAAAGGATAAAAATCCATTGTAATAAGTTTCAAAGATTGTTTGACGTTATTCGTTTGAGTTTAAACCCATCTGTAGAGTAAAATGAATGAATATTCAGGCTAATTTCATGTATTTGTAATGGATATTAAATTTGGAGACCTGATTACAAAATTTTGTTCATGACAAGGACTAAATTATAAACTTTTAAACTATGAACACTAATTAAAAATTTAATTAGGCGAAACTACAGAAACATCCAAATTAATTGAACCTTTTCGCTTCCTTTAATACACTTCCCTTGAGTTAGACCCTCTACCTCCTTTTTACAAAAAAAAAAATACATTTTCGAAAAGTGTTGTCATTTTCGGTGGGTTAGACTCCCTGCCACTTTTTTACAGCCATTTTCCCATTTTCAATCACATCGTTTATTAATAATAACACGAAACTACTTAGCATTTTGTACTCTCAAAAGAACATTCTGCTCAAGGGTATTCTTCACTTCACCATCAAAGGAACCATCTAGACACTAACATTCCGAATGCAAACCTTGAAAGTAACTGGAATTGAGGCCTTTAATTGAAGTTCATATTACGCAATAGCTTCAATCCAAAAATACAGATATTTAGAGCTAGCAATTCAAAAAGCGGAAAAATGGACCTAAAAAAAGGAAAGCAACTATGAAATCACAAGCATTATAACTTGTTTTAGTTGGCAGATAATATAATACAAGTTGAGGCCCCTAGTCAGTGAGAATAAATTCGCCGCGAAAGCTCTTAGCTCTAACTAGACCAAGTGGCGCCATTCACAGCCTCAATTGCAATAGAGCATTATGTTACAATTTCTTCGACCCAAAACTCTAATAAAAATTGAGGTTACATAAGAAAAATAAAATAATTAGCTATGACAGCCCCTACGAGAGTAGAGACCCTCAGGCCAGCCACTATTCTAACATTCCAATTTTTCTTCGAGTCAAGACTTCTGTATAAGATGTATCAGTGAGTCATGAACTTACGAGATCCAGAAATGAGTGTGCTGGAAATGACTTCACTGCACATGGTCTGTGATGGGGGAAGGAAGAGCAGCCTCCACTACATAAAATGTTGTTAACTTATGATGATCATTGTATAGCAACTGTGTTTATGATTCCCGTAAGGTTTTTCTTTTTATGCATAATACATGTAAAGGCTATTGGAAGCTGCGCAGGCGAGTGAGTTTTCAGTCGGATGCCATGCTAGATGCAGCAACTTTGTCGTGAAATCAAAGGCATTTCCATTTGCATCGACTCCAGAATTATCTGTTCCTTTTAGTCAAGGTTAGAGGAATGAAGTTCAGGGAAAAATCCAAGATCCACATAACTAGAAAGTTACAGATACCAGAAGATAAATAAAGTGGGTACTAACTTGAAATACAAGTTGGATAGCATAGTATTATATAATACTGTAGAAAGCAGCATCCCATAAAATTGAACATTCAGCATTCACCTACCTACTCTATGGAATTATTAAGTTGAGAAGGAAATAACAGCTGATCAAAATAAAGTTTACTTAACAATGGTTACATGCAACTATGTACGACTTTGTATTCAAGCAGTGCAGCAGTGGCAGCCAATCACATAGCAAGGTTAAAAGACAATATATACTTGGCTATAATGCAAATTCATGTTCACTAAAAGACATACCTCCCCTGAGAACACGAGGAAGGGAGGAACCTATAGATCTAGAGGGCCTCTGGGGAGTTTGAACTTGTCTCCTGAAATCACATCAAACGGTTCAGATACATCAAATCAAGCGAAAAAAGTTCAGAGCTTCGCAGACGGCCAGCAAAATACTAATCAATTGGAAACATAACTTTTTTATTCCTCTGGCCTTCCTGCAGCAGAACTTAGTTGATATGGTTAAATTGAAAAGCAGTAGTTCTATTTCTTATGCACTTTCAACAGCATTGAGATTAGAATATACCTCATTGGGTTCTTTGTGGCTTCCAGAGTTGTTGCTTCTGTGCTGCCTTCAGAACAATCAAACACCCAGAACAGATTACTGAAATCATAGAAAAGAATAGAAAATTCCATATTAAAACAGGCATAGAGGAGCGGTTAGTAACTATGGTACACAGAATTCAGTGGGTAAAACATATATAAAGCAGACCTGTATGAACCTGTTGCCACTTGGAGACCATCTCCACTAAGACAGAACTCAAATTTATCGAAGATGGAGTCATATTCGTATAAATCACAGAGCTGGTGAAGGTTTTAAAAAACAAAAACTTTTCATTACATGATGCCATATATGCTTCAGATGCATTAGAAGTCATACAAAACTTCCAACATAAATTTAGTCACCTTTGGTCTTAAATATTCATGAACCTGGAAAGTAGCAACAGGCCCTGAACCCATATTTATGTCCCATAACTGTAAAGGAAAAGGCAAGAAATCATGAGAGAGGTTATAATTTAAAATTTCTCATAGGAGCAAACATCACATTATTGATGTCCCAAATTAACACATGGAACCAATATGACTTGTAAGAAATATCAGCTGGCTAAGATTTTCATGGACACAACCAATGGAATCCAAATATTATCAAGATTAATATAATAAAAAACCACTGATTCAGTGATTGTATTAACACTAAAAATGCACTATTTATGGCTGTGAAAACGTGCATTCATTATAACCACAAGACAGAATACACATAATTACTCCATTCAATTGAAACAATTGAGAGGACTTGATGATTTCCATAGAAATTGCTATATTTCTACAACATAAATTTTGCATAATGCTGATCAGATGGTATTATCTTTTAGTTTTTGACAGAAAAGAAATTTTATTACAAGAGAAGAGATGATTACAGATAGCACCAAAGAGATGCCAAAAAAGTAATATTATCCCAAATAAAGTCAACAGTCAAAAAGAAATGATTAAAATTTCTGGCATTTTCCCAACCAGATATACACCTTATTTATGTCCCATAACCATGACTCTCCAAAGATCCAAAAAGGCCTCCTTCAAAGAGATCTCAACATGGGGCAATGTAAAAAGAGATGAGCTCCAATTCGGAATTTAAACCACACATGATACACATATTCGAAGAAAAAGAGGTGAACTCCTGGAGATGTCATTTGTGATTCTTTTAGGATGGCAATAAATATATTATTTCCATATGGTTCTTTAGAGTTTGCAAATAATTAGAAAATAAGTAGAATACATAGAATTGGATCAAAATGACTTTGTAGAAGCAAAATTAAGCTATTCATGAACATATGGCATCGATTTCTGTCACAAAAGTTAGATGATAAAATGGCAGGCTTATTCAGATTGGCTTAGTTACATTTTCTCTTCTACACTTCTGTAATACATATCAGCCTGAATAATGGAAGAAACTAGATCAACGCAACAGTCATAAAGAAATCAACCTTAAGAGTGATGTAGTCACGACTAAGTATATGTCTTCCATCCTTGGAAAACTTGATATCTGAGATTGATGCAATTATTTCAGTGAAAAAAGATTTTGAACCAGGTGCCTCATGCTCTTCAAATCTGTAACAGTTAACAGCAGTAAGCACAAAACATGCAGCCCATATATGTGCATGCGTATGTAAATACTAACAGAAATACACTGAATGAACAGGACCAAAAAGTAAACATAAATGAGTGATTTTTACAATTTGCTATGAGTATCACATAAAGCTGACTGCCACATATCAATAAGACGGATAGAACCTTTAGAGCTACTGTATGCAAGCATGCTAAAATGAATGGGATGAAATTCTGCTGAAGTGATCACCTCTGTACATATACCAAATAAAGTTAAAAAAAGCATGAGCACATCTATCAAGTTGATTGGACAAATACCACAAGTGCAACTACAAAATTGACTCCACTGAACAGCAAGTAATATCAATAAGTTAAAATGATATATTAATAACTGTCAACAGGCTCAGTTCTCACTAGCATGCCCCAATATAAATGGCAAAAGAAAAGGCAAAATTACTGTACATCAATACAGACCAGATAACAAAGAAGCCAGAAAAAACAGAGAATGCTCCTTTTAACTAATCAGAAATCAGAAATCTTTTACAAACAGAAAGAGGATACAATAAAATAATTCAAAGGCAAACAATTAAATACTCATGGTAACATGATAATGCTATTCAATCCACTGTAAGTTTTACCAGTTAGATCTTCCATGTTCCCAGGCTTGACATCAACGATATTAAAACTCTGATTGCAAATTTCCAAGTTCCAAAGATTTATTCGGAGGTCATCAGCTGATATAAAAGTTTCACCATAGCTACAAAACAAAAAAGTGGGAGAAAAAAAAATAGAGACAAGCGACCATTGCTAACATGATAAGGGAAAAACCTTGATTCCAAGAGACAAGATGTATGCAGCAACTTTTGAAATGAATCGGTAGAATGACTTTAAAGCAACTGAAACACAGACAAAAGAAACATTTCTCTATGATTCTGATGGAACTGATTCAGAGATTACAAGAATGAATGCTGTATTGCTATGAAATTCATGGTCAATGTGGCCAAGAGGCAAGAACCGTAAATCTCTATGAGGGTGAGGGATGATTTGAGAGTTCCCTCAACTCTCCCAAAACTCTCTTAATTGCTCAATTACAAGACTTCTTTTTCTCCCTCTGTTATTCCTATTTTACACCCAACTACTGCCAAACAGATAGAAGTAACTAAGTGTCCCATCAGATTCACATCCATGAAATGTCCCCTTTTCAATGAAATAAATAAAAAGAAACTTGAAATAAAATTTGCTGTAGGCAAGCAGAATGAAGAAACTTCAAACAAATTAAAAAAATACAGTAAATATGTGATTAATAATATGAACCTGTTGTTTGAGATAGAATTGATATGATAGTCATGGGCATGAGCATAGACTCTTCGACATCTTGCCACAGGGCTCGTCTCGTGATTGGTCACCTGATTATTCAACATTTAATACTGGAAAGAATAAAGATGTCAGCTAAATGCTATAGAGATTTCTGACTGATTGCTATGACACAATATATAACTTCAAGAAGAAATGTCTGCAGTCTACTAGGTTCCACATAAGACAACATCAGAAATAAGAAGATAAAAATTTTCAAATCATGACAGCTTTGTTAAGTTATAAATTCAATCTAAGTTCCAAAGTGACATCATGCAAAACTTGGTCATGGAACAAATACTACCACAACAGGCAACTGTAAGGACTGAATAGCCCCATATGGAATTGAAGCATCATTGAAGGGTATCTTATTTGATCCAACATTCACCATATTAGGCTTACAACCGTTCGACTTGCTTGAATAAAAATTGGTTCATTGCCCATAGGATGAGATGGAGCAGCATCCATGTGACACACTTTCTTCGCCTTCTTTTCTTGGACCTGTCCCATCAAGGAAACCATCAGAAAATGCTATTGCAGTATAAAAAAAATCTCCATCAATAATAAATGAGTAAAAAACATTCCAATGTAATGCGGCTTTAATAAGCTCTTCTCTAGCGCACTTTTCTGGGTCATTCAACAGTCAAATATTTACTCTAAATGCCTGGCAGCAAGCCTTTCTCACACTTTATAAACAAATAAAATAGTTATATCACAACACTTGGTTGTTAAATAGTAGGACTGAAATAAAACTGGATAACCCCTTGATAAATTATAAATCAATCACCCCCGAAAGGTTTGGTTCAGCTCAATCAACAATCAAACTGACATATGAACCTAAGGGTGACTACTAAAGGCATGGCCACTAATTCTAGTTTCTCTAACACCAAGCAAAGATCAAAATTAGTCCTATCCAACTAGCAGAATAAGGCCTTGTCAAACACTCTTTCTGGTGTTTTCAGCTGTAATAAATGTCTTCATCATAAGTTTTTTTGTGTGACACTAAGAACAGATAACGTTGATTTTCATGAATTCATCATATAAGCATGTCAGATCATCTGACATGGAAGAACTGGCAACAAAGATAAAACAGTCCCCACAACCCCCAAAAAGAAGCAATACATTACGGGGAGAAAAGGAAAAAGAAGAAGATGGCTGAATTTCAACCATTGTACAAGATACATATCAATTACTGCTAGATGATGTATACTCTTTCCATGTTCATGACTAAATCGGGAATATCTTCCTAAATTTTGAAGTTGGTACTATCATGGCAAGCAATGCAGCATATTATGTTTAAAAAAGAATCTTTGTCACACACATCAAGGAAATTAAAATATCACGGAGAAGTTCAATGAGAAATTTGAAAAGCAACCTTATTACCTTCCAAAGTTTGATGGTTTTGTCATTTGTTGAGAGAAGAAAGAGTGCCCCATTAGCTGTCTGGCACCATCGAATTTTATTGATTTTCTCCTCAATTTCTAAACTCTTAAGATAGTCAAACTGAATCCAAAAAAATAAATAGATGGAAAGAAATAATTATGATAAATCTGCAATATGTACAGCAAGAATCAACCAGTGAACCGGAAAAAGATGATACCTCAGGTTCATGGCTCTGAAACTCAGTTTTGTAATGAAACTCAGGATGTCTATTGGTTGAATAATCCATTTGCTCTAAATCTTTCTGGAGTTCCCCATGCTAGATGAGTTGCATAATATGAATAACAAAACTGTAAGACCAGGTTAAATTAAAATATATGTATGGGTACAGATATAAAACAAGAAAAAATAGATTGACTTACCTCCCTTGTATCTGTTCTTTCAAATAGAACAACTCGCCCACCACGATCACCAGTAGCAAGGTGGTTCCCAGTTCTATCAAATTCAATTGCAGATATGATATCAACTGCACACACAGGGGACAGGTGAGGTGAAAATACAGTAACATTAGACATGTGCATAGTGTAAAATAAATGTTGACTCTGCATTGTTGATGGACTTCTTCAAACCATTTAAGTTATTATCTGGCAATGCTGTTGGAAGGAGTGACTACAAATCCAAACATTTATCAAAACTATTTACATCTAAAAACCTACAAATTTGACCCCACATCAAAATACCAGCTAACATCACCTAACGGAACAATCACCAAGGCCAAGTAATGCAATTCAGTTTAAGTGAAAATCACATTTCACAACTGATAACACATGGATAAAATTTATCATGGCCGAGAAACATCAAGTACTAGATACACTAGTGAATTGTGACCAAACTATCTTAGCCAGTAATATCAATAAATAGGTTGATCAAACCAACTTCAACTCTTAGACTAGATTGGTCATCACTATGCCTTAAAATCAATCAGTTAATCTATTTCTTCTTCTTCATTTCTATTCCATTGTAAACTTTCTCAGTCCCTATTCTTTCTCTCCTTCCCTCTAAACCAGCTGCAAAACATCGAGCAACCAACCAAGTTTGTAGCAAGTAGATGAAAACAATCACAACACAATAGCATTTTCACAAAATTCATGTCCATTTTAGAAAGCAACACAGTAATAGCATGTAACAGAGATAAGCATTCTTTGTGCACAACACAATAAGAACACTGTTGAAGTCGAATCAGGTAAGCACTCTTCCCAGTGATATAATTTGACTGCAAACATGATTTACAACAAGACACTATGACGTCATCTGATCCATGTAGTTGATCCCACTTAACAGAACAACTGGATAAGGCTTAATTGTTGTTGTTGCTGTTGTCGTTTGTTTCTTCCCAATCAATCTATGCAAGTGATTCAAAACCCACCCCCCTAATCACAGAGAAATTCTTACACATGCCTGGCACGTCACATGCATATGCTCTACACCCATCAATTAAATGACACTTTAACTAAAAGTGAATGTTAAAGTTGGGTCATACCTAAAGTGTCACTTAATTATGGGCGTGGCGCTCAAGGAGCATGTAAGAATTTCTTTGCAATCACGAGTTTATTTTTCCAATCCGATATATGATCCCCAGAAAACACAAGTGCACAGTGTACTATAATCACCAGCAACTAATTCAACTCAACCATCCAAAACAAGCAACCACCGTATCCTACAAAATCTAACGCCGAAATTAACAAGAGAACAGAGTACACACTATACTATACACACACATGCAACTGTTAAAAAATAAAAAATAAAACCAAATTAAAAAAATCAGCTCCCAAAACAAAAAAATCATGTCCATATTCTATAAAAAGAAATCCGAAAACAAAAATGTGATTGAAATGAATAATAGCATATGGAATTAATTAACGATTTGTGATCAAAATTAGGCAAAATAAAAAAAAATTATTACCGTACCTTCCTGAATTTCTTCGCCGGCGGTCCTTTCTCCGAACACTTGCGAGAATTTCCACTCGAGCGACTGCCGCGGCGCTCCGATTTCGACACCGCAATCGCCGCCTCCGTTCATTATTTTTCCTGGCGAATGGAGTAACCAATGCGAAACCAAAACCGATCCGACACTGAAACTTCGGACACAAACACTTTCACGATTTTTTATTTTTCCATTCACGCGAATGATGATGATGAAACGTCGTCGTTCAGTTCATTTTTATTATAATTATTATTTTTTTGTTTGCAACACGCACTTCACTCTCTACTTCTTTCTTCCCCGCAAATTCTTCTACAACATAAGTGATATCGATCAGCTTCAACTTTTTCGTTGTCTCTCTTTCTCTGTTTTTTTTTTTTTTTTTTTTTGCTTATTGTTTCTTATTCTGAAGATGATGAGAACGACGAAGAATATGAAAGGAAATTCGTCGCAGGCGTTGTTATCTGCTCTTTCAAGTTCAGTGTGTTGAATTAGAGTTAATGGTTATTTTATTGCTAAAGTTTTATTTACGAGTCATTTTAATTTCTAAAGTAAGTAAATGAGTTAAATTAGTCTCCATAATATAAAATATGAGTTAAATTAATTTTTATTTTATTTTTATTTAATATTTTATCAATTAAATGATGATTTATAATATTAAGTGATATCTTATCATATCACATGTTATCGAAAGTAGAATGAAGTTTAAAATAACTTATTTTAATACTTAAAATTACATAAAATGAGTTATTTTATAATTTATAATGAATATTTAAATAACTCATTTTGCATAGTTTTAAACACCAAAATGAATCTTTTAAACTTAATTCTACTTCAGATTTCAAATAACACATGGTATATTAAGGTATCACTTAAGGTTACCTATCATCATTTAATTGATCGAATATTAAGTAAGAGTGGATTGGGGACTATTATGACTCATTTTAAAAGCTATGGATTAAAATGACACATAAATAAAAAGTAAGAGACTAAAATCAACATTTACTTATTATTTTTTATTTTTTGGGGTAAGGTTATATTGTATTGATTTGGCCGCAAAATATCGCTACTTACCATAAATAATAATAATAATTTACTTACCTGAGCTTTATGTTTTGCTCGTCGCCAATGATAATATTTTGGGCATAGTAGAATGAGATTTAGCTACAATTTCTTCTATCTATTTATATAGAAGACATCGATTTCTCATAATAATTTTATAAATCTAAAAAAAATTTAAGTAAATTTTATAATTAGAAAGTGTCGAAATAGATTTTATTAAATCATAAAAGAGATAAATATAATTTATCCTAATATTTTAAAAAAAATGCTATGAATCTTTTCTTTAAAAAATAAAAAAGAAAGAAAAATCTGCTTTAAAGTGATAATATTTTTAAAGTGAAAAATAAGTGATTAATCATCTTTAAATTGTTTGATAGAACTTACACATGACAATAATTATTGATTCAATAATGATTAATTATTCATTTTCTTACTTTATAGTTACTATTGTTGCTTTTTTGCATTAATTTTGATGCATTTGTAAAGGTATTCAATCATCATAAGTGATTTTGAGTAAGTATGCACTTTGGTCTCTTCAAGATTTGAGTAATATCAATTTAGTTCCTAAAATATTTTTAACATTAACATGTCCTTGAAAGTTAAAATATAACATATTAATCTTGAAAGTTATTTGACTTCAAATAGTTTCATGAAAGTAAAAATATGGCAAACTTACTTGATATTAATTAATTTCCTAAAAATCACACATGTTGTAGATGATAAATCAGATAGAAGTAAACGAGCAAATTAATTCAAAAAATAAGTAAAAACTTTCAAATTCTTCTGTGAAGTTTAAAAAACACCACGTGGCGCGGATAAAAGTCAATCAAATTAGTTTTTTGGAAAAGATTAAGTTGATTGATATTTGCCAATATGATGAACTAACTTGATCGACTTTAACTTCAAGGATCTTGGGAGCATTTTCAAAATACCAAGAACGAAACTTGAAGTTAATTGCTAACGTTGGAAACTAATTTAATGGCTTACTCGATTAAATTGTTTTCTTGAAGAGAACTAAAGTGATATCACATTTTCATTGTCAATGACCTATTTGATTTTAAAAAATGTTTAAGGAGTAATGTGATATCAAATTTAAACTTTCAATAAATAATTATTTTATTTATTTTATACATATTTTAATAATATGATCAATAACAACAAATGTGAAATTATAGTGACAATTAGAGCATTCAATTGTTAATATATAAAATTTCTTACCATTGACATATTAGTTTTCAAGTGTCAAAATGATGTTTAAATGTGATGTTAAGAGTTCATATGTAGGAGTTGATATTTTGCAACTTTTTTACTAACTGTCAATTTTTTAATGGACAAATTACATTAATTTCTCGTAAGAATTGATAAAATTTATTTCAGTTCATTTCTATTTGTAAAATTTACTCTGAAGGTCTTTGAAGTTGTGAAATCATTATACTGACTTCTTTTGAATTTGTAAACTTTTTACACTGATTTCCTTTTCATGGCACATTGAATAGTATGTTTAAAAGAGATTAGTGTCATATGGACAAATAAAGAAAGGATGAAATGAATTTCATTAAACCTTAGAGAAAGTCACATAGTTTGTCCTTTATTAAATTTAATAAATGATAAGTGAGATGAGGAAACTATGAACCATAACTAGATAAAATTTTATATGATCCAATAAAAAGAAAAAATAATATTGATATATGTATATGAAAATGAAAACTTTAATAACAATTTTTATTTAATTTTAACACACTAACAATATGAGTTTTGAACCAACAACCAAACTCACCTTAAAGCTTGGAGGAGGTGGATTTGATGGAGGATGAGAGTGGAAGGGAAGGATATCACCTTAAGGGGGTTAGGGTTCGAGTTTCTACTTTTGGGAAGAGAAAAACCTGAGTTAGGGTATATACGTGGCTCATTAAATGAAATTGCGTTGTTTTGCACTGTGCTGACATTAAATATGTTCATTGCAGCGAACCTGGAGAAACAATAACTCCCTGCAGTGAACATATCCCACTGCAGCGAGACTCTTGGTTTGCTCGTTGCAGCGAACATAACTCGCTGTAGCGAGGATGATCTGTAGAATTATGCAGCAACAGCACCCAGACTACACCTTTTGTGTCAGCACTCACTTAACTTTAAAACATAAATGTAAATAAGGAAATACCCCCCATTTGGATTTAAATAAAAAATCTAAAAAATCAAAACCTTAACCAATCAAAATCTAATTTTTGAGTTCTAGTTCAAATTCAAAAATTTTTATGATTTCTAAACTTGTGGACTAAATACGAAACGTTTAATAGTTTCATAAAATTCGTTAAAAATCACCCTTTAACTTTTTTTTTCTTAGAAACAATTACGGGACTTTTGATCCCAAGAATCTGGTTATATCATATAGCCCTCCAATGAGGTGTAAGATCCAGACTTAGCGAAATCCAGAATTCGGTAACATGGGTGGGTCCTAAGGGACTTTGAGGCCGTACAGAACTTGTCTGCTGACACGTGTACACCGGGTATTACATATACCTAGGTTTAGATCTTTATTTATTAATCAATGAGCCTTTCTCATAATAAATAAATACATAAAATATTGTTTTTTTTTTAATAAAAGATTGTACACAAACCAATTTAATTTTTATATGTCAAATGTATATTGTCAGTCAAATCAATAGAATTTAACTAAAATGACAAGTTGAATTTAGATTCTCTAAAGTAAAGATAACAATAAAATGAGAAAGTAAATTAACTTCCATTGAATCATTTATTAAGACACACAATGCAAGTTATTCATCAAAAGAGTGTTTAATCCTTTACTGTTCACTTATGTAACTTATTATGACTCCTAGCAGTTATACATATTTATTTTCGATAGACTAATCATGGTTTTAAAGTGTAGACCTAGACATATGTTTTAGACCAAAGTTTTGGGAATGGATTAAAGATATTAAACGTGGCTGTAATCTCTAAGTTTGTAAGCTTATGAGAATTTGGTGATAAAATGGTACATTGACAACACTTTTTCTTGTGGCTTGGGCAAAGAACAGATAATGCCAACGCATTAAGAGATGATGATGGATGAATAAAAGCCTTTTCTTCTTCCTCTTTGTAAGGACTCCAAACCATTTTTTTCTCTTTGGGGTCTCAGAATGGGGGTGTCTCTGGTTTTCATCGTGTATGGTGTGGTGATCAAGGACAAAGGAGGTAGTGGTTCTATGAATGTTTTACAGGGGTTGTCAGAGCTAGGGTGCTCGGAGTTAGCTTCGGAGTTGTCAAAATAACATGTGGTATCCTCTCTTGAAGTAGGTATGATGTAGGTGTGTGTATGGTGTAACATCCCTAAATTCATAGCTAGGATAAATATCGATTAATCCTAATTAGCGATTTAGAAGAAAGAGAGTGAAACCAATAGAATTTGGACAAGTGTTATGAAACATAACAAATATTATTAGAATATTCAAGTGTGTCTAGAGAAAAATGTAAAGAATTACAAAAATGCCATCACTTAGTGTAAATTACGAAAATACCCTTGCTATGTAAAGGAAATTACCAAACTACCCATGCCTTATTAATAAATGACAAAGATACCCTTATTCTATAAATGGAATTCCAAGAATACCATTGTCATTGTCTAATTACAAAAATATCCTTGTCTTAGTTAAAGAAATTACTACAATGCCAATTACAACAATGTCATTTGCACAAATCTCTAGATTTGTCAATACAAGAATGAATCTAGGCCATTGGATCAAGATGACAATATAATAATTCAACCACATACATCATGCATATTCTTAACCACATATATGCACATAGACAATCACATGCTACAAAGTTAAAAACACCTATTTAAAGCATAAGGTCACATGATGTAAAGCTATGATGCATACATGCATTAAAGGTTAGAAAATTTCCACTAACCATGCATGCCCAACAACATTTGTTTTCTTGCATAAAACATGGAGCATTTTCATCCCAAAATTAGGCCAACATGCTTACATAAAACATGGAGCATTTTCATCTCAAAATTTGGCCAACATTCTTGCATAAATTATGCTCCAAGAATTATTTCTTTAAATGTTTCTTGTCTTGATCCTTCCACTATAAATACTCTTCAAACTCTCTTCCATTCCTTACATTTCCAAGCCACAAAGAGGCCTTAGCATGTTTGCAAGAGCTACACCTACTAACTCTCATAAAATAAATACATTCTTGTTAATCTCAAAGCCTTAGAAACTCCCTAAGTTTTCTTTCTCTCTTATTCTTTCCCCATTATTTCTTCTTGTATTCTCTTCTTCAAACACTTCTCTTCAACATCTAAAGTTCATCCAAACACTTAAATCCTAAGCCCAAACTTTCAATAGCCCTTACAAGAGTTACAATCTTTGACTCTAGTGAGAAAATGTTTTCTTAAACACTCAAGTTCTGGAGTCAACATTGAAGGAGGACCATCCACTTCAAAGACTCTTGCTCAAGCTCAAGAAAGAAGATAAGGACTCTTTTTTAGACCCTACATAAGAGGCAAGAGTTTTTTCTTGATTTTTCAAGTATTGTTGGCTTCTAACCTTGCCCATGGATAGAATGCCTCAAGCTTAAAGTTATTGCCAAAAGTTTTGAATGATTGTTTGTAAAATATATTTTCCAATAGCATGACATGTTCTATTCTATTCTGAGTAGTTTTATGAATGTCATCATACTCAAATATATGTTAAAAGATGATATGTGAAACTTGAATTAATAAAAGAGACCTAAGACATGAAAATGGTAGGTGTTGAAATTTCTGATAGTAAGCACTTCGAAAAGTATTGTTCATAAAATATGAAGTATCTTGAAATTAAAATATTTTTACCATAAACTAACAATGGAAAAGTGGACTTGAGATAAGCTCACAGCTTAACCCCCTAAACCGTTGAGATCACAGCAATGGAAAGAAAACCATAAGGTTGTGGTGACAGCCACACTATGAGCTCATTACCCTTTTAGGGTGGTCTAATGTATTGATGTATTCATCCTGTGAGTAATTAAAAGATATGTCAATAAAAGAGAATAAAGTGTCATGCATGAACATTACGAATGGAAATGCTTGTGTGATTACAAAAAAGATACATGAGATTATTAAGTGATGTGCTGACTTGCAGTTGATGAGTTACGATAGATATGAATGACTCTGCTAATAAGAATAGTTTAAAAGTAACTCTACCTTGGCTAATCACGTTTGCAAAAATCTTGATAAATGAACCTTTACTTGGCCACAACTTTGTAATAAACCCGAGGTGGCTAGAGTGACAACGATGACATAATCTATACCAAGTTGAAACTCCTACTAAGAAATCCAGTGTTTCTCACTCCTTCATATATTTCTGTTGTTACCACCAGATACTGATGGACCCCGGCTATTCGAGAAGGGGAAAACCTCGCTTCCCTAAGTTAGGGCACACGGAGTATGGGGAGCCAGGGAGAAGGACCACTCCCGCAGCTAGACACCCCCTCAATTATGGTCCCAGCATGGGGAAAGGACCAAGTGAAGTACAACGACCATTAGTCATCAACATATCATCTGATTCAGAAGGACTGCCACCTAAGGAACAAGTACCCATCGAGACATCCTTTGACTTAGAGGGAGAGATTGTATAGCCACTCAACGTAGAGCCATCAAACGTGGTGTTCCCATGGCAATTAGATTATGGTTATGTTGTGGAGGAAGATGAGGACCTGAAGGAAAATTCTGAGGAGGACCTTGAGGAAAATCCCAATTAAGACATAGAGCCCATGGAAGATGATGATGCTGAGTTGTTTGTACCATCACCTTTTGGCTTCAATTATTTCCTAGATGAGCTCATGGAGGATAAGGAGGAGTTCCATCCGATAGTAGATCTTGTAGAGGAACCTGTGGAGATCACAGTATCTGGTATACCACTAGCCGAGCCTCAAATTAGACACTTGATAGGTTAAGAACCACTGCCACCACCTCCGTAGTGATTTATGCTAAGGATTTTCACTTTCCCATTATTGCTATCCGTATGTTGTATATTCCTTTTTCTATATACTATTTTATTTATATAGTCGTGTCAAAAGCTAGTAAAGTACTCACCCATGTAGGTGTAACTATGTAAACTCATGTTGAGAATAATGTATAATTATGCCATGTTATATTAAGTGTTCTAAATTTCTGCAATGTTATTACCGCTCAACTAATTTCAATTGTAGAATTTATATTATATCGGAACTATGATGTACATACCATTCACATTACAGGCTTAATTTTTTAAAAAGATAGATTCGTATAAAAAAAATTTCTTATCATTAATTTAAAAATAAAATCAGTCAAAGAGTATAAGTAACAACTAATAAAGTCCGGGTCTATTAGGATGTTACATATGGGGCTTCATCCTATATCTCTAGGACCAAGAAAGGGAGATCCCCCACTTGCCAGCTATGGATAATGAGACAATGGCATGAACAATGAGATTTTGTGGTCTCTATGCCTTGTTGAGGGGACGAAAGGAGGTGTGTGACTTCACATAATGACAAAATAGGCCTTTTATGAGAGATGGGCCAGGAAAGCTATATCAGTCACGTTTAGGATGTGTCCACCTTGGGCTACAAGTAATGAGAGGGGCAAATGGTTAGGACATATCCATATTAGATCTCAATGGTTCTTTCTCACATTGAATTTGGTCAGGACATCCTTATTCCTAGGAAGAAGAGAAAGGCAACTCCATTATCTCATGGGATGTCCCTTGCAAGCCCAGATGCCTTAGGTGGGGGTAACAAAACCCCAAATCCTATCAAACCACATAAGAAATAGTTCCCTAGGTTCTAATATCAACTCTAAGAGTACTCTATAATAGGATTTCATCTTATCGACCTACTCATTTTAAGGGCTTATATTAGGACCAATTTTCTTCTTTTGCCACAACATTATGATTAATATGATTTAAACCCACATGATAATGAAAAAAAATGATATTGAACAACATATATTTCAAAAAGTTGTGTATATCTATTTGATACTTGTGTTAAACTTCAATATCTATCATTTGTTGGTTCAAGTGAATACATGTTATTCATATTTAAAATTTTAAATTCAAGTTTTATGTATGAAACCAACCAACATAAAAAAATCTTAAACCTCATAATCAGTTAGCCTAATTCAAACAAGATTAATTAGAGTTTAATGAACTTGAGATACTCATCACTTGAGATACAGGCAAGTAAGATTGAATACAAACAAAAAATACTATCAATCCAATGTACTGCTTGAAATGAGTGTGTTAAGTCTGGCCGATTAAGCATTACTCAAAAAACCAAACCATCATTTCAAACTAAACATTCCAAGTCCCAACCCACTAACATGGAATAAGAAGTTATTAGGTATGGACTTGATCAACATTTAACTTATTAGTCAAACACGAGGCGTCTTATTTATTCCCTAGTTTATCAACATACATTTGCAGCTTTAGAAAAAAAACGAGAGAGAAACAAGCATATCTCACAATGCAAATAAATGGAAGCACTACAAAAGCTGCAAAGAATGTGAGAGTGGACACCACAAAAGAACCTCCAGATATGTGATATTGTAATATGTCAACACATCTCCACCTTACATGGGGCGCTTCTTAGCAAGGGAAGCTAAGGCGAATTGCTTATTATAACATATGTAGCTTATTATAAATTATAATAATACGAGCCAAGAAATGAACATAGTTGACCTCATTTGGTCCGCCAAAAGAGGAGCTCCTTGCACCTATTGATCTTCTTCTGCAGGTAGAGGATCCCATAAAGTAAAGCCTCAGGAGATGGAGGATAGCTTGGGACATACACATCAACAAGAACAATCCTGTCACACCTCAAACAACAGAGTAAGAATAGTGATAGTATCCACCTCTGTTAGCACAACTTCCCATCGAGATGACCCACTTGGGCTCAAGCATTTGGTCATAAACCCTGCAAGAAAATTCTAGCATCAAGAACAATGTATTGAGTTCCCAGCATTAAATAGAGGAAACATAGCAATTCGGGGAGGGAGGAATAGAAAAGAACATAAACTTATGGTATGTTTGGTTTAGGGGTAAAAATGAATGTGTTTACTCTTGTTTTTACCCTCCAACCAAATATACTCTTAAGAATAAATAACAAAAAGCACCCTTAATGTTTGAAGAAAAAATACGCCAGCCCATTCTTCTTTAAGTGATGGATGCCAATAATGACCCTATTAACTAATTTTTTATTACTAAAAAAGAGTAAAATATAATAAATATTTATTATATAATATTTATTATTTTTAAATAAAATACCATTTTATTAATATTTATATATATTAGTTTTACAAAGTAAAATATATGGTGGTTATAATAATATAAAATATAAATATATTTTTATTATTCAATTTAATTTTTAAAATTTACCATATAAAGAGAACAAATTATTAATAGTAGTAATAAATTGTAAAAATTAATTTTTAAAAATAATAATTATGTATTTTCTCATCTTTTAATTTTAGAATATTAATTTTTATAAAAAATTATTGTTAATATCGTATATAAACATAAATCACAAATAACATAGCAAGAAGAATTACTGTAAAAAAATATATAGTAATATTCTAAAACTAATAGTTGATAAAAAATTTATTTTTATTTTTATAGAAATAATTATTATAAACTAATAATAATAATAACAACAATAGATTTGATTAATGAGTTTAATTTTGTTACACTAATAACATAATTGTTTTTACAAGTTATTCAATTATATATTGTCATACATACGACAACTTTATCTCAATAAAATTATATTTAAATACAATGTAACATGTTCAAATACCAAACAAAAAAAGAGTAAAAGAAATTAGTATTAATTTTACACATTCAAATAATGTATTTTCCAAAGTTATGTAATATGTTTTTTTCAAATGTCATTCTAATTATATTTGATGGTACTCGAATTTAATTGGAAGCCCAAAAAGTGATCGAATTTCTGAAACATGTTTTTGCATTTTTTTTCCTGTATCATAACTACCTTTTTTCCTTTTCAAGTGAATTGACGCTCTTTCCATTTCCTCTACAATGTTACCATTGTAATTTGCAGGACTTAGACCTTCTTTTTCAGTTTCTTTTTGTAACTCATTGTTCAATTGTTTTGGTGTTGAAGATTTTCATGGCTGAATTGTAATGTAGCGTCATATTTTAATTAGAGATGTATACTATGATCGGTAACAATTAAACTCAATAAGATGGATAATAAAAAAAAAATAAAGGAATGTTAGAAGTGATGTACAAAATGTTATACCATGTAATATATAATATTTTGGGTATAACTTTCTTTTATTTTTTTAATATATATTTTATTCAATTTAGTTGTTGTCAAACATAGTATTTATCACTAATTAAGATAATAGCCCCAAAAAAATTTTAAAAAAAAAATCTATTTTACCATTCAAGTTAAATGAAATGAAAATTTTCAGTATAAAATAAATTTTGTAAAAATTTATAGATAGCATTTAAGATTAATATGGTATGGTGTAATTATGGCATTTAACAGCTCATCATAGATTCCACAATATATGCATCACATTTTTTTTTCAAGATTCTAATTTTTTCATCATAGTCTAAAGTAACTATTTTTTGGTATGTACTCATTGAATTGAATTTTTCTTCACATCCATAAGCATATGATTTATTCTATTGTGGTCTATACTCATGGCCTTGGTCTATGATAATATTACTATACACTTTTTTTTTAATTCACTTCATTTGATGAAAATAAAACATTTGTTTATGATGTGAAATAAAAAGAGATTTGTACAAATTGAAGATCGTCATACATATAGTTTCCTTATGGTTAAAAAATGAATAAAAAATTAAAATAAATTGAAAAAAGTAAAATACCAAACTAAAATTAAGTAATAAAAACATTAAAATACGGTGGACGTGGGCTCTATAGTCATTCATTTTAGTGGATTGAACCTGCTAAATTAAAACTGAAATCAACTTAGATAACCTCCACCCTCTATCATTTTCAGTTTGTTCGATAATTGTCTTTTGAGAGAGAATGTTAGTGGATTGGTGAAGAATTGATTGAAAATGGCAAAGACGATTTTGTTTAAAATTGTTAGAACCAGAGGAGTTATTTGTTGAATTTTAAGTGAATAAAAAAAGTTACAAACGTGAATGAGTCCATAATTGAATGAGAAAATGAGTAGTGGACATAGCCTACATTGTTTACTTATGTAAATGTAAAATTAGGATAAAAAAGTACGTGTGGGGCACTTAAAATGATCATTCATCACCTTTTTTTTTGTAATATTATTGTTATTATTCGTGTTAATTATTAATATTTATGTTTATAGTATAAAACAATATATTTATTCTTTTTGAACAATGAACCAAATAAATTAAGTCAAACACATTATACATAATCATGTAAAAATTCTTTCTAAAAATTAGTGACTCACAGTAGCCATCCAAACATCAATTGCAAGATCTTCACCAATGCATATTAGTTTCCAATTTGTTGTTCTGTTCTTCCCACCGAATACATCCCATCCCCATGGTAATGATTCGTTCTTTGTTATAAGGGCGAAACCTGTTTGTCAGTTTTATCAAATAAAATAATGAACAACAACACAAAAGGCACTTCACTGATTTTGTCAGGTTTGAAATAGAAAAGGAACATTCAACAACTATATAACAAAGAATAAGTAGATAAAGGAAACGTAAATCAAAGTCCATCTGGTCTCAAAATCCTCTTCCAGAAGTTAGTGCATGCATTCCATAGTAGGCGTTGAGAACAAATTTTTATTTCTAGAAAAAGGACAAAATTTAGGCCCCATGGTATTTGTCATTCATCAACAAAATCTATACAACATTTGTTGTTTAAATCAACTAAAATAGATGCAAATACTTAGCATTGAAGTGTTTATGAGTGATGACATGTATAAACTCCATCTCTATAATCTCCATTCTAAGAGGACACTAAAACCAACCCCTATAATTGACTTTATGTATAGTATAAAGTTCATCCCTATAGTTTAGCCTAATTTTAAGAGGACATGGAAACTAACCCCCTGTAGTTGTGACAGCAAGTTTCCTTGTGTTTATTGTGCAGATTTTTATTAATTCTCTTGAAAATCAGCATTCATGGTTATTCCCTTAAAAAGTTAACATAGTGGAAAGATGAATTGTACCCAAATGTCACAGCCCATGGTAGTAGTGGTGATGCGGAGTCCTTTTCGACGGCGGCGTGCCTTGGCGTCATGGAGGAGTACATGGGCAGAACCAAATCCGAGCTGACTCGGTTTGGTTTCTTTTTTGCTTCAATTTGGTTTCATCACTATGTTTTTCATTGTTTCTTACAAATTAACAAAATTGATTTTTCATCCCTGACTTCATCTTTTGCAATTTGGTATGATTGTGTGATAACAAAATTAACAAAACTCAAAAACTAAGTAAAATAAAAAATACCCACGTAAGTGTAAGCATTGACAGATAATCATCATCATCTTCTATGGCAGTGCCATCGTTTGGAAGAAGATCAGGTGCACCATTCCATTTCCTTAATTTGGGACCCCTTAAAATGAAAGAAAAGTCGAGAACTACTCTTTAGTGTACTGAAACAGGACTTTAAGAACAAAAATTAGGTATCCCCACCTTCAATGTAATCAAGAATTTGGTAGATGAAACTGGGTTCTTCTTAATATGACACATAACAGCAAGTGGAAAAATAGAACTGCTCTCTTCATTGAATGGGAAAATGGAACCAAGTGATATTGCTGAACTTTAGAATCCAAAAGAACTACTTCTTTCATTTGGTGTTGTGGATAATGGAACATTGTTGGTTTTAGAATGGGAAAATGATATTTTTGTGAGTGGGGGGTTGCAGTTAAAATGTGTAGGTGTGGATGAACGTGGGTGCATGGTTCCAGATTTTTTATTTTTAAATAATTTTTTATTTCAATATTTCAACATTTGCATAGTGGCTCAAATCCAATCAATGGACTTGAGATCAATTGAAAACAGTCGACGGAATTGAAATCAAATTTCATTTTGATTAGGAGACACCAAAAAGGTAGTTATTTTTAGAATCCTCTTTATCTAATAGTATAGATTATAAATTATGTTTACCATAGAAACTATACTTTCTTTACTTGGAAATGAGGATTACATATCACAAGAAACCAAATAAAAAATTAGTATAATTAATATAATTCACCTTTTCTTTTCCCTTTTTTTGGACTATAATTTATATTTTCTTTACGCTAATCACATTAAAGTTACATTAATTGCAATGAGATTTAAATCTAAAACCTCATGTACACTACCCATAGTATTCAAACCACTCACCATTTTGGATACAAGCTGACATAAATTAATCATGTGTAAATTATTACCAATTCAATGAATTGTGTAAAAGACAAATTATTGATGATATATTATCTTTATAATAATATATATTAGCTATTAGTTAACAAGCATATTATATTCTATTAAATAATATTTCTAAAAATTCTCTTTGTTTAAAATTTTATTTATTTCTATTGAATGATTCTTAAATATTGTATAAATTATTATAACTTAATTTAGTATGAGTAAAATTTTGAATTTAGAAAAACCTTCTAATTGAGTACTAAAAAGTTGTATCAATGCTATTAGGTAATAATCTACTTTTATACCATTATTGTATGCTCAATGTTTTTTTGGAGTATAATTAGGAAAAATGTTATTATAGACTCGAGTTTATGCTGAATTCTGCATGTAACAAGATCTCAATGAGTATTTTTATAATTTTTTTATACTTTTAACTTTAAATTATGCCTTGAATGATTAATATGTTGTCATGTGCAGAGTTTAATATGAACCAAAAACTGTATTTATCATTACTTGTATAATTGAAAGCTCACTTACATAAGTTAATTATATTGTACAGAGACCTTCCAGGTGTTATACACTCATTTATGTTACACTCATTTATTTATGAGTTTCACCAAGTTACTATGAGTATATAAAAATAATGTGTTAAAATTGAGTTCACTTAAGAATCTCTCTAAACTTATAAGCTATGGATATTAAAGTAAAATATTTCACTATTTTTTAATTTTGGAATATCTGACCACGACCCTGTTAATATGATACAGCCACAAGTTCCCAAAAGAATGAATAACAAATAAGAGAGGGAAAAGAGGAAGAGAATAATAGAAACACAAATAGGATTAAAAGAGTGGGAGGATAGGAGAAGCATATCATGTTCTGAGTGACCCAAAAAGAAAATCAAAGCGGCGATCCAGTTACAGCTAACCATGTTTTCCAGATGATGCTCATGCCCATGTGTGGTCATTTATTTGGGTGATATTATTTCAACACATAAAAAGTGAGTTTTAATGGACATCCAATCAAATCTAAATGTGAAAAATTAAAGTTTACATTTTTAAATAGGGATCATATAAAATTTAATATTGAAAAATTGGATGTTAACACAATATTGAAAATGTGGACGGCTAAAATAACATTTTAGATAGGATTGTGCTACTTTGTATCCCAGAGAGTCCCAGGTTAGCAATCAGCTTGACAATTAAAAGCCATAAATAAATAAAAGACCCACGTCATGTGATCACCTATCCCGCAGTTTTGATCTATTTAATTAACAAAACTGCATTTCCCCCTATCATTGTCAAATAGTACTGGCCAAAATCCTTACACTCACAAATAATACTTCAAATTTCAACACTACACCACACAACCCTCTAGTACCATAGGCAATATCTGCTGAATTTCTAGCTTTTGATTATTCATGCGTTCCTGATTTGTTTGATGGGTAAATTGAATTGGTTTCTAAGGTCACTGTGGTATCAATTTAATTTCTCATTCAATGACTCAGGAGATGATAATGGCTTCAAATTACAGATAGATACTGATTATTTTGATTGCAAAAAATTAATTAAATAAGTGAGCATGCTGTTGGAATTGCTACTATTTTTACGACCACCACAATAGTAATATTGCTGTCACAATGGTTGCACAACAATTTAAAACCATGAAAGCAATACACCCGAAGTCATATATGAGCATTGAGCAGCAAGGATAGAACAAAGGGCAGCAATTTCTATGAGGAACATTATGTGAACATTCAATACTGTTGCTACATTATATACAACAAATAGTTTTTTTTTTTGTTTCATTATGCAAAGCCGATGTGTGATGTGTCACCACAATGATTATAAACTTTGGAGGTCTTATATGGCTTGCACGTTCACAAATCCGACACAACAAAGAACAGTGAAAGGTTGTAGAAGTAGTATCATTGGTTTGATTAATCTTTTCATTCTATTGATATAATGATATCAAGTTAATTATATAACATTGATGATGCAAAAAAGAAAGAAAAAGAGGAAACTATAGAGAGACTCACTCACTCACTACCATTCCAACCTAACAGCCTTTTAAATTTTTGCATCTGAGGTAGACTAAGCCAGCACAATAGTGTGTGTAAGCCCCAAGCATAACCAATACATGGAAAAGTTGGTGACTGTGGCCAGCAATATCAAACTTGCCAAGCATCCACCTTTCTGGTATCCTTGTAACATAGATTAGAGCCCCTAATCTCATAACTAGTTGTTTGCATGGCCTCTGGCTGATGCCAATGGAATATTAGCTTATGCATGATAGGTGTCACGCTCGAAAACCCCATCAAAAAGAAAAGGGAAGCATGAAACTTCCTAAACTCTGACTTTTGAAAAGATGGGAGAAGAGAGAATACAATAGTAGCAACCCCCATCACTGTTATGAAGCCTAAGTAGAGGAAGCAAAAAAAATGGGTATGAATGAGTAATATATAGGTGGGTAGAATGAAGTTGCAATTAATGCAACAATCCCAGCATATTCATTTCTAAGCATGATGTAGGAAAGGCACTCTAAGTGGCAAGCAAGGAGGTGGCAAGTGCTACTAGCTAGCAAGCAGAACATGGCCCCACCTAAGAAGCCATAAAAAGGCCACCTTGTAACCATTAAGTCATCTTTCACACCATTCTACAACCAATATTAAAGAAAAATGGAAATTTTTTTGTAACATTAATGTCTATGCAAGTGTAACCTTATATAAGTGGCTTTTTACTTGGACATAACGAAAAAGTGATTATCAAAATATACAAAATTTGAATCAGGTTAGTTTTATTTCTCATATACTTGTTATTAACCAACAAGATTCATTGCGGTTACTTCATCATCATAAATTTAATGTTTTAAAGATACATCACGATTTGAGAACAGATAAACAGAATATTATTACAAGATCCTATTCCGACGTGAAGAGGAATAGGAACTTACAAGGGAAAACTGCTCGGGCAAGCAATTGGCGAGAAGTTCCATAGCACTCCAACCTAGTAATGAGAAGTCCAATGAATAAAGAGATGTGCTCAACTCATTTTTAAGTTCAAGAATGTCAGGCATATTGGGTAGTGAAGGTAGACAATTCAAGATCTCTAAGCGAATCCTATTCAAATAAGCTTTTCCGATCAGTTCAGGCAAATTTTGAAGGGAATTGAAATCCACAACCATTGGAGCCTTCATGGTAGTGTATATGGTCAGAAAAAGGAAAAGGAAGAATCCAATCAAATGCCTAAAACAATATCATTAGCATTACAATTAAACACTACTTCTATTATTCTTTCCTAAAATTAAACACATAAACTATAGTGACATTTTATCATGACATGTGGAGATAAAATATTTAATTTGTAAAACTAAAACCACAACATATATACTTGCAAGGTTGACAAAAGAAGCCAGTTTAGTAAAGTAATTTCATATAGTGAAGTATATTTGTACTTTTACTTACATCCAAACATTAAGTGTCTCGTTATGAATTGAGAAAATGCTAAGGAATATCTGCTTCAATGGCCACTCTGCTTGATAATGACCTAATATGTACTCATTATCCCTCAAGTAACGTGGCAGTGAATTGTATTCCACAAGTTGATATTTTATTTTATTTTTCCATAGCCTCACTCCCTTCCATTCCCTTAAAAATTATCTTCCATCTTCATGTACCTTTTTAGGAGAGGTAACCCTCTTCATATGCACCACCTATCATCTTTGAAATCTGGATACAAAGACAATAATGATACATTCTCAAAATGTGTCAATTTCGAGAAACAAGATCAGAATTGGATTTGGAAGCCAATGTCATGGCAAAATGAAAAAAGGGCTTGGTAAATGATCTAACCCGGCTGATGGCAATAGCTCTTAACTACATTTCATTCTTGAGTAAGTTAAAGAATTGGTTGATAATTATGATGCACAGGTGAATCAGCTTATTTTAGATTGTGAAGATTCAAGAAATTCTTCACCTTAAAGCTAAAGCAAAGTATACCTCCTAGTCCAATCATGCTTTTGGACAACCATTTTGAGTCTAAGCGCCCACATTATAACATTGTTTGTTCTATTGGGGAAAAAAAGAGACATTTGTTATAGGCTTTAGAATTCATTTTTTATTGGTCAACTGATTTAGAATTTATTGCTACATGTTCGTTACAGATGGCCCTATTATTACTCCTAACAAGAAGAGAGGCCTTCTTGCACAAAAAACGTATCCTTAAAGATCACTGAAATTGATCAAGGTTATTATAGAGAATGATATGGGTGTAATTGAGTAGGTAAGATATCAAATTTGCACGTGCTACATGAACTACAAGACACATACACACCAACCGTAAGACAATACATTAGTACGAAATTTGGACTTGCCTGAGATTTTAGTGGAACTAAAAGATACCAAAGGATAACTCTGCAATGCTGGGAAGATGAAAGAGACAAATTAAACCGGTGGGAAAATCCTCTCTCTTAGAGGATAACGTGGCATCAGAAAATGGTCCCTCTACATGAGACCATACACCAGACTAGCGGCAATTTAATATGGCACTTCAGAAGCTCATCATGACACCTATTACCTATTCTTTAGGCTCGCCTAGTTACAGCACACAAATGAAGACAACTCCATAAGTGGTGTTGGCCTTTAATATGACTAACGATCCTATGTTTTGTGGCAGAAAAGGTCAATCTTATTTTCTTTGTCGGATTTATATACTATATATATGTAACTATTATTATTACTTATAATAATTAAATGTTACTATAAATTCATTGTTATATTATAACCTATAAAAACTCAATGTCTATTTTATGATAATTAATATAGAAGTGTACAAAAATAGTGTGTTAATTTAAAATTGGCACCTGTTTTCCAGAATCTCAAATGAAATAAGCTCTGTTCCACGTGGTTCTTTCCTTGACTTAAAACAGAGCAAATTACGTCTCTTTAATAACTACATTATAACGTAACACTATAGCAAGGATATATAAAAACAAAGAAAAAGATTCCCATATCACAACGTTATTTCCAATCAAGTCAAAGTGAAACAATGTTGTGAGAAACTGCAGAGAATTTCTTAAACAAAACTGGGTGAAAGGTAAACCATCTTATACATATAGCTCAAGAAGCAACTTAAAGGGCTAGGAAAAGCTTATCAAGTTTTCATAGCAAAGCATAGAATTCGTTGCTTCAAACATCAGCATTGTATAGGCTGAACTTCTCCCACCACTGCAAACCACTGTCCTTGCAGGCCTCATCATCTTCACAGGAGAGTGTCGTGTCCAAAATGAAAGCAACTATTGCAGCTATTGTTGCAGGCGACATGAAGATCACGGTCACAGTATCGTTGAACTGCAAAAAGTATCAATTACAAAGGTAAATTTCATTTTTATCGTGCATACTTACAACAAATGAATTAATATTTTCAATGTTGAGTTTGTGTATGTTCATTGTTCAGATATCATTCTCACTCATCTAGGACCTGCGTAATCATGTTTTACTTAATAATATTCTTAGAAATGTTGTGGTGTGGAGATGCCGAGGAAGAATGACAAGCCTAACACGACTTTGGTTTTGAAACTGTTGAGGTTGTAGAACTGTAGAAATCCAAGACCCGCAGAAGCTACATATACCAATTACCAATTTACAAACTCTGGTCAAGTTCTCTGTAAGAACACAGCCGCAGTCGGAAAACTCACAAAGGCAATTTGTTTAGAGTAAAACTTACACACATAGCCAAAGAATACACAATATAATGCTGCCATGATTGGCAAAGGCACAGAAGCAAAAAATGCCCTAAATTTTCCTCGTTGAATGGACAATACATATACGCAACACAAAATAATATATATAGGAAACATTAAGGCAGTCTATTCTGATTTTTTTTTATTAATCTAAAGGAAAGAACATTAAGTTAGAAGATCACCAAAGACGTTGAAGTTGCGAAATTGATCTAACATACCAAATACATAGAAGAAAATCATAAAGCCAGCTGATATTTGGATAACTCTTCGGCTTTCCACTCTAGTCAATGCCAATAAACCAGCATTTTCCCTAAAATGATAACCTCCCATTATGGAGTACATCCATTAATTGGTCAAGGGACAAATAGGATACATTCATGAAAACATTGAAACAAAAAATAATAAGTGTTATGCCGCACTTACACTGAGTCCAGTGAAGGTTACATATGAGACTACGGAAAGTGGGGTAAGGAACCTAAAGTAGCAAAGAAAGAAGCAGTGCACCTTTTTTGATATAAAATGTCAATAGTGATTAAAGGACTTGATCAACCATACCTAGCCAAGATAGCTGAATGCAGTTTAGTTTACAAACTTGACAGCGTTCCTCCAAAAGCCCAAGAATTCCATAACCATCTGGAAACATGCACTTATGATCAAGGCACCTTGTATCCCCCTAATTGTTTGAGTTAACCTCTGAGAAAGTCACCCATTTGGACTAAGTTAGCAAAACAACATTAGAGAATAGAATAAATGTAGGAGTTGAAAGATAGAACTAGAAAAAATAGTCTCATTATAACCTCGTAAGGATCAGCATATGATTCATATCTGCTGGCTTGGGCAATTGAAATTATGGGTATTATGTAAGTGAATGAACCAACAAATACAGTTAGCAGTCTAGTTTCGAACAAGGATTGAAGAAAGGTGCTTAGTCTAGAAACAAACAATAGGCTCTGTATCACCTTAGCCTTCTTTGCCTTCGATATTAAATGGAAGAATCCAATTAATTCACGCTATTTCAAAATCTTAATTAGACTGGAGAAAGAAAGAAATAGGAAAAAAAAAGAAAGGAATATTGCTAACATTGCCTCCACCCATTTGAGGAACAACTAAAGTTGGAATCAGAACGGTCATGCCTAGTGTCAGAATGTAATGCTGGAACCCTAAAACCACCACTATAGTTTAAAGGTGAAGATAAACAGTTTAAATTTAAATGAAAAGTTTAAATAAGTAAGAAAATAAGCTTGATGTACAAAGCTCAAAGGCTTCAATATTTGATTCGCAAACAAAGCATAGTTTTGTGCGATGTATGTTAGTATTTAGTTGCTACTACTAGTGTCGAGAATCAATAAACCAAACAAAAACATGTTTGATTGCATCGTGCAAAAACTGAAATGGAGGCACAAAAAGTAAAGAATAGAATCTAATAACGCCATGGAGGAGGGCTGTTAACACGATACTCCTAGCAATTGGTCTTTCACTGGATGTGGTTGCACTTGCACCTCCTTCTGGGATAGGCATTTTGTTGTTGTCACCACCGGTATTCTTGCCAGCACCATGGTCAGTATTCTTGTCTATTGTAGTCTTTGTCATTGCTTCGTCGACTTGATTTGAGCCATACATTTGCGAGCGGGGAGGACGCTACCAGTATGGAAATAGGTTGATGAAGTGAAAACAAATGACTCTCCCCTTTTTCATTTTATAGAACGTTTATTAGTCATTAATTTAATTATTGAGAATGATATCTAGAAAATCCTGTAATGAACAAATAATTCAAATTCTCTTGGTTTGATCAGTTACAAACAGGAATTGAAATTATAGACCATTTAAGCTGCCAAACTCATTGATTATCATTATATTCCTTTATGATAATTTAAATAAATTGATTCTTGTAGGCACAGAGATCTTCAAGTGAGATTTTGGAATTCTCCTTTAATCTTTTTGCAGGTATTCTGTGTACACCACACCCAGAGTTTATAAATGGAGCTTCAAAGCCTTTGAAGTAAACCTCATCTCTATTCCCCTGTCAATTCCATTCTCTCTTGCATTGCTCCATCACTCACTCCTATCTCTTCTTTCTGTGACAGTATTAAAAACCAGAAAGACAAAGTTTTTTTTTTTCCAATTTGACTAGTCCTACATCCTACAGGACACAACAAAAACATGGAATAGTGATATCTGAGCATTGAGCAGTAAGGCAGAACAAAGGACAACAATTTCTGTATGGAACATTGTTTGAACATTCAACATTGCTGATACAATATATACAACACAATTTTCTTTTTTTTGGTTTCATCATGCAAAGCCGATGTGTGATGCGTCACCACAATGATTATAAACTCTGGAGGTCTTATATGGCTTGCATTTTCACAAAAACAACACAACAAAGAACAGTGAAGGGTTGTAGAAGTAGTGTCATTGTTTTTATTAATCTTTTCATTCTATTGATATAATGATATCAAGTTAATTATATAACATTGATGATGCAAAAGAGAAAAAAGAGAGGAAACTACAGAGAGACTCATTTCACTCAATTCCATTCCAGCCTAATAGCCTTTCAAATTTTTCCATCTGAGGTACACTAAGCTAGCACGATAGTGTGTGTAAGGCCCAGCCACAACCAATACATGGAAAAGTTGGTGACTGTGGCCAACAATATCAAACTTGCCAGGTATCCACCATTCTGGTGTCCTTGAACATAGATTAGAGCCTGCAAGCCATAAAGAACTCCTATTAGGATCAAATAACCAGTTGTTTGCATGGCGTCTGGCTGATGCCAATGCAATATCAGCTTATGCATGATGGGTGCCATGCCTGAAAACCCTATAAAAAATAAGAGGGAAGCACGGGACTTCCTAAACTCTGACTTTTTAAAAGATGGGAGAAGAGAGAATGAAATAGTAACAACCCCCATTACTATTATGAAGCCTAAGTAGGGGAAGTAAAAAAATGGGTCACACATGAATGAGTAATATACAAGTGGGTAGAATGAAGTTGCAATTAATGCAACAATCCCAGCATAGTCAATTCTAAGCATGATGCAGGAAAGGCACTGTGAGTGGTAAGCAAGGAGGTGGCAAGTGCTACTAGCTAGCAAGCAGAACATGGCCCCACCATAGAAGCCATAGAAAAGCCACCTTCTAACCATTAAGTCATCTTTCACACCATTTTGCAACCAATATTGAAGAGAAATGGAAACATTTTTGTAATATTAATGTCTATGCAAGCATAACCTTATATAAGTGGCTTTTTACTTGGACATAAACAAACAATGATTATCAAAATATACAAAATCTGAATCAAGTTAGTTTTATTTCTCATAGACTTGTTATTAACTGTTGGGCAGCGAAATCCCAACATTAACCAACAAGATTCGTTGCGGTTACTTCATCATCATAAATTTGAGAATAGATAAACAGAATATTATTACAGGATCCTATTCCATCATAAAGAGGAATAGGAACTTACAAGGGAAAACTGCTCGGCAAGCAATTGGCGAGAAGTTCCATAGCACTCCAACTTGGTAATGAGAAGTCCAATGAATAAAGAAATGTGCTCAACTCATTTTTATGTTCAAGAATGTCAGGCATATTGGGTAGTAAAGGTAGGCAACTTAAGATCTCTAATCAAATTCTATTCAAATCAGCTTTTCCGATCAGTTCAGGCAAATTTTGAAGGGAATTGAAGTCCACAACCATTGGAGCCTTCATGGCAATGTATATGGTTAGAAAAAGGAAAAGGAAGAATTCAATCAAATGCCTAAAACAATGACATTAGCATTAAGCAAAGAAATGTAAAAAGATTAGGCATTTACAAAAGTTAACTACTTCTATTTTTCTTTCCTAAATTAACACACATCAACTATAGTGACATTTTATCATGACATAAGGAGATAAAATGTTTAATTTGTAAAATTAAAACCACAACATATGTACTTGCAAGGTTGACAAAAGAAACCAGTTTAGTAAAGTAATTTCAGATAGCGAAGTATATTTGTACTTTTACTTACGTCCAGACATTGAGTGTCTCGTTATGGATTGAGAAAATGCTAAGTAATATCTGCTTCAATGTCCAAAATGAAAGCAACCATTGCAGCTACTATTGTATATGACATGAAGATCACAGTCACAGTATTGTTGAACTGCAAAAATAATCAATTACAAAGGTAAATGTCATTTTTACCATGCATACTTACAACAAATGAATTAATATTTTCAGTGTTGAGTTTGTGTATGTTCATTATTTAGATATCATTCTCACCCATCTAAGACCTGTGTGATCATGCTTTACTTGATAATATTTTTTGAAATATTATAGTATGGAGATGCCGAGGAAGAATGACAAGCCCAACACGACTTTGGTTCTAAAACTATTGAGGTTGCAGAATTGTAGAAATCCAAGACCCGCAGAAGCTACATATACCAATTACCAATTTACAACCTTTGGTCAAGTTCTCTGTAAGAACACAGCAGCAGCCAGAAAACTCACAAAGGCAATTTGTTTAGAGGAAAACTTACACACATAGCTGAAGAATACACAGTATAATGCTGCCATGATTGGCAAAGGCAAAAAAGCAAAAAATGCCCTAAATTTTCCTGGTTGAATGGACAGTACATATACACAACACAAAATAATATATATAGGAAACATTAAGGCAGTCTATTCCTATTTTTTTTTTAATTAGTCAAAAGGAAAGAACATTAAGTTAGAAGATCACCAAAGATGTTGAAGTTGCAGAATTAGTCTAACATACCAAATACAGAGAAGAAAATCATAAAGCCAGCTGATATTTGGATAACTCTTCAGCTTCCCACTCTTGTCAATTCCAATAAACTAGCATTTTCCCTGAAATAATAGTCTCCCATTATGCAGTACATACATTAATTGGTCAAGGGACAAATAGGATACATTCAAAAAAAACATTGAAAAAATAATAATAAGAGTTATGTCGCACTTACACTAATGCCGCACTTCCAGTTACACAACCAAACATGCCATTGAGCAAAGAATCTACTCCCTAAAGTAATGGTCAGAATGACACAAACAAAAATCAACCATAAGTTTCATGTCCGTGTGTAGAGAGAATTAAAAAGACATAGTGAATCTCACCTCCCATCCAGTTCCGTAGCCAACAATAGAAGGTGGCACAGGTGTTGCACTTCCATATCTTACCGCAGCATAAAATGTACCAGTGGACTGCATTAAAGTATGAAAAATGTTTAATTTTGAATCTAAAATAAGCTGGGGACTATGTGCATTCTTAACTTTTTTCTCAGTTTTACATGTATTTAATTATTAAATTCTAGAGCAGTTGCATTGTACATCTGCCAAATGATTGAAACATGGAATTTTGTAAGGGAACTATAGTGCTTACCTCAAAAAGAGTAGAAAAAAAAGCAGTTGTCATAGCAAAGGCTTCCCCATAATTGAAGGTAGGACCCCGTCATTGGAAGGGGTAAGGAAAATACACCCTGCATAAAACGTAAACATCCTCTATCAATTGAAGTTACAGAAAATGGTAAACCTCTCAGCCATATACTTGCATTTGTAAATATATATCAAGATTCAAGAAGCCCAAAAATTTATAGCTTTTTTAATCTAGAAAGCCCTTATGTTTCCTTACATCCCATAATTTCATTTTTTTTTCTTCAAAGAATGAAACATGGTAGATAAAATAAACCTTGATTCCGAGAGGCATGTAAGTTGTTAATTACTAATTGGGGAAACCTTAACATGTACACAAGCTTACCATGGAGCTGCACTAATAAGTCCAGTATGATCAGTGCGGCAACTAATCTGGGTATTTTCTAGCTTGTGGCTACATGCACTGCTTGAAGTTAGAAGCTAGGAAAATAACCATGCACTTGCCACGGGAAACAACACCATGAATCTATCATATATTGGTTTCTTGGTCATTATGTAGCGATGAAGATACTGCAGAAGCATAGAAGACCATTCAAACACATTTGGACAAAATTTTGAGGGAGCAAAATAACTTAATTAAAATTTCCTGGTATCATATTTTACTGATAACAACTCCACCTTTAATGATAGAAAAGTTCTTGATTGCACACAAGTATAACCCTTTATTGAAGGTGCATTTGCAATGAACTTAAGAAACAAAGGAGCAAAGCCGCAAACTATTTTGAAAAAAAAGTGGCATAGGTAACACAAAATTCTTCACCAATGGGAAACTAAGATGATAGAGACCGAGTCCACTGAAGGTTACATATGGGACTACAAAAAGTGGGGTAAGGAACCTAAAGCAGCAAAGAAAGAAGCAGTGAACTTTTTTTATATAAAATGTCAATACTGATTAAAGGACCATACCCCGCCAAAATAGCTTAATGCAGTTTAGTTTACTGACTTAATAGCATTCATCCAAAAGCCTAAGAATCCCATAGCCATCTTGAAACATGCACTTATGATCAAGGCACCTTGTATCCCTCTAATTGTCTAAGCGAACCTCTGAGAAAGTCACCCATTTGGACCAATTCAACAAAACAACATTAGATAGTAGAATTAATGTTGGAGTTGAAAAAATAGAACTAGAAAAAATAGTCTCACTATAACCTCATAAGGATCAGCATATGATTCATATCTGCTGGCTTTGGCAATTGAAATTATGGGTATTACATAAGTGTATGAACCAACAACTACAATTGGCAGTCTGGTTCCAAACAGGGATTGAAGAAAGGTGCTTAGTCTAGAAACAAACAATAGGCTCTGTATCACCTTAGCCTTCTCAGCCTTCGATATTAAATAGAAGAATCCTGTTAATTCATGCTATTTCAAAATCTTAATTAGATTGGAGAATGAAAGCAAAAGAAAAAAAAAGAAAGGAATATTGCTAACATTGCCTCCACCCATTTGAGGAACAACTAAAGTTGGAATCAGAACGATCATGCCTAGTGTTAGAATGTAATGCTGGAACCCCAAAACCACTGCTACAGCTGCAAGGTGAAGATAAACAGCTTAAATTTAAATGAAAAGTTGAAATAAGTAAGAAAATAAGCTTGATGTATAAAGCTTAAAGGCTTCAATATTTGATTCGCAAACAGAGCATAGTTTTGTTCGATGTATGTTAGTATTTAGCTGATACTGCTAGTGCTAAGAATCAACAAACCAAATAAAAACATGTTTGATAGTATCGCGCAAAATTGAAATGAAGATGCATAATTTGACACAAAAAGTAAAGAATAGAATATACGAATGCCATGGAGGAGTGCTGTTAACACAATATTGAACTCGTGGTAATTGGTCTTTGAATGGATGTGGTTGCACTTGCACCTCCGTCAGGGACAGGAATTTTTTGTTGCCACCACTAGCATTCTTGCCACCACGGTGGTTAGTATTCTTGCCCGCTACAGTGTTGTCATTGCTTCCATCAGCTTCAGTTTAAGCCATCTGCTGCAGGCAGGGAGGAAGCTACTAGTGTGGAAACAGGCTGATTAAGTGAAAAAATGACGCTCCTCTTTTCTATTTTATATAACGTTTATTAGTCATTAATTTAATTATTGAGAAGGATATCTAGGAAATTCTATAATGACCAAATAATTCAAATTCTCTTGGTTTGATCAGCAACAAACAGGAATTGAAATTATAGACCATTAGAACTGCCAAACACATTGATTACCATTATATTCCTTTATCATAATTTAAATGAATTGATTCTTGTAGGGAAGGAAATCTTCAAGTGAAATTTTGGAATTCTCCTTTAATCTTTTTGTAGGTATTCTGTGTACACCACTCGCAGAGTTTATAAATGGAGCTTCAAAACCTTTGAAGCGAACCTCTTCTCTATTCCCCCGTCTATTCCATTCTCTCTCGCACTGCTTCATCACTCACTCCTATCTCTTCTTTGTGTGACAGTATTAAAGGCCAGAAAGACAAAGTTTTTTTTTCCAATTTAATTAGTCCTACATCCTACAGGAAACAACAAAAACTTGGAGCAGTGATATCTGAGCATTGAGCAGTAAGGACAGAACAAAGGACAACAATTTCTACGCGGAACATTGTGTGAACATTCAACACTACTACTACAATATATACAACACAGTTTTCTTTTTCTTTTTTTTGGTTTCATTATGCAAAGCCAATGTGTGATGTGTCACCACAATGATTATAAACTCTGGAGGTCTTATATGGCTTGCATTTTCACAAATTCGACACAACAAAGAACAGTGAAGGGTTGTAGAAGTAGCGTCATTGTTTTTATTAATCTTTTCATTCTACTAATATAATGATATCAGGTTAATTATATAACATTGATGATGCAAAAGAGAAAGAAAGAGAGAAAACTACAGAGAGACTCACTTCAGTCACTACCGTTCCAACCTAATAACCTTTCAAATCTCTCCATTTGAGGTAGACTAAGGCAGGACGATAGTGTGTGTAAGCCCCAGCCATAACCAATACATGGAAAAGTTGGTGACTGTGGCCAGTAAATTCAAACTTGCCAGGCATCCACCTTTCTGGTATCCTTGTAACATAGATTAGAGCCCCCAAGCCATAAAGAACTCCCATTAGGATCTCATAACCAGTAGTTTGCATGGCTTTTGGCTGATGTCAATGCAATATCAGCTTATGCATGATGGGTGCCATGCCCGAAAACCCTATAAAAAAGAAGAGGGAAGCACAAGACTTCCTAAACTTTGACTTTTTAAAAGATGGGAGGAGAGAGAATACAATAGTAACAACCCCATTACTATTATGAAGCCTAAGTAGAGGAAGCAAAAAAATGGGCCGCACATGAATGAGTAATATACAGGTGGGTAAAATGAAGTTGCCATTAATGCAACAATCCCAGCATAGTCAATTTTGAGCATGATATAGGAAAGGCACTATGAGTGGCAAGCAAGGAGGTGGCAAGTGCTACTTTCACACCATTTTGCAACCAGTATTGAAGAAAAATGGAAATTTTTTTGTAATATTAATGTCTATGCAAGCATAACCTTATATAAGTGGCTTTTTACTTAGACATAAAGAAAAACTGATTATCAAAATATACAAAATCTGAATCAAGTTAGTTTTGTTTCTCATATATTTGTTATTAACTATTGGGCAGTGAAATCCCAACATTAACCAACAAGATTCGTTGCGGTTACTTCATCATCATAAATTTAATGTTTTAAAGATACATCACGATTTGAGAACAGATAAACAAAGTATTATTATAGGATCCTATTCCGTCGTGAAGAGGAATAGGAACTTATAAGGGAAAACTGCTCAGGCAAGCAATTGGCGAGAAGTTCCATAGCACTCCAACTCGGTAATGAGAAGTCTAATGAATAAAGAAATGTGCTCAACTCATTTTTAAGTTCAAGAATATCAGGCATATTGGGTAGTGAAGCCAGGCAATTCAAGATCTCTAAGCAAATCCTATTCAAATCTGCTTTTCTGATCAGTTCAGGCAAATTTAGAAGGGAATTGAAATCCATAACCATTGGAGCCTTCATGGCAGTGTATATGGTCAGAAAAAGGAAAAGGAAGAATTCAATCAAATGCCTGAAACAATGACATTAGCGTTAAGCAAAGAAATGTAAAAAGATTAGGCATTTACAGAACTTAACTACTTATATTATTCTTTCCTAAAATTAACACACGTAAACTATAGTGACATTTTATCATGACATATGGAGATAAAATGTTTAATTTGTGAAACTAAAACCACAACATATGTACTTGCAAGGTTGACAAAAGAAGCTAGTTTAGTAAAGTAATTTTAGATAGTGAAGTATATTTGTACTTTTACTTACGTCCAGACATTGAGTGTTTCGTTATGGATTGAGAAAATGCTAAGGAATATTTGCTTCAATGGCCACTCTGCTTGATAATGACCCAATATGTGCTCATTATCCCTTAAGTAACATGGCAGTGAATTGTATTCCACAAGTTGATATTTTATTTTATTTCCATAGTCTCACTATCTTCCATGCCCTTAAAAATTCTCTTCCATCTTCATGTACCTTTTCAGGAGAGGTAACTAACCCTTCATAGGCACCACCTATCATCTCTGAAATCTAGATACAAAGACAATAATGATACATTCTCAAAATGTGTCAATTTCGGGAAACAAGATCAGAATTGGATTTGGAAACCAATGTCATAGCAAAAAGAAAGAAGCGCTTGGTTAATGATCCAACCTAGCCTATGGCAATAGCTCGTAACTACATTTCATTCTTGAGTAAGTTAAAGAATTGGGCGACAACTATGACGCACAGGTGAATCAATTTATTTTAAATTGTGAAGATTCAAGAAATTCTTCACTTTAAAGTTGAAACAAAGTATACCTCCTAGTCCAATCATGCTTTTGGACAACCATTTTGAGTCTAAGCACCCATATTATAACTTCGTTTGTTCTATTGGGGAAAAAAATGACATTTTTTACAGGCTTTAGAATTCATTTTTTATTGGTCAACTGATTTAGAATTCATTGCTACATGTTTGTTACCGATGGCCTTATTATTACTCCTAACAAGAAGAGAAGCCTTCTTGCACCAAAAACGTATCCTTAAATATCACTGAAATTGATCAAGGTTCTTGTGGAGAATGATACAGGTGTAATTGTGTAGGTAAGATATCGCAGTTGCACGTGCTACATGAACTACAAGACACATACACCAACCGTAAGACAATACATTGGTACAAAATTAGGACTTGCTTGAGATTTTAGTGAAACTAAAAGATACCAAAGGATAAATTTGCAATGCCGGGAAGGTGAAAGAGACAAATTAAACCGGTGGGTAAATCCTCTCTCTCAAATGATGACATGGCACCGGAAAATGGTGCCCCGAAATGAGACCATGCACCGACCAGCAGCAATTTAATATGGCACTTTAGAAAGCTCATTATGACACCTATTACCTATTCTTTAGGCTCGCCTAGTTACAGCACACAAATGAAGACAACTCCATAACCAGTGTTGGCCATTAATATGACTAATGATCCCATGTTTTGTGGCAGAAAAGGTCAATCTTATTTTCTCTATTAGATTTATATACTATATATATGTAACTATTATTATTACTTATAATAATTAAATTTCACTATAAATTAATTGTTATATTATAACCTATAAAAGCTCAATGTCTATTTTATGATAATTAATATAGAAGTGTACAAAAATAGTGTGTTAATTTAAAATCGGCACCAGTTTTCAAGAATCTCAAATGAAATAAGCTCTGTTCCACATGGCCATTTCCATTCTCTTTCTTTTTTCTTTTCTTGACTTAAAACTTAGCAAATTACGTCTCTTTAATAACAACATTATAACATAACACTATATCAAGGATATATAAAATCAAAGAAAAAGATTCCCATATCACAACATTATTCTAACCAAGTCAAAGTGAAACAATGTTGTGAGAAACTGCAGAGAATTTCTTAGACAAAAATAGGTGAAAGGTAAACCATCTTATACATATAGCCAAAGAAGCAGCTTAAAGGGCTGGGAAATGCTTATCGAGTTTGCATGCCAAAGCATAAAATTCGTCGCTTCGAACATGCGCATTGTATAGGCTTAACTTCTCCCACCACTGCAAACCACTGTACTTGCAGGCCGCATCATCTGCACGGGAAAGTTTCATGTCCAAAATGAAAGCAACCATAATATCACGGTCACATTATCCTTGAAATGTAAAAATAATCAATTACAAAGGTAAATGTCATTTTTATCATGCATACTTACAATAAAAGAATTAATATTTTCAGTGTTGAGTTTGTCTATGTTCATTGTTCAGATATCATTCTCACCTATCTAGGACCTGCGTGATCATGCTTTACTTGATAATATTCTTTCAAATATTGTGGTATGTAGATGCCGAGGAAGAATGACAAGCCCAACACGACTTTGGTTCTGAAACTGTTGAGGTTGTAGAACTGTAGAAATCCAAGACCCACAGAAGCCACATATAGCCATTACCAATTTACAAACTCTGGTCAAGTTCTCTGTAAAAACACAGCAGCAACTAGAAAACTCACAAAGGAAATTTGTTTAGAGGAAAACTTACACATATAGCTGAAGAATACACAGTATAATGCTGCCACGATTGGCAAAGGCACAGAAGCAAAAAATGCCCCGAAAATAATATACGCAACACAAAATAATATATATAGGAAACATTAAGGCAGTATATTCCTAATTTTTTTTTATTATTCAAAAGGAAAGAACATTAACTTAGAAGATCACCAAAGACGTTGAAGTTGCGAAATTGATCTAACATACCAAATACAGAGAAGAAAACCATAAAGCCAGCTGATATTTGGATAACTCTTCAGCTTCCTACTCTTGTCAATTCCAATAAACCAGTATTTTCCCTAAAATGATAGCCTCCCATTATGCAGTACATACATTAATTGGTCAAGGGACAAATAGGATACATTCAAGAAAACATTGAAACAAATAATAACAAGAGTTATGCCGCACTTACACCGATGCTGCACTTCCAGTTACACAACCAAACATGCCATTGAGCAAAGAATCTACTCCCTAAAGTAATGGTAAGAATGACACAAACAAAAATTAACCATAAGTTTCATGTCCATGTGTGCAGAGAGAATTAAAAAGACATAGTGAATCTCACCACCCATCCAGTTCCGTGGCCAACAACAGAAGGTGGCACAGGTGTTGCACTTCTATATCTCACCACAGCATAAAATGTACCAGTGAACTGCATTAAAGTATGAAAAAGTTTACATTTGAATCTAAAATAAGCTGGGGACTATGTGTATTCTTAACTTTTTTTCTTAGTTTTACATGTATTTGATTATTAAATTCTACAGTAGTTGCATTGCACATCTGCTTAATGATTGAAGCATGGAATTTTGTAAGGGAACTATAGTGCCTACCTCAAAAAGAGTAGCAAAAAATACAGCTGTCATAGCAAAGGCTTTCCCATAATTGAAGGTAGGACTCCCCAATTGGAAGGGGTAAGGAAAATACACCCTGCATAAAACGTAAACATCCTCTATCAATTGAAGTTGCAGAAAATGGTAAACCTCTCGACCATATACTTGAATTTGTAAATATATATCAAGATTCAAGAATCCTAAAAAATGTATAGCTTTTTTACTCTAGAAAGCTCTTATGTTTCCTTACATCCCATAATTTCATGCTTTTCTTCAAAGAATGAAACATGGTAGATAAAATAAACCTTAATTCTGAGAGGCATGTAAGTTGTTAATTACTAGTTGAGAAAACCTTAACATGTACATAACCTTACCATGGAGCCGCACTAATAAGTCTAGCACGATCAGCACAGCAACTAATCTGGGTATTTTCTGGCTTGTGGCTATATGCACTGCTTGAAGTTAGAAGCTAGGAAAATAACCATGCACTTTCCATGGAAAACAACACCATGAATGTATCATATATTGGTTTCTTGGTGATTATGTAATGATGAAGATACTGCAGAAGCATAGAAGACCATTCAAACACATTTGGAAAAAATTTTGAGGGAGGAAAATATTTTAATTAAAATTTCCTGGTATCATATTTTACAGATAACAACTCCACCTTTAGTGATAAAAAAATTCTTGATTGTGCACAAGTCTAACATTGCTTCCACCCATTTGAGGAACAACTAAAGTTGGAATCAGAACGGTCATGCCTAGTGTTAGAATGTAATGCTGGAACCCCAAAACCACCGGTACAGCTGCAAGGTGAACATAAACAGTTTAAATTTAAATGAAAAGTTGAAATAAGTAAGAAATATAAGCTTGATGTATAAAGCTCAAAGGCTTCAATATTTGATTCGCAAACAGAGCATAGTTTTGTTCGATATATGTTAGTATTTGCTGCTACTGTTAGTGCCAACAATCAACAAACCAAATAAAAACATGTTTGATTGCATCGTGCAAAACTGAAATGAAGACGCATAATTTGACACAAAAAGTAAAGAAATTAATATACCAATGCCATGGAGGAGGACTGTTAACACAATATTGAACTCCTAGTAACTGGTTTTTCACTGGATGTGGTTGCACTTGCACCTTCATCAACGACAGGCTTTTTTTGTTGTTGCCACTGGCATTCTTGCCAGCGCAGTGGTTAGTTTTCTTGCCCACTGCAGTGTTGTCATTGCTTCCACCAACTTCAGTTTGAGCCATCTGTTGTAGACAGGAATGAAGCTACCATTGTGGAAACAGGCTAGTCAAGTAAAAAAAATGACTCTCCTCTTTTCTGTTTTATAGATTGTTTATTAGTCATTAATTTAATTATTGACAATGATATATAGGAAATTCTATAATGACCAAATAATTCAAATTCTCTTGGTTTAATCAGTTACAAACAGGAATTGAAATTATAGACTATTTAAACTGCCAAACACATTGATTACCATTATATTCCTTTATGATAATTTAAATGAATTGATTCTTGTAGGGATAGAGATCTTCAAGTGAAATTTTGGATTCTCCTTTACTCTTTCTATAGGTATTCTGTGTACACCACTCCCAGAGTTTATAAATGGAGCTTCAAAACCTTTGAGGCAAACCTCTTCTCTGTTCCCCCATCAATTCCATTATCTCTTGCATTGCTCCATCACTCACTCCTATCTCTTCTTTGCGTGACAGTATTAAAAGCCAGAAAGACAAAGTTTCTTTTTTTCAATTTAATTAGTCCTACATCCTACAGGATACAACAAAAACTTGGAACAGTGATATCTGAGCATTGAGCAGTAAGGACAGAACAAAGGACAACAATTTCTATGAGGAACATTGTGTGAACATTCAACACGGCTGCTACATTATATACAACACAGTTTTCTTTTTTTTTTTTTTTGTTTCATTATGCAAAGTCAATGTGTGATGTGTCACCACAATGATTATAAACTCTGGAGGTCTTATATGGCTTGCATTTTCACAAATCTGACACAACAAAGAACAGTGAAGGGTTGTAGAAGTAGCGCCATTGTTTTTATTAATCTTTTCATTCTATTGATATAATGATATCAAGTTAATTATATAATATTGATGATGCAAAAGAGAAAGAAAGAGAGGAAACTACAGAGAGACTCACTTCAATCACTACCGTTCCAATCTAATATCCTTTCAAATCTATCTATTTGAGGTAGATTAAGCCAGCACGATAATGTGTGTAAGCCCCAGCCACAGCCAATACAGAGAAAAGTTGGTGACTGTGGCCAGCAATATCAAACTTGCCAGGCATCCACCTTTCTAGTATCCTAGTAACATAAATTAGAGCCCCCAAGCCATAAAAAACTCCCATTTTATAACCAGTAGTTTGCATGGCCTTTGGCTGATGCCAATGCAACATCAACTTATGCATGATGGGTGCCATGCCCGAAAACCCCATAAAAAAGAAGAGGGAAGCACGAAACTTCCTAAACTCTGACTTTTTAAAAGATGAGAGAAGGGAGAATGCAATAGTAGCAACCCCCATTACTGTCATAAAGCCTAAGTAGAGGAAGCAAAGAAATGGGTCACACGTGAATGAGTAATATACAGGTAGGTAGAATAAAGTTGCAATTAATGTAGCAATCCCAGCATAGTCAATTCTGAGCATGATGAAGGAAAGGCACTGTGAGTGGCAAGCAAGGAGGTGGTAAGTGCTGCTGGCTAGCAAGCAGAACATGGCCCCACCTAAGAAGCCATAGAAAGGCCACCTTGTAACCATTAAGTCATCTTTCACACCATTCTACAACCAATATTGAGGAAAAATGGAAAATTTTTTGTAGCATTAATGTCTATGCAAGCATAACCTTATATAAGTGGCTTTTTACTTGGACATAAAGAAAAAAGTGATTATCAAAATATACAACATATGAATAAGGTTAGTTTTATTTCTCATATACTTCCTATTAACCAACAAGGATTCATTGCGGTTACTTCATCATCATAAATTTAGTGTTTTAAATATATATCATGGTTTGAGAACAGATAACAAAATATTATTATAGGATCCTATTCCGACGTGAAGAGGAATAAGAACTTACAAGGGAAAACTGCTCGGGCAAGCAATTGGCGAGAAGCTCCATAGCACTCCAACCTGGTAATGAGAAGTCCAATGAATAAAGAGATATGCTCAACTCATTTTTAAGTTCAAGAATGTCAGGCATATTGGGTAGTAAAGGTAGGCATTTCAAGATCACTAAGTGAATCCTATTCAAATCAGCTTTTTCGATCAGTTCAGGCACATTTTGAAGGGAATTGAAATCCACAACCATTGGAGCCTTATGGTCAGAAAAAGGAAAAGGAAGAATCCAATCAAATGCCTGAAATAATAACGTTAGCGTTAAGCAAATAAATGTAAAAGATTAAGCATTTACAGAAGTTAACAACTTCTATTATTCATTCCTAAAATTAAACACATCAACTTTAGTGACATTTTTTCATGATATATGGAGATAAAATGTTTAATTTGTAAGACTAAAACCACAACATATATACTTGCAAGGTTGACAAAAGAAGCCAGTTCAATAAGGTAATTTCACATAGTGAAGTATATTTGTACTTGTACTTACGTCCAGACATTGAGTGTCTCATTATGGATTGAGAAAATGCTAAGGAATATTTGCTTCAATGGCCACTCTGCTCGATAATGACCTAATATGTACTCATTATCCCTTAAGTAATGTGGCAGTGAATTGTATTCCACAAGCTGATATTTTATTTTTTTCCATAGTCTCACTCCCTTCCATTCCCTTAAAAATTATCTTCCATCTTCATGTACATTTTCAGGAGAGGTAACTAACCCTTCATATGCACCACCTATCATCTCTGAAATCTGGATACAAAGACAATAATGATACATTCTCAAAATGTGTCAATTTCGGGAAACAAGATCAGAATTGGATTTGGAAACCAATGTCATGGCAAAAAGAAAAAGGGGCTTGGTTAATGATCCAACCCAACTGATAGCAATAGCTCTTAACTATATTTCATTCCTGAGTAAGTTAAAGAATAGGGTGACAACTATGACGCACAGGCGAATCAGTTTATTTTAAATTGTGAAGATTCAAGAAATTCTTCACCTTAAAGCTGAAACAAAGTATACCTGCTTGTCCAATCATGCTTTTGGACAACCATTTTGAGTCTAAGCACCCACATTATAACTTTGTTTGTTCTATTAGGAAAAAAATGACATTTGTTACATGCTTTAGAATTCATTTTTTATTGGTCAACTGATTTAGAACTCATTGCTACATGTTCGTTACAGACGGCCTTATTATTACTCCGAACAAGAAGATAGGCCTTCTTGCACCAGAAACGTATTCTTAAAAATCACTAAAATTGATCAAGATTCTTCTAGAGAATGATACAGGTGTAATTGTGTAGGTTAGATATCAAATTTGCACGTGCTACATGAACTACAAGACACATACACCAATCGTAAGACAATATATTGGTACGAAATTAGGACTTGCCTGAGATTTTAGTGGAACTAAAAGATACCAAAGGATAAATCTGCAATGCAAGGAAGATGAAAGAGACAAATTAAACCTGTGGGAAAATACTCTCTCTCAGATGATAACGTGGCACCAGAAAATGGTGCCCCGGCATGAGACTATACACCGACTAGTGGCAATTTAATATGGCACTTCAGAAAGCTCATCATGACACCTATTACTTATTCTTTAGGCTCACCTAGTTACAGCACACAAATGAAGACAACTCCGTAAGCAGTGTTGGCCATTAATATGACTAATGATCCCATGTTTTGTGGCAGAAAAGGTCAATCTTATTTTCTCTGTCAGATTTATGTACTATATATATGTAACTATTATTATTACTTATAATAATTAAATGTCACTATAAATTTATTGTTATATTATAACCTATAAAAACTCAATGTCCATTTTATGATAATTAATATAGAAGTGTACAAAAATAGTGTGTTAATTTAAAATCAACACCAGTTTTCCAAAATCTCAAATGAAATAAGCTTTATTCCACATGGCCATTTCCATTCTCTTTCTTTTATCTTTTCTTAACTTAAAACTTAGCAAATTACGTCTCTTTAATAACTACATTATAGCGTAACACTATATCAAGGATATATAAAATCAAAGAAAAAGAAATCAAGTCAAAGTGAAACAATGTTCTGAGAAACTACAGAGAATTATTAGACAAAAAAGGGTGAAAAGTAAACCATCTTATACATATAGCCAAAGAAGCAACTTAAAGGGCTTGGAAAAGCTTATCGAGTTTGCATGGTAAAGCATAGAATTCGTTGCTCCAAACATCAGCATTGTGTAGGCTGAACTTCTCCCACCACTGCAAACCACTGTCCTTGCGGGCTGCATCATCTTCACAGGAGAATGTCGTGTCCAAAATGAAAGCAACCATTGCAACTACTGTTGCATGCAACGTGAAGATCACGATCACGGTATCCTTGAACTTTAAAAAGAATCAATTACAAAGGTAAATGTCATTTTTATCATGCATACTTACAACAAATGAATTAATATTTTCAGTGTTGAGTTTGTGTATGTTCATTGTTCATATATCATTCTCACCCATCTAGGACCTGCATGATCATGCTTTACTTGATAATATTCTTTGAAATATTGTGATATGGAGATGCCAAGGAAGAATGACAAGCCCAACACGACTTTGGTTCTGAAACTGTTAAGGCTGCAGAACTGTAGAAATCCAAGACCAGCAAAACCTACATATACCAATTACTAATTAACAAACTCTGATCAACTTATCTGTAAGAACACAGCAGCAGCCAGAAAACTCACAAAGGCAATTTGTTTAGAGGAAAACTTACACACATAGCTGAAGAATACATAGTATAATGCTGACATGATTGACAAAGGCACAGAAGCAAAAAACGCCCCAAATTTTCTTGGTTGAATGGACAGTACATATACGTAACACAAAATAATATATATAGGAAACATTAAGACAGTCTATTCCTGATTTTTTTTTTTAATTAATCAAAATGAAAGAACATTAAGTTAGAATATTACCAAAGACGTTGAAGTTGCGGAATTGATCTAACATACCAAATACAGAGAAGAAAATCATAAAATCAGCTGATATTTGGATAAGTCTTCGGCTTCCCACTCTTGTCAATGCCAACAAACCAGCATTTTCCCTGAAATGATAGCCTCCCATTATGTAGTACATACATTAATTGGTCAAGGGACAAATAGGATACATTCAAGAAAACATTGAAACAAATAATAATAAGAGTTATGCCGCACTTACACTGATGCCGCACTTCCAGTTACACAACCAACCATGCCATTGAGCAAAGAAGCTACTCCCTAAAGTAATGGTAAGAATGACACAAACAAAAATCAACCATAAGTTTCATGTCCATGTGTGCAAAGAGAATTAAAAAGACATAGTGAATCTCACCACCCATCCAGTTCCACGGCCAACAATAGAAGGTGGCATAGGTGTTGCACTTCCATATCTTGCCTCAACATCAAATGTACCAGTACACTGCATTAAAGTATGAAAAATGTTTAAATTTGAATCTAAAATAAGCTGGGGACTATGTGCATTCTTAACTTTTTTCTCAGTTTACATGTATTTGATTATTAAATTCTAGAGTAGCTGCATTGCACATCTACCTAATGATTGAAACATGGAATTCTGTAAGGGAACTATAGTGCGTACCTCAAAAAGAGTAGCAAGAGAAGCAACTGTCATAGCAAAGGTTTCCCCATAATTGAAGGTAGGACTCCCCCATTGGAAGGGGTAAGGAAAATACACCCTGTATAAAAAGTAAACATCCTCTATCAATTGAAGTTGCAGAAAATGGTAAACCTCTCAACCATATACTTGAATTTGTAAATATATATCAAGATTCAAGAAGCCCAAAAATGTATAGCTTTTTTCCTCTGGAAAGCTCCTATGTTTCCTTACATCCCATAATTTCATGTTTTTCTTCAAAGAATGAAACATGGTAAATAAAATAAACCTTGATTTTGAGAGGCGTGTAAGTTGTTATTTACTAATTGAGAAAACCTTAACATGTACAGAAGCTTACCATGGAACCGCACTAATAACTCCAGCATGATCAATGCGGTAACTAATCTGGGTATTTTCTGGCTTGTGGCTATATGTACCGTTGAAGTTATAAGTTGGGAAAATAACTATGCACTTGCCATGGAAAACAACACCGTGAATCTCTCATATATTGGTTTCTTGGTGATTATGTAATGATGAAGATACTGCAGAAGCATAGAAGACCATTCAAACACATTTGGACAAAATTTTGAAGGAGCAAAATAACTTAATTAAAATTTCGTGGTATCATATTTTACAGATAATAACTCCACCTTTAATGATAGAAAAGTGATTGTGCACAAGTCTAACACTTTATTATTATACACACTCATAATAAAATTGGTGGGTTCTATAATCTTGTGATTATATCTTAAATACAGAAAATGAATTCCATTTCTAGTATGAATGTGAAATGTTGAATTTATGCTCACCTTAAAATTTCTCTTCATACAATATTATAACAAACTAAAGGTTCTCACATACTTTATTCCAAATACAGTTAATCCTTTAAGTTGTTACATATTCGTAACTTGTCCTAGCACTTGCACCGAGGTTGTTTCTATTGGGAATTTATATAAATCTTTGACTAAGTGGCTCTAATTTCATTGCCAACAACAAATAAAAATATGAAACAAAAAAAATAAAGACTAGAACCAAGATTAAAAACTTGCTTGTGAGATGAAAACCATACCAATCAATGCTAGAAGCCCAACTTCAACACATTTTGCCAGCTGCAACAGTTATTAGCGAAAACTGAGAGTAAGAAAAAGTATAAATGTATAATTCTGTGGTCAAGTAGTACACTTTTTGAAGGCCAATTTGCAATGAACTTAAGAAACAAGGCGCAAAGCCGCAAACTATTTTGAAAGAAAAGTGGCATAGGTAACACAAAATTCTTCACCATTGGGAAACCAAGATGATAGAGACCGAGTCCACTCAAGGTTACATATGGGACTACAGAAAGTGGGGTAAGGAACCTAAAGCAGCAAAGAAAGAATCAATGAACTTTTTTTATATAAAATGTCAATATTGATTAAAGGACTTGATCAGCCATACCTAGCCAAGATAGCTTATTGCAGTTTACTTTACTGACCTGACAGCGTTCCTGCAAAAGCCCAATAATGCCATAGCCATCTAGAAACATGCACTTATGATCAAGGCACCTTGTATCCCCTTAATTGTCTGAGTGAACCTCTGAGAAAGTCACCCATTTGGACCAAGTCAACAAAACAACATTAGAGAGTAGAATAAATGTAGGAGTTGAAAAAATAGAACTAGAAAAAATAGTCTCACTATAACCTCGTAAGGATCAGCATATGATTCATATCTGCTAGCTTGGGCAATTGAAATTATGGGTATTATGTAAGTGTATGAACTAACAACTACAGTTGGCAATCTAGTTTCGAACAAGGATTGAAGAAAGGTGCTTAGTCTAGAAACAAACAATAAGCTCTGTATCACCTTTGCCTTCTCAGCCTTTGATATTAAATAAAAGAATCCAGTTAATTCATGCTATTTCAAAATCTTAATTAGACTGGAGAATGAAAGCAAAAAGGGAAAAAAAAGAAAGGAATATTGCTAACATTGCCTCCACCCATTTGAGGAACAACTAAAGTTGGAATCAGAACAGTCATGCCTAGTGTCAGAATGTAATGCTAGAACCAAAACCACTGCTACAGCTGCAATGTGAAGATAAACAGTTTAAATTTAAATGAAAAGTTAATATTAACCAGCTCAAAGCATATAAACTACATATAGAGCACACAACTCCATGTATTGCAATTGTTGTGCTATTATTTGTTCTCACCAGATTCCGATTTGAAAATGTTCTAAATCGTGCTATGTAATTGTCACTTGAGGCTACTCATGTGCGCTAAATTTGCAACTGTAAAATACCTACCTAATACTATTTGAAAGTAGTTATCATTTGGATCTATCTCAAATAATTTGTGCTGACCCTACGTGCAACCTGTACTATTTCCTTAGTTTCAAGTGAAAGGAAGCACTTGTGTGTTGACACCTTTTAATAATTTTTTTATGAAAACCATATATTTCTGGGAGTTGCTATGAAGAGAAGCAAACATATCGTAGGTATCTTTTGTCTTGTCTTAATTGGTCATGGACTACATGTCTCATATGCTCTATTACTGCATATATTATACATCTGAATTTTTCTGCACACGTAAGATTCTATTGAAAATTAAATCGATATTTCATGATCTAGTGTGCTCTTCGATGCTCTTGATGTTCATACAAGTTTCTTTTGGTGTTCTCTTTATCTTAAATTGGCCTAGAGTTTTTTTTTGGGACATTTTTTGCTTTTTTATTAAATCGGTTCAAAATATATGTTTGGTGCATATGTTGCTGTTATCATGTCTCATGCTCTGCTATGAGATACCTCTTGTTTTATCATGAGATTTTTCTCCAGACTATCATAAAAAGTTATGCAGCTTAAGATTCTTTTGACTATTATATATGTTTTGTCCTTGATGGATGCCAAAAGGGGAAGAATTAAGAAAAACTACAAAGCAAAGTAAGTTCCTTTTGTGAAGAGGAGAATATAAGCAAAGCAAGGTATCAGGTATGTTTTTTCCTCTTTTCTTTATTAGAAAGGGAGAATACATTAAGAGGGAGCTTAATTCTATTCATTCTCATGTTTGCTTTATATTTCATTATGTTTGTCATCATGGGAGATTGTTATCACAAAATATCATTTTGGTATGTCTCATAATTTGTGATGATAACAAACATAATATGTATTCAATGACTTTAATATGTATACTTGATCTTTGTCAAAAGAATATTTTTACAGAAAATTGTGGATCATCAAAGAGGAAATAACTCAAATACATTCATGGGAATAATATTGATTGATAGAATGTTAGAATTGGTCAATATGGAAAGTTCAAGAAAAGGGAAAGAAGTTGAGGCCATTTGAAGCATTGCATACCAAAGGAATATATGGAACACACATACATGCTTGGTATTTTGAGAAAGAATCAAGAAATGTCTAAGATTGGATAAGTAAAATAATTGCACAGTGAAATTCAAAGGATTGGAAAGATACAATAGAAATAATGTGCTGGAGCAATTTAAGCCATTCATTTAATATCACTTGGAACAAAAAGATCTCAACAAGCTTCAATATTTGATTGGCAAACAGAGCATAATTTTGTTCAATGTATGCTAGTATTTAGCTACTACTGCTAGTGCCAACAATCTACAAACCAAATAACAACATGTTTGATTGCATCGTGCAAAACTGAAGTGAAGACAAACAATTTGAAAAAAAAAAAAAGTAAAGTAACGCTATAGAGGAGGGCTGTTAACATAATATTGAACTTCTGGTAATTGGTTTTTCACTGGATGTGGTTGCACTTGCACTTCCTTCTGGGACAGGCATTTTTTGTTGCTGCCACCGCCATTGGCATTCTTGGCAGCACCGTGGCCAGTGCTCTTGCCCGCGGCAGTGTTGTCATTGCTCCCACTAGCTTCAATTTGAGCCATCTGTTGCAAGCAGGGATGAAACTTCCATTGTGGAAACAAGCTGATCAAGTGAAAAGAATGACTCTTCTCTTTTCTATTTTATAGAACATTTATTAATTATCAATTTAATTATTGAGAATGATATCTAGGAAATTCTATAATGACCAAATAATTCAAATTCTCTTGGTTTGATAAGTTACAAATAGGAATTTAAATTATAGACCATTTAAACTGCCAAATGTAACGCCCCGATTTTTCATGCTATGTAAGATTATCAAAATTCCCCTAGGTAAATGTTACACGAGATTTGAGGATGAGAAATCTTTAATAAGGAATTTTAACATTAGAACAACATTATATGAGGCTTAAATAATAATCTGTGCGAAAAATCACAAATCTCAATTTTTCTGTGTACAAATGACCAAAATACCCCTGAGGTCGTTTTGCCCCGAAAATCAAAAATAACCAATTCCGGTTATCCTCAAGGGGTTAATCTTATGTTTGAAGGGGATTATTTGTGTTATGTTGATGTCACAGTAAAAATCTCAAGTCCTGGTTTTTACTGTATGTAAAATTACCAAATTACCCCTACGGTAATTTAGTGTGAAATTAAGCAATCATTGAACCCAGTTATCACCCGAGAAGTTCAAAAATGTTCATTTCAAGTATGACTTGATATCTAGAAATGTTCACGTAATTCTAGAAATTTTTTATGTGAAATTACCTTTTTACCCCTAGTTGTGCTAAATAAGTTCACTTATGTAATTAAGGAAATGTTAAAGCTCTAATTAAACTCAGAATTGATTTCATTCATTAACCTTGAGTTAAAAATTAATTACCTAAGGTTAAAAATAATTACTTGAGGTTAAAAAATAATTACTTAGGATGATTAGAGTTTAAGAAAGTTTTAGGAGAGTTAATTTCCTTTCGTGATTTCTAGAGCTCATAAAAATTAGTGATGCTAAGATCAAAGTTAAAAATTACGGTTTAGGTAAAATTTAGTATACAACTTATGTTACAAATTGATTTTTAACTCATTTGAAACTAACTTCATTTACTAGTGTATAATCATTCTTTTACTTCATTTTAATTTGTTCTAAACACTTAACCTTTTACCATTTTTACTAATCTATCAATTCCAAATCTTTTACCTAAGTAATTACACATTTAATACATGTAAAAGAACACCAAATCTGATCATAATGGACCAGAAACCACGGCCATAATGCTCCATGTGCACCATATTTTATTGCTTTTCTAACATAAAAACATATACAACAAAGACACCACACCTTAAGCTTTCTTTTGCATTGTTTTTGGTTATGTTTAATCAAAAGAAAACCCACCCATTTCAGCCAGGATCTGAGCAGCCAAGATGTCTCCCACATGCATCATATTTTAGCATTTCCATCCATTATACATGTGCAAAATCATTACAATACCATATGCTTTCTTTTTCTAAAGTTTTCTTTAACAAAAAAATGAAATAAACCCTCCATTTTCCAGCCCATATGTCACTGCCAAACAAACTCCATGAGGCTATAAATACATGCTCTTTCATTGCTAAAATGTTCACACAAACACTCTTGGCCTTAGCATTTTCTTACTTGATAGTTTTCTTACTCAAAATGTGCTCAAAGTTCTCTAATTCTCTCAAGACTTCAAGCTTTCTTTTTCTTCCTTATTCTCACTTAAGAGACTTCATTCCCAACCTCTAACCAAGCTCTAAACCTCAAGCATACATATTCCAATCATAAACCAACTCCTAAACACTTAAACTTTCCATTTCCAAGCACTAGAACACAAGAAAAATCCTTCCTACACTCCAACCTTCTTGGCCGAAATATCACAAGCATTAGGACCATATTTTTGGTTCTTGGTTGATCATAGAAGATCAAGCTTTCTTTAATAATCAAGAAATAACTTGGTAGGGACTTTATCTCACATTCTTTCTCATGTTTTTCTTCTTTAATCCTTTGAATTTTGATGATGACCATGGCTTGATAATAAATTTAAGAAATAAGGATCTTGGAACCTTGGTAATAAAGGACTCTAATACTTACTAATGTTTAAGATCTATTAGAGACAAGAATTTAATCTTGTGAAGTTTTTGAGCTTTAAGTGAGCAAGATATAAAATGGACTTGCATTCATGTTTAAATTTCAAGTTTTTGCATCTCATGTTTATGTTTTAATGCCTTGCATATCATGTTTATTTTCAAGTCATCACCTTAAATCTAGAAGATTAAAGAAATGGATTTGCATTATCATGTTTAATTTTCAAAGTCTTGCATATCATATTTATTTCAAGTCATCACTAAATTTTAAAGACTTAATAATGATTGTGCATCTCATGTTTATAATTCAAGCCTTGCACATTATATTTATATTTTCAAGTCATCACCTTATAATGTTAAAGATTAAAAAAAATGAGGTTGCATAGCATGTTTACTTTTAGTTATCACCTAAGATCTTAAAGCTAAAAAATTGTCCTTAGATCTTAAATAAAAAATTTTATTTCATGGTTATGCTAATGGATATGTATTTTTGGCCATGATATGATGGTGAGGTTGAGATAACTTTTATTTCATTTTATAGTTCAAATCTTGTGTTTTTGAATTTTAGTAAGTTGTGCTTTAGAAGTTTTACAAATCTTGAAACTTAAAAGATAGTAAAAATAGCATTTTCATGAGCAAAAAGATTTATTATTAAACCTTGTGATTTGCTCTCTATTTGGTATTAATATTTGGTCATGCTAAGTGGTAAAAATAATTTTAAGTGTTTCCTAAGTCTTAAATCAAGTAACAAGGAAAAATAGTATCTAGAAAGGATCAAAATTATAATTTTAGGAAGATTTAGAAAAATAATTTTCTGGTACTATTCATTACTGTCTCGAACTATTCATCACTGTAGGGTACTGTTCATAGGCATAATAATCATTAATAATTGTTGTAAAAATTATTTTTGGTATCTTAGATGTATAAAAGAATAATTACAAGTTCTAGTTTGGGCCATTTTGCAAAATATAGAAAGTTGTGTTTTGACTATCAATTATGTGATTTCAGCCAAATGACTTTAATTTGAGTTATTAATGATGTTAAATGTATCCATGTATTCAAAATACCATTTATGATGTTTAGAAAAAGTTTTAGAAGTTTCGGTAATTGTTAAGAGTGAAAAATAAGTGATTTTTGCACTTTGACCCCTAAAGTGTAACAAAATTTGTTCTATGTCCAAAGATGATTTTTATGATGAACTTAGATGAATTATAAGTGTTATGGGTCTCTTAAACGTATGGAGAAATTTTGATGATCATTTGCTTGAGGAGATGTGTTAAAAAGAAAAATTACGTTTTGACCCGTAACTTTGAGAAATTGCAATTTTGACCGTCTTTTGGGCTTAAGTGTAAATATTAATAACTTGAGGAGATTAGCATAGATCTATATCTTATGCAATCCATATTCATGTGTTTTAGTTTATGACTCGTGATATTTGTGTTATGTTACTAATTATGGATGCTTACTTCTTGTTTTATGCAATTGGCGATTATTAATATATGACATCTATCCTGTTAAGTATGTTTACTTTCATGAGATATTTGATAATAGCATGCTTATACAAATGTATATATGCATACTTATATGATCAATTACTTGATGGATTGTAGCATGCTATGTGTATGATTGATTAATTGAGATGAATATTTAAGAGTTCTATAAGTATGATATATTAAAGGATAAGCTATGATTATATGTTCATGCTTGCATCTATGAATAACATATTAAGATGAAAGGTGACATAAGACATATGGAAATGATCTTCTAGACTCCCCGAATTAAAGGTTATAAGAGGAGATTCAATAAGGACCCTTTAGATTCTAGGAATTAATGGTTATGAAAGGTGTTCCTAAACCCCCTAACCTGCACTCTGGGAGTCGGGAATTAACTTATCGAGAGGATAAGTGTATACTAGTGATGACTAGTGAGGTATGAACTCATAACCTAGAACTCTCAAGAGGAGAGAAATTATAGGGTGGTTTCCCCAAGGAAAAAGATTGAGAAATTTAAGTCACCTAAAAGCATATTAAGGAAAATTTATATCAAGGGAATTTATGTTCTTTATGTCATAATGCATTTATATATGAACTCTTATGTTATAATGTATATGGTATTGACATGCATTCATGATAATAGTATGATGCATACATGACATCAAGACTCATGTTAAAAGATACGGGCCTCGGCTAATGGTATTTGGAACTTAATGAATGAATCTTATATATGCCCACATTTTTCATAATGAAACCCGAGGTTCCTGGGGACGATAATGATGACACACATGTTAGGAGGCGAATACCCTACTGAGATTCTTTTATAAGATTCTCACTCCCTCTTTATTTTTTTTTCCATCTCGTCTTCAGAGGTAGATGGCGAAGTTCGTGATTTAAGTTGATGCCATTCATGATTTACTTGTGAGATGTCTTGCTCCTCGTGATGAACCGATTCGTAGAATCCATTCTAGGCGCTTCGAGTAGGAAACGTGGGAGAAAAGTCTTATACTATTTTGTTAAGTTTTTATTCGCATGATAATTTCTGTTGGATTAATGTATTTGCTTTGACTATGTCAGTGGTGTGCTGTAAGTTTTTAGATGTTCGATGAAGAACGATCATTATTTATAATGGTGTTATTATATTGATTGAGTGAGGTATTTCATAATTGTTGGTGACCTGATATTATTCTTTTACTTTTATGTGTAAGATGGTTGATACAAATTAGTTAGTATGCGCAGCTCACGTTTTGTATTTAAAGAAAAAAAAATTTACCCTATTTTTACTAAAGTATTTTCAAGATTTAAGTTTAAGATTGGAACATAAGAGTAATAACTAATAATTAACTTAAATGCGTCTTAGGCGTGTTGAGTTAAATATTTGGGTGTTACACCAAACCCATTGATTACCATTATATTCCTTTATGATAATTTAAATAGATTGATTCTTTTAGGGACGAAGATCTTCAAGTGAAATTTTGGAATTCTTCTTTAATCTTTCTGCAGGTACTCTGTGCACACCACTCCCAGAGTTTATAAATGGAGCTTTAAAACCTTTGAAGCGAACCTCTTCTCTGTTCCCCGTCAATTCCATTCTCTCTTGCACTGCTCCATCACTTATTCCTATCTCTTCTTTGCGTGACAGTATTAAAAGCCAGAAAGACAAAGTTTTTTTTTTCCAATTTGATTAGTCCTACATCTTACAAGAAACAACAAAAACTTGGAACAAAAATTTATTATGAAGATAATAGTAGCTATTCTTGATATTTTTACAGTTCGTCGATTCTTCTAAAGATTAAATAACTATGGGGAGAAGTTTTTTTTTTTTTAAAAAAAATGCAAACACACACTTTGGTATTGCATAAGAGGAATGCAATATTCTTGGTTGCCTCTGTCTCCGACAAAATTAAAGGTTAAGTAGAGATAATTCTCATAATTTACACGGTTTGTTCATTTTTAAATCGTTATTGATAAGAACTTCTTAAAAAGATATAATAGTATTTGAAAATAATATATGGAAAGAGAAAGAATATATTATGTTTTTAATTATTTTACAGAATGAGATAGATTAAAGATAGTTGCATCTAGGAAGTTAATTAAGCATAACAACTATAGACAATATTTTGTGTAACATATTGTATATTTCTTATTAATTTGTTTTGGTAATTTGCAAGGCAGACACGAATATCATACTATTTAGTGGTTGTTTTCAAGAAGAGGAATGATAGATAGCCACCACCAAACATACACCAGCTACATCCACCAAGGAAAAGGATAAAAGAGGGGTATTGCATTGGTACGTATACGGAGGGATAAACTTGACAAAAGAGAAAATGGAAAAAAGAAAGGTGGACATGTGGCTATCAATAAAGAAAAAAAGAGTGTCCCTTCTCTTTGGTTCTTTCTTTCTTTTTCATTTTTTTTCTTTCTCTGGTTTCTTCATCTTTACAGGAAGAAGAAGGAGAACAAATATTTGGGGATAGCAGACATTCTTACGCATAAATTTCAAAGCACACAAAAGGAAAAAAAAAAAAGAAACTTCCATTCTCTCTCTCTTTTTCTTTTTTTTCTTTCTCTGGTTTTTCATTTCTTCATGAAAAAGAAGAAGAAGAAGGAGAACGAAGATCTAAAGATAGCGCACATCCTTACGCATGAAACTCAAAGTACAAGAAACTTCCATTCTCTCTCTCTTTTTCATGTTTCTCTCTCTAGTTCTTGATTTTTTTTTTTAGTTTTTTCAACAATAAAATAAACTAAGAATGACTTTGTCAGAAGCTGAGATTTGCTGTTATTATTGAAAACTGCAGTTAAAAAATTGTAAATGTGTGTTATGAAAAGTTTTAAACCTGCATGTAAAATATTGTAAATCATCGCACAAAAAGTTGTAAACCAGTAGCAAAATGTTGTAAACCAATTGAGGACACATTAAAAACTGGAGTTGAAAAATTGTAAATGCATATTACGAAATGTTGTAAATCAGTATGTAAAAATGTTGTAAACTATTGCACAAAAGTTGTAAATCAGTAGCAAAATGTTGTAAACCAATTGAGGACATGTTAAAAACTAGAATTGAAAAATTATAAATGCGTGTTACGAAATGTTATAAACCAGCATACAAAAAGTTGTAAACCACTGCACAAAAAGTTGTAAACCAATAGCAAAATGTTGTGAATCATTTCACAAAATGTTGTGAATCAGTAGCAAAATGTTGTAAACCATTTCACAAAATGTTGTAAACCATTTCACAAAATGTACGTGTGAATATATCTATATATAAATTATCTTACTTTTTTTTTCACAACAAATCAAATTAAGCACAAACTAATATATATATATATTGCTAATGACTAAAATTTGATTTTATTACTATATTTAGGTTTATAAAATTATGAAGACATAGAGTCCTCAATTGATTTACAATATTTTGCTAAGAGCAAGGCCCATCTTGTTGGTGAGTGTTCCAGCGACGATCATGCAATCAGAGTGTCGTGGGTTGGGCCTGAAGACTATGCCGAACCTGTCCAGATCGTACCTGGGGGCCGCCGTGTGCATCATCTGCACGGCACAGCAGGTAAGCCCAAAAGACATGGGCCACATGGACCTCCGAAAGGCCCAGTTCGTCAGGTCGTCCACCTTTGAGATCATGTACTCTACCCGTGGAGAGGGGCGGGAAGGGAGGGTGGCGTGGAGGCGGTGGGGTGAGAGGATGTAAGGGAGGCGAGCGGTAGTACGGTTCATGAGAGAGAGAGAGAGAGAGAGAGAGAGAGAGTGTGTGTGTGTGTGAGTGAGAGAACAAGCTACTGGATCCTTCCTTGGGGTTTAATTTATATTGTGTATGTTGATGTGTTCTAATCCATCTTCTCTTAATATATGCAATTGGCATGAATAATACCCAAGTTGGTATTTTGTTGATTTTGGTAAACAGGCTTGTTGGGGGATAAAGGTTAGTGCGGATCCTATGCTGCACATGTATGATAACCACTTTGAATATGGGCACGAGGTACGAAAGTTTTGCAATAAATGAGATGCATGTACATTTATATATGAAAATCTAAAAAATTCATAATTTTTAGATGATAAAAACTAAAATTTCAATATAATAAGTCTAAAATTTAAATTGTTCAACATTACAAATCAAATAATTAATTACATAATTTTTTGTTTTGACTAATATTTCCATATATATATATATATATATCGACCAAAAAACAAAATAATAGTAACCTCAGTTCATAAAAACAAAATAAAAAAATTCATAATTTTCAGTTGATAAAAACTAAAACTTCAATATAACAAGTCTAAAATTTAAATTGTTCAACATTACAAGGCAAATAATTAATTATATAATTTTTTGTTTTGACGAATATTTCCATATATATTTTACATATGTGTGCGTGTGTGCGTGTGTGTAATATGGGTTTAATTTTGATGTGCTGAAAATATAAAACTCTTTTATATTGTCATCCAATCAAATCTCTTCTTTTGTATGATTTTTCAAGTTGTTGGGTGAAAAAGTAACCATATTTGCTGATGTGCCATTACATGATTGGATAAATGTGTAAAACTTTTTTACACTACCAGTGTATTCCAGTGTATTTCCTATATGTAATATATTTATTTCCACATATAATATATATGTAATTCACTCGTTCAGTCTCACATTCCATATATATATATATATATATATATATATATATATATATATATATCTACTATGCTAATATTTCAGATTCATTTCATGGAAATTATTACACGTGTCATTCATATGGTAATTTAGACTTCACGTGTCATTTATATAGTGATTTAGGCCCCACATTTCTTAATCTTTTTGTCTAAAGATTTTTTTTAAACTTAGTTTATAATTTACTTATTAATTATTTTTATATGAAATAAAATCATATATTAAAATCATTAAAGAATCAAATATTACAATTTGCACCAAGAAAGAACTCATGTCAATATAATTATGACTTACAATTAAATTAAGAATTATTAATAGCATCACATTATGAAGGTAATATAAAAAATTATAAAGGAAATAGTTTCAAAATAAATAAGCTTTAAAATTAGTATTTTTTTCTAAAGAAAATAGGTATGTCAATTTGTTAAAGAATTACTAATTGATTGATTTTGATATGATAATAATTCAAAATTCAATTTCTACCAAATTTATTCTTAATCAAATATTTAAGACTCATTACAATACAAATATGATAATTTATTTTTAATCAAATATGATAACAATTGATATAATACTAATATTTAAGACTAGTCACATAAAAAATTTCATGCGTTATTCATAGAAAAATTATACTCCATCATTTCATAATTTTAATACTTAAAATAAGTTTTTAAATTTAATTTATCTTCTAATTATCAATTATTTTTTCCAATAATACTTTTATATCTCTCTACCATTAACAAAAGTAATATAAAAAATAAAAAATAACATAAACAAAATTATAATTCAATATATTATACCATAAAAATTATATATATAATTATAGTATTAATGATAATAAAGATATTATATTTATGTTGTATTAGTAATATTTGTTGTTATGGATATTTATATTTTAAAGTTTAAAGTGATTTTAAATTTTTTTAATAAACACATAAATATCAATAGGGATTCAAATCTTCACATGGAATGAGGAATAGAGACCCATGATGGGGATATAGAAGAGAATGGAGGCAAATTCTAATTTTAAAGTATTTTTAAAATTTTCCTCTTTTTGAATTTTTTTAATAAACCCACAAATATTCATAAGGATGAGAATGATAATGAAAAATAGAATTCTAAACAGAGACAAGGGATAGGAGACATGTCCCTTTTTCATGGATATCCAGTTAACTCATGATATAATAAATCTATCCTCTTATTTTCTTTCATTATCCAATAATTTTGACTTTCTGAAACAAGTAAAATATTTATAAAATAGGTTCTTTATTGTTAGTTAAAGGTTATTTATCGAAATTTTTTCAACCTCATAAATATGATATTTAAAATAAAATATAAAATAGAATGACAGATTCATATTTTATTTATTTATTTAATTATTTAACTCTAAATTGGTTTTTAAATTAAAATTACATACTCAATTTTTTAAGATACATTTAGACAAATTACTATTTGGTTTTTGATAATGATGAATGAATGAATTTTTATTACAATCTTGTGCAGGGTACAAAACTAGTTATTATAATATTACAACCTACATGTTCTATCATTCATAGCCGTTGATCTGACACAGCAGGTCCTTGATCAAACGGTTTTCGGTGTGTTTTGGGGAGCGTTTAAAACGTTATCCTGGGGGCAACATTATTTGCTAGGTGGTGGTGCTCCACGCAACTCCAATCGCGTACACTGATTCATTCCACCCACTTACTTAGTCATTTGTTTCTCCTCTCACAGTTTCATTTTCACTCATTGTTGGCATCGAGAGAGAGCAACGTCGTTATCTTGTGACAGACAAGTGAGTGTAGCAAGCAAGTTTCCATCTTCTCAAGTTAAAATGGAAAATCACATCTACAGTTACAGCCCTACCAACTACAGACTAGCAGCAGCACGAGGGGCGTCCCCTGCTCGATTCCGTGACCCGGACGCCATGTTCCTCTCTCACCACCGCTCAGATGCTGCTGCTGCTCTCCGCTTCACCTCTTCCGCCGCCGACGCCGACATTGGGCCGCCTGGGGTTCCTTCCAGAATCTCTTCCTCCGCCGCAGCCGCTGCCGCCATTGGACCCAACTCATCTTCCTCAGCGGCCCACTTGCTCTCTCAGCCCTCTTCTTGGCCTGCTGCCATCGCTGCTGCCGCCGCCGCCGCCGCAAATGTCGGCCCTGCTGCGCTCGACCTCAAACGCTCTTCTGAAAGTAATTCCCCACTTTGTGATTCCTTCTCTTCTTCTCTTCATCTCGAGCCCTTGTCTTCCCTGTATGAATCCAAGCTTTAACTTATAAGTGCTTCGAATTTCCATGAAAGATTGAATATTTGAATATTGATTTCGATTAAGGTTAGCATCCTTGTGCCCTTTCATTTTGTGGTTCTTATGGCTGCGGGTATAGTCAACTGATAATTAAATTACAATTGATGATGATGTTTGTTGCCATTTACAAAATTCGCTGGGCTAACTGGGATTCTACTGAGTATGAGCGACGTGTCTGTGAGAAACGAAATGGAGCACGTTGTGTATGATATATGGTATATATTGCAATTATCCATGCAGTACATGTAATTCTGGAAGAGTGGAAGTAGATGTTTGCAGTATACAGCTTTCTAACAAGACTATTAAAGCAATTAGTGTTTATGTTCAACATGTATGCTATCTAACATTTGAGGATGCAAATCGCAGCTTACGCCTTTTCTATTTGTAACTCTGGAATGTTGTGTTCTTACCATTAGAATATACTAGTCGAGAAGCAGTACTAGCTTTTAAATCTAGTGGTCTGTGATTATGACTGACTCTAGCAGCATGGGATTAGGTGGAATTAACGTAGTTCTGGGTGGAATTCTTGTTCGAGTGTGTGCTACTTACTGCCAAGGCAAATTTGACATTTGACTTAAAAGAGTGCAGAGTTATGTTACTTCACATATTTTCTGGAATATGTTGTGTTTTGTGCTATTGATATTATTGTGATATATTATTTTTATAGATGTATACTCATTGCTTTTATACAATTTCAGTGAACAATAGGCATCTCAATTCTTATATACGATATATTCTTTATATCTACTGATATATTCTTTATATCTACTAAGGGTATATGCTCTTTGTCCTAAATTATTTTCTAAGTCAAACTTATAAAGTAACATTATACATTTGCTTTGGCTTTCTTGTATATATCCTTCTATTTTGTACTATAGCACTCTACCATCCAACCATTTTGGGTATCCAAAACACAATTGGGCAAAGTGAAGCTTGGTATTCTACAAACTCACTAGCCAAGCGCCCTAGATACGAAAGTGGAAGCAATTTGCCTATATATCCACAGAGACCAGGAGAGAAGGATTGTGCCCACTATATGCTCACAAGAACCTGTAAATTTGGAGATGGCTGCAAGTTTGACCATCCTATTTGGGTTCCTGAGGGTGGAATCCCAGATTGGAAAGAGGTGACTGTTTATTATTATTTATGCCTATGAAAACTATATCGTATTGTATAGTAAATTCACTATTGGTTATATTGCAAACTGACATGTATTCTTACTATTCTATATTTATAGAGTATATAGTTGAACATATATTGATTTATAAAGTGGTATATTATAGATTAGTTTAACCAAGTATATTTCTTACAATTCATATTTATTACCTTGTAGTCACGTATGTCAGGGTCCGACTTTGTATACAGAGGTATTTGAAATTATAATAGAAGTAACATATTACACTTATGTTGAGTATGATAGTACAGTAGTAATTGGTCATTTTAACTACCAAAACTAATGGAGGTAAATCCTGACAAGATCTTTTGGTTACAATGACTAAACACCTCTGTATAATTGGTCCTATCATAAAAAATTAAGTTGGATGCAATGTTTAAGGTGGCATAGTTGTCACGTGTCAATCACATCTATTACTTCCCCATACTTCAATTTTTGAAATAACTGTTTCAACCACATGAATCTACTGGGTGCCTATGGTTTATTAGTATTCTTTTTTGCTTGACTGGTAAAAAATGCTGGTTCCTGCCTTTTGGTAACACTGTTTCCTCCCAAGATTTTATCCTGAAGTGTAATGTTTGTCTAATGGAGATCCAGTCCAATTTGCATTGGTAAACCCAATTGCCCATGTATACCCCTTATCTTCATAAAGCAGGCTGTGGCCATCTTTTTGATATACAACAGGATGCAAATCATGGCATCCTAATGCTTTGAAGTAGTTGATACATAATTTAGTTTCCCGACCTGTCTTTGATGTTGCCTAGGATTTGGTGGTGGCTTCTCGCATCTGGGTAGAAGCTTGACATTGTGATCTTTGGGAGTGTCCACAATAACTCAACAACCTACATGGTGGTTTATTCCAATATTTTTAGTGCATGCATATGTGGATAGTTTGTAACGATAGTGGTAGACAAACTAGGGTTTTTTCATGCAAAGTTTCTGATAGCATTATGATTGAGAGATCATAGAATAATTTAAATACAAGTGTATAGGAAAGGGAAAAAAAAATTATTCTGATAGGACTATTTACTGAATGATCTTTTTATTGAATTGGGAAGCTGTAATGCACCAGAACCCTAAAACGAACAGGTACAGGGAAAGAACCCTAAGGGATAATATAGAGTCTCCAATCTCTTGTACAAGTACAAATGAATTCACACCTTTAAAATTGTTCTTTCCTTTTCCTTTTATTCTCTTCTGTTCCTATTCTAATTTCCCTCCAAAATTAACCTCCTCTAATTACTTCCAACTAACTTCCAGCTGTCCTAACTCCCTGTTGGTTGTGTATAGTGGGCCCAGCCCTTGGCCCATCACCCTTTCTCCTATGTCTCCTCTCATAAACCCGCCCATACATAGGATCCCTAACATTACCCCCCCCCCTCTCTGCAGAACCACCTTGTCCTCAAGGTGAGCTTCTTGGAAACTTGTCCTGCAAAGTGCTGAGTAGTTCCCATGAGTTGTCATGATGTGGTAAGCCCTGCCACTTCACCAGCACCGCAGCAGCACCTGTAGGTGTATACCTGGTCTGCAGCAGCTCCTCAGGTGAGGTCTCTGGTACCCCTTCTTCAGTCAAATCTAAGGGGAGTTCCTGTGGTTGAACTAGGGGAGGAAGTGCCTTCTTCAATCGACTAACATGAAAAACTGGGTGCAGCATACATGAGGGAGGAAGAGCTAGCCTATACACCACCACCCATACTTTTTCAAGCACCTAATTGGGGCCATAAAATCGGGGGCACTGCTTCTCATTTGGCCTCCTAGCCAAGGTTTTCATACGGTAGGGTTGAAACTTTAGAAAAAGCCAATCTCCCACATCAAAGTGAACTTCGTTGTGATGCTTGTCTGCAAAATGTTTCGTATGCTGCTGAGCCAAAGTTTAAATGGGACTTCAATTCAGCCAGTACCTCACCCCTCTTAGCTACCAATGACTGTACCTCTGGAACATTTGAAGGGTATGTGTTGCCACGAAATAGTAAGGGGGCTCAGTCATACAAGGCCTCAAAAGGGGAAGTTTGAGTAGATGCATTGAACATATTGTGGAATCAATACTCCGCCCAAGTTAACCAATCCACCCACAACCAAGGTTTGTAGCTAACCAAACACCTTAGATAGGTCTCCAAGCAACAGTTAATGACTTCAATTTGACCGTTGGTTTGAGGGTGATAGGATGTGCTATATTTAAGCTTGGTCCCTGCTGCCTTCACAGTTCTGACCAGAACTTACTGAGAAAGACAGGGTCTCAGTCTGTCACTATAGCTGTGGGAAAACCATGAAGATGAACTATCTCCTTAATAAACACCATAGCCACATCCTTAGCAGAAAATGGGTGGGATAAGGTGATAAAATGAGCGTATTTGGTGAGGTGGTCCGCCACTACCAGGATAGAATCCTTCCCTTTAGAGCGGGGAAGTCTTGAAATGAAATCCATAGAGATTTGAGATCAGACCTATTGCTGTGACGGAATCCAAAATGGTTGTAGCAATCCAGCTGTCTCATACTTGTTGGTTTGGCAGGTTTGACACTTAGCTACATAATCCTTGACCCTTTGCCCCATACCCTCCCAATATATGGATGCCGCTGGCTTCTTGTAAGTTCTGAAGAATCCAGAATGACCCCCAGTTGCAGTGTCATGAACTTCTGCCAACAAAATTAGGATCTTAGATGAATCCTTAGGGATGACCACTCTCCCTTGTAAAAAAGATGACCATTCTTCAGATTAGATCCAGGAAAAGAGGTTCCTCCCTACTGCAAATTCTGGATAATGGTCTGAAGGTGCTGATCCTCCTCAATTTCAGCAGCAATAGTGTCCCACATAGAGGTTTGAAGTAGTGAAATAGCTTGGAACATCATCTTTCTAGAGAGGGCATATGTTGCCTTATTTTCTAAACCCGGTCTATATTGGATTTCGAAGTCAAATCCCATGAGTTTGGATGTCCATTTCAAATGGTCCTTCCCAATCAGTTCTGGTCTGTTAGGAATTTAAGACTCCTTTGGTCAGTCATGATGATAAAGTGTCAGCCCAAGAGATAGTGATGCCATTTTTGGACTGCCAAAACAATGGCCATTAATTCTTGTTCATATGTTGACTTTTGTCGAGCTCGCAATGAGAGAGCCTTGCTCAAAAAATCTATAGGGTGCCCTGCTTGAGATAATACAGCTCTCAATCCTTGGCTAGATGCATCAGTCTCTACCACAAATGTTTGGGATAAATCTGGAACAGCTTGGACTGATAACTCTGCCATAGCATTATTGAGGGCGTCAAATGCATGTTGAGCATCTGAAGACAATAGGAAGGAGTCTTTCTTTGTCAAATCGGACAACAGCTTGACAATCATCCCATAACCGTGCACAAACTTTCTGTAATTGACAGTGAGTCCTAGAAAACCCTGTAAAGCTTTTAAATCCTTTGATACAGGCCATGGTCGCATCACCTCAGTTTTCCTTGGGTCTGCACCAGGTACTCCACCTGGGGGGACAGCAAAATCACACCTCTTTTTATTGAACACCAACTTGTTTTTCAGCAGCAACTGAAAAACTGCTGTTAGGTGCTTTGCATGCTCTTTTGCACCTAAACTATTCACCAAAATATCGTCAAAGAAAACCAAAATGAACTTGCGAAGGAATGGCCCAAGAAAATCATTCATGAGTGCTTGAAAAGTTCGGTGAGAGCAAAGGGCATCATGAGGAACTCATAGTGTCCCTCATCAGTGTGGAAAGCTGTCTTGCCAATGCCTCCACCCACCATTTGAATCTGGTTATAGTTGGACTTGAGGTCCCTTTGGGAAAAGATGGTGGCTCCCACTGGCTCATCATGTAACTTGTCAATTACAGGTATTGGAAATTTGTTGGGAATCGTAATTCGATTGAGGGCCTGATAGTCCACACTAAATCGCCAGCTCCCATCCTTTTTCTTAACCAAAATAATGGGACTTGCAAAGGGACTCACACTTGGCCATATGATTCTAGCTGTTAACATTTCTTGAACAGCCTTTCAATCTCATTTTTTTGATAATGTGGATAATTGTAAGGCCATAGGTTAGGAATCTCAGCTCCTTCCTTCAACTTGATTGCATGATCATGAACTTCTATGCGGTGGCAGAGCTGGAAGCGACTAAAAAATGTTAGCAAAATCTCCTAAAACCTGCTGAACTGCATTGGGTAAGGTTGCTGTTGTTGTCATGTGTTGAAGGACAGCCCACAATTGTACCATATACCCCTGGCCCTCTTCCTGAATTTCTTTTAAGGGTACCCTCAGTGCTGTTTCTGCATAACACAGCTCTGGATAACCCTGCAGAACCATCCACTGTCCTTCTATGTTAATAGTAAACCTGGACTTACCAAAATCAGTCCTAGTCTCTCCCAAATCCCGGTGTATCCAGCCAAAACCAATACCAATTCAGACCCATCCAGTGGAAAAACATAGAAATCTTGGGTAAATACCAAGTTAGGAAATTGAATCGATACTCCTTTGCACTGCCTTGGCCCGGAAATTGAGAACCATTTCCAACTGTAACCGCAAAATTGTTGTCACTCTATGGTTTGAGGTTAGCTTCCTTCACAAAAGAGGGGCAAATGAAATTGTTCGAAGCTCCTGGATCTATCAAAATTCTAACCCTTTGCCCTTCCACTATACCCCATGTCTGATTGATCTTTGGCTTCTGTGCCCTTTCATCGATTTATAATCCAAATACAGTTTTGGAATCTCTTCCCCCAATTCTTTAGCTGCATCATGCCATTTAGCCTCTACTGCATTCTCCTTATCTTCCTCTACTATCATAAGCTGGAATCCCTTATTTTGGCACACATGGTCCGGTGTGAATTGCTCATCACACGAAAAATATAGCCCTTTGGTTCTCTTATCTCTACACTCCTCATCAATGAGTTGTTTGAAACCCCTTCTACCCAGCCCGAGCCCCCCTTTCCCATCTTCCTTATTGCCCTGATTATTCCCAATTATCCCCGCAACAATAGGAATGCTTCCTCTACTTCTCCCCATTAATGCTGGACCATTACTAACTCCAAGAAGGGATTTATTGGGATATTTTGTAGCATTTTATTCCTACTTTCTACCAATTCTGCCAAATTCATTAATTCCTCAAGAGTTGTATAACTATGGAGCTTGAGTTCAGCTTTTACCTCATGCCTTAAGTCGTTGAGAAAGAGACCGAACAAGTAATGAATCTCTGTAATTTTGAGGGGGCTAGAATACAGTTCAAACTGCTCTCTGTATTCACTTACTGATCCTTCTTGTTTCATGTCAAGCAAAACCTCAAATGGATTCATCACCAATTCAGGTTGGAAGCGCTGAACCACTGCGTTCTTGAATACAACCCACGTCGGCTTTGGTGTTGATCCTTCCCACCATTGGAACCAAACCAAGGCTTTGCCCTCCATAGCTACCTTAGCAACAAATAACCATTGCGATTCTGGCACCTCACGTACTTGGGAAAACCTTCCTATGCAGTCCACCCATGCATATGCCTCCTCACCATGGAATAATGGCACTTCAATCCTCCACCATTGTTCCATATGCCTTGATCATTGGTTCCCAAGCTTTGAACCTTCACTATGGGTGTCTCTTCCATTATTGTCTTTCCTCCGCCACTCACGGTAGCTGTTGTTGCAGTGGGAGTCATCGTCACCTTTCTGCCCTTGCTTCAGAATCGGACTCGGAGGTTCCTCGCAATTATTGTTGTGATTCCGCTCCAAAACCCCAACCTTCGTAGCCAATTGCTGCAGTGCCTTAGTGATGGAAGCAAAGGAAGTATTGTAGTGCTCACGATCGGCATGTGCTCGGGTGCGACCTTTCGCCAAATGCTCGCGATCCTCTTTCAGTTGCTGTTGGATTGTATGCAAGGCTGCTTCAACTACCTTCATTTTCTTCTCCACTTTCACCGCCATAGAAGCTTTGTCCCAAGAAGATGCAAGCTCTGATACCAATTGATAAGACTATTTGTTAAATGATCTCTTTATTGAATTGGGAAGTTGGTGATGCACCAAAACCCTAAAACAAACAGGTACAGGGAAGAACCCTAAGGGCGAATATAAAGTCTTCAATCTCTTGTACAAGTACAAATGAATTCACACGTTTACAATTGTTCTCTTTTCCTTTTATTCTCCTGTTCCTAATCTAATTTCCCTCCAAAACTAACCTTCTCTAACTTCTTCCAACTAACTTCCAGCTTTCCTAACTCCCTGTTGGTTGTGTACAGTGGGCCCAGCCCTTGGCCGATTACCATTTCTCCTATGTCTCCTCTCATAAACCCGCTGCATTCATAGGATCCCTAACATATTCTATTTCTATACTCATGTTTATAGTTATATTATGTGAAAACATATTTTATTTTATTTTAATAACCATGTTCGAAACTCAAAACGATATAGATGGGTTGGTGTATGTGAGTAGACAAAATATGGGATGGCAACTAGATTATTATTGTGGCTGTTAGGGGTGCTGGAGCAGGTTCAACTTGGCTGGAATACTAATAGGTTTGGTTGGAGCTTGGGGGTTTAGGTCACATGTAATGACAATAAATCTGAACTGGTTGAGTAGAATCACCACCTGGAGAGGGGCCACCGTGATTTGCTTTCTTGGCTTTTTTAGTCATTGCATGGGTATGGTGAAGACGATAATATCTCACTTCCTATTTTCATGGGTGTAAAGTTTTCGTGTCTCTATGTCCTTCCATTTGAAATCGGATGACTCTTGCCTAACACTCATACCTTCATTCAAAGCGGGATGACTTTCCCCCTTATTCCTAAATCTGCCTATTGTCACTTTGATCTTAAAGGCACTGGGAACCTTACCTACTGAGCATGCATCTCTGATCCTCAATAATAATTTAGTTGAAGCTTGTCATCATTATAAATATATTTTCTTAGTGAGTCTGCAATGTTCAGCAAGAAACTTCTGGTTAGCAAAATACTTATTTCGTAATGTAATTTATATAGTTTGGCCATATCAAGATTCTTTCAAATTAGACCAACTTCTGATTAGTTTCAAAGGGATGAGCCAGAGGCAGGAAAAGCATAGTTTTATGATAGCGTGCTATGCATGGTGTATATGGGATATTATTATTTTTGTGGCCTTGCTGTGCACATGGCCCCTTTAATGGAGTCTCCATATTCTGAGAGATTGTAGATTTCTTTTCTGTAAACCCACCCACCCCCACCCCCACCCTCCATTATCTGTTATTTAAGAAGGATATCTAATCTTCCTCTTTTGGGTACTTGTTAATCCTTTTTCTTTGCGTTCTTTTTCTTGTAACTGTTTTACTGTATCAGAATGATTTCATACTAAGTTGTCAATCAATTTTTGTTCTTGTAACATCCAGTGCCCCTTGAAGTAAGATAGGTGTGAGAGACTAGGTGTTTAAAACCTACATGGGCTGTCTATTTTTTGTAGGATAACTCTGATCCAGTTTTTTCATGTGCTGAGTTAATTATGCCATCTGTGTTTGTTACCATTGTTGTCTTGTCTTCTCTTATTTGTATCTTCTAGCACTGGGTTTCAGTCATAAAGGAGAAATATGATTCTCGTGCAATTTGTGTTCAAATGGGTATACTAATCTGTTATGGTACACTTGGTTGTTAAATACCTTATTTAGGTTCCAAATATCACTGAAAGTGAAACTCTTCCTGAGAGACCAGGAGAACCAGACTGTCCAGTAAGTAGGATTTGCAGTTATTCTTTCTTTATTATTTTTTTTGGGCAGGTTCTGATGCATTGGGCATTTTTTAATTCATTGAGTCGAATACATTACAGTACTTTCTTAAAACTCAGAGATGCAAGTTTGGTTCAAGGTGCAAGTTTAACCACCCAAAGGTTTCCTCTGAAAATGCTGATGTTTCTGCCTTACCTGAGAGGCCATCAGAGCCCCTTTGTGCGGTTAGTTACTTATCTGACATTCACATGAGATGAGACATCTTTTATCTGTGGCTTACTTCATCTTTTATATCTCTTCAGTTCTATGTGAAGACTGGAAGATGTAAATTTGGTGCTGCATGTAAATTCCATCACCCAAAAGGCATTCAGATTCAGATGTCTGATGAACTGAGTCATACTGCTGAACTGACGAAAGCAAATTCTATGATGGAAGGAGTTACAGATATGCAACAATCACTATTGCACAATAGCAAAGGGCTTCCAGTAAGACTGGTACTAATTCTCTAATAAATTCATTGGTGCTCATTCTCTGCCGATAAAAGGAATGACTGAGACCAGTTCATTCAGTATCATATTCTTTTGAGTTTTTTTTTTTTCCTTGTTCCATTATTCTGTCGATGTTTGTTGTTTTGGACCATGCTCACCATTGAGAAGAGCATGGTTCTAACTATGGCTTTCAATTTGCTTTAGTGAATTGGTTTTGTCTGGCTGTGTAACTCAGGCTTTTGCTAGGTTACAACCTGTGTAACTCTCTAGTTTTCTTCACCCTTTTTTATCTTTGATTTTTTATAAACTAAGACAATAACAACAAAAACAAGAAGAAACCCAAGTTTATAAAGTGAGGAAGGTCATAAACTGCTTGTTGATTACAACCTACTTCTTTGATATTCTTAGGCTTCATGTTTTTGAAAAGCCTGATTTTTCACTGTACAAATCTCTTCTGACAGGGGGAAGTAGATTGCCCATTCTACATGAAAACTGGAAGGTAAGTATTTGTTTATCTTGAATTGGTTTTAACAGAAATATTCAATGGATTGAAGGTCCCTGAACTTTTTCATTCATGTGAATCAGTTGCAAGTATGGTGCCACTTGCCGCTACAATCATCCTGACAGGAATGGTATGTATATGGTGTTGGGTTTCATCCTTTTTCAAGTTTCATAAACAATCATTTCACATTGCTGTACTTTGATGCAGCAATTACTCCACCTATAGCTGCATTAGGTCCCTCTATTTTGACATCTGCAGCTGCTAATCTGAGTGTTGGAGTTATGAATCCAGCTGTACCTGTTTATCAAACTTTTGACCCAAGGTTTTCAAATCCAATGGTAATGTGGTAGCTGTTCCTTTACTTATTCCCTTGTAGAATTGACTGTTGCAAATCTTAAAGAATGTAACCTGCACCTGCTGCTCATTCTTTTGGGGAAGGGGAGGAAGGCAAGGGAGCTAGGGATGCTTCTTGTATTTTTGAGAAGTAAGGGTTGAATAAATGAAATTTTCAGGCATGTTTAAATGTAAAATTGATTATTAATTTAGAAAGTTCTTGTTTTGTTATACTGTGTTAGGTACCAGGTTGTTAGGTACCAAGCTAATTATGAATTGGGCCTTACTTGTAATTGTTGAGTATGTGAGATGAAAGAGAATGTTGGGCATTGTTTTGTAACTAAACTGCTGATTCAGCAGTCTCTTGAGAGGGAAAGATTGGGGAGAGGAATACGGTTTTACAGGTGCAAGGGGGAGTAGGGGAGAGGTAGGCTGATACTGTCATAGGCACTAGACACTGGGAGAGTGGACTGCTATAGTGTCCAAAACTCTACTCTTATTTTCTGCATTACTCTCGTGTTTTCTTCTTCCAACTTAGCAGATTTCTCTTGATTTCAGCCTATGCAAGTGTGAATAATACATCATACTTCTATTTCTTGGTTTCTTTATGTGGTTTCTATCATATTGTCGCACTGATTCCACCTTGTGTGATAAGTAGTTGTTGTGTTGTTGTACTATCTAAATAGATGATTGAGAGTTACTTCAACAGGTAGGATTGAACAGTGTTGACTCAATGGTCTTGGGTATGAGTCCTATTAGTGCTGCTTTACTTGTAGGCCGTGTGGAACTTCTATTCTAAGTGCTCTGAGGCTTGTGAGATAGGATATTTGTGTGACATCTTTCAATCTGAATGAATATTTAGTAGTTGAATGTGGTTATTTATGGGTGTAGTATGAACTTCTGTGACTCTTATGGTGTTTACTATGTTATATTGCTTAAAGCTTAAACATATTGCGGTTTTGTGCTTAAATGCTTTTTTTTTTTTTGGGTACTTGTCCATACCCTTCCATTTGTCTGTCTTGTCACTGTAACCTCAAGTATCATTTTTCTGTTTGTGCTGCAGAGCTTCACTTTCTTCATAATTACATGGTTTTCTCAAATTCATATTCTTATGGTTTTCTGGAATGATGTTGCTCATTTGGTACTTCTATATGTATATGGTACATGTGTCTTTAAAAGAGAATTAAATATTTGGGTCCTTTGGAGGTGAATGCCTCTTTTCTGTTTTGCCACCTCAAGAACCTGGTTGGACCAGTTTGGAACTTCCCTTGCACAACTAGCAACATTGACAACAAACAACATTCTAGAAAGAAGAGTGTTATCAGCTTAAAAAAGTTGCCATTCTTAAATTAATGTCAATTGTGTTTCCAAGAGATATTATCGTAGTTGAATATACTTAAAAGCTAATGCAGCTCATCTGCTCATGCATCCGACTTGTTTTCCAGTCACAGGTAGGAATGGCAGAAATTATCTATCCTCAGCGTCCTGGACAGATTGAATGTGATGTAAGCACTTATGTTCTACTCATATATCAGCTGTCAATGTGTATTTGGGATGCCTTGCTTGTGTAGCTTTTATTGTTTGGCTTTACTATTATTATTTTAAAAAATGTAGGGCTTGATAGCAAATGTATCTTACATTATAGTGAACAATACAACAAAAAAATCTAAGCCTAAGAAGTAATCAATGTTATGAAAATCAGACCAGTCCGGCCAGTTAAACCGGGTGCCGGTTACCAGTCCAGTCCCAATAAGCCACTAAAAAACTGGTATTTTAAACACCGGTCAAAAACTGTCACCGGTAAACCGGCTGAACCATCACTGTTTAAAACAGTTGATCAGGTTTCATTTAAAAACTTTTTTGACTGATTCAAAAGGTTGGCCCAATAGATTGTTAGCCCAATGCCTTACGTGCATTTATTTGGGCACTCGTGGGCCAAGCTGCTACAAGCTTAGCGGTGAAACTCACCAACCTCTCTAATTTATAACTAGTGCACATGCTTCCAAGTAATGTGGCACCTGATGTTGGACTTCAAGATAAACTAAGTGACGAGCAGACTAGCTAAAAATGACTACTGTATCTTTTTTTGGGGCATAATATTCATGTCTAGTTTTGTTTTATTTGCTTTTATTTCTTTGAATAATTTCATTCTAGTTGTCTTTTTTTTTTTTTTTTTCAATAAATAGAAGGTATAGGCTTCATCCCTTCGAAAGCAAATAGGAGCATTAGCATATATTGCAATCTGATAGAAAGCAAAAGCCAAATAACCCAATAAAATCCCAGCTAACTAACCATTATAACTATAACACCAAAGCCTGTGTTGAACCATCGGAGATAATGACAAATTAAAAGAGAAACACAACTAGCTTTGACCTTGCCTTCATTCCTATTGCTTTTTTTCACTCTTCATTTACATGCATAATAATTTTCATTTATTTTAGATTATATGTTAATTGTATGTGTGTGTATATTCTTACACTTCGAATGAGCCCCGGTTAAATCCAATTAAACCAATAAACCTCTGAGCTAGTTCCTTGAACGGTTCAATGCCTAGTCTAGTTTTCAAAACATTGCAAATAATAAATGCCAATAGTGTCTTACACGTTTATATAATTTGCTTAGCTTTACATGCAAACCCATAATATCTGCATAAAACATCTAATATCCTTCTATGTTTATATTTAATGATGTTCCCTGTAGTACTATATGAAAACTGGGGAGTGTAAATATGGCGAAAAATGCAAGTTCCACCACCCTATTGATCGCTCAGCACCATCACTGTCAACCAAGGCCCCACAACAAACTGTCAAGCTCACTCCTGCAGGGTTACCTAGGAGAGAGGTGTGTCTGATCTTTCTCATGTGCATGCATGCCTCCTTCATTTGCATTTTTATTATGATCCTTTTAGTAAAGAAATTACTCCCTCCATTTCAAATTTCAAATTAAATCTCTTTTTAGAGTTTTGATTTTGTTTCAAAATAATTGTTACATTAGAGAGGCGCTTTAGGTTTTGTTTGCAATAAAAAAGTATCACTAAAGCTTGAGAGTAAATTTTATCACATAGTGATATGGCCAACTTTGTTGTATGCGACTGAATATTGGGTGATAAAACTAAAATGTCAGCATGAAAACAAGCTAGATGTGGTGAAGATGAGGATGTTATGATGGATGAGGGGTCACCCAAGACATGATAGAATAAGGAATGAATATATTGGAGATAAAATTGGGGCGGCACCTATCATAGAAAAGATGGTAGAATCTTGCCTCAAGTGGTTTGGGTATGTTTGGAGGTGACATGCAAAGGCCCCAATGAGTAGAGTTGAACTAATAGAGAATAGTACTATATAATTAGATGTTGAGGTAGACTGAAAAAATATCAGGGTAATACTTAAAGGGATTTAAATGTTAATAAATTTAACATGAATATGATATATGATAGAGCTTTATGATGTCACTTGATTCATATAACTTACCCCACCTGGAAGGTTATCTGGTTTGTATTGGCATCTGCTGATATGCTGATTGTGTAATAGCATCTGTAGACTGTTCTAAATCGAAATAATCAATGTGTCCAACTTAGTCTTTCTAGCCCTGGAATTTGTGTGTAGCATGCTGACATCATTTTAACTAGGCTCACCATTACTATCAAACAAGCATGATATGAATGAATTTGCTTTTCAAGTTGCAGTAGTGCATAAAACTGTTGTCATGTTGAAAATTTAACATATGATGTCCTGACAGGGTGTTGCCATCTGTCCGTATTATATGAAAACTGGCACCTGCAAGTTTGGTGCAACCTGCAAGTTTGACCACCCATCACCTGGAGAAGTTATGGAGATGGCAAAATCACAAGGAACAGCTGCAACTAATGGAGGGGAAACAAATGGCCTTGAAAAGGAGTCTGGTTCCGCTCAGGAACAGCAGTGAGATCTTGTATGATGTTTCACTTTGTATCTTGTGAGCCTCATGGCAAAAAGACCTGCTTTGCTTTCTTTGATGACTAGTTTCTCTCATTGGACATGATGTGCTGACCTATAAATTGCATTTCAACCCTAACGATTTAAATTAACTATCACCAGTTTAGTTTAGACTAGTAAAGAAAACTTGTCAATGATCGGTGGTTATTCTGATAATGCCTGTGTTAAGTGGAGCTAAAGAAGTGATGCAGCTAGCGTATCTTCAATGAACTTGATCAATTTCACGCCAAGTAAAGTTTATAAATGACTTGTAAAAGAAAATTATAATTGAGTAATGGTAGTATAAATTTGGGTTCATGCTAAACTTACATACTTACGGTGTCCTCATTATTTGCAACTTAATTACAAATGTATTCATATTATGAAACTTGATGATAGTTTTGTTGCGAAGTGTGCAGTTTTTCAATTACCATGAACTAAACCGTTATTAATGTTATTGTTTTATAGTAAATATGATAATAATTGGATAGTCTAAATGTTCCTTGGTTTCTAAAGCCAATCTCATTGTATAGGACTAAACATGTATAGAACTTTATTTACTTATCGATTAAAGGCACAATTTGATTCCTGAAGTAGTTAGTTTGTGTTACTTTGCTCTTTTAGTTGTTGAAATTATATTTTTTGGGCCACGTTAGTTCCGTGCAACACTTATTAAATTATAGGGGTGCATGAAATTCAAATTTAGACAAACTAAGCTCCAATTAAGCCAAAACAAAACATTGAAAAAAGAAAAAAAATCAAGAAAACGCATAAAGGCTGTTGAACAACAAACTTTCAGTCTCTTACAAGTTCACCACGCAATCTAGTTCATCTCAGTTCAATGCTAATAAAAGAAAATCGTGACTTGACAAAACCAATGCAATTCCGTTTTTAGTTTCCTGTCCAAACTACATTATCTAGAAATGGACTTGTTGGGGCAGCCGCCCCTTTGGCCCAACCCCGGTCCTTGCCGACCATTTGTGCTCTGGTCATGCAGTCGAATACTCGTGCATCAGTTATCCCCCTCCAATCGTGCCTCTGACATATGCCCTCATCAGACCCCATAATCAACACCCCTTAATTCCATAATCCACGCCTAATTACAATTCCCATCATTAATAATCCACCAGTATATATACCTCTGATGATAGGGGAAAGACAACTTCATCCCTAACCTATAGACAACCCTACCCCTACCACTAGCAAGACGGCAACATTTTAACATCATACGTGGGGAACAGGTAAAACTGCTCCCATTCCACGAAACCTGTAAGCTGCACGCTAGTCACCATTCCACGAAACCTCACGTATCGGAGATTGGATTGTGACTTGTAGCACTAGGGAAGCATTCAACTGAATTTGACAATGATAAACTTCAAAATGAGTTCGGTAATGATGCCACTCCTCCAAATGGAAATGGAATTGGCCACTCAAATTAAACCTCGATGCCCATTATTCACCTTCTACTTTGTGACGAGCACTTGATACCGCACATAATCAATAAATAATGAGGAGGGAATGGGCATTAGCACATATTCAAAAAACATTTCGAGGATTTGCGATTCCGAGGCTTCGAATCTAGAAAATTTTAATACTAGAGTCAAGACAAAACATTAGTATAGAAAGGAATAAAATAAATTATATATTATTATTTTATCTCATTTGAAATGAATATTTTTTTGTTTAATTAATTCGTTAGTCCCTATAGTTTCACCGAATTTTTAATTAGGTCCCTACATTTTAAAAGTTTTCAATTGGGTCCCTATAGTATATTATATTTTTCAATCAGGTCCCTACCGTTATTAAAAAATAGAATATTCCATTAGAATATGGAATATTCTATCATATTCTATTTCCATCTCACTGTTTACATATGACAGGGACCTAATTGAAAATTCTTTTACACTATAGGGACTTAATTAAAAATTAGAAACCTGAAGAATAATTAAACCTTCAAAATGTATATTTTACTTTCTTTTAATGCATTTGATTAAAGTAAAAAGAAAAATATCTACACATTGAGTGCTCAGAATAAGCAAAAGAAAAATTAGTTTATTTCATTTTTTCAAAATAATAAGTAAAAAAAGTATTATTTCTCTCCTAATTATATGATCAAATAAGTAAAAATATTTTTAAGTACTTATTATCAAAATAAAGTATTCTTTAATTTCTACCCTAATAATTACATTCAAATAGGTTGATCATGTTGAATAATTAAAAAATAATAAATTCTCATTTTATTCAAATTTTATTATTATCACAACTTCTTTTAAAAGCATGTTTTTTAAAATAATTATCACAAAATATTAATAAATTCATGCACCACATGCATATTATTTCTAGTACTTTTAGTACAAACTATATTAAGGTTTTCGCTATTTGGAAAGAATGCAAGGGCACTATTTTTCTTTAGTTGTATTCATGTATCCTGTTATGTATCAAAATGAAAAGCATCTCTATACCCATCACCTTATAAGTGAAGTTGTGGACGTATATTCTTATGTAAAGTTCGTATGGTGATTGTGAAATAGCAATACTTATTAATTATAAAAAATCGTATTGTACATAACATTAAAAACACTAAAAAATACAATTTGTACTAAGAATACTAGAAATAATATGCATGTGTTGCATGAATTTATTAATATTTTGTGATAATTATTTTTAACAAAAATATTTTTAAAAGAAGTTGTGATAATAATAAAATTTGAATATAATGAGAATTTATTATTTTTTAATTATTCAACATGATCAACCTATTTGAATGTAATTATTAGGAGATAAATTAAATAATACTTTATTTTGATAATAAGTACTTAAAAATACTTTTACTTATTTGATCATATCATTAGGAGAGAAATAATACTTTTTTACTTATTATTTTAAAAAAATTAAATAAAATAATTTTTCTTTTGCTTATTTTGAGCAATCAATGTGTAGATATATTTTTTTACATTAATCAAATGCATTAAAAGAAAGTAAAATGCATATTTTGAAGGTTTAATTATTCTTCATGTCTCTAATTTTTAATTAAGTTCCTATAGTGTATAAGAATTTCAATTAGGTCCCTGTCATATGTGAATAGTGAGATGGAAATGGCATATTCCATATTCCAATAGAATATTTTATTTTTTTTTAAAACTGTAGGGATCTGATTGAAAACTATAATATACTATAGGGTCTCAATTGGAAACTTTTAAAATGTAGGGACCCAATTAAAAATTCGGTGAAATTATAGGGACTAGCGGATTAATTAAACCATATTTTTTGGTATAGAATGAAAACAAACAACAAAGAAAAAACAAGAAGCCTAGTATCTCAAATACCAGTTCTATCAGCCATTAGGCAACTAAAGAGACTTTGAGGAGACTCGTCCCAAGTTTGGTAGGTGATGCCATTCTCGGCGCCCAACTTGTCCAATGTGTTCGCACAAAAATTTCCTTCTCACCACGCATAAGAAACCTGAATTGTCCAATCACTCGCAATCAACTCCTTAATATTTGCAATGACAATGGCATACTTGTGGAAATCATACTCGGTGGATGACATAACAAGCTGGACAACAAGCTTGGAATTAGTCTCACACCACACATTACGATATCCTTTATTTCACACAAGAAGGAGACCATTCTTCACACATGTAAGCTTTACATAGAGAACATTACAGTCCCCCAACCATCCAGAATAGCCACAAATCCAATCCCCATGCTCATCACAAAAAAGACCACCAAAACCCGCCGACATGGTTGTGCTAAATCTGCTCCCATCTATGTTTAGTTTCACTTGGCCCATATTAGGCTTAGACCAAACCACCGCCTTCGGCTCCATATTGGTTGCACTGTTTCCTGTTAGAAGTTTGCTAAGCAAGCAATGATCATTACCCACTTGTTGAATAACATAATAAATGTTCCAACTAATCTCTCCAAAAATACTATTACTCCTCCACCACCAAAGCACAATAAAGAAAAGAAAAGCAGATTAAAATTGAATTTCAGGCACTGAGTCACCCAAATGTGAAGGTTATCAACAAAAAAGGAAGAATCAGAGTCAAAACCAAAGGCTAGCCATATTGGTCTTACCACCGTATAGTCACGCAAGCAGTGGAGAATGTCTTCACGAGCAGCACCACATCGTGGACAAGCCTCGTTGAAAGAGATATGGCAGTGCCTTCTATAAGAAATAGTTGGCAAAGCATTATACATAATAAGCCAAACAAACGACCGAAATTTCTCAGGCCCTACTAGTCTCCAAATCCAATCCCAGGAAGGAGCATTCTCAACATCATTTGAAGTATCTCGAAGCCACTTGTAAGCACTATTGCCATATACATACCTGAAGAAGAGGCACACCATACCTAGCAAGTATCACATTGAGCAGACATAGTCAAGTGATGATTGGAAATCCAATTACGCACATAATCAGGAAGTGGAGTTGCTAGAAAATAAAAAATGCCAACTATTATCCCACCATAAATCACGAAGATGGAGTTAAGAATCTGAAATATGAACATAGTCAACCAGAGTAGCAATACACCTATCCTTGTGAAAAGGAGAGAACGACAAAGATAATTTGTAACGTCCCGATTTTCTGTTAGAGTAAAAATGACCAAAATGTCCCTGAGGTCATTTTCATTGAAGTCGAGGAAAGCCGTCCGTGAAGCTCGAAGGGCAAACTCAATGTTGCAAGTGCCAGATGAACCCAAAACTTCTCCAGATGGTTGTAAAAGGCATTTTTATGTATTATGTGACTTTAGTTTTGGTCCTGGAGGTTCCGGGCAAAATTAGTGTAAAATTACAATTTTGCCCCTAGTTTTGTGTTTTTGAGCTTAATCGCGCGATTAAGCAAACCTAAGCAATATTAGGCTCTAATTAAAAATTAATTAATTTTCATAATTAATCTTGAGTCAAAATAATTTATTAAAGTTGATTAAAACCTAAGAATACTTAATTACAACTTGAAATCTTATTTTAAATTCAAGATTCCTAGTCATGGAATCTTAAATAGTGTTTTCTCTTTCCAATTCCTTAAATCATGGAAATTTGTCTACCTTGTTTACTCATAAATGAATTTTAAAACTTTCTAAAAGTGTATGAGCACTCCTTAATCATGTCATAAAATTCCTAATCACATCCTTAGTTACCTAAACACATATTTAGCAATTCCTAATCGTGCACCCAAACTAATACACATCTAAACACACCTCTAAACCATCATTAAACAAAAGAAACCTCACCTCCTCTCTTCTAGAAGCTCATGGCCACTCCTCCTCCCATGCCTCCAATTTTTAAAATTCAAATGCAATTTCAAGTCCATGACAAGCTTTACTTAGCCCATACTTTTGACCATGCTTACCATGCTTTCTTCCATGCCTTGAATGACTACTTTGAGGAGATATTTTCCTTCCTCAAAGCCCCAAAATTTCGTGCATATGTCCCCCCATATTTCACCTCCACATTTCAAAATTTAACCCATAATATATATAGCAAAGTGTAAAGAAATCACACACTTTTACCATTTGCTTTTTTGTTTGAGTTTGTGACCAAAAAAGCTTTCTTACTTTCTCTCAACCTCAAGTTCTTCTCCACCACTTACAAACTCCTTCCACCACCACAAACCACCTCAAAACACCACACCACCACCATAGATCATTATATAAACACCAAAGCTTCCTTTCTCAAACACAAAGTTCACATAAAACACCTTTCTTTCCTTTTCCTGTGCTTGGACGAATCACCACCACCATTCTGGAGGAGTTTTTCATCTCATTCTCACTTCAAAGAGCCAAGCTTTCATCTCCACACTTGGTAGGGGTTTTGCTTGCAAAATGCTTTTTTTTTTGTGATGTTGCTTTTGACATAAAAATGCTAGCTTTCTCTTGGTTCAACTCTTTTTCTCCTTTTTTGTTTTAGTCATGAGACTTGGTTCTTGAAAAGAAAATCTTCAGCTTGATGATGAGGTTTCAAAATAATGGTCTTGAGATTTTCATTTGAGAAACCTCTAAAGCTTGAAACTTGTTTTTAACTTTGAAGCACTTTGGTTTTCCTTTCCTTTTCTTTTCCTTTTTATTTCGATTTTCCTTCTCATTTCCTTTTTCCTTTTTTTTGGCCTCAAGGCCTATTATTCTTCATGATAGCTTGATGATGAGTGTCTCTAGATGATGACTTTGTGTTCATCTCAAAGAGAACTCTAAAGCTTAAGTTTTGTTCTTGATCTAGTAAAGTTTTGGTTTTTCTTTCCTTTTCTTCTCCTACATGGCTTCGGCCACTATATGTTCTCCTTCAAAGATTTTGTTAAAAGTTTTAAAGTGTCTCTATATTTACTTTGTACTAAGAAATAATGTTGTTTTGGTTCTTTTAGATCATTTCCTCTAAAGCTTGATGATGTTGTTCAAAGCATGAGTCTCTTTGAAACCATAGGTTCATGAACACTAGAGCTTGCTTTACTTTGTTGAGATATGTTGGGTTAAGTTTGATCTTTCAAAGTCTTGTGAGAGCTCTAGCAAAGATTAAAATGAATCTTGCATCCATGTTTATGTTTATGCTTTTCACATCATGTTTACTTTCCTTGCTATCACTAAATGTCAAGAATAATAAATAAACTTGCATTATCATATTTATATTTCAAGTCTTGCATTATCATGTTTATATTTTCAAGTCCTCACCTAAATATTAAAGATAATAACAAGTTGCATCTCATTTATTTTATGCTCTCACTTTATTTTCTAATAAAGGATAAAATAAGTGCATAAGCATGTTTAAATTTATGTCATCACCAAAGAGAACCTAGAGCTCAAAACTTGCCCATTTTATCTTGAGTAAAGCGAGAAAATGGTTGGTATTTTATGTACAAAGATTTTGGCCATGTGGTGTAGGTGAGCCTAGCATGGGTTTCATCTAGCTACAAGGACCAATAAACTATGTTTTAAGGATTTTCCTAAGTCTAGTTAAAAACTAGCATGAAATATCATTATGTTTCTATGTATTGAAACCCCTTGAAAATGAAATAAAGTAGCTACTGCCCTTTAAAGTATTTTCATGGATTTAGTATGATAAAAATGTTTACTAATGAGTTTTAAGAGTTTTAGAAAGGTTCCAAGAGAAACTAGCAATTTATGTGTTTTAGAAATCAAGTTTTATGCTTTGTTTGATGGAGATAATTTCGGTTCTATTAGGTTGGCATGCTCATTGTTTTATGCTGTTTTGATGATGATAATATGAGTATGTTCATGTATATTTGATGCTAAAATTCATATGTGAAAGTTAAGAGAAGTTAGTAACTAGAAAAGAATTAATTTGAGACTTTTAGATCCCTTAGTAATGGATTTTTTTGGATTCTGTCCAGCAAGGTTAATAATTAGAAATCATGGTTTATAATTAGTTTAAATGTGTAGGAACTACTCATAATTGGTTTAGGACTTGATCTTGATGCCTTAGGAGCAAACCGAACTTAGAAGTGGTCAAAGTTGTGACTCCTAGGTACCCGTAAAGTATGAATTATAGATTCTGCACTCTTGAGGTTTAGAAATGTTTATGATCATAGAATTGAGTGATGAATACTTAGATATAAGCCTATAGGTACCCGAGAGCTTAAGTTATGATGACATACAACTTAGATTTCAAGTTGAAGGACCTTAAGGGTCAAAGCATAAGACATTAAGAGATTTTAATGCTATGAGTTTAATTATGCATGCATGGTGTTTTGATGCATGATGTGATGATATATGAGTTATGAAGATGTGAATTCTTTTTATGCTAATGCTATGATGATGTGTGAGTGCATGTGCTAAGATGAAACTGTTTATATGACTTTAGAAATGGATTATGAAATGTGAAATTGAATGTGTAAGTACATGCATTATGAGTTGATGTGGCATACTATGATGAATTGCATGAATTGATGAGCATGATATGCATATTGCATGAAGTTCCATGATGATAGTTGAGGGCATGTGTTTATGATGCATTCTTGCATAACACACCGAGACGCATTTCTCCTACCTCGGTAAGGAGATAACAAAATCGTGAGGGTATGGTAGATGCAGTCTGCCAGAGCGGACAAATTTACTGTGCAGTAGATGCCGTAGATGTGTTTCGAAGAAGGAAATGACCCTAACACGCACTCTGAGAGTTAGTGTATTAGGTGATCCTTAAGTCCCTAACCCATACTCTGGGAGTTGGTGTATTAGATGACCCTTAAGCCCCTAGCCCGTACTCTAGTAGTCGGGATATCATTTTTATGATCCGCTTATTTAGATAAAAAGTTGGAAACTAGTGATGTGTTATCCCCTCTATTTTTCCCCATGTTAAATCTAGTGATGACTAGTTAGGATTGAGCTCATTCCTAGGCAATTAGGTGAGACGGAGTTTGGGGACCATGATAAAAATCGCTGGGGCGGTATGTCGGTTGGATTTAGGTGACCATGTTTAAGAGGGTGGTCTTTGAGAAAAAGAACTTAAGAGTTCAAGCATGAGAAAGAGATATGATGTTTTAAAGTCACACAGTTATGAGAAAAGAAAAAGTTTTATATGCCACTTATATGTTAATGTTTATCTTGATGTTGTGTTCTATCAACTATTTGCATAAAGTATTGTCATGCATTCATCTAATATCTATTGCATTCATATCATTAAGATCCATACTAAAAGACACACACTTTGGATAAATAGATTTGAGAAGTTTAAAAGTTAAACCTTATGCATGACCACCTTTTTATAATTAAAACCGAAGTGGCTGGGGACGATGACGACGACACGTGTGTTGGAGTTGGAAATCCCTACTGAGAATCTTGAATGAGTTTCTCATCCTTATCTCTCTTTCTTCCGTGTCGTCTCTAGACGAAGATAGTGATGCGGTTCACGATTTCTACTAAGGTATAGGCATAAGGCATACACTGCAAGTCGGATTAGTGGAATGCAACGGAAGCGCATAGATGTCTCTTTAGATTTACATATGTGTAATTCTTTTGATGTGACAATGAAGCTATGTTAGTAGTAACTAATGTACTTATGAAGATATGACTATGTTGTGTTGATGTGTGTAACTTTTGTACTCTGTGGTTAATGATGATATGCTTTGCTTCTCTCTTATGTTATGTTTGTGACAATTGTTAGACTTTATTTTAGCACATGGCTCATGTTTTGTTTTCAAGTTTCAAAAAGAAAAATTTATTCGTATTTTCCGCTAAGTATTTTAATAAAAAAATGAGACTAAGAAGTAATAATCTAATGGTTAACCTAATGTGTTTTAGAGTATTGGGTTAAAAATTAGAATGTTACATAGTTCCCCAAAACCAAGATTAATATCAAAGCCATCTCTCAGTTTCTCAAGAGCTCTAATAATGCTCTTCCACACATAAGATGAGTTAGCACAATCAATAGCACCCACTACTAGAGGATAATGAAGATATTTTGTAGTCAGAATCCTTATCCAAATCTTCTCCTGACAATGCTCTAAATCCCATAGAAGTTTACCAAGCAAGGAGACATTCATCAGATGCGCTTGATGAACACTAACCCCACCCTTCTTGCGAGATTTTGTAATATTATTCCAACTAACCAAATTCCAATTTCTACCTTCTATCTTGTTTCCCCAGATAAAGTTCCTTGTCATATGGTCAATCTGATCACAGATCCCTTGAGGAATCCACGGTGTCAGCACAGTATACACAGGGAGAGAAGCAACAATAGATTTGCCTAGGCAAAGTCTACCTACCTTGTTTAACAAAGCCTTTTTCCACGAAGCCAATTTAGATTGATTCGGCCAAGAATTGGCATAAACGCACCCTTAGTCACTATCCCTTTTAAGAGTTGAACCCCCGAGTATTTCTCAATATCACCAGTAAATTGAATAGATGCAAAATTCATCAAAGAGGTCTTTTTCTGAACAGGCAAGCAATGGGACACCCTAGCTCTAGACTTGTCAAAATTGATTTTAAGACCCGACATCTGACAAAACCTATTAACCGTGTCCATAACAACACGAACTTGAGATTTCTTGTCATTGCAGAATAAGAGAATATCATCTGCAAATAAAAGGTGGGAGATACTAGGACCATCTCTATTGACCTTAATCTCTCTCCAGTCTCTTCTTGCTATCTTCTGATGAATCATGACTGACAACTTCTCTATGCACAAAATGAAAAGATAAAGAGACATAGGATCCCCCTGACGCAACCTTCTAGTTGGCAAAAAGGCATCAAGCTTTGCCCTATTCCACAAGATAGAAAGACTAGAACAGGTAACACAATGCATAATTAACCAGATTGTTATATGCGGAAATCCAAAATCCTGTAAAATGGCTTCCAAGGAATGCCAATATATTCTTTCATAGGCTTTTGCTAGATCGAGCTTGAAAGCAACAACACCTTTCTTAGAATTCGACTTATGCATCCAATGAATTACTTCATTGGCCACAATAATGTTATCCGAAGTTCCTCTTCTTGGGATAAAGCTCCCCTGGGGAGGACTTACAATTCTAGAAAGAAAGCCATGAGTACGATTGACCAAAGCTTTGATAATAATTTTGTAGATAACATTACATAAGTTGATTGGTCTAAACTGGTGAAAATGTTGAGGGTTATCAGTCTTAGGAATAAGAACTAAAAGAGTTTCAGCTAGGGAGGGATCAAAACTTCTTGTAGCAAAGGCAAATTGAACAAACCTAACCACATCTCCCTCAACCACCGCCCAAAAGTGCTTAAAAAAGAAAGCATGAAAACCATCACACCCAGGTGCTTTAAAAGATTGCATTGACGTGACATGTCTTACCTTCGCACTAGTGACATGGGAAGTTAAAATATTTCTCTCATCATTAGTAAGTTGAGGCATCCTTATTTCATGACAAGCACCAAGATTAGTAGTACTCTTAGCAGAGAAGAGTTCTGTATAGAACTTCACCGCTTCCCTTTCCAAGGTTGTTGATTCTATGCACCACACACCTCTATCAATAAATAAACCATGAATGTGATTCCTTCTTCGGCGAACCAAAGATTAAGTATGAAACAGTTTAGTGTTGCGATCACCATATTGAACCCATTGTTCACGAGATTTCTGATACCAAAATAGCTCTTCCTGGGCAAGAATCACATCATACTCCTCTTTAAGCTTACGATCTAGAATAATAAGATGAACGGATCCCATTATTCCATAGTACGCTGGATACCATTTAGACGAGCTTTAAGATCTCTTTTTCTCTTTATAATATGACCAAAAACTTCCTTATTAAAGGTTAATGAATTATTTTTCACCTAATTTAAGCTATGTCCAAGAAGTCTCAACAAGAGTATTGTATTCCTCATATGAAACCCAAGTAGCTTGAAACCTAAAAGGTCTTTCTCTGTGCTCCCCAAGTCTCATTCCACCACACAAAATAATCGTAGCATGATATGAATGAAGACAATAAACATTCTCAAGATAAGCATCCAGGAATGCATGAGGCCATTCTGTACTAGCTAAAGCCCCATCTAAACGTTCATCTAGAGTTCGCCTACCTTGATTCTTGCATAACCATGCAAACTTATGACCAGAAGCCCTAATATCCATCATATTGTAGTCATTAATCATAGTTGCAAATAAATCAGCTCGATCATGCATAAATATAGGGACAAAAATATATTAAAATTATATAATTATTATAAAATTTTAAAATTTTTATGGGGCCCACCCTTCAACATGTAGATTCGCCTCTACTTTTGTGTCGTGGGAAATACTAGTTAGCCAAATAAAATGCCCAAACGTTAAATCTTGAAATAGCTGGCTGCGCAAGGGCAAGCGCCATCACATGCCATCAAGCATTCATGGTTTCATTCTCTGGTAACTTCTTACTTTAATTATCTTTTTAATATTTTTTCTCTTTCCTTTTATCTCTTTTCATACTTATCAGGTCTTGCTCTGAAACAAATTACATAAACTCGATCAACGCATCTCCACCTAGCATAAGGAAAATTGAATCCTTTATTCAGTAGCTACATCTCTTCGTATGCACAATACACAATTGAAAGATTAATCTCGTACTTCGGGTGCCCTTAAAATTTGAACCTTCCTTTATTCCTAATTTTCACTCAATCCTGATATATATAACGACACATTTCTATTCCTCGCATCAGGGCCTAGAAAAAGTTGCCACCTTCACCTACTGTTTATGGCAGGTTTTAGCACTTGCTTGCCAATAACAAATAATTGACAAACTCCTTGTGTAGGAGGCCAAACTACTCTAAACCATGTATGAATCGACAAACTCTAGGAGTTTGGATGACAACCTTTGTTTTTCAAAATCTCGATTTGGGGAGCGAAAAGCTACTCCTCTTGGGTTCTCTACCAAAAGAATCAAGTGTCAAAATGTTTTTTATGAATGAGGATGGAATGTAAAGTGATTTTGTGTTGTGTGCGTGTGAATATAATGCTGGACAGATTAAAGAAGAAGAAGAAGAAGAAATGCATAATACAAATTGATTGACAAACTGGAAATAAAGTACAAAAATTGTAAAGAAATTAAATGGAAATCTAATCGTAGGAAAGCAAAAGAGAGGGCTGAGAAAAATACTCAGTTAACTCTGGACTCTTTCTAGTCATGGAGATGTTTATAGCGAGTATGTGAGTGAAAATTCCAACCCTTTTACAATATGTACAAATCTGGTATTTATAAACAACCTAAATCTCTAGGATTTTAACATTTGTCGTTAGCTGTCTCTAGATGTTGTCCACATGGCTTTGACAGTTTTCTAGTTTGTCATTTGCTCTTGATCACCATTTTGTCACATCTTTGTCAAGCTTCAGTCAATAACAACTGGTAACTGTTGATAACTGTCAGTTGACAAGCAAATGTGAAGGATTCATTCTAACAGTATCTTCAATATCTTCAAAATTTTCTAAGTCTTTCATGTGATAAACTCACACTTCGACTTGTCGAACCTTATGTATGATTTGTCTTCAACTTCTGATTGCTCTATAAAAAATCTTCCAAGTCCCAGATGATAATCTTCAACTTCGACTTGTCAAACGTCGAATAGAAAAATTGTCAGTTGCCTTATTGCCAAATTGGGTATTCGCTATAATTGGCTTCTTTGGGTCGACATATAGTTTGACAAATCAGATACTTTATCAATCTTATAATATTGTTAAACCTTAGTCATGTCAGACCTTCAACTAACCTTTGAGCCTATCAAAGTCGAACGTCAGTTTAACAATTTGACACTTATTAAAATTTAGTGCCAACACCTACCAATTGCGTGTAACCTCCAACATTAACAAAGGTGGCTTCACTTCAAACATTCTTGAATCTTGGCACTCCCATAGCCTATACACCGGTGGGCAGAGGCTTTATTATTAGGAAATAGAAATAAAGAAGCAAGATAGAGCACCATTTGAGTATTGGACATATAATTTAAACAATAAATAAACTCGTTTCTTCCGATAATATCATTAAATGATACAATTTCAAATCGATTTTAATTAAATGAACATAATAATAATTATTATGTTTAGGTGGCTGTCATGTCATTCTGGATGTTTGAATTCTGGACATTTTTCTGGTTAAATATCAATACTCTTTGCGACATGGGTACTGGAGTGTTGGTTTGTTCTCCATTATATTTATTTTTTCGTCACAATTTAATTACTTGCACTTAACCGATTTATGTACTTTAAATTGGTTAGCTATACATACCATAAATGCCCAAGGCTATTGCCATTTAAATACGATTTCAGTTTTAAGATTGTTGCCATTCAAAATAAATTGATTAATTCCTTTCGGCTTCAAATTTAATTTAGGTGCACGGTATGCATTTTTATATTTTCAGTTTATGCTATTAAACTCATTTCATTTTTAATGAACAATGAGTAAAAAGCATAATTTTCAAACTCGACTCAATGATTGACTCGGTTAAAACATCAAGTCAGTGGGTCATTGGTTCAGTCTATTGAACCGGATATACTTAAATAAGTATAAAAATTATATAATCAACAAACAAAGAACCCATTACATACTTTCACTATCTATTAGAGACAAGCTCAAGAACCCCATAATCAAGAGAGGGAGAGCAAGATATAGTTCCGAAAAGCATCAAAGAACAACAACAATAAACACAAAAAGCTCCCTGAAAGCTGAAACTATTTTAACTTCCAAGCCAACATCAAGGCCCACCAAAAGTTCCCCAATATTTCTTAATAGAAAATGATTATACTCTACTACCCGTAGCTTGATGTGTTGACATTTAGAAGAATTTGCAACATTGCTAGATTCATTACGTCTGATATATTGGCAGCAAATTAAGAACCTCAACCAAATTTTGTTTCAAATTTAATATGGTCATAGCTTTGCTTTCAAACCCAGCTTTGAAGGTGCAACAGTGGAGCAACAGCATAGGCACATAGTAAAGGGAGTTTTTATGTTGTACTGCCTCGTTAGACTCACAAGTGTTAAACTACTGGACATGAATGGAGGGGGAACTTAGTCCCACATTGCTGGGAAGGAAAAACTGGAACCAAATGGGTATATTATAAATTGTGAGGATTGTTACATATGTTCTAAATGAATGGAAGCAGTGTCTTATTGGACCAATGGGCTTCTAATAGTACAAAAATTGAGCCCAAAATTTTTTTGGGTTTAATTAATTTTGAAAGTTAATTTTTTTCTACATATATGAAATTGGCTGGTTTGTATCGGTTCAAGTGTTTGTCTTGTCTTTTTAGCAACTTGGACTGGCTGGTTGACTTGTTCATTGGTTTATTGGTTCTATTGGCCGGTTCGAGTTGGCTTTTAAAACTCTAGTAAAAAGTAATGAAAGTAATATGTTGCTGGACGAAGAACCTCGTTCTATGATAATTAACATTAGTGTTTGGATTCCTTACCTCGTTCTATGATAATTAACATTAGTGTTTGGATTCCCTGCTATATAATTAGTAATGTGTTGATAGTATTTTTATTCCTTTCTTATTTTTTTTTCAGATACTAATTGCTAATATTAATGAGGTTGAATGTTTTGTTTATTTATCACTTCAACATATTCAATTGATTGATTGATCCTAAGGGTATGTTTGATATAATGTATTATGCATGATATTGTAAGCTAATAGGCCTTATTGTAGACAACATATTGTATTAAATCTTATACATCATAACTTCTTATACGTTAAAATGCTATGTAACTTAATACATAATCGGAAGACCAGATTATGCTTGATTGGCGTTCAACTTATAAATAACTTTTATTGTTAATATTTTATTAAAACAAATACTTCTTAAATAATAATAAAAATAATTTATAAAAATAAAAAATAATTTTAAATAAAATAATTTTATGTTAAATAAATACATATAATATATGATATCAATTTACTTATATATAATAAAAATATATAATTGATGAATAATAAATATAATTAAATAATAAAAAATAAATAATATGTAATATATAAAAATAAGGATTAATAATTTAAATTAAATAATTATCACAAAATGTAAAATATTTTATTTATAATTTATTGAAAAAATAAATAATTATAAAATATTACAATAAAAATAACATTTAATAAAATTTAAATTTTAACTAATAAATATTTAAATGAATATTATATTTGAAAATTATAATTAAATAACTAATAAAAATTTCTATTTTATTATTATTATTTTATTTTATTTATATTTACTTATAGTATTAGAATTATTAGTAAATAAATGATGACATTACAAAATATAAAATATAATATTTTATATAACATTACACTAAACATTATATAATATTAAAAATTTATCTCTCAGGTCTTATACTATCAGGATTTATCCAATTATGTCTTATACTATGAGCTATTATCTTACCAGGTGTGCCAAATGGGTCCTAATGAAGTTTGAATTTAAAAAATAATTAGGCATCAAGGGTTTTGAAGGTTATGATTTATTTAGCTAGTACTATAACCTGTCATTCGATTGATTACCTCTAGTTCTTATTGATTGCCATTAATCTTTATTGTTAAATATTATATTACCATTAATGCTTATTATTCTTTCGTCATCTCATTTTCTATTTGGAAGGTGGTCATAACCTTCACAAAAAGAGGTCTACTAGAATATTACTATTGTATAAGGATTGCGATGGAACATCGATAAAAGTAAAAGTCAAATTAATGGTTTTGAAATGTTTCAATGAATCAAATGGTTTTGAAATATTTCAATAGAGTCCCCACCAATATTTTTTTATTTAGGAAAATATTAGAAAATCCCATTTTTATTTTTGAAAATAGAAAATAGTTTTGAAAACCATATTTGAGTTTGGGAGTCGATTATGTATAAGGAAGGACATACCCTGACATATCCATATTGCTACAGTTACTTTAATTAATTATGCTAATAATCAATAACCTTCCAAAATATTTGTTTTACCACTTTTTATTACCAAGGAAGAAAGAAAGAAAATAAAATTTTATTTCAATTTTATTCACAAAATGAAGCAAATATTCTTCTTAAAAGATATATATATATATGAAAAGGATTTATTACTGTTGGCACCAAATTTTTACCAAGTGTTAAATTGTCAACATTGGACAGTCTTAAAGATTAGTCAAGAGTTTGGCATATTAGAATTGACAAAACTGTGCAAAATTGACAAAGTTTTAGGTTTGTCAATCAACATGTTAACAAAGTTTCTAATAATGATGAATTCTCCTTATCGAAGTTTGACAAGTCGGAGTTGGAGTTTGTCACTTGAAGACTTAGAAAATGTTGAAGGTGCTGAGGGGACTGTCATAGTGACTTGAAGACAAATGTTCTTTGATTGACATTTATTGGCAGTTTCTTGTAGTTATTGATAGATGTTTAGTGGAGGTATGGAAAAGTAGCGACTTCTCAATGACAAGAGCGGGTGACAAATCAAAAAACTGTCAAAGCCACATGGACAACATCCAAGGACAACCAAAGACAAATGTTACAATCTTAAAGTCCTAGGATGTCTATAATACTAGTTCTGTACAAATTATAAAGGGTTAAAATTTTTACTCACATACTCACTCTTAACATCTCCAATGACAAAAATAGAGCCCTGAGTTCACTGAGTAGTTAAAAACAAAGGATGTTATCCAAACTTTTAAGTTTGTCGATCAATGCCTAGTTTAGGGCAATTTGGCCTTTTATACAAGAAATTGTCAATTATTTGTTGTTGACCTATAAGTGTCAAACTTGCAATAAACAAATTGGCACACCCGGTGGGACTCACTGGTTGAAAGGAAATAAAAATGTTCCAAACCAATAAAAAACAAAGTATATGGGCTTGTGTAGTGGCACTATTGTGCCAAACATGTCTAGAGCAACATCTTCATCAGAGGATGGACGAAATAAGGGAGAGAATAATCCTACTCATACTTTGGAGCTTGTTTTGACTTATATTAGTCAAAAAAACAAAAATGTCCACAAACAAGTGTGAGTACCACTATTGCGATGACATGACCTCTATATGGTTTTCCTCTAGGCTATGTACCCCTAGGGTATATGCCTCCTCCACCACCAAACATGGGAAATTCACCAAACTTGGGGAATGCATCCAATGTTAGGAATAGTGGTGTGTTTTGTAACACCCTCTTAAATACCATATTTTTCTCAAGTGCTAACACGATAATTAGAGAAATATTACTTACATTCATAACCTATACTAGTTGAAACAAATGAAATAAAGTAATTCAGACGCATATGTTGCAAAACTCGTATATACATATATAAACATCATTTTTAAGTTTGCAATATGTACATCATACTAGAATACAAACTAGTTAACTTCTAAGCTAGTTAGGAACTCAGTTCAAAAAAAGAAACATTTCCAGTATCTATTCTAAACTGCTCAAAGTCAAGGTCCAACAAAATTTTATACAACCACAAATGGACCTCCACAACATTTAATGGGATCAGTCTGTAGGCTGGCAGGTTTCTAATACTAAACTACCACTATATACACATCAAGAATCCCTGAAGATCTCACGTCCTACTGGATAAAATCATTGGCCATCGGTATGATGGCGTCACTTCCGCTAGGGGCATCAGGACCCTCAGGTGGGTCTAAGTCTGAAGACAAAGATGAAGAGGGAGCATCTGCTAGAGGGGGTGCTAGTGGTGCATGCGGAATATCAAATATCACTGGGTGTGCCATGTGGAGAGGCACACTATCATATGAAAATGCAGGGTCAAAGTCAGTTGTAAATACAAAAGTACTAAATGAGTGGCTGAAAAACACATAAACATGAACTTGTGAGTAACTGACTGCATAGAGAGAGTATAGGGCAGGATCATAATACCACACCCATTGTGGCGAGTCAAGGTAAAATACTAGTGATGACATCTGCGGTATCTGAATAATACAAAATAAATATAGTCGTAGGGATGAGAATATTATAAAATTCTCAATAGAGTACTCCCTTAAGCATAAACAGGCATAACTAGCAATTTCATTCATATCAGTAATATCATGCAAATCATAGGCTGAAATAATTATAGAATTAATAATGATAATCATATGTTTTCTCTTATAAACAATTAATTCAATTCAGTGTCATTATCTCTTTTTCATTAACATAGGGAAAGACTTAATTTCATATCAAGTAGTATCTATAGTGGATAACTCCACAGAGGACCATAAACTGCTAGGACATGAGCTCATTCCTATTCGTGATCATCGGACTTCATTCTTTTCAATACTCACAGTTCTATTCCTAGTCGATATATCTACCGTCTCATAAAATTTCCTAGGAAGTTCTTATTTTTAACCCACATAAGTCTTGTCTCTATTTTCCCCATATGTTAAAACATGCACCATTAAATTTCACATATTCTCTTTCTCAAAGGCATGCTTATATCACATGTAGGCATTCAGTTACATTGGAGTCTCATTCATGCCTTATAAGCAAATCTTTAAAACAACTAGCATGCATTCACATGCCATATATTTGGACTAAATGTCATTCTATCATTCATTTAAGACATTCTCACCATTCCAACATCTTGGCATATTTGCCATTCTAGTAACAACATTTAATTTCCATATCAAATGGCTAATTCAATGGCCACAAAAATTCTCTATGACACTTCGATATGTCTAAAAGTTCCTATAAAAATTTCATAGCAAAGAGAGTTCTCTAACCTTATTAACTAAATTATACAAGTTTGGTGGTCAGAGACCATTTATTCACAGCTCAGACCAGAACTCTCATAATTTTTAACCATAGAAAATGATTGAATCACTTAAAAAATAAAATTCATGATTACACTTCAATATATTATTAACTTCCTGTAGAAATTTCAAAGGGTGGATCAATAATGGTAACAAAATTATGAAATTTTATAGCTCCAATTTCAATAATTTAGATAGCATAAATACCATTTCTATCTTCGATTTGTTTAAGAGCAATATACCTTAAAACCAGGGCTCAATAAAAGTCATGTAGTTAGTTTAAGATGTTAGATTCAACATATAATTTTTCTAGCTAATGAAAATTGTAATGCCCCGATTTTTTCTATTGTGTAAAATTACCAAAATACGCCTAAGTAAATTTTGCATGAGAATTGAGGCCGAGCAATTTTTAATAAGGAATTTTAACATTACAAAAACATTATATGAGACTTGAATAGCAATCTATGTGAAAATCACGAATCTCGATTTTTCTATGTATAAATGACCAAAATGTCCCTGAGATTATTTTGCCCGAAAATCAAAGATAACCAATCCTGGTTATCCTCAAGGGGTTAGTTTTATGTTTGAAAGGGATTATTTATGTTATGTATGAAATTGAGCAATCCTTAAACCCAGTTATCACCTGAGAAGTTCAAAATGTTTATTACAAGTATGACTTGATATCTAGAAATGTTCAGGTAATTCTGGAAAGTTTTTACATGAAATAACCTTTTTACCCCTAGTTAATACTTAATGAGCTTTCTTAAGAAATCAAGGCAATATTGGGCTCTATTTCTATTCGAATTTTTTTCACTCATTTACCTTGGGTTGAAAGTAATTACTTGAGGTTAAAATAATTACCTGGGATAATTAGAGTCTATGAACTTTTTTAGGGGAGTTTAATTTCGTTTCTTAAGTACAAGAGCTCATAAAATTAATAATGTTAGGATTAAGGTAAATCCAATGCATTTTCTTTCTTTGTCTTAAGATTAGGACTTATGTTACTAATTAATTTCAACTCAATTGAAATTAACCTCATTTCTAATGTAAGATTACTCTTTTACCTTGTCTTGGTGAATCCTACAAATTGATTTTTACTATTTATACAAAATTACCAATTCCTAAACCTACCATGTAACATCCTAATTTTAACCCAATACTCCTAGAACATATTTAGGTTAATCATTAGGTTATTACTTCTTAGTCTCATTCTTTAAAGTCTTTCTTTAAAATACTTAGAAGAAAATACGGGTAAATTTTTTTTTTGAAATATAAAAGCAAAGTGAAAGCCGCATATAACGTAAACACGCATCATCATATATCACAAAACATCACAAGACAGAAAGGCATATCAAATCATGGAACATTCAATAACACATCAAGGAAATACTTCATTAATATCATAATACACCCACCTAAAGATGGGACTTAATTTTGATACAACATGAAAGCAAATACAATGGAAATGAAGGCATAAGAAATAACACCCATACCCTAGTGCACCTAAGGTGGATAACCTCATAACAAAAGAAGGTTTATCCTAAACTCTATGTGGTGTGTGTACACTAGACCTTCCAAGGGATTTACTACTGCCGACCCTGAAAGGGGGGAACATAACCAATCCATGGATAGAGTATGTCGGGAGTGGGCACACGACCGGCAGGTACAGTGGTGTGCGTGCGGCGGTTCCTCTCGTTAGGTGTACGTGATGCTCGAAGACCAAATCGTCATCGTACGAGGAAGTTAGGGAGAAACGATAGCTATGTACAGGATGTGTGAATGGGCGTCCCATGAACATGAAGACTCTAACTGCATAGCGCCCTTCAAAATGGTATGACTGCAGCTCAAGGTCAAAATGGACCTCCCATGTAGGGGTGTCAATAAACAGAATGAACGTCGCCATCCTAATCTGAAGATGTGATGGAAAAGAAAGAGAGATAGAGGGGGTGAGAATCTTGATAAAGAATCTCAGTAGCGGGAACCTCCTATCTTAGTGTCATCGTCTATGTCCCCAGGAACCTCGGGTTTGTTACAAAAGGTGAGCATGCATAGAGTTCATTTTTAGGTTCTCAAAATATATTTATCCAAGGTCCATTCATTTTAGGATGAGTCTAAATGTCATGAATACAACAGATAAGGACATGAATGCATGATAATACTATATGCACATCAACATAAAAATCATGGTATTGGGGCACAACATAAAGGATCATAAATCATATATGTGGCTAAAAAGGCACAATACTTTCATATACTTCTTTCTTATACTTGAACTTTTAAATTCTTTTTCTTAAAGACAACCTTCTTATTGTAGCCACCAAAGTCCAACCAATACACTGGCCCCGTCGATATTTATAATAGCCACCAAAGTCCATCTCACCTATCGCCTAGGAATGAGCTCAAACATAACTAGTCATCACTAGATTTCATATGGGGTAATAGAAGGGGTAACATATCATTTGACTTATCATAGATAAGTATAAATAAATCCCGACTCCCAGAGTGTGGGCTAAGGATCACCTAAAGACATCCCGGCTCCCGGAGCACGGGTCTAGGTTATTTCCTTCTTCAAAATGCATCTACGGCACCCAGTGCACAATAAATTTGTCCACTTTGGCAGGCTGCATCTACCATACCCTCACAATTTTGTTATCTCTTTACCGAAGTAAGAGAAATGTGTCTCGGTGTGCTATGCCATATTAAAACTCATCTTTTGGGGGTGCTTGGCCGAACCGGTGTCACCCAGGGTTTTATCTCATATGGTTTTCAAAAACATCTCAAGTCCTTAATTTGACAGAAATTCGGCAGCAAAACTGCTGTATACTGAATTTCTTTCAAGCTTCCTTTATGCTACAAAACTTGTAATGCATATTCAATTTCTCTAATCATGATAACATTGAATTCACATAATCACACTCAACATAGCACATGCATCATCTCATCATACTTGAATTAATAAACTCAAAACATCAAAGATTCTGTAATGTCTTATGCTTGACCCTTAGGGCCTTTAAGTTTGAAATCTAAGTTCTCTATCACAACTTAACCTCTCGGGTACCTATAGGTTCATAACTAAGTAGTCCTCACTCATTTCTATGATTATAACTAATTCTAAACCTTAATAGTGCAAAATCTATATTTTGTTAATTATGGGTACCTAGGAGTCACAACTTTGACCCTTTCTAAGTTCGGTTTTCTCCTAAAGTACTAGGATCAAATCCTAAATCAATTATGAGTGATTTCTTACACATTTATACTAATTATAAACCATTATTACTAATATTATACTTGCTGGAACAGAATCCAGAATTTCCATTTCTAAGGGAACTAGAATTCTCATTTTAATTCTTTTCTAGTTACTAACTTGTCTTAGCTTTCTCAAATTAATTCCAACATCAAATATACTTGAATATACACATTCTAACATGATTAAAATCATCATCATATAGTGAATAACATAGCAAGGCAGAACCGGAAACATCATCATCATATCATGCATAGAATCACATAAAAGTTCATCTCAAGTGAACATAAATTACTAGTTTTCTCTTGGAACCCTTTTTAAAACCTCAAAACTCTTTTTACAAACCATTTTATCTCATTAAAGTCATAAAAACATGAACAAGGGCAGTAGCTAATTTATTTTACTCATAGATGAGATTTGAAACATAAAAACTTATTTATATCATATGCTAAGTTCATCTAAGCTTAAGAAAATCTTTAAAACATGTTTTGTTGGTCCTTGTGACTAGATGAATCTCATACTAAGTCCATCCTCATCACATGGCCAAAATTACATCTGTAAAATACTTCCATTTTCCAAACTTTACTTGAGATAAAGAAAAGGGAAATCTTTGAGCTCTAGGTTCCTTAGGTGGTAACCTAAACTTAAACATGAAATGCACTTTGTTTTATTCTTCATTATAAATAAAGTGAGAGCATAAAGTAAACATGAGATGTAACTCATTATTATCTTTGAATTTAGTGATAACTTGAAATATAAACATGAGAATGCAAGTTCATTCTTTACTCTTGAGAGTTAGTGATGACATGAAAATAAATATGGATGCAAGCTTATTTTAACTTTATTAGAGCTCATACAAGACTTTTACAAGAATCAATATTATCCTAAACCCATACTTTATCTAGCAAGACAAAGTGAGCTTTAGAATTCTTGTACCAAGGTTACAAAGGAACCTTATGGTTTGAACATCATCATCAAGCTCAAAAAAAAAAAAAATGAACTAAAAGAATTAAAACAACATTATTTCTTGAAACATAATACATAGAGAGGTACTTTACATTTTTGACAAACTTTTTGAAAAGGAAGAAAAGGAGACCAAAGCCATCAAGGAAAAGAAAAGGAAAGAAAAACCAAAACTTCACAAGAACAAGAACAAGTTTCAAGCTTTAGAGGTTTCTCAAATGCAAGTCTCAAGATCATTATCTTGAAACCTCATCATCAAGCTCAAGATTTTTCTTTCAAAAGAATCAAATACCATGACTAAGAAACATTTTTAAATAAAACTTAAAGAAAGAAACTCAAGTTTTAGAGGTCTCATTGAGATGAGCACAAAGTCATCATCTAGAGGCATTCATCATCAAGCTATCATGAGAACAAATCAAGCCTTGAAGTCCGAAAATGAAAAGGAAATAATAAAGCAAGACCAAAAAGGAAAGCCAAGAGAAAACCAACACTTTTTCATCTCAAAAATCAAAATCAAAAGAAAAGCTTTTGAAAGCAAGAACCCCTACTAAGAGTGAAGATGAAAGCTTGGTTCTAGGATGGAATGAGAAGACAAAAACCTCCTCTTTGTGCCTTGGTGATTTCAACTAAGAGATAGGAAAAGCAAAGGAGGAGTTTTTCTTGAGAGTTTGAGCTTAGAGGTGGAAAGGTTGAGTGTTAGGGAGGTGGCTTGAGGTGGTGGTGTGGTGTTTTAAGGTGGTTTATGGTGGTTTGTGGTGGTGGGAGGAGTTTCTAAGTGGTGGAGGAGAACTTTGAGTTTGAGAGAAAGCTAGAGAGCTTTTTTGGTCACAAACCCAAACAAAAAGCAAATGATAAAAGTGTGGGATTTCTTTACACTTTGCTATATATATTGTGGGTTAAAAATTGAAATATGGAGGTGAAATTTGGGGGGGAAAGGCAGCACCATTTTCAACCTTGATGGAGAGAAAAATATCTTCTTCAAAGGTCATTCAAGGCATGGTGGAAAGCTTAGGTAAGTATGGCCAAAGGTATGGGTTAAGGCATGGCCTAAAGCATGGCCATGGAGTGTTGGAAATTCAACATGTGAAGAATATGGGGGAGTGGTGGTTGGTTGCTTATCATGTCATGGGGGAGAGATTTGTCTCATTTAATTGTGGTTTAGGGGTGTGTTTAGGTGTATCTTTGATTAGGCTCAAGATTAAGGATTTGTGACTAAGTGTTTAAGTAATTAAGTAGGTAATTAGGGCCATGTAAGACTAGATTAGGAGGTGGTCTTGCTAGATTAATGAAGTCAATCCTCATTAACTTAGAATCCAATGCCAACATGTTTCCTTGATTTAGGGAAATAAGTAAAAGAAAACATTATTCCTAAATTCCTTTCTTAAAGAATTAAGACTAGAAAAGGATTTTGAGTTTCCTTAAGCAATTTTAGGTTCTAATTAACTTTAATAAATTATTTTGACTCTAGATTAATTATGGAAATTAATAAATCTTCGATTAGAGCCTAATATTGCTTAAGTTTGCTTAATTACATCATTAAGCTTAAAAACACTATATTAGGGGCAAAATCATAATTTTGCACAAAAACTGTCTAGGACCATCGGGACTTAAACAAATGTTACAAAATACATAAAAACATCATTTAAAACCATCTGGAGAAGTTTTGGGCTCAAACAGCACTTATACCCGCGTAAAAACGCTATAGGGGTATTTTGGTCATTTTGACCCGAAACCTCAGAAAACGAGATTTTCATTTCCGAAACCATTCAAAAGCCATATAGTCTCCTTCAAACATTGAGTTGGCCCTTTGAGGATTGCCGGGTCAGCTATCCTCGAATTCTGGACGGAAAATAACCTCATGGGCATTTTGGTTATTTTTGCTCAGACAGAAAATTGGTGCGTTACATACCACCTAATTAATTATACTATCCTATGTGTCCTACCACTTAGAAAAGAAATGAAATTGTCCCCCATTATTCCCAAACAAATGCCACGGCCTCCATACCATCCTCATGGCCATGTTTTATTTTTATTTCAAGGAATAATGCACACAAACATATCATTACCTTACCATTTGCTTTTTTGGAGTTGTCTTGCTTATTATTGATAAAAAAATTCTGCATTCTCTCAAAGAACACTAAGCCTTCATCTTCTTCCTCCTCCACCTCCAAGAGACTTCATTCTTGATATTCATCCAAGTTCTCAAGCTTAAACAAACACATATCCACCATAAACCAACTCCTAAACACCTAAACTTTCCATTTCTAAACACAAAAACATAAGAAAAAACCTTCCTCCATTTCAACCTCTCTTGTCCAAATCCATTAATAGCAACAGGACCAGAATTTTGGTTCTTGTTGCTCATAGAAGATCAAGCTTTCTCTTTGAGGAACAAGAAACAACTTGGTAGGGATTTTATTTCATGTTTTGTCTTATGCTTTTTCTTTGATTTTTCAGTTTTCATAGCTTGATGATGACCATGGTTTGATAATGAGGAATCATGGTTGTGGTTGTGAATTCATCATATAAATGATCTCTAAAACTCAAGGTTTAATTCTTGTTGCCAAAAGATTAATGATATAATTTTTGTTTTGTTTTTCTTTTCTTTAAGATTAATTCTTTTTGAGCTTGATGATGAGTCTAAGAAATGAGGTTCTTGGAACTATGGTGTTAATGGACTCTAAAGCTCACTAATGTTTAAGATCTATTAGGAGCAAGAACCCACTCTTGTAAAATTTTGAGCTTTAAGTGAATAAGATGTAAATTGGACTTGCACTCATGTTTAAGTTTCAAGCCCTTGCATCTCACGTTTATGTTTCAATGTCTTGCATATCATGTTCATTTTCAAGTCATCACCTTAAATCTTGAAGGCTAAAGAAATGGACTTGCATTCTTATGTTTAAATTTCAAGTCTTGCATATCATGTTTATTTCAAGTCATCACTAAATTTTAAAGACTTAAGAATGAACTTGCATCTCATGTTTATATTTCAAGCCTTGCACATCATATTTATATTTTCAAGTCATCACCTTATAATGTTGACGATTAAAAATGAGATTGCATAGCATGTTTACTTTTAAGTCATCACCTAAGATCTTAAAGCTCAAGACTTGTCCTTGGATCTTAAATAAAAATTTCAACTCCTGGCTACCCCCATGGATATGTTTTTTTGGCCATGATATGATGATGAGGTTAAGATAACTTTTATTTCATTTTATGGCTCAAATATTGTGTTTTGAAACATTTGTAAGTTGTGTTTTAGAAGTTTTGCAAGTCTTGAAACTCAAAATATAGTAAAAGTAGCATTTTCATGAGCAAAAAGATTTATTATTGAACCTTGAGAATTACTTACTGTTTGGTGTTAATAATTGGGCATCCTAAGTGGTAAAAATAATTTTTAATGTTTCCTAAGTCTTAAATCAAGTAACAAGGAAAACTAGTATATAGAAAAGATCAAAGAATGTGATTTTCAAATGGTCTTGGAACCAAATTTTTGGCCATTGTTTTGATCACCCAAATTCTGTGAGGTGCTTTTTGAGGGTGATATAGTGTGTAAAAATTAGCATTACTTATTATAAAAATTATTTTTGGTGTTCTAGGAAAAGCTAATAACTAGAATAGATCACAGACGCAATTTTCTAAGGCTCTAGGAAATGAAATCTTTTGCTGCTGCCATGGTATTTCAAATTCTGTAAAATGATGATTCGAATAAGTTAAATGTGTATAAATTACTAGGAGTTGATGTAAAAATTATTCTAAGTGTATTTGAGAAAGACTAGAACTAGAAAGAATCCAAAACGTGGGTTTTGAGGCTTCTAGAAATTGAAATTTATGACTACTGTTTTAATAACATTATTTCAGTTAATATTTTTTTTCAAACTGAGTTTAAGTGTAGAAACTTATAATAGTGGTGGTGGGAATCACTTTTAGCATTTTAGGAAAAATCGGTAATTAGAAAGGGTAAAAAATGCAACTTCTAGAAACCCAAAACTGTTTATTTTAGGAACACGGCCCAAGCTGTCCAGCATTGTTTGAAAATGTTAAAGAGGTTAAAAGTTAGTTGTAAATGTTGTGTTTGGTCTCTTAGATGCCTAAAAGAATAATTATGGTAATTAAGTTAAGCCGAGTGGTAGTTTTGACTCGTAAGGGCCTATAATGCAACTGCCAATGACTTGAGAATAATTCTTCATGAGGAATGTCCTAGGATGATTTTAATTCACTACCTTTATGTATATATATATATATATATGTAAGCATGTAATATGATGAGCATAGCATTTGCACTAGCTGAGCTCAGTTCTTAATTTTGGCATACTGGGTAGGAGCATGTTATATTTCAGTAAATTGATGATAATGTATGCTTGTGGATATATGAAAATGAAGAATGATTATGTGATCAATTGTGGCATGTATGATTATGATTTGATAACTAATATGCATGTTAATAAAACATATGGCCAAAAACAAATTTGGGGAAAACTTCATTTCTAGTCGTTATGCTACCGAATTTCCGCTAAATTTGTAAACTTAGAAAATTTATGAAGAATATGAGCATAAAATGTTAAGTGTTATGTTGTGATTAGATCTATGATCATAAGCTCATGCATGTATTTCTATTAATCATGTTAAGATTTGAGGTGACATAAGATAGATGGAGATGATCTTCTAGACTCCAGGAATTAATGGTTATGAAAGGTGTTCCTAAACCCACTAACCCACACTTTGGGAGTTAGGAATTAGCTTAACACATGATAAGTATAGACCAGTAACAACTAGTTTAGGTATGAGCTCATAACCTAGAACTCTCAAGATGAGAGAAAATATAAGGCGACTTCCCCAAGGAAAAAGATTGAGAAATTTAAGTCACCTAAAAGTATATTGAGGAAAAGTTATGTTAAAGGAATTTATGTTATTTACGTCATAAGCATTTATATGTGAACTCTTATGTTATAATGTATATGGCATTGACATACATTTATGATCATAGTATGATGCATCCATGACATCAAGACGCATGCTAAAAGATACGGGTCTCGGCTAATGATATTTGGAATTTAATAAATGAACCTTATATATGCCCACATTTTTTATAATGAAACTCAAGGTTCCTGGGGACGATGATGATGACACACATATTAGGAGGCGAAGACCTTACTGAGATTCTTTTATAAGATTCTCGCTCCCTCTTTATTTCTTTCCATATCATCTTTAGAGGTAGATGGCGACGTTCATAATCTACGTTGATGCCCCCTCATGGGAGATGTACTTCGACCCGGCTAACTGGACATACTACTTTATGGGTCGCTGTGCTATTTGCTTGTACATATTTATGGATCATTTCTTCGTGCACCTTATTTCTAGCATGTGGTTCTCCCCTACTGCCCCTTTTCCATATGACCTTACTTTTGAGCTTACATGTCCGCATCCTTGGTAGTTTCCTCGCCCTTGCCCTTTCGTATTGGCGATTCAGGATTTTCTTGACTGTACACTGTGTTGTGGTCAAACTCATTAGAGGATGCACCCTTTCGTCACTCTTCAGGCAATTTGCCCCCACTGTCCATATGGAATGGGAGGACGATAGTGATGGAGAAACTACTATTATGCAACCAGTGAGAGGAGCCACCCGTCCATGCCGAGGTGCTCATGTTCTACTCGAGCCACCCGTCCATTCTAGGTGCATCGAGTAGGAAATGTGGGAGAAGAATCTTATGCTAGTTTGTTCGGTTTTTTATTTGCATGATATTTTTATTGGATCATTGTATTTAACTTGAACTATGCCAATGGTGTGTTGTTTTGATTCTTGTATGTCTTGGTGTTCGATGAGGAACAATCATTATTTATAATGGTGTCATTATATTAACTGAGTGAGGTATTTCATATTTATCTATGACTAAATGTTATTCTTTTACTTTTATATATAAGGTGATTAATACAAATTAGTTAGTATGTGCAGCTCATGTTTTGTATTTAAACAAAAACAAATTTACCATATTTTTACTAAAGTATTTTTAAGGGTTTAAGTTAAAGACTAGAACAAAAGAGTAATAACTAATAATTAACTTAAATGCATCCTAGGTGTGTTGAGTTAAATATTAGTGTGTTACAAAAATGACTACCATTGCACTAGAAAATTCGTGAAAAAATCCTGCCCTGATGAAATCCGAAAATCTAGCAGTATGGTTCAAAATTCCTTTCCACAAAATTGATTTTTACCATCATCCAAACACACCACCAAAATTAATACATCAATATTAATATATTATCAACCAATATAATTAGAAATTTCATATCAAAACCTATAAAAAAATTCTCAAAATAATTTTGAAATAAAAAGGCCAAAGAAAACCTTACTCTTGAAAACTAGTGTATCTTTGTCTCTAGTTTGCTCCAAGATGGAAGTTCTTCACTCCAAAACTCTTAAAACACACTCAAAGCCTCCTCTAATAAGTGATTGGTGAGGCAAATAAGGTAAGGTTTGGAGATTTTAATCGGTTATACTTGTATAGGTTGAAGTGTAAAACAATTTTAGTGAAGGAAGATTTTAATTTTGGTAACTCTAGGCTAGTGTATGTAGGATTTGAAACCAAGATGAAGCTCTTGGATATGGGGGAACTACAATTGCCTTCTCTGGTCTTGAATGGCCGAATGGTTAGCTTCTTGGAGAAGCTTAGTTTTATGTTAATCTTGTAATAAATGCTTGAATATTATATATTATAATTAGATAAATCCTAATCTAAGTAAAATGGATGGCTATGATTTAATCTTATAATTCAAGATCGAATTTTAGCCATTCATTTGATTTAAAGAGATAAGTTCATTCATTTTTTAGAGATCAAAATACTTTTCGGCGTTAGAAATTGCACACCGAAATTTCACCGAATGGGTGAAACACCACACTCGAGTAATCAGATATTACTTGAAAATTAATTCTAAGTATAAAATTTTCATTTCCAAATATTTCTAATCTTATTCCTATGTTTTCCTAATTTCAGGCACCTCCGGGTCTCGAATATAGGGTTTCGGCTGTCCCGGTAGGATTGCGGGGCTCGCAAGTTACTATTCACAATTTTTTTTTCTCTTTTTACAAATCCGTTGAGTTGTTCTCATCATTTCCATATCTATTAGAATCTTGAGATTCTCATTAACAAAGTCCCAATTAATTTCTGAATAAAAATTAGGGTGTTACATGTTTAATAATGTTTGCTTACATAATCCTCTATTTCAGAGTAAGAGTATGCCATTTTCGTCAAATGTACCAGAATTTGGTACACATTTGCCGCAGTTTGGTTTAGTTAGCCCACCATTGATGGATCCTCCAATAGTTGGAGTAGGAAATTTGTCATCGACAAACCCAGCCACTACATTACAACCAAACACAAGTCCAATTTTACCTAACATGCCTAGAACATGTATGACAAGAACTCCTACACATACGGTCAATTCAATGGTTGTGTTTCGAAAACAAATTGATAAAAGTTATCACGACCTTGTCAATATGTTAACTCAACAAATGCCACAACATTGACGCCTTTGATCAAAACAAATAACGTAAGATTGGAGCAACTTGCTCGACAAATGGGACATGTGGCTCAAGCTATTACTTTGGATGACAATCCAAATTATCTCTATGATGAAATCAAGAACCCACCTGCAAACGAAAATAACAATGTTGACCCAACTATCAATTTGATTCATTGAGGATAAGATGCTTACAATGAAATTCAAAGGGTTCAACAACTATCAATTTGATCATGTATGCCAAATTCAAAATTTTCTACAAAATCAAAACATTACACGCATTGTTAAAATTGTCTTAAACAGATTCATATTTAATGTTGGCTTTACCAATTAACCTCTCTTTGTGTCTGTAGTCCCAGACTACATCCAACAAGTTAAAGTGCTTAGAGGTTGGAAAATTCCCAAGTCATTTACAAAGTTCGCTGGCGAGAATAGGGAATTGACAGTAAAGGATATTGCTCAATATACTATAGAAATAGGGGAAATGATATCAAATGAACATTTAAAAATGTGTTTTTTCCCTTTTTCTTTGACCAAGAATACTTTCACACGATTTTCAATATAAGGCCTAATTATATTTTAACATGGGCCTAGTTAGAAAGAAATGTTCATAATCAGTTCTTTCGAGGCAAGACGAAAGTTAGCCTGATTGATTTATTTACCATTTGATGCTTCCTGGGGAAACCATCAATGACTACTTTCTATATTTAGGAATACGAGGAATCATTGTTTTACTCTCGTGCTAGAGTCTAAAGTTGCCAAATGGCCATAAATGGTTTAGATTATGACATAAGGAAAAAACTTATCAATCTGTAGTTCATAGATCTTGGCCAATTGACAAAAAAAGTGTGTCAAATAGAACAGTTAAAAAGAGAAAAAGAAAGGATTAAAAAGAAATCACTTCATTGTGAAAAGGTGGCTTATGTCAAAGTTAACCAATCTGATGACGAGGTCGAAGGTAGTAGTGATGAAGTTAACATGGCCAAATTGGAATTAGGACCAACTTATGTTTGTCAATCCTTAAGGCTTGCTAGAAATAAAGAAAAAATGCCATCGTCGAAAATTTATTCTTTTAACATTACTAAGGTAGATCAAATGTTTGACGTACTTTTAAAAGAAAAACAAATAGTTCTTTCTGAGGGGAAGAAAATTCCTTCAATATTAGAATTGAAGGGACAAAGATTTGTAAGTTTCATCAATCGACTAGACATGTTACTAATAGTTGTGTTCGTTTCTGGGACTTGATCCGGAAAGCAATCAATGAAGGACGTTTGACATTTGAGGGAAAAGAAAAGCTTATGAAAGTGGACAGTGACCCTTTTCAAGTTAATTGAAGCTTTGTTGAACTTATGGATGTCAATGTTGCTAGATTAGGAATGTCTAATTATGAAGCTGAAAAGAAGTTTCAATGAAAATATGAGCTCAACTTCTTCGAAGTTATCGAGCAAATGGTTTAAGAGAAGACCTTTTGACATTTCTGATTAGGCAAAAGGACAATGGTCGAGTTGTTTCCCTTTGTCCAAGATGTAGTGCTATTTTTGATTGAATGCGGCTACGACCTATGAGAAGCAAAAGATGGGGAAGTTGATTACTGAAAAAGTGAAAGAAAACCTAGAACTGAAAAGAAAGATGGCAGGTAAGTCGAAATTTGATTTTGGCCTTTTTGATCATAAGTTTCTTAAACTTGGAACAGGACAAATCAATTAGAAGATGAAGATTATCGTGATGATGGATGAAAAGCCCAATAACATGTCAGATAGAGCTCGAGTTCCCCCAATCAGAGTTGGTTAGAATCAATGGGTAAAGAATGTCCACCATACTGATGAGGCTTTGTCTTCAAGAAAAAAGAGAAGGCCAAGGAGAAGGTATAATCAAGGGCTATGAATGAGTTTAAACCTATGTCTGGAAAAGGATTAACAAAAAGAAAGATGATAGTCGAGCTAGTTCTCAAGTGAGTAAGCCCAAGTCTCCTAATAGCAAAGGCTTTGTTCTTTTGAGGGATGTGCAACTCCAAAAGATCAAATTGTCAAACCCTGAAGATCAAGTGACCAAGGTCACAGATAAGCATTTGACACAAGAAGCACCAATAACATATTCAAAGACTACTTAGAATGAGAAGATGGTACAAGGACACCGCCAATTGTTGAGGGCTGATCAAAATAACAAGATGATGCTAGATTATTATCCATTGACTAAGGATGACTTGCTAACAAACAACTTTGAGAGCAGTTTTGATGATGACCTCCATACCATTTTCAACACAAATATGGTTGGAGTGGTGTTTGTCTTGCCAGCAGAATATGCCATCGAAGGGGCATATGTAAAATTAAAAGATGTCTATGAAGACGTCATCGTGGGAGACGAAAGTTTTTTTGCCTGTGAAGACTTCTAGAGTGATGGGACTTTTGAAAAGCCTGATGAAGTAACTAAGGCACACCTGAGACCATTGCACATTAAAGCAAAAATTGAAGGAAAGTTAGTCAGTAAGTTGTTAATTAACAATGGAGTAGCCATTAGTCTAATGCTAGAAAACATGTTGACAAAGTTTCTTAAAAATGTTAGAGACTTGGTGAAGATCAAAGTTGCTGTGACTAACTATAATGGCACATCATCTGCTACTAGAAGTGTAATGGTTATGAATGTCAAGTTCGGAAGCCTTAGTCAAAAGACCATGTTTGTCGTGGTCCCATCAAAAGTGAGTTATAATGTCTTACTTAGGTGCGACTGGATCCATGGAGTTAGAGCAGTGCTGTTGACATTGCACTAAAAGCTCATACATTGGAATCAAGAAGCAAGCATTGAGGAAATGGGAGCTGATTACAAGTTCTGTTACGTCGAATAGCTTCACATTGATTTTAAGATTTACAACAAAAAGATTAAGTCATTGGAAGTCGAAGGTGAATTTGATCCAGAGAAGATTGACAAATGTGCCATTGGCAATGAGGGCTTGAAGCTGATACCTAGGACTGAGGTCAAAACAGTCCTAGATCTAGATTAGTTTATGGATCTATTAAGCCAAATGGCCCATTTATTCGCCTACATCGTCGAACAATTTATGTGTACTACTGATAGTGTATTGTTAGACTGTATTTATGATTATGAATCTTTAGGATTCGAAAATATTTTTGTTTTATTTGACAAACTTAGGAGTAGAAATAAAAGCTATGAAGTGTAGGACCTTGTTGAAAAGATCAACTTATGCAACGTTGGGGAGACTAAACCAACCTACATAAGCCAATTATTGCTAAAAAACTTCAAGGAAGAGTTGGTCAAACTACTGAAAGAGTACAGGGGCTACTTTGCATAGGAATATGACAAAATGCCAGGAATGAGTCGTCAACTCATTGAGCATAGATTGCCATTGAAGCCTAACAGTCGACTTGTCAAACAAGCACCTCAATGATTCACTCTATGACCAAGATCAATGAAGAAATCGAGAGGTTGCTTAAAGCAAAGTTCATTCACATGGCCAAGTATGTCGATTGGGTTTCTAATATTGTTCCTATTATGAAAATGAATGGAAAATTAAGTGTGCATAGATTTTCGAGATCTAAATAATGCGACAACAAAAGATGAATACCATAAGCTTGTGGCAAGAATGTTGGTGGATGCTACTGCTGGCAATAAAGTACTCAATTTAATGGATGGTTATTCTGGCTATAACTAGATTTTTAATGTAAAAAAGGATGTGTCGAAAACAGCATTTAGATGCCTAGGTGCTATTGGCACCTATGAATGGGCAGTCATGCCTTTTGAACTTAAGAATGCTAGGTCAACATATCAAAGAGCCATAGATACCATCTTTCATGAATTTATTAGCAATTTCAGGGAGGCTTATATAGATTATGTGGTTATCAAGTCTGACAAACAGAAAACACCCTTTGAGCATTTAAGGAAAGCCTTCGACAGAATGACAAATAATGGCTTGAAAATGAACCCTTTGAAATGTGCTTTTGGTGTAACTGTAGGAAACTTTCTAGGCTTCCTGGCCCAAAAGAAAGGAATTGCCATCGACCAAAACAAAGCCAAGGTAATCATGGAAGCTTTGCCCCAAGGGACAAAAAGCAATTGCAAATTTTTAGGGGAGGTAAACTTCATGTGACACTTTATTGCTAATTTTTCTAGCAAAACAAGAATATTTGCACCCTTGGTCAAACTCAAAAAAGAAGAGGACTTTGTTTGGACAAGTGACCATTAAAAGGATTTTGATATCATTGAGCAATGTTTGACAAACACCCCTATGATGACGCCATCTAGGCCTGGCAAACCTATCAAACTTCATATTGCTGCTTCTCAAGCAACCATTGGAAGTATGTTGGCACAAGAAGATGACAATGACAATAAGCAAGTTGTATATTGTCTTAGTAGAGTATTGATAGATGTTGAGTCTAGAAACAGTCCTTTAGAAAAATTATGTTTGTTATTGTATTTTGCTTGCAATAAACTCAAGTGTTATTTGATTTCAAGAGAGGTCCATGTAATTTCAAAAACTAATATAATAAAATATATGTTGTTCTATTCCATTTTGAATGGTCAAATTGGCAAATAGATGTTTGCTTTGACTGAGTTCACAATTAAATATTTACCAACCAAAGCAATCAAAGGACAAATATTGGCTGATTTCCTTGTTGACCATCCTTGTAATGAGACGAATCAATGGTAAATTATGTGGGCATAACTCCTTGGAAGCTATACTTCGACAGTTCAAAACATTGTCAAGGTGTTGGAGCAAGGGTAGTGTTGGTCTTTTTAGATCACATCTCCACAAAGTTCATGTTCGAGCTTAAGTTCCCATGTTCAGATAACGAGGTCGAATATGAAGCTTTAATTATTAGTTTGGACATGTTATTGGGTAAAGGTGTGAGCAATGTTGAAGTCATTTGCGATTTGTAACACCCTAGTAAGACTGAACCATGCTTAAGTCCTGTTTATGTAACATCCCCGTTTTTCTCCTAAATAAAGGTTAGCTTGGTGATGACTCAAGTGAACGATTTCGCTTGAAACAATTGAACTTTCACCTAAGCAAGGGCAAGTCAACGTAAAAGTTAAATGTTGACCAAGGGTCAACAAGAGTCAAGGTCAAAGATCAAAGTCAAAAAGTCAAATCTCAGGGTCAAAGGTCAACCACGAAGTCAAATTCAAACCTAAAAGTCAAAAGTATAAGAAAGTCAACAAAATCATGTAAAAGTTAACTTAAACATGCAATAGAAACCGAATAAAGATCAAAGACTAATTAAATCATAATGAAGTGGTTTAATTTAAGATAATCAAGGTTTAATATTCTAATCATGGATTATAATAAAGTTAATAGCATAAGATTCCTCAAATAATAATAAAATAAGCTTAACTTGTAATTTACTACAAATGTTAATGATCTGAAAAATGAATTATACCTAAAATAATTAAAGTAGACATTATTAACTACTAATAAGAGTGATTACGAACCTAATAAGGGTTTAGTATAATTAATCTATGATAGATTCCTCCTTAAAAATAATAGTTAAAAGATGGATTAAACCATTTTTGGTAAAAAGTACCCTTGCCAAAAATGGTAAAAGCAATTGAATGACCAACAAATAATGTGTTTCTCTACAAGAACAACTCTTAAAACATATTGGACCCTTTCTAATCCTCATATTTTTGGCCAACATGTAAAGGAAAACACCTACACAAGTTTCTTGAAAACTACTTACACTAAACCTAATTTAACTACAAGACAACACCAAGTTTTGCATGAAAATAAAATGCACAAGATTCTCATTATTTCCTTTGCATAGGCTGAAAAATACAGCCACCATTAAGGGTGATAAGAACTTGATTTGAATCTTTCTTAAATGTCTAGTTGAAAGGTTGATTGGTGTTACTTGTGACAAGTTGTCTTTAGGCATGAAAACTAGCTATAGGTTAGGGTTTTTGTAGTATAAAAACCAACTAGCCAACCTAACTAAGTTTTAATTTCCCAATACCCTAACTAAGTGACCAACTAAATGAACTAGATGAGAAATGAAAAACCCTCCAAACAGGTCCTAATGCCAAACAGCCAAAGAGGCCTATATAACAGGGCATGACGGCTTCATTTTATTCTTTGCTATTCTCAAGTCACTCCTAAGCTTCAAGCCCTTTATTTTCCTGTATTTTTCTCTCACACCTCCTTCTTATACACTCACATATCTAGCTCTAAGTCCTTAATATGTTCTACAAAGGTTGTCGTTCCTAACCTTTGTAAACATATTCCAACATACACATCAGCTTCCATTGCAAACAAGACACTTAAGCTTGGAACTAGGAGCAAGGATTTATTTTCTATTTGTTCAAGAACCCTATCAAGAGTGGAAGAACTCATATATCACCTCTACATTTATTGGTAGGTGGTTTTTATCTTAAGTATGTGAAAGTTTTAAGTCTTTAGTTCATTCTAGATCTAAAGGCTTAAAACTTGCACATCTACCTTCTCTAAATGTTGTGTTGTTTACTTCCATGATGAGCATGCTTTAAGATATGTGTTAGTGTGTTCCATGTCTATGTGTGTGTGTGTGTGTGTATCTACTGACCATTCTAGAAATAATGAAAATCTATGTCTTGTGTTGAAAAGAAACAAGTATACAGATACACATACTAGTGTTGAAAAATGGTTCTAATTGAGCTAGGAGCACAAAAATGTGTAACATTTGCAAACCATATTTTTTCAACCCGTGGAAAAATTACACATGAAAGCTAACTTCTTTAGAATATTCTCAAAAATAAAGCATAGAAAAATCCATTTCCTAGACAAAGATATAATTTTCTAAATTCAGCCTTTTTACTGGAAGTGTTGTCTGACCCTTGAGCACTAAACTGAGCTTATCATTCTCTATAAAATGAAAAACGTGTAAAATTGCTTTTGTTGGAAAGCTAAGATCTTAAGGAACACATACATATAAGATACACTCATTGAAAATATGCATGTGGTTCGAGAACTACAAAATTAGCCACGGGTTGAGTTTCTAGATACTGCTGGAATAGAGTAACTTTGTAGGTGTATAAAAGTAATTTCACTTAGTATAGTTTTACAAAAGTCAGTTCAGAAAAGAGAAGTCAGTCAGGATTCTGAGCATAACTTTTTTTTTTTGAAAGAATAAGTATAATGAGAGAAATTAATTTTTCATGCAAACATGCTAGAATTGAAAATAAGCTGAAAAACTCTAATAAGCAAAAATAACACTTTTTGATGGCAAATCTATAATTTATCATTTTCATGACAGCTAAAAGTTATTTAATAAGACTTCTCAGATTAATGTAATAATAATAATTATACATAATCCATGATCACACATAATTAAGGATTTTCCCTTATAAATAACTAAGAGAACTTAACTCTTGAACTATAAGCTTACGTTTTTAATTAAACAAGACTTAGTGACCTTGAAACACATATGAAATATGACTTGATCTATGATCTTGAATGTATATGAAATATAGTGAATGATTATACATGATTAATGACTCGTCTTATATATGAATGCTTTAAAATCCTATATTTCATATGAGATATTATCTGTGAAATGATGTGAACATATGACGATTGACCTATGAAATGATAAGGATGAATGATTGGGCATGCCATGACTTAGTTATAATGATGATATGCATACATTCATTATTCATATGACATAGTAAAGAATGAAACTTGTTGCTTAACCCTCAAGAAGGGGCTAAGGTATTGGTGTTGGTGCACTCAGTGAAAGTTAAATAATCAATGGGAGAAGCTCGCTGCTTAACCCTTCACCCCATCTATGGGACTATCCCAGGGAATAGATTTTTGTGGTGACAACTACGGTATGAGCTCATTACCCATGGAGGTGGTTTAAGACATTGGTATTGGTACACTTAGTGAGTGAAGGACCAAATCAAGTTAAAGAATGCATTCATTGTTAAAGTCCTACATTTAGCAATGTGACAGTTGCCATGGCTATGATATTTATTTGAATTCATTATTCCTGTTAATGAAAGATATTAAAAGACACATCACCTCAGAGTATGAACGTTTTTGAAAATAAAGCATAATGAAACTTTTTACTGCCCATGTTTTTCCTTTGACTAATAAACCTGAAGTGGTTACAGACGTACATGATGAAACTAATATTAAAGATAAAAATCCCCTACTGAGAAATTTATGATTTCTCATACATTCAACTGTGTTATCCCTAGATTTGAGTGCATTTGGCAATGGTCCTCTCCCACCATGACTCTGACTTTGACTGGACCTCGGGGGGGTAGGACTATATTTCCATGAGTTCATACTATCAAAGTGGCCCCACCAGTAGAATGTGGAGCTGCCAGATCTCACCTAGTAGGCCTCATGTCACCTCTGACTCCTCCGACTCCAATGTGCTAATTCTCGAAGCCCCACCACACCACATACCTGTGATAGAGCTATCTTATGATTCTGAGGTCGAGATCCATGAGGAGACATTGGATGTGGAGCCCTTTCGAATGATTCCTCCTAAACCTGTTCACTACGATGCCAACGATGAGGAAGATCTAGAATAAGACCCCATGGAGGTCAAGGAGGACTTAATGGGGGATGACTTTGAAAAATGGCATGATAACTTTGAGGATGATGGTTGGCAAAACTGGGAGATGCCATCTGATGAGTCGGGTCCTGTTCCAACATGATGTCCATATTCGATTACAATCTGCATAGTGATGCCTTTAGTTATCCAGTCATTGATGGAGCACCTATGCAGAGGAGCTATGCAGGGCACTGTGCACCCAGTCATCAGGAGTCCCTTCCGCACTCACCATACTGTTTGAGTGATGGAGCCATCTGCTGTACTACTGCTACTATTATTTATTTTTTAGCTATCTACTTTTAGTGATGTTTGTTTATGATTCTGTATTAGATATATTTATTAGGAACCTTACTGTACTAAATGTACTTTATTTTGTTGCTTTATTATGTAATGAATTAAGGATGGGAATGCCTATCTTTGTGAACCTACTTATGTACTATATCCTATGATTGATATAAAGGTTTGTTATCGATGTTATGCATTTGTGCCCTTTGCTAAGAGATTTGACCGATAGAATAGTTCAGATCATTAAACGTAACTTCCATTTCACACTACAAGCTTGATTTTGAATATGTGGTTTCAAAAAAAAAATTCCATTATTTTCATATAACAATAATTTTAAAAGAGAAACAAAAAACAAAAAGGGTAATAACTAATAAGAGCGAAACCATTTTCCAGCATTAGTGTGTGTGTATACTTAGGACAAAATAAGGATTTAGAGAAGGTAGATGTGCAAGCTTTAAGCCTTTAGATCTAGAATTAACTAAAGACTTAAAACTTTCATATCCTCAAGATAAAATCCACCTACCAAGAAATGTAGAGGTGGTATATGTGTCCTTCAACCCTTGATAGGGTTCTTGAACAAACAGATAAAAAAGAAAGGTAGAAAAGAAATCTTTGCTCCTAGTTCCAAGCTTGAGTGTCTTGTTTGCAACGGAAACTATTGTGTATATTGGAGTATGTCTAGTGTAACACCCTAATATTTAACCCAACACGCTTAGGATGTATTAAAGTCAATTATTAGTCATTACTTTTTTGTCTCATTCTTTAACTTTAAAATACTTAGTGGAAAATATAGGTAAATTTTTTTTTTTGAAACAAAACGTGAGACACGCGCACTAACATAAAGCAAACGTCAATCCATATCATAAAAGGAGAAATACTTCATTCATAAACACAAGATACATATATTAAATATCATAACATGGTTCATACATAGTAATACACTAAGGAATGTAAAATAAGCAGAGTCACACCCAAACAAAGTGGGCTGAGCTTTCTGTACATAAATAAACAGCGAAAAGAAACACATAAAAGCATAAAATACATAGGATATCAAAACACTAGATACCAACCAACAACTACCCCCTACTAGACCTATGAGTACCCATATCTAAAGTCACCCCTAACAAAAGATACAACATAAAAAGGGGGATCCTCGTGTAATGGCTCTAGCACTTTATCGGGTCCTTTGACGAAGTCTATTGGCGATCTTGATCCTTCGGTGAAGGGGGCACATACCCAATGAACTGGGCACATACCCATGGCCTCCGCGATGTGGATGCATCTCTGGTCATCAGGCTAGCCTAAGCTGGGTCGTTATGTCCTTACTGCCTCGACCCACGTCCATAGGTGCCATAGGTGCAGAACCCTCCGAATAGATGTGTGTGGGGGAGTCCTCAGATGGATTGATCTCCAAATGCCTCGAACGGGGAACATACTTAGGGTAATCATGGACAGCCGAAGTGGTGGGGGGAGCACGTCAAGTCTGCTCATCGTGAGGTCGAGTGCGCTTAAAGATCAAGTCGTCACCATAGGGGAAAGTGCGGGTGAACCTGAAGCTAGAAACCAGATAGGCGAAGGGCGTCCCATGTATGCAAAAATGCATACTGCATAGTGACCCTCGTAGTGATATGAGCGATGATCACGAACAAAGCCATTGCCCTCTAAAGATGTAACGAAAAGAAAGAGAGATAGAGGGGGTGAGAATCTTAATAAAGAATCTCAGTAGTGGAAATCCTTCTATCCTAGTGTCATCATCTACGTCTTCAGGAACCTTGGGTTTATTATAAAAAGGTGAGCATGCATGAAGTTCATTATTAGGTTTTAAACAATTCTCCAAGGTCCGTTAATTTTGGAATGAACCTTGATGTTATGAACGCAACATAGCATAGTATGGATGCATGACAAAAACATTATGCAATTATCACTTGAACATATCATAAAGAAACATACTCATATAAGTGGCATAGAGAGGCATATAACTTTCATGTAAATCCTTTCTCTTTCCCTTTGGTTAAGTGACATCACATTCATCATTCGTTGCATCATGGGGCCACCTTAATAACTCTTCTCTTTGAGAGTTTCTAAGTTATGAGCTCATACCTAACTAGTCGTCACTAGTTTCAGCTTATCCTAAGATGAGTGTGAATCTCGACTCCCGGAGTACGGGTTAGGGGGCTTAAGGATCGCCTATCATAACCTTTAATTCGGGGAGTCTATAGGGTTATTTCCTTTTGTGAATCACCTCTCATAACCCTTAATTCAGGGAGTCTAGAAGGTCATTTCCACATAGCTTATGTCACTTAAGTCTTTTAGCGAATCACCCCTCATAACCTTTAATTCGGGGAGTCTAGGGGATCATTTCCATATAGCATTATATTGCTTTAAATCTCATCTCATGTCATGCATTTCAAATAACTTTCTAAGTCCATAAATTTAGTGGAAATTCGACAGCATCATAGTTGTACACCGAATTTCTCCAAATTTGCTTTATGCCACGTAAACACATAATTCATACACTTCAACAATCAATTCATGAACATGATAAGCTATTAAAGCCATATAAACATTTTCTCATAGCACATACATCAGCACATAAAGATCTCAATTCCTTTGTAAAAATAAACATGCTCCTAACCAGTGTGCCGGAATCAGGGATCGGACTCACCTATTGCATATGCTATGCTCTCAACAACTCATAAATAAACATACATTCATTGAAATACTAGCCCTCATTATCTCTCCTATCTTACAGTATCTTATGTTTTTGATCCTTACAGTCTAATTATCCTAACGTCCGATATAGGTCATTTATGCCCCTAAGGGATCACAACTAATAATTCTTACTAATTTTTATGCTTATGTTCAATACCAAACAACCTTAGGTAGTTTGGGCAGAATTAATATCATTCTTTTATGGGGTTCTAGAAACTACGTCTTTGACCTTTTCTAAGTTTCAGCTTTACCTAAGGCACTAAAATCAATTGTTACTACCTTTAGGAATTAATTCTATGCTTCTAAACAATTCTAAAACAATTATATTTCTAATTTAATCATCCTAATACAGCAGCTATATTTTGTCTTCTAAGGGTTCTAAAACTTACATTCTTAGTCCTTTCTAGTTACTAGTTTTTTTTTCCTAACATTCATAAAATAGTTTCAACTTCAAGTAAACATAGTTTTATACATTCTAACACATGAAAACAGCATCATACTGCAGCCAACATAGCAAGGTAGTAACCAAAATGTTTAACTCCAAATAACACTTGAACTCACATTTTTAATACATATAAGTTACTAGTTTCTCTTGGAATCAGTTTAGGACTTCTAAAACTCTTTGAAAACCAATTTATTTCATTAAAATCATAAAAATATTCTACTAAGGCAGTAGCTATTTTAAATCATTCTTAAATGAGTTTTAAATCATAAAATCATACTCATAGTATTCTTTGAATTTTCCTATGCTTAAGAAAATCTCAAGATATAGTTTGTTGGCCCTTATGACTAGATGAAACTTATGCTAAGTCCATCATCATCACATGGCCGAATCTTGCATTCAAGGAATGCTTCCATTTTCCAAACTTTACTTGAGATAAAAGGGCAAGTCTTTGAGCTCTAGAATCTTTAGGTGATGGCAAAATCATAAACATGCTATGCACTTCATTTTATTCTTCATTATAAAAGTAAAGTGAGAGCTTTAAAGTAAATATGAGATGCAAGTTCATTTTTTTCTTTAAAGTTTAGGTGATGACTTGAAATATAAACATGAAATCCAAAGCTTGAAATTTAAATATGAGAATGCAAGTTCATTTCTTTATTCTTGAGAGTTTAGTGATGGCATTGGAAAGTAAACATGATATGCAAAGTATAAACTTAAACATGGATGCAAGTTCATTTTTATCTTTACTAGAGTTCATTCAAGACTTTAAAGGATCATATGCCTCAACCCAAACTTATCTTAACAAGATAAGGTGAGCTTTAGAGTTCTTTGTACCAAGGTTTCAAGAAAACCTTATGGTGTGAACTTCATCATCAAGCTCAAGGAAATGGATCAAGAGAACAAACCAAGTAATAACATTTTTTTGAGAACCAAAAATCAAAACAACAAAAAGGAAAAGGAAAAACCGAAATGCTTTTAGGCCCAAAGGCCAAGTTTTAAGCTTTAGAGATTACACAAGTGAATACCACATGATTATCATCTTGAACCCTCATCATCAAGCCAAAGATTTTCTTTAGTAAAACAAGGCTCCATGGCCGAAAATAAAAAGAAAGAAAAGAAGTTCAAGGACCAAGAAAAACTTGTTCATAACAAAACATCAAATAAAAGATAAGCTTTTAGAACAAAAACCCTTACCAAATAGTGTTTCTTGTTGTGAAGAAAAGAGCTTGTTCTTGTAAGGAAATGAGAAGGAAAACTGTCCCCGAAGTTGATATATGTGTTCAGCCAAGAAGAGAGAAAAAGGAAGGAAATGTTTTTGTGTGAGCTTTGTGTGTAAGAATGAAAGCTTATGTGTTTGAATGAGGATCTATGGTGGTTATGTGGTGGTTTGAGGTTATAAGGAGGTGGTTCTTTGAGGAGGATGAAGAAGATGAAGGAGATGAAAGAAAAGAGAACTCTTGAGTTCTTGTGGAAAAAGAAAGAAAGCTTGAATGAACTCTTGAGATAATACTTGGAAAAAGAGCAAATGGAACCAAGCTCACCCAAGATGTGTATTTATAGAAAATTACAATATGAAGGATGAATGCAGGGGGAGAGGCCACGACATTCATGCAACCATGGGGGTGAAAATATCTTCTAAATACATCATTTCATGGAGTGGTGCAAGCATGGCTAGGTATGGATTTAGACATGGGCTAAGGCATGGCTCAAGGCATGGCTCAAGGCATGGTTCTTTGTGTGTAAAATAAATCAACATGTGATGAATATGGGGGGGCAGTGGCTCCAGTTTCTTATGTAGCCAAGGGGAAGAATTGTTTCATCTCATCATGGTCTAGAGGTGTGTTTAGGTGTATCTTTGATTAAGCTTTTGATTAGGAATTTGTAAGTAAGTGTTTAGGTAAAGTAATGGGTAATTAAGGATGTCAAGACATGATTAGGGGGTGTTCTTGCCTCATTAGTGAAATCAAAAATCATTTTATAAGGTAATCAATCACGAACATAATTCCTTAATTTAAAGAATTGGATAGAGAAAATACTATTCACGATTCTATGACATGAAATCTTGACTTTAAGAAAGAAATTGAGGTTTATCTAAGTAACCTTAAGTTCTAATCAACCTTAATGAATTATTTTGACTCTAGATTAATTACTGAAATTAATTAATCTTCAATTAGAGCCGAATTTTTGTTTAGGTTTCCATAATCACGTCATTAGGCCTGAAATACACTATTTCAGGGGCAAAATGGTAATTTTGCACAAAACTGTCCAGGACTACCCGGACTTAAACAATTATCATTAATCACATATAATTAGCATTCTAAACTCCCGGGAAAGATTCCGGGCTCAAACGACACTTATACCCGCGTAAAACGTCATAGGGGTATTTTGGTCATTTTGAGCTGAAAGTTCAGAAAATGAGATTTTCATCTCTGTTATCAATCATAACACTTTTAATCCCCTTTAAACATTAAGTTGACCCTTCGAGGACTGCCAGGTTGGTCATCCTCGAATTCCGGGTAAGAATGACCTCAGGGGCATTTTGGTCATTTTTACTCGAACAGAAAAATTGGGGCGTTACATTTAGAAGGGCTAGAAGTGACAACATTTGTAGAATAGAATAATGACATACAACAGGAGATATGAGTGTATAAGAAGGAGGTTTGAGAGAAAAAATACAAGAGAATAGAGGGCTTGAAGCTTAGAAGTGACTAAAGAATAACAAAGAACAAAATGAAGCCATCATGCCCCCTTATATAGGCCTCTTTAGCCGTGAAGCATTAGGACCTATTGGAGGGTTTTTAATTTATCATCTAGTTCATTTAGTTGGCCACTTAGGGTAATGGGAAATTAAAACTTAGTTAGGTTGGCTAGTTGGTTTTTATACTACAAAACACTAACCTATAGCTAGTTTTCATGCCTAAAGACAACTTGTCACAAGTGACACCTATCAACCTTTCATCTTGACATTTAAGCAAGCTTCAAATCAAGTTCTTATCACCCTAAATGGAGGCTATATGTTTCAGCCTATGCAGAAATAATAAGAATCTTATACTTTTTATTTGGATGTAAAACTTAGTGTTGTCTTGTAGTTAAATTAAGTTTAGTGTAAGTTGTTTTGAAGAAACTTGTGTGGATGTTTTCCTTTACATGTTGGCCAAAAATATGAGGATTATAAAGGGTACAATGTGTTTTAAGAGTTGTTCTTGCAGAGAAACACATAATCTGTTGATTATTCAGGTGTTTTTACCACTTTTGGCAAGGGTACCTTTTACCAAAAATGGTTTAATTCATCTTTTAAGTATATTTTATTTTTAATGAGGAATCTATCATAGATTAATTATACTAAACCCTTATTAGGTTAGTAATCACTCTTATTAGTATTTAATCATGTCTATTTTAATTATTTTAGTTACAATTTATTTTTAAGATTATTACCATTTATAGTAAATTACTAGTTAAGTTTATTTTATTATTATTTGGGGAATTCTGTGCTATTTAATTATTATAATCCATGCTTAGAATATTAAACCTTGATTATCTTAAATTAAACCATTTTATCATGGTTTAATTAATTTTTTATCATTATTTTGTTTTTATGGTGACCATTGCATGTTTTAGTTGACTTATACATGATTTTGTTGACTTCCTTAAACTTTTGACTTTAAGGGTTGACTTTGACTTTGTGGTTAACCTTTGCTCCTGAGATTTGACTTTTTGACTTTGACCTTTGATCTTGACTTTTGTGAGCCTTAGTCAACATTTAATTTTTTTACGTTTACTTGCCCTTGTTCGGGTGAAAGTTCAACTGCTTCAAGCATCGTTCACTCAGGCCATCACCGAGCTAACCTTCATTTAGGATAAAAATGGGGATATTAAATGATTCATAGTTAGTCATAAAATAGTTGTCAACATAATTCATATGCGTTAGTGAAAATTTGTTCTAGTATTTTGCAACAGCTATAAGGTTGCTATATGAATTCAACAATATTACACTTCGACAGGTATCTCGAGACTGGAATTTAGAAGCAAATGAGCTTGCTCAAACAGCTTCGAGATATAAAATAAGAGTTTTGACTATGGATTCGTTTGTCACAATTGAACAAATTTTAGTCTCCTTTGACGAACACAAAGTATTTGTCATTGACCACTTAGATGACAATGATTGGAGAAAACCAATCGTTGAACACTTAAAGAATCTAACTCAAAGTGCTGACCAAAAGTTGAAATACCAAGCCTTGGATTATGTTATTCTGGATGATACTTTATTTAAGAAGGATATCAAAGGTGACTTATTGTCCTATTTTGGGGAATCTAAGGCAAATATTGCTTTGGTAGAAATACATGAAGGAATTTGTGGTTCTGATCAAGCAGGGCGGAAGATGAGATGGTCCATTCATCGACAAAGGTTATTTTGGCCAACAATGGCCAAAGATTGCATGCAGTATGCCAAATCCTATCAGGATTATCAAAAACATGGGAATGTTCAACATGTGCAAGCATTAGAACTACATGTTATTTTCAAAACACGGCCATGTAGGGGTTAGGCGTTAGATCTTATTAGTCAAATTTACCCTCCTTCGTTAAAAGGCCATAAATTTATCTTGGTGGTTGTCGACTACTTTACTAAATGGGTTGAAGCAGTTGCATTGAAAGATGTAACCTAAAATGAAATAATTCATTTCATTGAGGAGATAATCATTTATCATTTTGGGATCCCTAAAACATTGACCACTGACCAAGGGACAATGTTTACAAGTTGAAAGGTTTTAGAGTATGCCAGCACGAGGTCAATTAAAGTGATTACATTGATTCCTTATTTTAATGGGCAATTCGAGGATAGCAATAAAAGTATCATTTCTTTGATTAAGAAACACATAGGTTGATAGCCCTGTAATTGGCATAACACACTTAAAAAAATCTTGTGGGCATATTGCAATTCGCCTAGAGTTTTTATAGGAACAACCTCTTATAAACTTGTCTATGGCATAATGCAGTTCTGCCTGTCGAAATTAATTTACAATCCATAAGGGTGTTAAGACAAAATGAATTACCCATCGATGATTATTGGAGTTCTTTGTTTGAAGAGTTAAATGACTTAGAGCAAGAATGAGTTGTTGCATTAGAAAATATGATGCAACGAAAGGAAGCTATGACAAAATTTTATAATCATCATGCAAAAAAGTAAAAGTTTTTTGACATTGGAGATTTGGTATGGAAAGCTATATTGCCCTTTGTAAAGAAGTCAAGAAAGTTTGGCAAATGGTTCCTAAGTTGGGATGGACGTTTTCGAGTTTTCAAAGTATTTTTCAGGAAATACCTATAGTCTAGTCGATGTTAACGATGGACAAAAGATAGCATCGATTAATGGCAAATATTTAAAGGCATATAGACCAATAATGCACCAAGTTAAAATAAACAACTGATAATGCAACCAGATATATGTCAACAGTACTAGATCAAGTGAAAGTACAAAAGGAAAAGTAAATTGTCTAAACTCGACCGAGCGAACATTTGTCACAACAAAATAGAAACAAGCTTGATGTAGCGAGCATAATTGACAAAGTTCAAAAGAAAGAGAGTTTGTTCATGGAAGAAGGTTACAAAGTTTCAACTTCAGGTCTTGTTGAATTTGTAAGGCTATCTCCTTGCTCGACTTTGTTTTCTCCAAAGCTGAGCTGGCCTCTATTAGTGTTTGACTTGCTGCTTTACTTTCTTTCCAAGTTTACATTTTCTATATAAAGGAAAAATGAGAAAAGATGACATTTCTCTCGGTTTTGGCAGCAGCTTCACGTTCTTCCTTTCTTCCTCCACCATTTTCATTTTCCTTAACTTCAAACTCCATGAAACCTTCAAAGTTTTGAAGGATATTCCTAGATTAACCCATAAACTACTTCAAGAACACTTCCTCTACATCAAGCTCAACTCAAAACCTTGTTTTTCCCTTCAAATTGGTCCACACAGCAGCAAAAATAAGGGCTGGAAAATGGGCTTAAAGCCTTGGATTAGAGGAGAAAAATTAGAGAAAAGTGTAGCAAAAGCTTGGAAGAAAGGTAGGAAAATTCTAGTCTATTACTTTGTGATTATTTGGCTGTAATTGCTAGATAAAACTCTTGAGATATGTTGAAATTAAGTTACTAAAATGTGAAATTATTTCAAGAAGCATATGTTTATGAACTTGATAAAGATGTTTAAAATTATGCTTACTAAATCTAAAACCAAATTTTAGAATTTATGATTACTTGAGTTGTGATGAAACCATGCATATTGGAACCTGAGTTTTAATTTCAGAACTTATATATATTGAGTGTGATAGATATGGAAGATACATTAATTAAAAGTCTTGTGGAATTGCTGAAATTTATACATTAGATTCACTGTTGATCGAAGATGATCTTGCTATACATAATAATAAATGCTTGAAAATTGACAGCGAGACTTGGTTTTGTTATTTCGAAAATTTAGGAGAAATTCTTGTCCAAGGGATGTAGCCGAAATTTTGATGGTATGAAAGCTAGTGGAAGTTTAGAAAAACCTTACAACAATTATTATAAAAGAATTAAAGAGATTAAATTCATATAAGAACTGTTAATTCATAGTAGAAATAGCTTGAAAATTCATCGCAAGAACTTGGTGCAATTGCTGGAAAAGTTACAAGAAGTATTACTAACCAAGAGATGTAACAAAAATTTTGATGGTATAAAATCTATTAAAAGCCTAGTAGATTTTGCAGAAGAACATCACAATAGTATACCAAATGTTACAGGAAATATCTCATAAAAGCTAAAGAAAGACACTATACATATTCAAGAAAATTTTAAGGAAATATCTCATGAGAACACTACCAAGAAAAATGCTATTACTGATGGATTTTTTCGACGGATTTTTATGTAATTTCGACGGAAAATTGTATTTCCGACGGATTTTTTGACAGATTTTGATGATCGGTAAGAACGCAGTTAGAAATCATTTTCGACGGAAAAAATCCGTCGAAAATTTTTATCAACGGATTTACTGATGGATTTTTATCATAAAAATCCGTCAGTAACATGTTCAACAGAATTTGTCAGTTTTGAACTTACTGACAGATTTTTTTATAGTTACTGACGTATTTTTCCGTCAATATATTATTAATCTCATTTTCAACTTTTTTTATATTTCACTATTACCGACGGAAAAATCCATTGGAAATTTAAATTTAAAATTTTATTTTTTATATTAAATTACTGATGGAAATTTTCGTTGAAAATTTTAAATTAAATAAAATGTTTAATTACATTTACCGATGGAAAAATCCATCGAAAATTTTAAATTTTTTGTAATTGTGAAAATTTTTATTTTAAATTACCGACGGAAAATTCCATTGGAAATTTATATTTTTTATTTTGTGAATAATTCTTTAATAAAATTTACTAATGAAAAATTCCATCGGCAACATTAAAATCCATTGGAAATGTAATATGTTTTTTAAATATAAATTTTCTATAATTTAATGTTACCTGATAATTTAAGAGTTTGTTTTTTGTTTAAAGCTAATTATCAATACATCAATATATTGAATAATAAAATATTCCTAATAAATAATAAAAGCAAGGAATTTAAGTTTAAAATATAAAATAGATAAAAATGTTAGAAAGTGTACAAACACAAATATAAAAAGTGTAGTATATAGCAAAGAGAGAAAAATAAGAACTCAAATCAGGAAAAGTCAACAACATCATCATCATCATCGCCATCACCATCGACATCATCATCATCATCATCGGCATCGGGGTGTGCGAAGGAGCCTGCCTTAATCTTTTTCCACAAAGACATCATCTCTTTCTTCATCTTGTTCATCTCCATGGCCTTTTTCTTGTCCTCAAGCTTCTTTTGCATCTCCTGCCAATGGCGCTGTCTCTCCACATCCTGTTCTTGTAGACGATAAAGTTATGTGTTGAGCAGATGAACTCGCTCACGGACCTCATCATCTTCGGCAGTGGCCCCAGTGCCTATAGATGCACTAGTGACAGAGGCAGAGGACAAACTACTCGCATAAAATAACCACATGCCATAGATGCAGTTCTTGTAAGGATCGCCGACTACCTCTTGCCACAACACATCCTCATCAATCAGTGGGCACTCTTCACCAGCTGCGATCCTCTATTCTCGTTGGGTCATAGCCTCCTAATAGCGCTGCTTATAGGCATGCTATAACAAAATAAAATTAATTAAACCTTTATCAAATATATGAAATAATAAATTAAATATATGTACAAATAATAAGTGCTCAGAACATATATACCCAAGCTTTCTATGAGTGATGATCTACCCATGTATTCTCTTTCTTGTACATGTGAGTTTTTCTGAACAACTCACTCTGTGTGGGTGGCCTCTTCAACTCAATAGCCTGTAATTTGAGTGAAACACGTAAAAAATTAGTATGTGAAAATGTAAATTTAATAAAAGGAATTTTAAAAATGTTTAAAATAATGACTAAACTATCCGGTGACGCGTAGACTCTATAGTAGCAGAACCACCACAATAAACGGATCCACCCTTTTGCGACACTCTGCTCACCTTAGCCTTCAAAGACTTGTCTTTAAATGTCTCACTTCTCCAATATTGCCACAAATAATCCAGGCTAGCCTGAATCATCCACCTAGGGGTTTCGTCCCGCCGTTCCTGGATTTCGATGTACATGTCTTGCAGCCTATGTGTTGCCTTGGATTTGAAGAGCTTAAACGTGGAAACTTCATCTTTGGGAAGGATGATGAAATGGCTCTACACATGGAAGTAAAAAATAAGGTAATTGAAGCAGTTTCTAAGGTAAATCACCCATTTTGTTTTAATTATTTTATTTTACCTTCCAATCAAGAAACCAGCACAACTTCTCCTCCTTCCTCAGCTTGCCGAAGGACTCAATCAATCGTTCATACAATTTCTGGATGGTGTGCATCACCTTGTGCATGGCCCATGTGTTTGGATGCCAACTGCATAACAAATAATACAAAACAATGTTATTATATATCTAGAAATTATTCAAATTATTACAACAAGATTCAAGAAGTGAAGAATTAAATTAAATTACTAACCTTTTCATACCGAGACATACAAGTTTTACCCGTTCGTTCCCTATGGACCCATGTCCTGACTGCATTGTGGAGGAGCCACCAATTGCCCCACTTTCATCACCCGCTTATGAGTCATCTGTGGAGGGGGGAATGGGATCTACCGGTTGTGATAGAGGTGAAGGCACCTCTCCTGTCACATACTGAGGAGTGGGTATCATAAGTTTCTCCTGATAGGCACGGCGTGGTGGCATGGAAGGGCTAGAAGTGGAGGTGTGAGTGGCTATGGTAGATGCCTAAGTAGGAGGGGTGAATGTCTGATTATTTGGGACACCATTGCCCTTGCCATTGCCCTTGTTTTTCAAATTAGGTGCCATATCTGAAAAAGAAATGACAATGTATAAAAAACAAATAATATGATAATTTAAAATAAGATGTAATAAGTATGAGACTAGGCACATCACATTTAATTTGAAAGTTGATAACTATCTTCATCATTCTCAGTCTCAACATCATCGTCAAACTCATCTTCCTCGTCCTCCTCATCATTATCATCACTTTCCTCTTGTTCACTCACTAATTGATCACTAGAAGGGTGAATTACCTCAACCTCACCCAAATCGAAACGTAAACTTGGCAATGTTCCTGTATCAATAACTACTTGAGAGAGGCCTAAATCATTCACTTGAAAAGCATCATTAGGTAGTTCTTCAACCTTAACTTGACCCCTAGGTTTAGTTTTCATGACCATCTTCCAATCCTTTCTGCACTTTCCAGGGTATGACGCATAATATACCTGTCTTGCATTCTGGGTAATAATGAAAGGATCATATGCACCATATCGCTTAGTATGATTCACCACGGTAATTTTGTAGTGGTTGTGTATGTGTATTCCATCAAGACGTCTTGGGTCGTACCAATCACAACTGAACAACATTACCAATTTTTTAGGTCCATCACCCACATATTCAATCTCTAGTATTTGTTTGATTACTCCATACCAATCACCCTCCCCATTGCCTGCATCCCCTTTGACATAAACCCCACTATTGTCTGTAGCTCTCCCTTGGCCCCATTGAAATGTATGAAACTTATATCCATTCACATAATACATTGGCCAACTGTTTGCCTTATTAGTAGAACCCCAAGCCAAACTTTGTAAATAAGGACAAGAAACATTATTGTTTTTGTCAAACACCGACATGAATAATTGAAATGAAAAGATCAACACACAAAATGACAACTAGAACGTGTGTGGGATGTTGGATCAAATGGTCACTAGATAGTTAGGTCACATACAAAGGATCTGAACCATGCTGGAAATTGTTCAAGGGTGTGTCGCTCATCAACTTGTTCAAAATACCTGTAAATTAAACATTGTAGGTAAAATAAGATTTGATTTGTGTCATCAGTTCATAAACAATTGAAAGTGATACATTGATATCACTCACGTTTTAAAAGGTTGGACTTCGTCATAGTTGATTAAGATATGCAAATGTGCAGTATGTTTCTCTTTCTTTAATAGCCAATGCGGTTTGGATTTTCCAAGAGCACATCCGGGTTAATTGAATATAGACAAAGTGTGTTGAACTGAACTTTCACCCCCATCATCATTCTGACCAACCCTTGTTCGTCTAGATTGAACACGTGGCTCAAAGTAATAAGAACAAAAAAAAGATGTCTCCTTAGATATATGCTTCACATATGGAACCTTCTACTTGAGCCCTATTTTTCACAATTCTCTTAAACCTTCCAATATTTCTTTCAAACAGATACATCCATCTGTATTGAACTGGCCCACATACTCGTGCTTCATATGCTAAGTGTACAGGCAAGTGTTCCATGGAATCAAAGAAACCGGGAGGAAATATTCTCTCTAATTTGCAAAGAATTATAGGGATATTTCTCTTCATAATTAAGAGATCTTCAACCCTCAAAGTAGATGAGCATAGGTCTCTCAAATATTGACTCAACTCAGTCAATGGCTTCCAAACAGGGAGAGGTAATTCTCTAAATGCAATAGGAAGTAAACACTACATAAATACATGACAATCATGACTCTTCATGCCAACAAATTATCCTTGTACAACATTGACGCATCTACCCAAGTTTGAGACATAACCATCAGGCATCCTCAACTCTTGTATCCACCTACACACAGCTTGTTTCTGCATAGAAGTTAGTGTGTAACTGGCCTTCGGCTTACACATATGGCCATCTGGCAACTTCTGTAAACTCAACTCATTTCGCTTACAATACTCTGCTAAATCTTTCCTTGCTTTGACATTGTCCTTAGTCTTATCGGTATCCATCATAGTGTTTATGATGTTATCACACACATTTTTTTCTACATGCATTACATCAATACAATGACAAACTAGATTATCCCCCCAATAAGGTAGCTCCCAAAATATACTTTGTTTAGTCCAATTATGATCTACCCCATATCCTGGAAATCGTGTGGATTTACCTAGTTCAGTTATCTTTGGAAAGCCCCTAACTCTGTGCCAAACTTGATTACCGCTTAGTCTCTCAGGAGGCTCATCATGTTCAACCGTCTTTTTTTTAAAAGCATCCTTCTTACCTCTAAATTCATGATCAAGGTCCAAAAACCTCCGATGACAATCAAACCACGAGTTTTTCCGACCATGTTTCAATGTGAACATCTTTGTATCCTCCATACAAATTGGGCATGCCAATTTTCCCTGCATCATCCAACCTGACAACATTCCATAGGCCGGAAAATCATTGATAGTCCACATCAATGATGCCCTTAGCAAGAAATTTTGTTTCGTGGAAATATCATAAGTTTGTACACCCAAATACCACAACTCTTTAAGCTCATCAATGAATGGTTGGAGGTAAACATCAATCCTGGCTTTGGGATTATCGGGGCCAGGGATTATACAGGTTAGAAACATGTAAGGATCTTTCATGCATATTTCAGGAGGAAGATTGTAAGGTGTAACAACCACAGGCTAGCAGGAGTAAGGTTTACTAAATTGATTATTTGGAGTAAATCCATATGCACAAAGCCCCAACCTAACATTCCTAGGATCCACAGCAAAATCAGGATAAGTTTGGTCAAAGTGTTTCCAAGCTTCACCATGGGAAGGGTGGGTCATGACACTGTCATTTCTCTTATTCTCAAAGTGCCATCTCATGTGAGGTGCTAAACACATTGAAGCATCCAATCTTTTCAACCTTGGAATTAGGGGCAAATAGTGCATTCTTTTATAGGGAACATCCTTATATCTTCCATTTCTAGATCTTTTGGTTTGAACCTAGGGCTTTTGCAAAATTTGCATTGGGTTAGGTATGCATCGTCATTGTAGTATAACATACATCCCTTCAAACAACAATCTATCTTTTTTTTATTTCAGCCTGAGTTTTGAAACTAATTTCTTGGCTTGATAGAAATCCTTTGGAACAAAACTAGGTTGTGGACTAATCTCACTCATCAATGTTGGCCACTGGTCATATGAATTTTGACTTTGGTTAGCTTCTGACTTTATAGCTAATATCCTAACCGCTAGAGAGAACTCTGAGTGTACACACCCTTTCCATGGAGGGGCCTTTACAGCCTCCAATATAAAGAAAAATTTCTCAGCCTCGGCATTAGGAGACTCGATAGAAAGTTCATAATTTGCGTGAATTTGAGGACCAACAGCATCATAAATCATTTCCTCATATCGTCTAGAGTTATCCTCCCAATTAATATTTCCAATGACATGTTCACCAATATTAAATCTACTTGAACTACCTCTAACATATGTATTTTCAACATTAGCATCTTCAAAATTGTGTGCCAACTTCCCCATGCATAGTCCAAACCCAATAATCCGCCATAAAACCATCCTTATATAGGTGATACCTAATGGTGTCCATATCAAAATATTTCCTACATTTGCACCTTGCACATGGACACCTAACTGTTTGCTCATTCATAAATTGTACTGTTTGACAAGCCACCCTTACAAACTGTTCAACTCTCACGTAAAATTCAGGTTTGATTCCCCCTCGACCGCGATGCATCCTATCATATATCCATAATCTGTTTGCGGGAACCATGGTTCTTGAATGTGTAATTTAACCTAACAAATCATTTAAAGTTTCAAAAATTAAAATTTTATTTAATTATAAATACCTCTCAACAAAGTATCTTCTGAAAGTAAAAGTCTTTTCAGTAAACATCAATTTTGTGCTTTTTAACTTATCAAAATTTTGGCAGAGCCCCCTTAAACTAAGATTCAACTCTTTAAATTAAAAAACAAAAAATCGGCAGCACCTCCCCTTAAACTAAGACATCCCAAAAAATTGATTTCATGACACTCACATATCAATCCAGTTAAATAAAATTCACAATGCAATCAAACAAACATTCAAAGGTCCTACAACCGTTCTAGAGCACACTTCCTTATAACATCACAACATGCATATCCTACAATCTCCACAAATACAATCAATCTCCACAGCAAACAATGGCAAACAAGTCGGGGAAGGACCTCTACAACCTCTACGCCCTTCCCCCTAGTCATGCAATCCCAATTTCCTACAACTCTATCTTAGAAATTATAAGTCTCTATCCTAACAAAAATGTAATTAAATAAGATGAAAAAACAATTACTTACCTTACAAAAGATTTGACGCTCCAACTGGATCTGATGCTATTTATTTGTTTTGGTACGCAAGAATGACACAATTACTATTGTTCTGCAAGTAACATTGTATATTTTAAACAAAATTATCATTAAAAGGTGAAAGTATTTTAAATTAAGCCAGCAAATAAATGTTGGAATAAAAAGAAAATTTTATTTCATGCAAATTCCTAAGAAGAGCCAGCCTACAATGGCAATCCATTCAATGGAAAAATTTATATAGTTAAAAAGGAACCTATATACTTATACAAAAAAATGTATTGATGGATGTTCGTAGCAACATATAGTTTTCTTTATTCCTTTTTCATCTTTTCTGTTGGAAATTTTTAAGCTAAGCCATTGCTAGGAATAATATAGTGCAATCTATGCTTGTAGTTGTTCTCAATCAGAAACAGAGAAAAAAGCATATAACCAAAGATAGACAAAAATGGGAGTGGAGTACTTACCAAACGGTCACCATTCATAAAGGCTTCTCTAGCGAACAGTAGTGCAGGGGAAGAATGGAAGGTGGCGAGGTGCGCACGGAGAGCAGATCTGGTCACGTCTTGCGCGAGCCGATCGAGGCAGGGGGCGAATGCTTCTCCGGCGAGCAGATCTAGGCCGTGGAGTGTAGCTTTGCATGCGGCTTGAGTGTAACACCCTAAATTTTAACCCAACTTTCTAGAACACATTAGGTTAATTATTAGGTTATTACCTCTTAATCTCATCATTTTATTAAAATACTTAGCAAAAATTACGGGTAAATTTTTTTTTGAAAACATAAACCAAAGTGAGAGCCGCGCTCTTATCTAAACGAGAAGCAAAACATCAATCGTAGGGGAAAACAAAAGCCAAAGAAAGTAACAATAGACCAACGATCATCACAATAGAGGAGACATTTCATTAATAATAATATAGTTCGAATACATAGGTAGTCACGCCCTTATAGAAACGGGCTGAACTTGGAATACATGGAAATACAACCAAAGCAAGAAAGCAGTAAAGTACATGGTGTGACGGCAAAAGAAAAACCAACTACACTACCCTCCTACCAAGCTATGAGTACTAGACTAAAACCCCTTCCCAAAAGGTACAACCGAAGGGGAGATCCTCGTGACTGCTTGGGCACTTGAATAGCTCTCCGATGAGGTCTAGTGACGACGGGGGTCCTCGAGTGATGGAGGTAGGTAATCGGGGAACCGCTTGATCTCCTCCTGAGTGGGCCAGTGAAGTGGGAAAGGAACACGTGTCGGCTGGACGTGAGCCCCTCGGCACGGGCGCATCTCGGCTCTCCTTGCCAAGCGTGACTGCATCACTGTATCCTCACTCCTCTCTCATCTAAACGGGGGAAAGGGAGCAGAACTCTCTGAATAGACGTTGAGTCCTCGGACGGATCGGTCTCCGACCTCCTCGAGTGAGGCACATACTCCGGGTAGTCACGAACAGCTGAGGCGGACGAGCGGGCACGACGCATCTGCTTGTCGCAAGGGTGGGTACGCTTGAAGATCAAGTCGTCGCCACCAAAAGGAGCGGTAGGAGTGAACTGGTAGCTGGACACCGGATAAACAAAAGGTCAACCCATGTAAACAAAAATACGAACAGCACAGCGACCCTCAAAGTGGTAGGAATGATGCTCCGGGTTGTAGTGCACCTCCCAGACGTGCGTATCAATGAAGACCACGAATGTCGCCATCGATCTCTAAAGATGTGATGGAAGAAAGAGGAAGAAGAGAAAGGAGTGAGAATTCTTACTAAAGAATCTCAGTAGTAGGAGTCTCCTATTCTAGGATTACATCGTTCACATCCTCAGGAACCTTGGGTTTAATTATAAAAGGTGTGCATACATAAAAGATTCACTATTAGAGTTTATAAAACCAATTATCCAAGGTTCATTCCTTTTAGCATGCGTCTTGATGTTATGAATGCAACATACTAAAACATGAATGCATGGCAATGTCTCAATCAAATATCTCAATGAATCACAACTTCAAGAAAGCACACAAATGGAATAAAGGGCATATGACTTTCAAGTGGATCTTTCCTCAACTTCGTGACATCAATCATGGTACTTCAGCATAATAAGGCCACGCTAAAATAACTAGATTATGAGCTCATACCTCAGCTAGTCATCACTAGCTCTTGCTTATTATCTGAATAAGCGAAACATAATAAAATAATCCCGACTACGCAAGTACGGGTAGGGGGCTAGGGATCACCTCTCTTAGGATATACCCTCTTTGAAATGTTTTGCGGGCATCAAGCCACAGCAATTTGTCCACTTTGGTAGGCTGCATCTACTCATACCCTCACGGATTTGTCTCCCCTGGGGGTGCTCGGCCGAACCGGTGTCACCCAAGAAAGCGCGTCTCAGTGCTTTGTCACATAAAAATCTCCTGGGGGTGCTCGGCCGAACTGGTGTCACCCAGGGTTTTCAACTCATGTGGTAGTTTAAAACATTTCTTCAACCCTTTTAGGTTTGACGGAAATTCGGCAGCATAACAGCTGTTAAATCGAATTTCCTTCAAACCGAAACTTATGCCACAAGCTATTCACACAACACATTCCACATTTAAACCTCATGCTATGATAAACTTCATATCTTAAACAATCATTTCCTCATGCATCATAAACATCTCAACATGTTATTTATTGCACCATATAAACATCATAGCATTAACAATTTCTTAATGTCTTATGCATTGACCCTTAAGGTCCTTAACTTACAATCTAAGTTATAAATCATCACAACTTAATCTCTCGGGTACCTATAAGCTCATATCTAAGTATTCCTCACTCAACACTATGATCATAAATATCTCTAAACTTCAATAATGCAGGATCTAAAATTCTAACTTTACGGGTACCTAGAAGTCACAACAATGACCCTTTCTAAGTTCGATTTGTTTCTAAGGCATCAAGATCAAGTCCTAAACCAATTATGAGTCATTCCTACACATTTCAACTAATTTAAATCCATGATTATCATTTCTAAACCTTGCTGGATAGAATCCAGAAAAATCAATTACTACGGGATCTAGAACTCTCAAATTAATTCTTTTCTAGTTACTAACTTCTCTTATCTTTCACATATGAGTTTTAACATTAAATATACTCAAACATACTCATATTATCATCATCAAACAGCACATACAGTGGTCATAAAATGGCAAGGCAGAACCGAAAATACATCTCCATACAAAGGCATAAAACTTGGTTTCTAAAGCACATAAAATACTAGTTTCTCTTGGAACTTTTTCAAGACTCTCAAAGCTCATTTATAAAAATCTTTATCATCTAAAATCATCAAAATATTTGTAAGGGCAGTAGCTAAATTAAATTTACCTCAAGAGGTCCTAAATTCATAAAACTTTGTTCTAGACATTTCTTGTACTCATAGAAGCTTAGAAAAATTATAAAACATAGATTTTGATACTTGTAACAAGCCAAACCTCTTAAGGCCGAAAATCAAAGACCAAAGAACACATATTTTTGAGTCTTTGTTTGAGACAATAATGGGTAAGTCTATGAGCTCTAAATCCCTTAAGTTGTGACATAAAAGTTACACTTCATTTTAGTCTTTATTTAGAGGTGAGGACATAAAGTAAATATGCTATGCAACTCCTTATTATCTTAGAAATTTAGTGAGAACATAAACATAAATATGGAAATGCAAGTTCATTCTTTAACCTTGAGCATTTAGTGATGACATAAAATATAAATATGGATGCAAAGTCTTTTATCTTAAGTTAGAGTTCATATGAGACTTTTTAAAGAGAACAACAAATCTCAGCCCAACACTTGTCTCATCACAAAGAGGGCTTTAGAGTTCTTGAACCAAGTTCTCAAGGGAACTATGAGGTTCTTGAACATCATCATCAAGCTCAAAAGAAACAAACTTTCAAAAAACATGAAACCTCAAATAAAAGGGAACCAAAACCGAAACCTTGTGAGGGAGAAAGACAAGGAAAATCGAAACCATGAGCAAGAAGAAGTAAAGGTATTCTTGAGCTAAAATAATTTTGAGTTAGAAAGTAAAGATGAAACTTAAAGAAAATAAAAACTCAAGCTCTAGAGGCTCCTTTGAGATGAACACATAGTCATCATCTAGGAGCTCTCATCATCGAGCTATCATGTACCAAACAAGGCCTCTTGGCCAAAACTAAGAGGAAGAAAAACAAAGGAAAATTTCAAAAAGAAATCCAAGAGAAAGCTAGAGAAAAACTCATTTTCAAGATAAACAAAGTTTAGAAAACACTCCTACCTAGAGTGAAGATAAAAGGCTTGTTCTTTGAAAAGGAAATGAGATGAACAACTCCTCCTTGAGGGTTAATGATGATTTGGCCAAAGGGGGATGAAGAGGTTGGAGATGTGTTTTGGATGAGGTTGTGTTTGAGGTCAAGTGTTTGAGAGGTTTGATGGTGGTTCAAAGTTGTGAGGTGGTATTTAGAGGTTATGAGATGATTATGTGATGAGAGGATGAAGAGGATGAAGATGAAGAGAAAAGAAGAACTCTCTTGAAACTTGAGAGAAAAAGAAAGGAAGCTTAAGAAAGCTTAGAAAACTAAAAGTTTGCAAATGAGCTAAAGTGTTTGCAAGCTCAAGTAAGCAAGGTATTTATAGAAAATGAAAACAAATGAGAGCCCAAAGCGAGGAGGGGCTGGCCGTAGCTTTTGGGAGGGAAAGAAGAGAAAAATATCTCTTACAACTTGTCATTCAAGCATGGTTTGAGGTATGGAAGTTATGATGCAAAGCATGGCTTCAAGTATGGTAATTTGGAGTGAAATTTCTTTTAAATTTGAAATGAAATATCTCTTCTAGAAGCAAGGAGGGCTGGCTGAATTTGAGCCACACAAAATGAGAGAAAAAGTCTTCTAGAAGTGGTCATATGAAGCATGGATGAAAGCATGGTGTTTGTATGACAAAGTATGGTTTATGGTGAGGTGGAAGTATGGTCTTGGAGTGTCAAAATTTTGCACATGTGATGGAAAATAGAGGAGGATGGCTTTGGCTAGAATGGGCAGCAAGGAGGGAGGAAAAATCTTCTATGTAATTGTGTGTTAATGATAGGTTTAAGTGTAGGTTAGTTTAGGTATAAGGTTAGGAGTCATTAAGCATAAGTTTAGGTAACTAAAAATGGGGTTTAAGAGTTTTATGACAAGGTTAAAGAGTGCTCATACACATTTGGAGAGTTTAAAATTCATTTTATGAGTAAACAAGGTAGACAAATTTCCATGATTTAAGGAATTGGAAAGAGAAAATACTATTCAAGATTGCATGACTAGAAATCTTGAATTTAAAATAGGATTTCAAGTTGTAATTAAGCATTCTTAGGTTCTAATCAACTTTAATAAATTATTTGGACTTAAGATTAATTATGGAAATAATTAATCTTCGATTAGAGCCTAATATTGCTTAGGTTTTCTTTATCACGCGATTAAGCCCAAAAACACAAACTAGGGGCAAAATCATAATTTTGCACTAATTTCGCCCGGGACCTCCGGGACCAAAACTAAATTCACAGAATACTTACAAACGTCTTTTAAAACCATCTGGAGAAGTTTCGGGTTCATCCGGCACTTGCAAAAAGGTAAAACACCACAGGGGCATTTTGTTCATTTTGACCCGAAAACTCAAAAATGAGATTTTCAATCCCAGAAAGATACACAAACCAACTAATCCCCTTCCAACATTGAGTTTGCCCTTTGAGTACTGCCAGATCGGCTTTCCTTGAATTCCAGACCGAAAATGACCTCAGGGGCATCTTGGTCATTTTCATTCTAACAGAAAATCGGGGGCGTTACATTGAGCGGGACGGCGAGCTAGCAAGGTGTTCTCGTGCGGATCTGATGGCCTTCAGCTTCGACGTGGTGCGCGGGGAGGGAGATCTTCAACTTGGAGGCGGCACGCACTAGACAGCAGCGGGGGGCCGACGACAACAGGAGGAGGGCTTGAGCAGGAAGCAGCGCATGGGGACAACGAGCGACCACGGTGGCGGCGAGCGGATCGCAGGCTGGGCTGAAATTTGGGCGGATCGCGGGGACAACGGGGGGGTTGGACGGAGGGCAGCGGGCGACTAGGTGGAGGTCGCGGTTCTAACAGAGAGAGAGACAAGAGGGAGGGAGAGAGAGAGAGAAAGAGATCCTAAAATAAAAATGACTTCTGTGGCCTGAATCTTAAAAAAGATTTACCGACAGATTTTCAAATTTTTGATGAAAAAAATCCATCGGTAATTAAATACAACGGCGCCATTCTGAAATTTTTCATTACAGTTACCGACGGATTTTCCTGTCAAAAAATCTGTCGGTAATATTAATTTTTGAAAAAAATTTATCCTTAATTATTACCAATGGATTTTTTCATCGGTAATATCAATTTCTTAAATAAAAAAATATATTACCAACAGAAAAATCCATTGATAATGAGCGCGCCATATCAACTACAGTTGGCGCGAATATTACTAACGGAATTACCGACGGATTTTTCCATCAGTAATGACTGAAACCCAAATTTTCCTGATTCCATGCTTTCCGTCAGTAATACCGACAAAAAAAATCCATCGGTAAAATCTGATAGTAACTCGCTAATTTCTTGTAATGCAATTTAATGAAATTTCAAGGAAATCTCAAAGACAAGTATAAGAAACCGAGCTTCAAGAAGTGAAGGAATATAAGAAAATAAGTCTCACACAAAGAGAGAGAAATCAAGAAAATAAGCTTTATGTACTAATCAATTGTTTGATGGTAAACTCATGGATTCACGGGTAGTAGTAGACGTGCTACGCCCTTAGAACTATATCAGGTTGTAATCGCGACGGCATTACATCGTTATGATAAAGGGATGTACTAAGGATAGCGAGGCTATCAAGATGAGATGGAGAAGACGTACTACATCTAGTGAACTATATCAAGTTGAAACACGACGGTGTTGCATCGTTTACAATACAATCCAAAGAGAAGTATATCAGAAGAATCCTATGAGTTCTACTATCAGCCTAAACCTTAATAACAAGATAATGTCAAAGAGGAAATGAAATTAATGAGATGAAATGAAGTATATCATGTTAAAGGGATGAATTATATCAGATTGCAACACAAGGTGTTACAAAGAAGAAATGAGATTGATTAAATGAGGAGAGAATTCTATTGTGATCTATATCAGGATGTAGTACGAGGTACTATATCAAGTGAACTATATCAGGTTGTAACACAAGGTGTTACAGCACAGGCAATACCCCACAAGAGAAGAATATCAGAAAATCCTATGACTTCTATCCTCAAGCATAAAGTTATTAATAGGCTTATGATAAAGAAGTAATAAGACAAACAAACTAAGTATTATTTAAACAACTAGAACAGAAGGAATTCTAAGACTGTATAGGTATGGGACTATGCAGTTAAGGATGACTCATACTCAGAATATTATGCTAGATGAAAGAAAGAATAAGTGAAAGTAATTATTTCATAAGACATCCAAGATACTTTACTCATTTTAAGACTATGTCAAATATCACTGTGTCGTAGACTAGTGTTTTTTCTACTGAGAATCTTTGATTATCATTCCTGCTATTATCATTTTTTTTTCATATATTGCGATGATAGAGATTCTTAGCTTGTATTGGCATCACGGTCCAAATCCTTTTGATGAACCAAAGATAGAGGATTTTTTAGTTAGTATTTTTATTTTCTTTTAGTAAATTTTGATTATTACTCGACCTAGACTAGAGGGTTCCTGTGTGAACCAGGGTAAGGGTTTGATATAGTTATGGCCACTACTGACTGGTCATCGGTTAATAAAGTTATGTATCTTTGATATATTAATTATTTTAAAATTTAGTGATGCAAGAGAATGAGGTTATGTTTATCATAAGAACATGCTCATATTTAATATTGCATACAAACCTAAGAAATAGCAAAGAGAACAGATAACAACTACTTACTATAAGGTTATGGCTTAAGCATAGCTTTATGGTCGAAAATATGTTTACATTTTGTCTCATTGTTGTCAAGTGGGGCTGCTCCCCTTAATATTGTTAGAGCTAGATTAGAGTTATTTAGAGGTTGTTAGAGTTTGATCTTGAGTTTTTATGATGATTATAGTCAACGTTAGTGCCCTCCTAGCTCCCTGGAGCTCAGTTGGTGTTGACGTCATCTCTTCCTCCCCCTCCAGGTGAGTGGATTTGATCTCATAGCCTTAGTTTTCATATTATAATTATATTTCCTGCATTACGATTGTGGAATATGGAATTTAAGATAAGCAAAAGTAGAGAACATTATTGTACATGATTATATCTAACTAGAAAAATTACGATTTATGATGACAACATGAAAGAAATGTGTTTTTAGAAAACCATGGGACCATGAATTGAATTGATGAATGTTATGTAAATGTTTTATATACTCTTGGCATGATCATTGAGAAAAGAATATATGATTTAAAGATGTTTATCAAAATGTCAAATGTATTTTGTGGATTTATGGTTATTGCTATGCTTTATGACTTGGAATTTCATAAGTAGTTTCGTTGAAATATTAAATTGAGCTATGTTGAATAAAGTATGATTTATCTTTATGAAGAAATATGTTATTATGATTTTAGAGTTTTATGATTATGAACCCCAGTGTTTTGAACTATGATATTAGAGATTTCAAGTATATGAAAAGATATGTTAGCTTAAGAAATGAATTTAGAACTTCAGTGTTATGGTACTAAGAAGTACAGGATTCAGTATGATTCTTAGCAACTACCAGATACATAAGCTGTGGGCTTGAAATCGGAATGCCTACAAGTGGTAAACCTTTGGGCTCGATTTTCATAGCCACAGTTATACTAAAATCAAATTGTTAGAGTTATATGAGTTTAGAACTCTCAGAGTACTAAGGATTTAGGGGCTCGTGTTCTCTAGGGACGGAGTACCACCCTTTAATTATGGAATTTCATTGTTTTTGTTTTATCTATTTTTAGTTAATTACATAAATGATAAATGGTAAACAGCCATGGTGGCATATACAAAAAAGGAAACCTATTTAGGTGTCCACATTAAAACCCCAGTAGAGCCCGTGTGTGGCACTGGTAGAGTATAGTAGATGCATTCAGTGTGGTGAAGCCCGTGTCTGGCACCCACTGGAATGAAACCTCGAGCATCCCAGTGGAGCCCGTGTCTGGCACTAGTGGAGCATAGAGGCCTATCACGTTTCTCTATTAGCATACTGTTATTTATGTTTTTAGATATTATTTATGATTTTAGAGAATATTTAATTATGTGTTAAAAATGGTTGTTGTGAAATTATGGAATGAAAAGTGTTTTCCTAGCTAGTTATGTATTTAAATATCAAATGGTTTATGATTGCTGCATGTATAATGTATGTATATTCTTGGTTGTCCTATATGGGTGGTGGGTGAGAGCTCACTCACTGAGTCCGTTGACTCACCCATCTCCCTTCCTTTTATAGTTGCAGGTACAGTTTCAATTTCAGCCTAGATTGGTAGACGCGGTTCTTCCCATTGGTGAGCCTTATTTTGGAGTAAGGCTTAGTATATGTTCATGTTAGTATTAGAGTGCTCTAGTAGATGTGCAGGCAGGATCCAAGCTACGCATTATTTTTAGACTATGTATTTAAATTTAGAGATTTAAACATTTATGTATATGTTCTTAGAGTCCAAGTACAAAATTGAAATGGAAATTATGTATAAAGATTTATGTAAATAGCTATAGATGAATTAATGATTTAGTTTTCAAATGCTAAACAGATTTTCAGAGATTGATTAAGAGAATTATAGAGCTTGTGTACTAGAGTATTTCAAATTTATTATTTCAGAAACCAGGTCATGGATAGATATTTGAATAAAGATTTAAATGAAGCTAAGTTTTAAGAATGGATATTTTGATAAATTAAGCATATAGAGAGATTCAAAAATCACAAGGCTTATGTAGGGATGGGATTTCTCACGTGCTGGTCATGCTCCCAAGTCGGGTCGTGACACTTTCTTGGCTATGATCAAAATCAACATAATAGAATTGGTTGAATTTGAAATTTATACAATGAGCAATCTTCCTAATAATTATTTACAAATGAAATGATGATAGTCGCGATGATAATCAAATAAATTATACAAGTATCCTGGTGTAGAAGTATTGTGTCACAGGTTTACAAGTTTTTACAGTATGGTTTACAAGTTTTTATAGTATGATTTACTAGTTTTTATAGTATGGTTTACAAGTTTTCACAATATGATTTACAAGTTTTTTTTGTATATGTTTACAAGTTTTCTCTTCTAGTTCAGCACCACTATCACATTCAATCATCACAGGCACTCCTCTATTACAGTGAGGATACAAATAACCCTAAATAACAAATTTCTTCCTTTTTTGTCCAAAAAAAAAAGGAAATCCCTCCAAAAAGGAAAGCACAATGACAATGACGAAATCAGGTTCAACGAGCGAGGAAAAAAGAGTTACAAATATTTTCCCTTCTTATTTTTCTTGTTTCTTTCTTGGCTATGATCTAAATCAACATAATAGAATTGGTTGAATTTAAAATTTATACAATGATCAATCTTCCTAATAATTAATTACAAATGAAATAATGATAGTCGCAATGATAATCAAAAAAATTATACAAGTATCCTAGTGTAGAAATATTGTATCACAGGTTTACAAGTTTTTTGAGTATGGTTTACAAGTTTTTATAGTATGATTTACAAGTTTTTATAGCATGATTTATAAGTTTTCACAATATAGTTTGTAAGTATTTTTTTTTTTGTATATATTTACAAGTTTTCTCCTCAAGTTTAGCACTATTGTTATTTTCAATCATTACAGGCACTCCTTTATCACATTAAGGATATAAATAACACTAAATAACACTTTTCTCTCAAATTTTCTAAATTAAAAAAAAAATCCCTCCAAAAAGGAAAGCACAACGACAATGGAGAAATCAGGTTCGACGATCAAGGAAAAAAAATAGAGTGACAAATATTTTCCATTTTTATTTCTTTCTTGACAATGGTCGAAATCGACATAATAGAATTGGTTGAATTGGAAAATTTTGCCATGATCAATCTTCTTAATAATTAATTACAAATGAAATGATAATAGTCACGATGATAATCAAATAAATTATTCAAATATCTTAGTATAGAAGTATTGCATCACAGATTTACAAGTTTTTATAGTATGATTTACAAGTTTTCAGGAGGCTTTTTTACAAGTTATTTGAAATTTTTTTTACAGGTTCTGTGAATCCGGTGTAGAGGCATTATATGTTATAGATTTACAAGTGTTTCTATGATGATTTACAAGTTTTTATATTGACAGAAACTTGAATCAAAATAAAAAACTTGAATTAAAAAAAGAAAAAGCTCACTTCATTTAGCGCCACAAGTGTCTAATAAAATCAATAAAAAAAAAACAACGATACTCAGAAACAAGTTCTTTTTTTCCTATGCCAAAGTGCTAAGTATATGAGCTGGGAAAACTGTCATTTTGAACATTTTGGGCATTGAGAGTAACCAAAAAAAAAAAACAAAGAACAAATGAACAGTAGGCACAACTTGTTGGAGATGAATGGATTGGTTAAGGATAAGTAAGAGAGAGTGTGTGAGGATTTTACTGTGAATATAATATTATTAGTATATCAATTGTGGGTGGTGCTGAACTTGCATGTGTTGATGCTCGGAGGTGGTGGTGGGCAAGGCAAGGCAGTGCCTACGACTAGTGCATGGGCTAAACAATGGTGGAGTCCCCATTCTCCATCGTCATAGCGGAGCCTTGGTGGTTGTTTACCGTAAATGGTGGAGCCATGGAAGTGGGTAACAGAGGCTAACAGTGAAAGTGAAGGAGAAGAGTGGCTTATAGTGTGTATCATCATTAAAGGGAGTATATGTGTCACATTCTATACTTGCTAAGGTGTACTGCAATATTCGCCATAAAACACAGCAGAGTGGAGGCAAAACAAAACAAACCGCCAAAGAACAAAAATACCTCAAAATGGGGGAATTGAATGGTGAAAAGTGATAATTTGGGAGACCAATTTTATATTGAAATGAGGGGATGAGTTACTCATAAAGTAATACGAGGATTAAATGAAGAAGGGTTCATTTTACCTTATTCATCCTCCATAATCCTTCAACAAGGACTCACAACTTTCTTTTTATTTGGGCCAGAAAAACTAAATACTTTTAGAAATGGTGGGAACAAAACAAAAAATGAATAAATAAATAAATTTAGTTAAGAATCAAAATGACTCATTTTAAAAGTTAAACACTAAAATGACTCAACACATTGAGAGACTAGAATGGAAATCAACTCAACCAAAACATACCAAAAGGATATTTGACCCCCATTTTTTTTTCCATTATAGTGGTGGACAAGAATATCCATTTCAACATAAAAATAACATTACTCACAGCATGGGGAGATAACAGCATTTTAGAAATTTAGTTACTTATCTAGAGGAGTGGGAATTGCCTTGTCCAACAAGCCAAATTGGACCATTCGTTACGGACATAAACAAAAAGGGTCTAAGCATAATCACATTTCTTTTTATTTCAGTTAAACATGAGTTTTGTCCGTAACTATTGTTAAGTTTAGGTGGCATGGCCAGAGAAGAAAGCGATCGCCCCTACGAACGGCGCATTGATGTATGTCGCTGGCTCAGACTGTTGGTAATTATTTCGATCATCAGAGAAATTGTCCTTGCTATCGGGACCACCTACTATGGCTCCAACGAGAACGTTTGGATTGGGTGAGCCTGATTTGAGGTACTGGAATCCGTCGTTACAGGAAATGTGTTGAGTCTGCACATGAATAGAAGGTAGAGAGGAACCCCTGTGGTGGATATGCATTGGATACCTCTTCCCGAAACCCACCATATAAGACATCTTTTCCGGATTATTGCCCAAAATGTAATCAACTTGGGTTTTAGCTACTGCTATGAGCTTCTGTTGCGTGACTGTTGAAGCCCCGCACGAGACAACACCTCCATTTGAGTTGAGATACTTTGCGTAAGTCAAGAGAAGGAAGGCCGCCGTTGTGACATACTGCAAATTGCTCTCACTCCCTTTGTACAGAAGGCCCCCTGCTAAAACGTTAAAAAATAAATAAAAAATAAAAAAATGATAATTAAACAAATAATTGATACTTTCTAATTGTTTTGTAAATGATATATTGATTAAAAGAGGAGTTTTTTAGATGCTATATGTGTTGAAGGAGTAGTTATTTATTTGGATTATCTTGTCCATGTATCTATCTGTTACTGTTATCTTATTCGTGCTACATAGAAAATATAGATGCAATGTTGAATCTGTTAAAATTGTTTGAGCTTCTTTTACCCAAACAAAGCTGTGAATGTGAATTTGAATCTGCCGTCGTCATTGAGATGGAATAGACTGAGGAGGTATCGTTTCGTTTGAAACGCGGACGTAGTTGCAATGGGGAAAATCCCCATAGGCCATTTGCGCTCCCTTTTCTTAGACTCCGAGTTCCACAACTCCAACACTTCTCCAAATATCAAGCTTGCTTGATTGTGTGAAAGAGTAATAGATATAAAATCATTTATGTGCCTATTTATCAAATTAAACTTTTGGGAGAGATAATTTGTAATAACATATATCAAGCTTGCTTGATTGTGGGATAAGAGTGAGGCGAAAAAGTGTTAGATATAAAATTATTTATATATCTATTCATCAGGTTAAACTTTTGGAATCGGAGAAATAATTCATAATAAAGTACAATAGTTTTCGTGATCAAGTAATCTCATATACAATCACAGTTATTAGCTATTTCAAGAAAGGGAGAATTATTATTTTGGTCCTCGAAAGGTTAATTATGTTGCGACAAAATCTTTAAAAAAAATTATTATATTTGTTTATAGTCCTGAAAATTTTTGTCTTATTGACAAATTTACTAGGAGGTTAGCTGACCTTTATTTTTATTAATAAAAGTGATTATATTTTATATTTTATGTTATGTTTGCACTATAGAATCAATAATTTAGTCTCAAAAGATCATATAATTGAAAAAATAACTCATTTTATGTCAAGTTAAACTTGTAAAATGACCACTTTAATCCTCAAAAGATCATATCTTTAACAAAATAAGTCATAAAAAAAATTACTTTTATTAATGAAAATATAGATGAATTGACATTTGGATAAATTTGTAAATATGATGGATATTTGAAGGATTATGAGTGAATATAGTTTCTTTTAGGAGCCATTTTATTAATGACATAATAATTCTCCCTCTAATAAATTGTTCATGTAGTGATGGTGCAATTAATTATAAATAATATTTTTTTAATCAAAATTATTGCATTTTTTTTCCTTTACCACGTTTATGAGTGTATGTTTGTTGATTATTTTTCTTTGATTCGTAGGGTATGTTCAGTAAAAGTTTACAAAAATGTCAAACTCATTTTCCCCTTTCGGCCTGCTCAATAAATCTTGTCTAACTAAACTCAACAGATAATAAAGAACCAGAATTGCTGTGCTGACCTGGGGTGTATTGGGCTTGGAAAGCAGGTGTTCCTGGCATTAGCGAGCATATGTAATTGTCTGCATGTGTCTTATATAATTGGAACTCTTCAGAATTTTTCTCCAAGAAATCCTGTAACCATATATGCCGATGCAAAATAAACCTTTTGTCATTTTTTTTTAATTTGTGGTGTCATCGATGTGTGCGCGGTAGCATCGAGTCAACGTAAACACATCTAAGAAAAATTCTTGTCGCGGGACAATTTTAAGGAATTTTTTTTCCTAATCACGTTCATACAAAAGTTAATTAAATCTATAGATGAGTAAGTATATATTAAATAAAATTAATAAGGCTTACTTTTATTATAAGTGTATCTAAAAATTATGTGTTAAATTTGTATATATGCAAGAATTTCCCCCACGTCTAAATGGGTACCTTGGAAAGCAGGATTTTTGTTCCGGCTCGCTTGTCATCCCAACTGAATGAGTAATCATCATCATCGGCGCCTAATGTGTGCCCATTGGACCGTATATATTGCACGTACGAGTTAATCCCCGACGCTTTATATAGCCATGATGCACCCCATAGAAGCTCATCCTATTATTTATTTATTACAATAAAAGGTTTCAGAACCCACGCATGTAGTTTAATTTGTAGTTTGTTTCAATTTCAAAATTCGAAAACAATGTATGCTGAAGGTATTTCGTACATGGTATCCAGAGTAAGAGCAGTAGAATGGACAGACAACCGACTTCAGAGAGTCACTGTAGGAGCCCCTGTAACGGTCTGCAAAACTGAATACCTGCGAAGTGAAAAATTAAACGTTGACATCAGTCAAAACATAGTATTATATGCTAAAAGCAAGAGTGCATATCCTTTAACTCCTTTAGTGGAATAAGATTTAGGCCAGGTTTAGTTAAAGTGAGTATTTAAGTTATTATACAGAAGTAGCTTATAAATAAGCTATTTTATATTTAAATATATAACAATAAAAGCATTTATTTTTAGAATTTTAGAAAGTATTTTTTTAAAAATTAAATATTTTAATTTCTCAAAAAATACTAAAAATAATTTTTAGAGAAGTAATAAGTTGTTTAACCAAACAAGATAAAAAGGTAAAAATATGACTTTTGATTTCCATAAAGTTAGAAAATATTAAAAGTTGTACTATCTAAATAGATCATTAATGTTATAAGCAATCTGTATAATAAATTTGTGGTCATAAAAAATAGAGTTTAATTGTAAAAACGTAATTCATTGTGATCCAATCACAACCTTTTGTTAGTAAGATAGTAATTGATTAAATATGACAATATGTGGTTGGATATATATATATAATTTTTTTGTTTATATAATTTGAATCTCAATATATTCAAAATCATTTATAGAGATATATTTGACTAAATAAAATGATATGACTAATTTATTTATTTAAACATTAATAATTATCTCATATTATGTTGACAATTAAATTATAGTTCACTACTTTTTTAACTTTTCTTTTTTTTGAAAAACAAATAAATAATTGTGAACATGAATCAAACTTGAAAAACAAAATAGAGGAAATTAAACATTGATAATTCTGTTACTTACTTTGATGGCTGTTTGAAGCAATTTGGAGGAATAGCTGGGATCCGAATCTCTGAATACTAATGAAGAAGCTGCCAATGCAGCTGCTGTCTCCGCTGCTACATCGGACCCAGGGTTTTGTGCTGATACCCTGTAGACGTTCCGTGAAGTATCCATATCTTCAGGCCTTTCCCAGCACCGGTGATCCATGTTTGGCTCTCCTACCTGCATGATCCATTCCCATACCATGCCAGAGTCTCATCAGCTCTTCGTACTTAATGTGGTATGTGGATGACTGACAGTCCTTTTTTCTTCTAACATAGGTACGTTTATGAGTTTAGATTTTGGAGGAGAAAAGAGAAGAAGGAAGGACTTATAATGTAAAAATTATATTATAAGTCCTCCCTTCCCTTCCCTTTCCTTCTAAAATCCAAACTCATAAACATATCCTTAGTAAGTTGAAATCATTTAAAAAGATTAATATTGATTTAAATAAGTTATAAATTCTTGAGCACTTTTTATTTGAGCCCAAAGACACAATCCATACATGTGATGGACTCTATTTTTCAATAGGATTAGTCACTAGTTTTTATCCATTTTAATCCTTGAGCTTTGGTCATGTACACTTTATTTTTTGATTTTTTGATATATGCATTGCAATACGTTGAATTTTTAAATAGTGTGAAATGCCTTGGACTTTTCACACATTGAAAGACTTTAGATCATAGCAGTGTTGCACAAAAAAATAAAAGGAGAGGTTAAGTATATATTAGAATTCACAAATAAAATATCGGGTTATACAAATTAGAAATAGCTAGGAGTTTAACTCTAGATAAAATTTACTTTTATCCATTGCTTAAATTATGAAAGTTTAAGGATATACGTTTTGAAAACGTTTTGAAAAGTCAAGTTTAAACCTCCATGATACAACTGCGATATGCATCAGTTAATCAATGTTTGCTCACTTGGACATATAATGTGTCAGGAGTGGAGGTGGATGCTTTAAGAAGATAGTCCGTGCTCCACCGGATAGCTGCTCTAGCATTTTCAATCTGGTTCTGCATAGAGCTTCCAAACTCAATCACGCTCCATGCTAATAATGTAGTCGTAAAGGCAAGCGGCAGCCCGAACTTAACGTTGTCTCCAGCATCATAATAGCCGCCAACTAGGTCCACCTGAACAAGATAACAAGAGAGAACAACCAATGATATGGATAAAAGTGTCAGTGTGAATACAAATTAAAGAACGGAACATGATTTACGTACAAATAAAAATCATGCAGTTCAATTTTAGTTTAAAATTAAATTTGATATACATGATACGAAGAGCCATCTGACAATCCAGAATCTCCCCTCCATGTGAGTCGCTGGTTGGAGGGCAATCTCCCAGATCGTTGCCCCTCAAAGAAGAGGATTGATTTTTGAAGAGCGTCATAGTACTCTTGAGAAGTGAATGCGAAGCTTGGTTGAGAGAGTGAACAAAAAGTTAAGAGCAGAAAATGTAACATGAGTGAAAATGTGGTGGCAAAAGCCGCCATGTACTGTGTTTTTGTTCAGTGGCTGGCTTCACTGCTTATAGAACAGAACGATGGTTTACAACGTAGAAATTAAATGGGTTGGATTATTTATATAGATGGAGAAGTGGGAAGTTGGATGATTAGTTAAGTGGACGTTACATTAATGCTCATTGGTCACGGGATCAACTGCGCCAAACCGGGCTGACAGAAAGTCCAAGGGTCACAACTGCGTTATCCTTATCATTGGATACTGGCGCAAGAAAAGGCCCTTTTACTCTGCTGTTACGTACTATAACGATTGGCGCAACTTACGCCAGGAAATTGGACTTATACAAGCTACAAGTTGAAATTCTTCTATGGTTATAGAATAAGAAACAATAATAATTCACTATTTAATTCAAATTTCAAGGCGCAGAAAGTCTTGAGAATTTTGAGCATATAGAGAGAAATGTAATTTGTCTTTAGCAACGGATTAAATCACGGACACAGGGAGAAAGGAGTCACATGAACAGCAACCAACCAAGTTGAAGACCACGCCTACGAGTGACAAGCAAAGATAGCAAAACAGAGAAGGGTGGGGAAGGTCATGGAGCAAGAAGGTTTTCAAACTAACATTTTTACGGAATTTTAAAAGGCCATGGAGCCAATCAGAAAACCATAACTTGTATCACGTGATAAGGATGTCCACTCATGGTCAAGGATTTCTGCATTTCTTTCGGTGCGAATATATAGAAGTGCGCCTTTCTTTTTTCTTATGTATATGCACTGAATATAATCGAGGCGAGAAAGACATGCGGCTTGATTTTGGGCTACTAATCGGACATCTACCCAATAAGATTTCTTTAAGTCAATCAACTTTTCTGTGGCCTTTGATTTTGCGTGGGTTCTCTGATAGATGTTTTATACGCGTATATTAAAAAAATAATTGAATGAATTTAAAGTTTGATAAATTTAAGTGTATTTTACAACACTACTCTTATCACATACTTCAATAATTTCTCTCATATTTAATCTATCTATTAACTCTCTTTCTTGTAAGTGTGTTAAGGAAAAAAAAACAGTTAATGTTATCTAAAATTTTAAAAAAGAAATACTCTCTGAATAATTGTTCAATTTTAAATATGCATTGAAATTAAGAAAATAATCGAAAAAAATCAAAGTTTAAAATTGACAAAAGTTAATTTACTGAATTTTTTTTTTAATAATCCAACTTTCTCATCTCCACTTCACTATATATCTCTCATTTTTCAGTAGTATTTAATAAGGGTATTATTAAAAAGAAATCATTAATACTATTTAAAATTTTAAAATAGACAATTATTCAAGGATGCAGGGAGTACAATAGTTAAAAATAAAAGTTTATAAATAAACATTTACTAGAAAATGGAGGTAGTAACTATCTTGCATTCTTTAGTTGCTCCCAATTCCTTTGTATTAATTTGTAATGTTTGTGTCTACTTTCTACCATTAATGATGAAGAATTTCAAGCAATCCTACTCCTAGAAGTGAGTAAAGCTAGCTTGTGAGCTTTTTAAATTCAATTTGTTAATAGCTTAATAACATGGGCTTGTGAGCTCCTAAGCCAAATTTGAATTTTACTATATTAGACTCGCTAGCTTCTAAGCTAGCTCAATATATGTCTATGTGTGCCTGTGTATACACACATATAAAATGTTTAAATATTATGTATAATAATATATATTAGAGTTTAATTTATATGCAATTGATAAAAAAAATTTACATTGTTTATCCAATCATGTATTACTACATCATTGAAAATTATTAACTCTCACACCTACTACTTGAAAAGTCATACAAATATGATGATTTGATTGAAAAATACTAAAAAAAAGTTTTATTGTCAATGCAAAGAAATTAATATATATTGTGGTGTGTTGGATTATGAACAATTAATGTAACTTGATGATTTTTTGTATCGTGTGCATAGTGTAACACATGTACATTCTAAAGACATTACTAGAAATTTAGACAGTCAACTATGACATTTAAAATTATGCTAGTTAAGTATGAATAAAATGTTCTGACAAAAGTACTTAACTATAAGGTTTACAAACCAAACTATCATATAATACATAATAAACTTAAACATTATTTATAACTCCAAATGCTCACAAAATCAGAAATAAACTGCATTTTTCTAGGACATTACTTGTCTAATCTGAAACCACCAAAAAATAGGGATAAGAATTAAAAATAATTCTCAGTAGTAAATAAATATATCTAAAGCATTTTGAACTAGGATGGTTCCAATCGCATCTACACGAAAAGTACACATGGTCACATCTCTTTATAAGAACATAATCAGATATCATAACATAAATAGAATGTACTAGATAAATCATGTCATGCAAAACTTATTAAGATTATCATCTTTTTGCCTTAATCTTTCATTTTTCCTTGTCTGCTTGTCCCATACATAGTCGAAAGCCTCTTAGGGAATTCGCAACCTCTAGTGTTACTCTTTAACATCGTGACGATAAAGTGAGACGTTTACGCCTCACTAACCAAGGCAGGCAACATAAAAGGACCTTTCATCTTTGTCCCTTTGCCTTCTTACAGTTACTGGCAAAGTTTTAAATATCTGTCTTTTCATTATTCTCTTACATAGTTGCATAAATTCAAAATATGAGATGCAAAATCTTTAAGTAATAAATAGAAACAAATAACTAAGAGTAAACATGAATCTTTGAATATTATACATAAATTATTTAAAATAAAACTTAAATTAAGCAATGGAATAAGTGAAATATAATGTATACAATATAGTTAATGCATAATTAAACTTAAAATAATTAAAGTGCATATATATTCAAGTAATATAAGCTTGACAACTCAAAATAATATAAATTGTTTTTTTAACTTTATCAATAATTAGCAACATTAGTAAAAGATAACTTGAAATGTAAAGGAATAGTAAAGTAAAATGATAGTGGAAAAAGGAATAATAATTCTAAAAGAACTTAAAGTCAATTAGAAAGATAAATAACTAGAAAATCTTGAAAATAATTAAACAATATAGAAAATAGCTAATGTAACCATAAATTTACTCATAGGACTATATAAAATAAACTAATTATTCCTTGAACTCCCCTAAACTCTTATGAGATTTTCTCTTCAAAATCTTCTAAACTTTCATGAGATTTCTCTAAAAACTCTTCTAAACTTTTATGAGATTTATTTGTAAAATCTCTTAAACTTTTATAGGATTTGTTTTATAAAATCTCCTAAACTTTTATGAGATTTCTCTGAAAAATGTCTAAACTTTTATAAGATTTCTATGTAAAATCTCCTAATCTTTTATGATTTCTATATAAAATCTCCTAAACTTTTATATGCACAAAACAAAGATTTTGAAAACAATGTAACCATGGTTTACAGAGACTTTTTCCCTATCATAAAATTATTATAGAGATAAAACTATGATCTCACGATCACTCCTTCTTCTCTTTCCCTCTCTTTCTTCCACTTAATCTTTTCCAAGAATATTTCTACACTTGATCTCTTTCAAGAATGCTCAAAGCTCTACTTCTACACTTGCAATTCTTATTCACATGCTCACCGATCCTTATATAGAGGTTCTTATCTTGGACAACAAGCTTGAGACTTAAGCATCAAGTTTAGAAATTTGGGTAACAATAAATCTTGGCCAACAAGTTTTAACAACTTGAGCTCCAAGAAAATTAATTAAATAAACACTATATTAATATATATTATATTTCAAAGATTATATATGTATGAACTGTATATGTGATATATACATCATGTTATCTATACACACACACACATGTATATAATGTGTGTGTGTGTGTGTGTGTGTATTATAATACTAATTATTTTGTTTCCATAAAGTATCATCAATATTTTATAGCCCTATCTTAGAGATTTATTAATCAAGATTTAATTCTTTATTAAATTTCTATTAGACTATTCTATAATAATCAGATCAAATAACTAACAAAAATATGATAAATTACTCTATAAAAATATTTCACGAAGAAGGGAATATTACACATAGTATGAAAATTATGTTGAAAATAAACTTTGTAATTATAATAAAAATTTTAACCTATCAAGCTAAAACATTCAATCCATATTTAAATGATAAGTTAGCTCAAGTTTAGTAAGCTTTTAGCGAGCCAAACTTGATCTTGAATTTTAGGCTCGATTATTAATGCGCTAAGTGATTGAGCTTTCACTTCCAGCACTAAGCAATCCCTAGGTTCTAGGTGTGAAAATTAGGGCGTTGCGTTAGCTAACACTCCTTACATTTAATTTCAAGCATTCTTTATTATTCTGGATCCTAGAATTTGTAATACGCTGCTCAAAATGTTAGTTATATATCCAAGAACGGGTGTCTTGGATGTATAAACAATATTGTTATTAATAATACACTACACACTTATAATCATTCTATTCTTTTTCTAATTACAATAATTTTCCATTAAATTTTATTATGAATTATAAATATATCTAAAATTAAAACAATGTTTATGTTACTTTGAAAAGATATTCAATTAAGATTCCGGCATGCCCCAACCCATTAATAACTTGTCTCGGGAGCCAACCAGTTAAATATAAAAAGAATTAAAAATAAATTGAACTTATCTCAATACTTTCAATGACTTAATTTTTTAAAAATAATGAATAAATTTTTAACTTAAAAATTACAAGAGAATATTCATATAAATCTTAGAAAAATTTAATTTACATAATTTACATACAAATTCAAATATAATAGTTTAATAACATAAATTAACCAGAACAAAGTAATGAATTATTAACAAATCTATATTGTATTTTATATCCATAATAGACTAATAAGTAGTCCTTAAAAATTGACGATAATAAATTTACAAAAAAAAAGTCCACAAATTAATAACTAGCCATTTTTTATGGATTCGGCGGGTCAATCTTAATAAGTGTCCACGAGGTTGCTACTCTACTAGAAATCCGTGGAATATCGATGGAAATTACCAACAGATATATACATGTCGATAATTACCGATGGTATTTCTGATAGGTTGTTGATTTTTTGCATTATTAAAACTTTAATTATCAATTTGTATGATAACCTGTCAGTAAACTCGTTGGTAATTAATTATGCCACTGTGTACCATTTGGCACGCACAATTTTCCGATGGGTTTACCGATAGTGTTACCAATTGTTACAATAGTAATTTTAAATCCGTCATCAACCCATCAATAATTGCATGCGCACCACCTGGCTTAAGAACTTTACCGACATGTGTATGATAAGGGGTATTTAAATCATTTATCTTGCTACCAAACCTTAGCTTTTTGCATAAGTTTTGCTATGTTATTCATGCAATTAATTGGGATTTTGATTTATTTCTCATTATGTACTTTTGATAAAATTATTGGCTTTTGCATTAATTTTGGGAATAATTTGTAATTATACCATGTTTGATTTGTCTCTTTGAGTATGATTCTGTGCACAAGAGCTTTGGATCAAGTGTAAAATGTCAAGGACAAGACTAGAACTCTTTTCATGAAGCTTATAGCTAGAATTAATTTAGGAAAATTCGGGAGAAAAATAGAAGAATTGTTAAGCTCATTTGAGCACATTTGCAAAAAGTATTATAATGAAAAATTTGTATCTCTCTCTACAAGGATTGTATTAAGACAAATAAAAATGTTTTGGAAAGCTCAAGAAGTCCTTTAAAGCTTTCATGTTCAACTCAAAACCCAATTCTAATAGCATCTTGGTAAAAATCAAATTGCAAGATTAAAAGGTTGTTGATATTCTAAAGTTGACCTCCAGATAGTATTTTCATAATATCTGGAGTTATAGATATCCAATTGAGGTGATGTTTCTTGCATTTGAAAGTTTATTCAAAGGTCTAAAATTATTATTTCAATTACCAAGGACAGATTTTGATATTTAAGGGGCCAAAATGACCAAATACATGAAGATGTCAATTCTGCTATAGCGCTCAACAACACCCAAAAAATGATTTTAATCAGCGTAGCTCACTAGTGAGAACCATAGTGCTCATGCGATGATGTTTTAATAGCTAATTAATATGTTTTTGGGTCCCACTTTAGCCCATTTTAGAGAGTAGTATTTAAGGGATTGACATAGACTTTTACCCTACCCTAGTTTTGACTCACTTTAGGCTGCACACTTTAAATTACTATTATTATCTCTCTACATTTCTCTACATCTTCTTTTCTATTCTTCTCTCTCTTAGAGAGCAGCATTTAAGGGATTGACATAGACTTTTACCCTAGTTTCAACTCACTTGAGGCTACACACTTTAGGTTGCTATATTATTGTCTCTCTACATTTCTGTACGTCTTCTTTCTATTCTTCTCTCTCTTCGGGATTCCATTTGTGAAGGTGCTTTCTCCTGGAGATTGTGGCAAGGATTATTGCTATTATTTTCAGGTTCTCTTTTATCTTTATTGTTGTAATCCTCCAGAGATGGAGGACTAGATCGCTTTCCTAGTGTAGGGATTTTCGAATTGATTGGGATGACTTTTGTGACCCTTTGTTTATATTGAATGCATTAGTTTCTCTTTATTCTTTAGTTTTTATTCTTATAATTATTATGGTGAATGCTATAATGTTTATTAGAATAACCAAATTGACGATTGTTGTTTGGGGAAACCCTTTGGGCATAAATTGATAGATTTACTAGTTTATGTTTGGATGAGAACATTGAAATTAACCTTCTGATTGGTGGTTAGGCTATAACAATTGGCATCTTAAATCATTGTAATTTCCAAATAAATTGAGATCCCGTTTATTGGTTATTTGCATTTGTCAAATTCTATGAATCAGTTGATCACTAATAGAATTGCCAATAATTAATTACTAATAGTCACCAACATGTTCAATATTTGATCAATGATAATTAATTCCAATCCTAGAGATACCTTACACTAGTGTCTTTTTCACTGTTGCTATTATCTTTTAATTTCAATTGCTTTATATTCATACCTCAAAACCCCTAATTTTCCCAACAAAGCATTAAAGTCTCCTTATGAGGTGACTTAGGTTATGCTCTTTACTATATTTTTTGTGCAACTTAGTATTAAAATAAATTTCTAATTTGAGAAGATAGGCAACAACCTCTGTTCAGTGTACTGACGGGCTTATTATTATTTTACCTTTATTTATTTTTTCTTTAAATTATCAACGAGTGTATTTGTAACAACCCGGACACCCGGCGATGCAGATATTGTCCGCTTTGGAGCCTAGTGCCCCCTCACAGGTTTGCTCTTCCCCTCTAGTGAAGGGAAAATGCATCTGCATAGGGGAGGTATCCACACTCTTATAAGGCATGTTTTGTTTCCCTCCCACACCGATGTGGGACTAGTTCCACCCCTCCTAGTAGAGGTCTAGCATCCTCGCTGGCTGGCACACCAATCTCAAGATTGACTCTGATACCATATGTAATAGCCCAGACACCCAGTGCGCTAGTGAGGACGCTGGGTCCCCATAGGGGGGATGGAGCTAGTCCCACATCAGTTGGGGAGGAGAATGAAGTATGCCTTATAAGGGTGTGGATACTTCTTCCTTGCAGACGTGTTTCCCTCGCCAGGGGGGAAGAGCAAACTTATGAGGGAGTGTCAGGCCCCAAAGCGGACAATATCTGCATTGCCAGGCGTCTTGGCTATTATAGTACTGATGACCTTATTATTATTTAACCTTATTTACTTTTTCTTTGAATTCCGAACAGGTTTTATGGACGGGTTGATTGATAGTCAATTTTTATTTATTTTTCTTCAATTATTGATGGGTTTACCAACAAGTTTTTGAAAATTTTGTTCGTTGGTGTGCAACTCTTTGGATTCCCACACTCGTCGGTAAACCTACTGGAATTAGTGGGATGTGAAGCGCACTGTTTCACAAATTATTTATCAATAGATATATTGGTCGGTAACCCCTCAGTAACCTGCGTACATTTTAAACTGGAACACTTTCTTCTTCCTTATTCTGATTTTATCTCTCACTCTCTCTCTCCTTTTTCATTTTCTCTCTCTTGACCTCCACTGTCACCACCTTCTTTGCCATCGTGTGCCACCATTGGAGCTCCGTTCGTGAAATGGAGAGCACCATTGTGATCTAGGAGCTTTGATGAGCATTTTAATCAGTTTAGTTTTCCCATTCATTTATGGGTGCCCGTAGTATTGTGTTTTATTGCATTTGAAAGTAATTATTATTGTTATTTTGTTAATGTAGGAGTTATGTTTGGGGGTGGCAGTGACTTATTGACATTGAGAGTGGTTTGCCATTCTACTTCCTTATTTTATTTTATGCTAGAAGTTTATAAGTGTGTTAAGTTAAATTTTTGTTCATATTAGATTTTCAGGATTAGATTTGGTTGGGCACAGAGAGCTTTCATATTTTGTGTTTCTTTACTATTGTAAAGGTTAGTAATAAAATTGTTGTTATTTATATGGTTTAACATATATGTAGGATAGAGACTTATGTTTTCTAGGATAGAGTTCTAGAAATGAGGATTGCATGACTGGGGGGAAGAGTGTAGAGGTCCTTTCTCGACTTGTTTGCATTGTTTGCTATGAGATTCTTTGTGTTTGTAGAGATTGCGTGATGCATATTGTGGAGTAATAAGGGGATGTGCAATAGAACAATTTTAGGATTATGTAAATTATATTCAACTGCTATAGTCCTGAAGCACATGCCTTAACCTCCTTCATCCGTTAGAATAACTCCTTTGGTGGAAGGTGACGAAGCCTCAGAAATAGGCTCTCATAAAGAGGAATCCCAAGCTCATGTTATTGAAAACATTCCTAATCCTGCTGCTACTACTAATGCTCCAAATGATGCTATTTTCACTCCACCTCTTATTGCCGCTACTGTTATCCCTATTATTCCTTCTACCAATGCTATTAAAGCTGAACTTGAGCCAGAAGAAGCTCAGACATCACCATGATCTAGGATACTGTTCCCTTAGATATTCTAGAACCTGCACCCAAAGATGCCCATACACCAACTATATTCATCTACCTAGCCAACCGCAACCTCAACCTAAACCTAAGTGCCAACCAAATCTCACTAAAGTACAGTTGCTGCTACATAATCAGATAGACAGGGTTGCTAGATTGGACAGAGTTGAAGACTCCAATAGAGATTTTGGAGCATAGCTGATGAGGCATGAAGACTTGCTTTTGCAAATTTTTCAAGAGTTGAGAAAATGAAGAGGGAGCCAGTGATGGTAAGACTGTGTACACCTTTTTTGCTGATGACAAAACGGGGTAAAAGAAAGAAGAAAAATCTGTTGTGCTCCATCAAGTCTGGGTCAAGTTGAAGGGGGAGTTTCAGACAGCTTTAGTTTCTACATACATTGCATATCATTTTTGTCAATCATATTTTTGTCTTAAAAGAACAAGTTCTAATATCTCTTTTGTTATTAAGTCACAAGCTTTGAACAATTCCATGTTATGTTTAATACAAAGTCTCATACTCATGTTCTGATACTTGTTCTCTTTTATGGTTAATATTTATGCTTTGATCTCTGTCACATGTCTGTTATGCTCTGATACTTTATCATAGTCATTTTATACTCTAGTATCTTATCATATGTATACTCTGATAATGTATCTTAGCTATGAGACTTTAACTCAATTATGCTCTGATAATTTTATAGTTCAAAAACTATGATCCTGTTACCATCACATCTTTTTGTTCATACTCTGATACATATCAGTTTCATGCTTTGATATCTCTAGGTTTTTGCCTATATATATGTAGACTGATATTGTTTATATAAAAGTAAGTTAAAAAACTTGGAGAAAATTGTGTTGGGTTATAGGTTTTAATGTAAAATCAGTATCACTATAATCACTGTTGTTTTTACCTATGATACTCTTTTATTTCATATCTAACATCAATAACGTTCTGATACTATTTAGAAAATTATTCTTATTAGCTCTTATATGAATTTTAAGTTGATAAGAAACTTTAAGCTTTATCTCATAATGATAAACCTTAAGAAAATTTACTTTCTAGAAGGCCAAATCATAAGACAAAGCTTTATTAAGTTTCTGAAAGAAATTTTCTTTAAGCGGGAAATATTAGCTTTAGCCTTAAAGAAAAATTCTTTCATAATATTCTTACAAAAGATTTTCTCAAAATTTGGTTTGTCATCATCAATAAAAGGGGGAGATTGTTAGCTCCAGAACTATCCAAAAAGCTTTATAGCTTGAGTTTTGAGTGAGCACCAAAGAAAATTTTGTTAAAAAGTTTTGGAGAATAGACTAATATTGTACTTGAGTTTCTGTAGCATTTAATAGAATTATTCTCGTAACATATAAGTTCAAACAATGAGATATTTTTCACAATGTCATGTTTTAACATGATCATAATCTCATTCAAAGAGTTTTGAATTTTAATGATGTGAAAAATAGTTCTGAAAGCAAGCTTAAGTAAGTTAGATACACGAGAAAGGAATTTCAAGCATCAGAAACCAAGCTCGGGACTTTAGAAAGTGGTTCTCCCATTTAGAAAGTGCTACATCAATGAAGAATTCAATTTTCTTAAAGCAAGTTGTGATCATAATCTTTAATCATGAAGGGAAGATCCCTATCAAGTTCAGACTGAAGTAACAGAGATCAACAAGATCAGAAACTGAGGAAGTACATCAGAAAGCACATGTATTTAGAAATCATGCTGACTTTACAGAAAAGGAGGAAAATTCAAAATTAAAATAAAATCAACTCTCAAAAAATACTACTAATGAAACATTACTTTTGTACTTGGTCAACTACCTCATGTTCTATAAGAAAAAGTTCAAAAACCACATCTAGAAAGTAAAAAGTAATTTCTAAAGCTATATTCAAAAATCACATTTGACAACAGATTCTACACCTGTAAAAGTGGCTCTGACATAACCTAGCTAGTCTTATAGAGAACAATTTCTAGTACACAAAAAGAAGTTCCAATATATTAGGGACAATGGTCTAATTTAAACAATCAAGTATAAAAGGAGGTGTCTTCCATACTAAAAAAAGACTTTTTGATAAAAACTTATGCCCGGAACTCTTACTGAAAAGCCTCTATGTTATCCTATTCTTTTTCTAAAAGTTTATTATGTCTTGTAATCAGTTTCTGTAAAAATATTCTTTCTAGCCTTGATTAGATAACATTTTATTCTTAGCAAGAATTTTATAATGAAGTTATTTAAGTTTTCAGTTCACACACCATTTTATTTTGAAAAAACTTGAGCATATTTTTAGTTGGAGTGCACCAATTTAACCAAAATCTTTGTACTTTGATCCAGTAGTGATCAATATGAGGTTAGCTTGAAGAGACTAGTAACAAGACTACTTAGAGTGAGAGTAAATTGGAACTATCGCTTACTAGATATAACTTACAAAGGTTATCCAAAGACTATCTCACTTTCTTTGAGTTGATAAAGAGCTGTTAGTGGTAGGGGTGTTCATGACCCGTCCCGTCCCACCAACCCGGCCTGGCCCGAAGCTAATTTGGACGGGTTCGGGTCTTGAAATTTGACCCGGTGCATTTTTTGGGCCGGGTTCGGGTCATACGTCGGGTTGGCCCGACCCGGCCCGAAGTCAAATTATCGGGTTCGAGTCATATGTCGGGTTGGCCCGACCCGGCCCGAAGTCAAATTATCCCTTAAGATATATATATATATATATAATAATTTATGAAAAATTATAAGATTTTAAAGTTCAATTAATACATTTTATTTAACTTGATATTATTTCTACATTGATATGATTTATTTTGAAACATATATCGTAAAATATCTCTAAAATTTTGATTTTTACTTGTAAAATTTTATAACTTCATTATGTACAATATCTAAATTCATGTATATTGTTCGATGTCGGGTTGACCCGGTACAACCCGGGACATAGTCGGGTCATTATCGGGTCGGGTTCGGGTTTTGAAAATTGACCCGGTATAAAAATCGGGCAAGGTTCGGGTCTTGTCCAACCCGGCCCAACCCGTCCCTTGAACACCCCTAGTTAGTGGAACTTAATAGGCTGTTGCAAACTAAATATAGGTAGTGTTGGTCGAATTAGTATAAAAAATTCTGAGTAATATCTTTCTATCTCTCCTGATCTCTTTATCATTCAACATTTGTGTTTATTTGTGTTATATATTTGTTGAAAATGACCTCAAACAATTTCTGAGTTTTTCACTTAGTTCAGAAAGTAACTTTATAAACCTTACTAACAAAGATTTATGCTACCTTCAAGTTAAAAACTTAATAGACTTTGTTTAGTATTCCAGAAAACAAAAAGAAGTGTAAAGTACAATTCACCCGCTTCTCGTACTACTTTCAACCTACGGTCTGTGTATAATATGGTTATAATTCATGTGAGCAAACAGCATAATTATTGGAGGGGAGTTTAATTTTTATTCTGTAACTGATATGCATGTGATTCTATATCTATTGAGAAAGAAGTTGATAGATATTGATTGTAGATGTATCGTTTCATTACTTACCAAATTGACGGATTGATTTTTTGAATAAATATTAAATGAAAAATCATCATTGTCTAACTCTGATGCACATTGTCCGTGTTATTATCATGTAATATTTGTTTCGTTAATTTTTTTCCCGTATTTGTATTTGTTTAATTATTAACCTATGTCTATACTTAATATCTATGTTTTTTTAACTAATTATAATACATTAATTATAATATATATTTTAAAATTGATATTTTATTTTACTAAAAGGATGTTCAAGGAAAGGGATAACCGAAATCACATAAATTAAATTTATTCATTATTTTTTATTAATTAGAAAATAAACCCATGAAAGCAGGTACCCACGAGATTACCTGTAATAAAGACAGGAAATGGGACATGTTTAGTCTCCATTGGGATGGAAGTGAATTTCCCATTTATTAAATAGTAGGATGGGGAATGAGGCCCCCACCCCATAGAGAGCCCCAATTTCCCATTTATCCATTAATTAAATTCCCCATTTATATTAAGAAAATGTTAGCACATCTTCATATTATAATTTTATAATTATCTTTATTTGATTTGCATTATGTATGTATTTTTCATTTTAATTTGGATTATATTGCATTATTAGTATTTGTTATTATAGATATGTATGTTTCATATTTTAAAGTATTTTTAAAATTTTTCTCTTTTTTATTTTTTTAAATAGACTAATGAATTTCCATGTGGGTTCAAATCCCCATGAGAATGGGAAATGAGGACCCATATGATGGGGATGGGGATGGGGATGGAGAGGGAAGGCAAAATTCTAATTAGGGATGTCTCTTATGAATATCTATTGTCATTCCTATAAATGACTTATGATATAGTAAAATTATCTATTTACCATTTTCATTATTCAACAATTTAATCTTTTGAAACATGTAAAATTTTCATAAAATAGGCTAATTATTGTTAGTTAAAGGTCATCTATCAAGATTGTTTAAGTCTTATTAACATGATATTCAAAATAAGATATAAAATATAATGACACATTTATATTTTGTTCATTTATTTAGTTATTTATCTATTAACTTATTTTCAAATATACTCAATTTTCTACGAAATATATTTTAAATAAATTATTATTTACTTTTTATAATAACTAACAAACTATTTTTTATTATCATTCCGTGTACGTGTCTAATGACCAATGAAAAGTATAATGCAGAGCATAGATGAAGGAGAACAAGGGATATGAAAAGAGTGGTAAAACGGGAATAAACATCTCAAACCTACCTCTACCGCAATCAATGTGTGAGATAAAAAGCAACATAATCTAACAACGATCGCTAACAGATGAAAAGATGCAAACAATCAATGATACAGCTTCACTCACTACTTGTAATGACTAAAGATGCTGATATGGCAAATGAGTCCATTTGCAATATATAGTTGGTCAATACAATCAGCCAGACAAAGGGACAAAACCAAATTCTATTAGCCATCAAGGACAGATGGAAGGTGATACACTCTTCAAGGAAACAAGGAGGAGTAATGAGCAGAGGTTTAAAAATACTTAGCTGAAGGACTATGTGGCTTAGGCATTTTTGGTATTGAACTCTCTTTTCTCTCTGGATTTCTCTTGGAATAATTCCTCTTACTTCCTTATACTAATATTGCCATTCTCCCTCCATGTTCCGGTGTTGAAGCTAATGCGAAGGACCTGAAGACTAGTTCCCTTGATTTTCACATTCCCATATATTTCTATCATTTACTTTACATGTACTCTAAAAGTACCAAAAATATTGTCAGTTATATAACTCACATATGCCCCCACTGTTTCATCAAATTGTCTCTTATAGTTGAAATCATTTAATTCAGAAGCATATTACATTGTTTCACTATTCAACAAAGACCATGTTAGATACGAGCCAAAAGAACCAAAATACAATAGAAATTTACCAAACAGTCAATTCCCTCCTACTAATCACATAGCAACGAGTGGAACACTTAGCATAACAAACTACCAACATAACTCAACTCAAATAGTCAATAAACTATATGAGCTTGCAGTCTATAAAATGATTTATTTTTATCAGTTTCATGGAAAAGATTCAAGAATAAGATCATTTGTACAAAGAAACAGTATTTTGGGATCCTCTAATAGCAAGAGTAAGAATAGATATGTTTCTAGAACAGTTCGTAAAAAAGAAAAATAAAATTATCTATCGGGTTTGAGCCAGAAGAAAATTCACGATTCTTTGGGGATTTTGATTATTGACTTGAGCTGAGCTTATGGACAGTCTGAAATCTGAATTGATATCAGAACATGTATTTTCCACATAGCCAAAGAGACAATCTTCATAAGGGTCGAACCATTGTCGAATCACTAATGCATGCTCAACCCAAGCGCAGGTTACAACAAGCATAAGCAGAACCACTGTAACTGCCCCCATTCAAACCCCTCCCAAATTCTGACAAAAATAAAAAAAATCTCTGGTATGTTCATTTGCTAAACCTCAATCATTATATCTACATCTCAGGTTAGCTTAAGCGTTGGAGTGCTGCAGAGGGCACTCCAGTTGTGCTAGTGAAGGCTTTCTGCTCATGTAACAATATGACCTACAATATAATTTCTCTCTATGCCAACAAAATTATGACCTACAATATAATTTATCTCAAGGCCAACAAATCAGCCAACCTGCTCGATTGAATCACACCCCAACCTAATTTGGATTTAGGCAAGAATTGCAAGGAATATCACTAGTGCAGCTACTACTTTGATGCCCTTTTATATCAACATAATTGCCTAAAGGTCTGTTTGGGAGCGATGGCAGAGTAGGGAAGGGCGAAGCATAGTAGGGATGATTGGCTTGAAAGAGGTTTATGGAGAGAGAGAGAGAGAGAGAGAGAGAGAGGCATAGCTAAGGAGGGATGCAAAAGCCTTCCTCAACATCACGCACAGTGATAATCATGACAACCCCCCCCCCCAAAAAAAAATAGAGAGGTCAAAGTCAGATGAGGCTATTAATTACCCTTCCCTCTCCACCCTCTACAAAAGTGGAAAATATAGCCTAAGCTACAACTAGAAATTATCATTCACGATTTTGATCATCGATCTGGTCTCCATGGAACAACAACCAAATTAACATGCAAAATAGAAAACCCGAAGAACAGGACGAAGTAATATGTAGAAACACAGGAAAAATAGATGATAAGGGACTATGTTAATCACAAAAGCAAGCATTCTACAACTAAAAAGACACATTAATCATCAAATGCGAAGGTCCAAATTCATCTCCAATTTCTTTGCCCTTTCAAAAAATTATTGGGGTCCACAAAAAAAAAAGAAAAAAAGAAAAAGAAACTTCCATCAAAGGGGACCTCAAGTCGATTCCATTCCATGTATACCATTACACCAAGTCATTGAACCCTGAAATGAAAAAATATGTTAGTGGCTATATAAATCAAGAATATGTTTGGGTCATGATTGCCGAATATTAGACGTCATTAAATAACATATTGCACCAAAATGAGGAGCAAGAGGAACATTTGAATCAAAATCTAAAACCCATGCATATTTAAAAGCTAATACCATTTCCCCAGTCATGCCGATAATAATAGTTCAAAATTAATTCCACTTCCATAATTTTTTGGTGATGGAATTGGCTCATTTCCTACCATTAAAACATCTAACATAAGTCTAAGAGGACCTGGACGAAAAATTCATACCTGTTCATGGAACACCGGGTGAATTGTGCTTATATTCAATAATAAAACAGTGACATTTCAGCTAGGACATACCTTTAATTTACACTTTTATATCTAAAATTTCACTCTACTATTGGATAAGAGTGTATTCACGTGGTGATCCATGGGTATGTAAGTACTTCTTGCCCAAGGGTATATTCATCAATATGGATTTGAGAGGGGAGGGGAAGGACTTGTAGTGTAAAATTTTAAACTGTTACACTATAAACCCTTCCCGTCCCCTCCACAAATTCACAAACATACCATATCCATATGCTATGTTTGGATTGGTGATAAGCAATGGAGTAGAGTGGAGTGGAAAATAATAGAGTTGAGTGGAATGACATAATTATTGCATTCCATCTCATTACTCACATAAGGAAACAAAAATGGATAAATATGTATTGGATGGAAGGAGCTCCATCGATCTCCATTCTGCTCCATTCAATTATATTGTATCCAAACAATAGACCTTGTTATTATGCCATTTTGCTCCAACCTATTCCATCAAACCAAACATAGCCTTAACACAAAAGCCTTAATTGAATAGGAAGGCCAATGCACCTCAATTCTCACCACACACTCACAATTCGCTTAAGACTAAAGGTTTTCCAATCAAGCACTCAACAATCTCCTAGTTGCTTATAACAAAGAACAATTGATTCGGACGCAACCAACGATCCCTTAAAAGTTAACAGCGCTCCAACAAAGTATTAAAAAACAAAAATTTGCAGATCGGGACAAACAATTAGCAAATTGGCCAAGTGAAAGTACAATCAAATTCACGCAAAGAAAGGCATTCACAAAAGGCCACACAACACAAAACGAAAAAACAAAGAGAACAAGACTACTCACATCACATTACATCAACGAGAAGGATTAAGAGCCAGGAGCAAGTTCTTCCCGCCAGGGAGATAAGCCACATTGGGGGACTTGGCGAGAGTGGAAGCAACCTCCCTGGAGGCCTCAATCCTCCTGAGCTCAATCAGCCCCATCCCGGTGGCGGCAGTGGCGTCGGAGATCAGCTTGGCAGCCTCGCTCTCACCCTCGGCGCGGATGATTGCGGCGCGGCGCTCCTGCTCGGCCTTCATCACAACGAACTTGGACCGCTCGGCCTCCTGCTGCGCCACCTGCTTCTGCTCGACGGCGCGGGAGAACTCAGCGCCGTAGGAGAGGTGGGTGATGGCGACGTCGTCGAGGAGGATGTTGAAGTCCTTGGCGCGGCGGATGAGGCTCTCGCGGACGAGGGCGGATACGTGGGGCCGCTCGGTGAGCAGCTGGTCGGCGTTGAATTGGGCGACGACGGCTTTGAGGACCTCGTTCCCGATGGAGGGAAGGACCTTCTCGTCATACTCGAGGCCAAGGTTCTGGACGATGACGGGGAGGCGGTTGGTGTCGGGGCGCGAGAGGACGCGGAGGGTGAGGTTCACCATCTGGAGGTCCTTGGTGCCGGAGATCGAGGAGAAGGTGTGGGGGCGGGTGCGGATGTCGAAGATGTAGGGTTTCTGGACCCATGGGATCAGGAAGTGGGTGCCCTCCCCCACCGTCTCGTCCAGGATGCCGCGGAACCGGTCGAACAGCACCGCCCGCTGCCCGCCGTCCACCGTGTACAGCGACGAGCTCAGGGCCGTCGCGGCCGCGCCCAGGCCCACGGCGAGGCGGCCAACGTTGGTCAGGAAGGACACTGCGGCCTGTCTGCTGCCCATTTCTGAGGAGGGGAATTCAATCGAGGGTAGAACTGAGGAGTGAGGAGTTAATACAAAGGGCAAAGGTTTAGGGTGTGAAATGAGTAAATGAGACTAAGGGTTTTACGTGGATTTTCCTTCCTTTTATCGCTGGCAAAAGCCCTGGCTTGGCTTGCAAAACAAGTTCGAGGACAGTGGGGATAAAGGTAATTTCAGTGGCAAGAGAAATAGACAAGGACGCCCTCGTACTAACATTTTTTGTGCCGTTTTTTGTATCGCTATTTTCAGGAATATGGAATAAAGGAAACATTTCTCACAATATAAAATTACTCTTTGTACCTCTTCAAAGTAAGCAAGAATGTAAGAGGAATTCATTGTGAATAAATTATTTTATAAAATAAAATATAGGGTGTTGAAATGGTTTCTATATACTGTTAGTTCTAGGATCCTTTAGAAGCCTTAAAGAAATATATTTTAAGTGATGAAATAACAAATTTTAAGAAAATATTTTTGAAAAATGATTAATAGTTTCGTTGAGTTTCTTAACATAGCAAATATGATACTCTATATGCATAATAAGTTCTTTATAATGTACATAATTTCACTCTACATGTGTAAACATGATTATATCTCACGAAAATAGACAAAAACTAAATGAAAGTGAATATTATAACATGAAATAAACGCATGTGTACTTGCCGAACTAAAGAGATCAATCGTGCACAAGAAACCAAGGTATAAATCTTCAGAAAGTAGAATGAGATTTTAGAAAGTATATATGGAATGAAGATATCAAGCCAAATATGAAGCAAAAACGTTTTACAACCTTCAATCATCTTCAGCGCAAATATTTTAATTAGACATATGCTTTGATTAAAGAAAAGAAGATCATTCATGCATCAAGGGACTGATATCGCACTTCAGAAAGTGCACATCACTGTAAAATGCTGCACTTCACTGAAAATGAGGGAAATTTGAATATTTGAATTTCAAATTTCAAATTAAACCCAGTTTTAGATTGGTATGTCATCTCTTCTACCTATTTGGTCAATTACTCCAGCTTTTTGAAGAAAGAGTTCAGAAAGTAAAAAATAGTTTCTGAAGGGCCATCAGAAACCTCAAGTATACAACGACTTTTGCAAAAAGCTCTGACAATAGACTACTATTCTATATTATGTTTTCAAGAAACAAACAGATAATCAACACGTGTTACTTGGAAAATAGATCAAGGGCAATGGTCACAAGGGAGACCATCCATAAATAGAGATGTTGAACTTTCAATGCAAACAACTAGAAAAGAACATATACGTGCAAAAACGCTGTCAAATCTTCTCCTCATCTTTTCTGTGAAGTTCATTACTTGTGAAAATCTTCTTTCTACATTATTAAATTGTTTACACGTTCTTCCAAGGAAGAATCGTTGAAAGAAGTCATGCAAGTTATCCCAGGTTACTCACTATATATTTGTAAGGAAACTTGAGTGTATGTTAGTTTGAGTGGTAACCCAAACACAAATCCTTTGTATCCTTGATCCAATAGTGATCAGTGTGAGATAGCTTGAAGAGGTTACTATAAAACTACTTGCAACGTGACAGAAATGTGTTCTTACTAGTCATGATTTAGCTTGGAGAGGTTGGTCAAAGTCTACTTGGTGTTAGCTTGGAGAGGCTAGTATAAGACTACTCAAGGTTCAGCTTGAAGAGGCTGGTGAATAACTACATGGTGTGTGACAGTAGAGGTTATCTACTGGTCACTAGTTATAGATTGGAAAGACTACTATAAAGACTATCTTGCATTTTCTTTCTTGGGTCTAGAAAGGTTAGTGGAACTCAGTAGTTGCTGAGAACTGAATGTAGGCACATTTGGCCAAACTAGTATAAAATATCTATGCAGTATCTTCTTCTCCCTTATCCTTCTACTTTTATTGTTTAGTTTGAATAAATTAATATCTATTTAAAGCTAAACCTTCAGCTTATTTGTTACTAACGTTATAATTCAGAAAGTTACTTTCTGAAACATCTAACTTTGTTTTCACTGCACTCCAAGCTCAAAGCTTGATAGATTTTGTTCAAAGTTTTCAGTTGCTAAAAGGCAAAGAAAAATAAAACACGATTCAACCCCAACCTTCTCGTGTGCTTTTCTATCTACATATATTCTTTCAGGACTTGGTGAATTGTATCATAATTCTTTAGGGAAAAAATTATTAACCAATTGAGATCACTAAAAAAATTTAACGAACCTCATTTAAAGTCGGGTCAAATTAGTTGGTTCGAGATAATGGGGTCCATTGTTTATAGTTTCATTGAAACAAAAAAAAAATTGACATTTCAAATTTAATTTGCTAGTAACTTTATAGATAATTTTAACAATAACATTGATACATTGCTCAAATAAAAATATTGTACATAGTTATTTTCTTTTATTAACATGTATTGTAGACAATTACTAAATTCTAGATTGTCACATTTATTAAAATAATTTACACTTATAGTAATTATCTCTAATACTATATAATTGTCATGACCCATCATTAAGTCGTGATCGATGTTGAGATGTCTTTTCTCTTGCAACCCTTATAAGATCCATGGCATGGAAACAACACCTATTTTGAAAACAGGGTACACATGAGTTTGGGATTCACTCGTGCCTACTAGATAATAGAGTAAAATATAACAAATATATAATTGTGATGCCCCAATTTTTCCTACTATGCAAAATGACCAAAATGTCCCTAAGGTCATTTTTACACAGGAATCGAGGACAACCAGTCCAGGCCATCCTCAATAGGGTAATTTAATATTAGAATGAGACTATATATGGTTTAGATATCAATTTGTGTGAAAATCGTAATCTCTGATTTTTTTTTTCCTGTGAGCAAAATGACCAAAATGCTCCCGAGGTCATTTTTACTCAGAAATTGAGGACAGCTTCTCTTGACTATCCTTAAGGGGTTAGTTTGATATTTGAAGGGGGCTACATGTGTTTTGGATGGCAATAGATGTGAAAATCTCAATTCCTAATTTTTCTCGTGCACAAAATTACCAAAATGCCCTCGAGATAATTAACCTGGAATTAAGTGACAACCAAACCTGGCCATCACCCCGGGAGTTGGATATGTTAATTAGAGGGGATATATGATGTCTAGATGAATCCCGAGGAGTTTCTATGTAAAATTACCATTTTGCCCTAGTTAGTGCTAGTTAAGTTTAATCAAAGTAATTAAGAGCATATAGGCAATATTAGGCTCTAATTAAAGATTAATTATTTTTAATTAATTTTATATCCAAATAATTATTTTGATTTAATTAAGGCCTAAGAATGGTTAGAGAAACTTAATCTTACTCTTAATGCAAGATTAGTAAGAAAGATACAAAATGTGCTTTATGAGACCAAAAACCAAAAGTATGAGACAAATGATACATTCTCTCTCTTTCTTTTCCTTAGGATTAGGGACATGTTAATGTTTGAATTTTGAATTAATTGGATTTAACCTCATTAATCATGCAAGACAACCTTTTTATGTTGTCTTGAAAGCCTTAAACACCTAGTTACCAATCCTTAACCCTTCCTTTAATTAAACTTACCCTTAATCCCAACCATAACACTCATGAAACACAAAAGAATATCCCACCCAACCCCTTAGACCTTCTGGCCAACCCTCCCATCTTTCCCTATCATATTTTGATTTCTAAAACACTCTTACACTTACATTATTGCATTTTTACTACTCACTTTTTTGGCCAAAACTTGTGCATTAAGTTGTGTAAAAAAAAAAAAAGCCACTCTTACTTTCTCCATCTTGAGCTCTCTTCTTCTTCTTCACCTTCAAGAACCTCCATTTTTGTCCTCCATCCAAGCTTTAAACTTCAAACAAACACATCATCACCATAGATCTTTCCCAAAACACTTAAGCTTTCATCTCTATACACAAGAACACAACAAAAATCCTTCCCCCTATTTTCTTTCCCCTTGATTGAAACCACATTCCCCTCAAAGAGAAGATCTTTCTTCTCTTTCTTTCACAAGAACACGTGTTTTTCATCTTGCAAGAAAGAATCCTCTTTAGTAGGGATTTCATTCTTATGTTTTCCTTTCTTTTGGTTTGGTTGTGACCAAGGCCATAACTTGATGATGAGTGTTCTTGATGATGTTTGTTGTTGGTAAAAGAGTGCACGAAAGGGAGTGTTGAATCATGTTTTTTGAAGTTATCTTCTAAATCTGAAACTATTAATAAAAAAATACTATCAAGCTTTTGACTTGAAATGTAACGGAAAGAAGATTAGTAATTTCAGAAAGAAGATTTCTGCAGACTAAAAAGTGATGCTACTTGAATAACACTTAATTAATATTTAACATAATCGCATAGCATCCAGATAAGAGATTAGGGAAGTGAGAATAAACACGAGAGTTTTTATACTGGTTTGGCCAACCTACCTACCTCCAGTACTTAACACATGTTGAGATTTCATTAACAGTAACTTTCTTAATATGAGAAAGTAAAAACAGATAGTCTTTACAATAGCCTTCCCAAGCTCTCACAATGCACAGTGGATAACCCCAACAGTGACTAACCAAGTAGTTCTGTACCAGCCTCTCCCATTTGAACCGAGTAGTTCTGTACCAACATCTCCAAGCTGAAATCGTGACTTGCAGACAACTTTTACTGCCATGTTGTAAGTAGTCTTGAACTAGCCTCACCAAGGTGAACCGTGATGAGCAAATACCTCTGCTATCACGTTGCAAGTAGTTTTACCTTAGCCTTCCCAAGCTATGTCTCACACTGATTACTAACAGATCAAGGTTATAAAGGTTATGTGTTTGAGTTATCACTTAAACTAACCTACACCCATGTTTCCTTAAGAATATTTGCTAATACAAACTTGGGAAATATGAGCGACTTCTTTCTCACATCTCTTCATGAGAAGAGTATACAAATCATTGCAAAATATGGAAAGAAGATTTTTACACTTCAAGATGATTGATCACATATTATGATGAACAGAACAAGAAGTGCAGAGAGATTCTTTAGAGTTTCTACTCTTATGTCTTCAACTCTCTCATATGCATTCATGTATGGTATCTCCATTTATACAGGTCCTTCTTCATGACCGTTGCCTTTGATCAAATCTCCAAGTGACATATGTAGATCATCAGTTGTGTCTTGGAATGTTACTCTAGAGATGTAGGATGATTGTCTTGTCACATCAATTACAGAAGCTGTTGTATTTTAGATGTTTTGATGTCCTTATTTTCTTTTTACTTTCTGACCATGGTTTCTGAACTCCTTCTTCTAGAAGTTAGGATCATGAATCAATTAGGTAAAAAAGATGATATACTAGTTATAACACTATGTCTGATTCGAGATTTGAATTTGAAATTTGAATTTTCCCTCCATTTTCCTTAGCGTTCTGTGCCCTGCAGTTAAATGAGCTTTTTGACGGCATAATCAATCTCTTTAATATTTTGTTGATCTTCCAATCTTCAATCTTGACTATTTGATGATGATTTCTTTGCGATTGCCATCATTGATGACTAAGTAACACATTGCTCTTGAACATGAGTTGATTTCTTTATCTTGAGTGTACTTTTTGATGTCTCGTGCTACTTTCTGAATATCCTTTCCTTGGTTTCTTGATCTTGACTTGATCTGCTTCAGTCCTTAGGCATTTACACTTTCTTTGCACAAGATAATATTCACCTTTTTAAACTTAATCTCTTCCTTTGAGATAAACATGATTTCTCATGTGTAGTGAAATTATTCTTGATTCAAGTCTAATTTTATGTCTTTGGTCTATGAACATGAATATGTTCTTTGCTTGAAATAACATTCACTTTCTTTTTAACTTAATCTCTTCCTATGAGATAAATCATTCTTGCGGTTGCAAAGTGAAACATTATTCTTGCTTTAAGTTTGTATTATGTTTTAATCTGTATACACAATCTTTGCTTGACATAATATTTACTTTCTATTTAGCTTAATCTCTTCCCATGAGATAAAACATGCTCACAGATGTAAAGTGAAATATTAATCTTCCTTTAAATCCGTGTGATACAAACCAAATTAACCTGTTATGCTTTGTCAAGAAATTCAAGGTAGCTATTAGTCATTCTTCAAAGTATTTTATTTAAACTAGCTTTGTTGTCATTCAAAACAGTGAAGCTCATACTTTCTGAAGTGCTCTAGAGTTTATAGTTGTGAGCCCATCATGTGTATGACCTCTAAAACTCAAGGCTTGATCTTTGGTTTCAACAAAAAAAAAAAGGAGAGAAAAATGCTTATTGGTTTTCTTTGGTTATTTTTTAGCTTGATGGTGAGTACAAGAGAATAAGGTTCTTAGAACCATGAAGTTGAGAGGCTCTAAAGCTCACTTTTATTTTGTTAAGGTTAATGGGGTTGGGAGTTTCATTTTTTAATGTCTTGGGTTCTTGAGCTCTAATCATATATAAAAATATACTTGTATTTATGTTTATGTTTTAAGTTTTGCATTTCATGTTTCTGTTTCAAGCTTTGCATATCATGTTTATATTTCAAGTTGTCACCTCATAATCTTAAAACCTTATAAATGAGCTTGTTTCTTGATGTTTATGTTTCATATCTTGCATTTCATGTTTATATTTCAAGTTGTCACCTTATAATCTTAAAGGCTTAAAAATGGACTTGCATCTCATGTTTATATTTCAAGCCTTGCATATCATGTTTACATTTCAAGTTGTCACCTTATATTGTTAAAGACTTAAAATAAGCTTGCATTACATATTTATGATTCTAGTAATCACCTATGTCTTTAAAGCTCAAGGCTTGCCTCATTTTGTCTTAAATAGAAAATTTCATCATAGACATATATATTTTAGCCAAGCAAGGACTTTAGATTTGAAGTTGGTTTTATTTTATTTTAAAATGTGAACCTTGTGCCTAGAATGTACAAAGAAATTTTGAAAGAGTTGGAAACCCAAAAGGAGCAAAAATGTGATTTTTAAGTAAATAAAATCTTATTAATGAAATTTTAAGTTTTTCCATTGTTTTAATGGTAATATTTAATTTCTCAAAGAGAAAAATGATTTCATGTATTTTAAATGTCTTAGAATAGCTTTTGGAAAAAAGTAGTAACTAGAAAGGGGTAAAAATATAATTTCGAAGACTTTTCATAATTTCAATTTTGCCACAATTTGTCATTGTTTGGTACTGTTTGATATTGTTTGGGACCGTTCATGTGATTAAAAAAATATTAATAATCATTGTAAAAATTATTTTTAGCATCCTAGGAAAAACTAGTAATTAAAAAGGGATAAAAATATAATTTCTAAAGCTTTTTGTAATTTCAATTTTGCTACTGTTTGTCACTGTTCATGTGAAATGAGATGCATGCTTATATGAATAATGATATGATGATTTTGTGGCATGTTGTGATTTTGAATGGTTAATTGAGATGCATGCTTAATATGTTATGCAACAGGAAGCAAATTTGGGGAAACTCTATTCCTAACCATTATGCTGTTGGATTTTCACCAAAGTTGTGGAATTTGAAAAATTATAAAATTGTGAGTGTGAAATGTTGAATGATAAGTTATGATGATGGCCATGATTATATACTCATGTTTGCATCTTTAAATGGCATGCTAAGATTAAATGTGACATAAAACACATGGAAATGATTTTTCAGACTTTAAGAATTAATGGTTATGGGAGGTGATCCTCTGCCCCCCTATCCTACACTCTGGAAGTCGGCAATTAGCTTACTGAGAGGATAAATGTAGACTAGTGATGACTAGTTAGGTATGAGCTTATAACCTATAACTCTCAAGAGGAGACAGTATTAGGGTGGCCCTTAGAAGAAAACAAGAAAGTTAAGTCATGTGATCAATTCATTAAGTGCATTCATTAATCACATGTAGAGAATCAATCACAAGTGATCAATTCATTCCTCATAAACTAATCTTTACTTTTTCTAGCATGCATTTTCATGTCACAAGTCATGTGCTCAAATGTTCACAAGCAAGTATTCAAGTCATACTAGAACAACAATTCCATGACATTGGTAGATTTCACCCTTATATAGAAAAATTTAGTTTACATATCCATGACACTTCCATGTGTCTCCAAGGCCCTATAAAAGTTTCAGAGAAAAACAAGCTTTGTACCTATGTTAAGAAAATTGTACAAATTCGGAGGTCAGAAACCTTCTAATTATAGCAAATGACTAGCTTCCCAATTTTATTACTATATCAAATGAACATATAAATTCTTATAAAAATTCAAGGCTAGACTTAAACATGTCCTCAACACCCTGTAAAATTATCAATTAAAAAATCGATCATTTGATATAGTAACAAAATTAGACAAATTTAGTGTTGTATAATTTACTATTAAGGTAGAAACCCTAACATTCTCTGTTTCTAAATTTTTAAACATAACAAATGTGCATTTAAAAGCTCAAAAAGATTATTGAAGACACTTCATATGTTAGCTTTATCCCATAAAAATTTTGGCTCAAAATAAAGTCGTCAGCTTTATGAATAAAATCATATGAATTGAGTTGTTTGCTTAATCTGAAAATTACAGCAACCTAGGTCAAAAATTGTTTTGCCAAAAAGGATTTTGTAACATTATCCAAACACTCCACCAATTTAAACACATCAATATCTATACATTATTAACCAATACAACTAAAAATATCAAATTAAATAAGTAGGTAAATGGTAAGAATAGATTTGAAATAGAAAAAGGTTAAAAAATGCTACTAGTGAACCTTTAAGGCTTCTAACTCCAAAGGATCTTCCAAAAATGATTTTTTCTCATTTCAAGCCTTTCAAACAGCACCTAATCCCTTTCTTAAATAGTGGAGTATGAGATATCAAAGTAAGAAATGGTGATGAATTGAAATTCAAATCGATTAGTTTTGTAGGTGGTGATGATTTTTGTGAAGAGATCTTAAGGTTTTAGCATGTTTAGACTAGGGTTTTGGAGGTTTTGAAGCTTGTTAATAGTGGTATGAAAAGAAAGAAATGGAGTTGTATCATGGGAGAGCTTGACTAAAATTGTAGGGATGGAATGATAAGGTTTGGTGGCATATGTTGATCTTGATATAAATGTAGTCAAAGTGTGATTTTCTTCCTTGTTAAAGAGGAATAATGAGATGGATGGCTATGATTTAATCTTGACTATCAAGATTAAATCTTATCCATCCACTTGGCTTGAAAGGATAGGCATTATCAAATTTTAAAGATTAAACTATCTTTTTGTGTTAAAAATCAAACACCGAAATTTTACCGAACAGGTAAAACACCATATCTGGAAAATTTGATATTGCCTGAAATTAAATGCTAGCAATAAAATCTTTATTTCTAACAATTTCTAACCTTAACCCTATTTTTTCTCAGTCCTGGGCCTCTCCTAGTCCTGGATCTAGGGTTTTGACTGTCTCGATAGGCCCGTAAGGTCACTGTTCATTTTTTTTTAATATGTCCATTAGACCGTTCTCATTATTGCTAAAACTGTCAGATTTTTGAAATTCTCACTAATAAAGTTTAAATTAATTTTTGAATAAATTTTAGGGTGTTATAAAGGCTACGGTCACACAGCCCGGGAGAAGAGTCCAGTACACTTATAGGGGAGCCACTCATCCACAGTGACGAGCTCATGTTCATCTTGTGGGTCGTCTTGCTATGCAGCATCCCAGTAGGCATAGTGGGAGGGGGTACTTAGTAGACTATTTATAGTGTTTATCTATGCACTCTTTATATTTCTATCGAATGACTATACTTAGCCCAACCTTTGTTAATGGGCATGATACTATTTTGGTAGTTTATTTTGGTGTGTGATATGGAACTCTTAGTACTTATGATTACCTATATATATATATATATATATATATATGATGATATCTTTATGTTCATGGTGTTGTTATGTTTGGATTGCATGTATGCCCATGGGGTGTTTTATTGTTCCTATTGTATGAGATGAATGACAGGTTTTATTCGTATGTGTAGCACACGTTTTGTTTTAAAATTCAAAAAAATAGAAAATTTTTTCCACATTTTCACCAAAGTATTTCTAAGAGTTACAGTTAAGAATTGAAACAAAAGAACAATCTTTAATAATTAACTTAGATGCTCCTTAGGCATATTGGGTTAAATATTATGGTGTTAAAATAATTGCCTCAAAGAGACTTCAACATCAAACATCAACCATTGTAATACATGACAATCTTAAGTACATTTACATCTTTTTGTAAAATTCCAGTCAAAAGGAACACAATAAACACATAAACCACTATCTGTTTTTAGGCGAGTTTTAGGGTAGGGATGTAACATCCTAATATATAACCTAATATGTCAAGGATACATTTAAGTTAATTATTAGCAATTACTTTTTTGTTCTAGCTCTTAACTTTACTAACTTTGAAAATATTTAGTAAAAATACAGGTATTTTTTTAAATTTAAAAACAAAACTTGAGCCGCGCATACATAGTAAAACTCATTGCTCTAGTGGTACATGAATAAAAATAACCATCACACTCACATGCATATAATCCAAACCATATGACCCATTATCAACAAAAACATGTCAACTTTATATATATACACGGACGGGTTAGGTCGGGTTGGACAAAACCTGAACCCGACCCGATAATGATACAATTATGTATTTGGTCAATCCAACATTTGAACAATATATGGGATTTGGATATTATATATAGTGAAGTTATAAAATTTTACAAGTAAGAAACAAAATTTAAGAGATATTTTAGAATATAGGTTTCAAAATAAATCATATCAATATAAAAATAACATCAAGTTATGTAAAATATATTAATTGAACTTTAAAATCTTATAATTTTTTACAAATTATATATATATATATATATATATATATATATTAAAGAATTATTTGACTTTAGGTCGGGTTGGGTCAACCTAACATATGACTCGAACTCGGCCTGAACAATGTACCGAGTTAAATTTCAAGATCCAAAGCTGTCCTAATGTGCATCAGATCAGGCCGGGCCAAGTTATGAACACCCTGACCATAACATATAGGTAATAAGTAGCACTGCCCACTAACAGAGGTTGGGCTAAATACAGTCATACGACAAAATAAATATAAACATAAACAATAGTCTTAAGAAATCCATCCTAAGCTATGCCTATCGAGATTCACCTAAGTAATCGATAACTACATGTCTACACTGGCACTACAAAATCCACTATCAGCTCCTAAGGACAGAGCTCTTAGAAAGGAAGGAGGTAACCGAGAATGCGGGTAAGATTAGTAGGAGTGGCGAGATGACTGGCTGGTAGAACGTGTGCACCTCTTTACGGGCACATAGCTCTTTTATGCAGACGCGTAGTTGCCTTTAGTAGCTGTAACATTATGGCCTTAATCACTACCACTTCCCATCTTCATTGACGCTGAGGATGCAGAGCCATTAGATGAATGTTTTGATGGTAACTCCCCTGATGGGTTCGACCAAGGAGACGTAGGATGAGGTGGTGAATAAGGCACACAGGCAGGGCATCCGAGCATGATAGAAATAGTAGGGCGAACACAGGAGAAATCCTTTGTACGTGGGCACCATGTTCAAATGCAAAGTCATCATCAAAGGGAGTAGATGTAGAAAACCAAAAATTGGTGACGAGATGATCGAAGGAACGATCTAGGAAGACAAAGAGTGCACTGAACAACTGTAACATCCTCCTAGCTACCATGCATTACTCGAGTGTTAACAAAATAACTAGAAGAATGTCACTTGATAATATTTATACTAGTCGATAGAAATGAAAAGAAAGTAAATTAAGCTGATATATTGGAAGTAATAGAATTGAAACAGACCATATATAGCTTACAAAAACTTATACATACACACACACATATCATATACAAATCATCAACATATACATTGTACTAGAAGATAAGTTGGTGCAATTTAGGAACTAAGTTCAAACCACATCAAGTGTCTAGGCTAACCGCTCAAACCTAAGGCCCAACAAAATAACATATACATATAAATGGGCCTAAAAAGCATCTAGCAAATGGTCTGCATGTTCGTGGGGGTCCTAAAACTAGGCTACAACTATGTACATGTAAAAGAGTTCTTGAATGTATCCTTGTAATATTCTGAATATGAAATTTAGTGGTATGTGAGTTATTATTATTATATAAAAGTAACGATATAGGGAGTAAGCATCATTAGGTTATTACCGTTGTTAAGTATATATATATATATATATATATATATATATAAGAGAACCTTGAATTTGTTGCAACGAGAACACACACTTTCAGTGCCATTATTGTGCAGATCGCCTGGGTTTTTTGGTTTTGTACTCACAGTATATATTTGGCATATCATAATACTCCCAAACAATCTTCTAAGAACCTTTGCTTCCCAAGGATTTTTCCCTAAATAGAAAATTGTGATTTCTCTTAATTTTCTCCGATTAATCTTTTTCGGTAAGTAATCCTCACTGCATTTAGCCAGTTTCTTTCCCTTTTTGTATGGTTTGTGAGTTTAGGTACTGTTAGGTATAGTTTTCTTACAACATTCTTCCTCCCTACTATCCCAAACTCAGTTTGGGTGATAAAATCAAATTGTTTATATTTTCATTATATTGTTTGGTAGTTATTGGTGTGAATCCTACTCCCTAGAGTCAAGTTGTTAGTGGAAGCTCACTCCCGGCTACCAACGGTGAGTGGGTAGTTGCTCATAGCTATATTTTAGCCATTAAACATATTTTATAAAATGATTATTATTGCTGTTATCATGAAAATCCTGTTTTAGAAAACTCATGGGACCATTGTTTGATGCATGACTATTAGAAGATGTCACTAGTTCTAGTTATATTAATTTTAGAAATATGTGATTTCATTTGGCATGTCAAAAATCTTATCACTAGAAAATAGGTTGACGGTTATCATGATTTCATAGTTAAAAGTATTATTTAATTATCATATATAAACAGTAGGCAAGCATCATAGAAAAATTTAAATGAATATTAGAAAATATTATTATTATTATTTATTTAGCACAATATGATCCAACTAGTTACCACAAGACAATTAAGAAAATAAAATAGTTCATAACTACTTAGTAGCTACTGTATGAATAGTAGTCATAATAGTAAAGACAATTATACATACATACATATATATATAGAGCCTGGCCTAATAGTGGAACTCAATTAAACAACTAATATAGTGCCAAATTAAAATAAGAAATAGTAATGTTTAGCATGATATGATTTAACCAATTGATAGAGAGTAGCTAATAACTAAGTAATGTAAATAGGTTAGTATATACTTATTATGTATTATAGGGATAATAGCTAGAATAATAGGAATGGCCTTCGTAACAATTAAAGTTTAACTAATAATGATTAGGTAACATGATAAGACATAGTCAATTAATAAAAATTAATTAATAGTTGTCGCAACCTCTATGACTAAATTATGAATTAATTATTAAAGCATAAGAAGTGTCCAATATAACAAGATTAGCTTCAGTTTCATGGATATCAGTTATTTCTAAAATTAATTTATTTATATAGTATAAGAGAACCCAATACTTTCTTGGAAATAAATAAGTAGGTGAATGATAATTAATAGCCAAATAAGAATTAAAGGTTCACTGTTAAATTGTTATTATTTTTATTAGTATTGCTCTTATTTTGCAAGTTGATTAATAGACAGTATGGTATAAACAATTTATACGACATAATACTTAATATCTAAGTTGTTATTTGATTAGTAGCAAGCAGAATACAGAATAAGTTGCAATGTTTGAATTTAGTGTTGATTCAGTTAGTTTATGTATTTTGAGATTAGTATAGTATAATTACAACCTGTTTTGGAAAAGTCATTATGTAATATCCCAAAAATATATACCCTTAGGAAAGATATGCCTAAGTTCAAGAATGATTGGATAAAGCTTAAGAGACATTTATATGCTTTATAAAAAAAAAGGAAAAATATTATATATAAAAAATTAAATAAATTAGAATAATAAATAAATATAAATCTTTATTTAAATTTATGTTAAATAGTAAATCATGTAACATCTAAATTATAAAATAAAATACCAATCCCAAAAGACGAAAATAAAATATAAAATTTATCATAATGTTGTACATCAATCTTTTTTTATATGCCAGTGTTCAGTTTTATTAAAGTCGATAGTTAATCTTTTTATGATATTTAGTTTGTGATATGATGTATGATTTTTTGAAATTTTGAAAATATTATCTTATCAAATCTATTAAATTCAATATTGTTTATAATTATCGTTGATATTTTTATTTGTATCAGTATTATATATTATATATATTGTTGGAATTACAAGAGATGAAATATACTATCTTTCCTTTTTCATATATGCTCTTTAGAAATTGATTTTAGTATAATTACTAAGGTCACATTAAGATTTATTTAGATATCTATCATTTATATTTATGATGTAAACATCAATTAAGATTTGAGAATATATATGCATATATATTTATAATATAATATAAAGTTTCAGTTGTAATATTAGTTCATTCCTTTTATAAGATATTACATTTATTCTATAAGGATTTGACTATTAGTGTGTATGTGTGTGTGTGTGTATGAAATATTTCACAGATATAATTTTCATAATAATGATATTTATTTGAAGATATTAGATATTATTTATATTTAACATGTATTATGAATATGATTTGTTACATATTGTAGAGAATTATTAGATATTCTTAAGAAATTATTAATTATTAGAATTGAGTGCAAAATTTGTTCACCATGTAAATTATTATTATTATTGTTGTTGTTGTTGCTATTGTCGTCATTGTTGTCATGATTATTATTATTATTATTATTATTATTATTATTTCAAAGGAGAAACAAATATAAAATGTGAATAATCCAAGATATGTGTTATTTGTTTTAAGAATCTCTTTAGTTTTTCATTTCAATATACATACAGATATATTTATGATATAAAAGATAATTAAGAGATATGTTAAAGTAGTTTAAATTTGAATTATCCAAGTAGTCACAAAATATATGATTAGATTTAATCTAGATATTATTCTTATCTCATTGTTATCTATATCACAAAGTTAGTTAGAATATATCTATAGAAAACCTTTAACATAATCTTATCCTTATGCTGTCAAAGTATGACCCATGTTCAGTATTTTGCAAATATCTTGAGTTGTAGATATCCGATTGACACAATTTTTATGGCGTTAGAAAGCTAACACGATCATCTATATGTGCTATTTCTAGCCTTGAGGCTAAATTCTAACCATAGTGTAAGTTAAATGCTTACAAAAGGTTAAAACGAAAAATAGAAATAAAACAAAGAAAAGAAAATATGTTAGTGAGATCTTTCACCTATTGCTATATATTTGGCACATTATGGTCCTCCCAAAAGAATTTTAAGAACCCTAGCTGCCCAAGGATTTTTCCCTAGAGAGAAAGATGCAATTTCCCTCAATTCTCTTCAATTAATCTCTTCCGGTAGGTGCTCTCACCCCTATCTTATATGGTTATGAGTTTAGCAAATCTTTATATTATTATGGTATAGTTTTCTCTTCTCATTCAATTCCAAGTCATTCCTAATTCTTGTCTATAATTCCATGGCAGTTAAGAGTGCCATTCCAATTTCCTAGTATCATGTAGGCAGTGGTCAGGCACTCCCGGCAACGAACGGTGAGTGGGTTTAAGCTCATGGCCATACTTTTGGTCATTATTAGTATTTTTTCAGCATTATATAAATTGTTTATGAAATTCTAGAATGACTTATGCCAGATATATGCTTTCACAGATTATGTCAATTTTCAGAAAAGTTATTGTTTTTCAGAGTTATCATGAAAACCTTATTTTAGAAAACTCATGGAACCATATTTAATACCTTGCATGTTAGAGAATATCTTTTTCTCAGTTTATGAAATTATGAGACCTTTGTTTAATGTTTACAGCAGAAATAATGATTATCATGTTTTTCGGACTATAGATTTCCTATAAAGATTTTAGAACATTAGACATGATTTATTGAAAGTGTTGAATAAAGTATGATTCATAACAATTGTCAGATACATACTCTGTTGGCTTCTAAAATCACTATTTCTATAGTTGGTGATCCCTTGGGCATGATTTTAGAACCTCAGTTATGCTAAAGTCATATTGTTAGAATATAACAATTGTCAGATACATACTCTGTTGGCTTTTAGAATCGTTATGTCTACAAGCTGGTGATCCCTTGGGCATGATTTTAGAACCTCAGTTATGCTAAAGTCAGATTGTTAGAATTATATGAATTCAGAGCTTTCAGATTTATTCAGTTTAATTGCAAGTTATTATTATTATTTTTTATAGTTAGTGAGAAACAGATCAGCGAGTTAACGGCTGCAGGATTGATTGTTAACCTTGGTACCAAGTGGTCCGCCAGAGGACTAGCTCACCCACAATAAGGAACCTAGTGAGGTGTCCATTATGGGACCTAGTTAGGTACCCATCAAATTAGCCATTGGCTCAGATTTAACTATTCAGCTCAGATATTCATGTACAGAATAAATACTGTTTCTCTACTAATTATTACAATGATTTCAGATAAATTATTTTTCAGTTAAGTTATATGTATCTAAATATATAAAGTGTTTTATAGTAACTGTATGTATATATTATGTATTTTGTTGTTGTCCTATGTGGGTTGTGAGTGGAGGCTCACTTACTAAGTTTTGATGAACTCACCCCTCTCTTCTTTCCCCCTTACAGTTACAATTGCAGATCCAGTTATCATTCAAACCCAATTTCAGTAACATTGCAGCTGTTCTATTGGTGAGCTTCACTTTGTAGTGAAGTTTAAATTAGGATCATGTTAGAATAGAGTGCTCCAGTAGTGTGCAGGCAGGGTCCTCGGGCATCATTTAGCATGTATGATTATTTTAAAGTTATGTTGTTTTATCATAATTATATTTTATGTAATTTCTTCAAGGAATACAATTCAAGATTATTTATTTCAGTTATAGGTTTTGGAATTAGATTAATTAAATATTTTATTTATTTATTTTATTAATAAAGTTTTCAAGGAATTTTGAGGAATTTATTGATTTATAATTTATTATGAGCATTAATTTAGTAATTTAATATGCATGATTTCATGAAAATAATTCCAGAAGGCTTTTATAAGGGACGATATCCCTTATGTGCCGGTCACGATTTTTGGGTCGTGACACATTAACCTTGGTACAACTGGCTGCTAAGGAGACGATGTACCAAGCGGCCATGAATGCAGTTTTATGAGACATTAACCTTGGTATGCCTAGCTACCAAGGAGGCAGCATACCAAATGGCCATGGAGGCTATCTTATAAGTCTATAACCTTGGTATACCTGATTACTGTAACACCCTCCTAACTACCATGTATTACTCAAGTATTAACATTATAATTAGAAGACTACCACTTCCTTTCTATAATACATACTAGTCGAGTGAAATGAAAAATAAGGTAAATCAAACTCATAAGTTGCAAAGAAAACTCTTATATACATATGTTTGTACTTCACATGCAGCTTTTCTTAGTCCATACCATACTTGAAGTTAAGTCATTTCATTTATAATACTTCTCAGGGACTTCTATCAAAAGACATATCAAGCATCTAAAACCTAGCCTGCTCAAATATCAAGGTCCAGTAAAAATCATGTATGCATAGAAATGGACCTAAAAACTTCTAACAACAATCAGTCTGCAGGCTGGTAAGGTCCTACCACTATGCTACACTATATACAAGTCAAAAGTCCCTGTAGATCTCGTGTCCTTCTAGACAAAACCATTGGCCATCGGTATGATGGCCTCACCTTCGCCAAGGGTGTCAGGACCCTCGAATGGGTCTGAGTTGGAGGACGAGGATGAAGAGGATGCATCTGCTATAGGAGGTGTTGGTGGTGCTAGCGGAATATCAAATATAACTAGGTGTGCCATATGGAGAGACACACCATCATAGGGAAAATCTAGATCGAAATTAGCGGTGAAGATAGACGCACTAAAGGAACGGCCAAAGAACACGTATGCATGGATCTGGGAATAAGCTACTGTGTAAAGAGAGTCAAGCACCGAGTTGTAATGCCACACCCACTGTGGTGAATTAAGGAAGAATACTATTGATGGCATTTGCTAAATCTGAATAATGCAACATAAATATAACCGTAGGGATGAGAATATTATAAAATTCTTAATAGGGTACTCCCTCAAATGTGAATAGAATATAACCAGTAAATTCATTCAAATAGAAATCATCATGCTAAGTCATAAGTATAGATATTAATGTACATAATTCAGGTAAAGTTAAATGTAAAATGATAGTAATTCATAAGTTTTTCTCTTGTAATCTATGGAATTTAATTCAGTGTAGTTGTTTCTTGTTATTAACATAGGGAAGGCTTAATTTCACATCATATAGTGTCTGTACTAGATAACTCCATAGAGGACCATAGACTACTAGGACATGAGCTCATTCCTATTTGTGATCATTGGACTTCATTTTTTTTCATTTCCAAATCACAAACAGTTCTACTCCTAGCCGATACATTTATCAACTCAAAATTTTTTGGGAAGTTCTTATTTTTGCCTTCCCTCTTTAACCCACATAAGCCTTGTCTCTATTTTCTCCATATGTTAAAACATGCACCATTAAGTTTTACATATTCTCTTTTGTCATATAACCGCATCATATACTTCTCTTTTTCAAAGGCCTGCTTACATCACATGTAGGCATTCAGTTATATTGGAGTCTCATTCATGCCTTATACGCATGTATATAAAACAACTAGCATGCATTCATATGCCATATATTCGGACTGAATTTCATTCTATCATTCATTTAAGACATTCTCACCATTCTAGCATCTTGGCAGATTTACCATTCTAGTAACCACATTTAATTTCCATATCAAATGGCCAATTCAAGGGCCACAAAAATTCTTTTTGACACTTCAATGTGTCTAAAAGTCCTAGAAAATTTTCATAGCAATAAGAGCTCTCTAACTCTATTAACTAAATTATACAAGTTTGGTGGTCAGAGACCACTTATTCACAGCTCAGAGCAGGATTCTTGAAATTGTTAAACGTAGCAAATGATGGACTAAACTCAACATAAAAATAAAACTTACACTTCAAGAAGTTCTCAACTCCCTATAAAAATTTCAAAGTAAGAATCAACCATTTGCTATGGTAACAAAATTAGACAATTTCTCAGCTCCAGTTTCAATAATCTAGACAGCATAAGTACCATTTTGGTCTCTGTTTTTTTTAGGCATTATAACTTAAAACCAATGCTCAAGAAAATTCATGTATTTAGTTTGAGATGATAACTTAAACATATAATTTTTCTAACTCATAACCATGACCACAAACATGTCTAAAAATTCATGAAATTTTCCTGTCTACAGCTAAACTGAAAATCCAGCAGCATAGTCCAAAATATCGTTTGACAAAACTTATTTTTATCATAATCCAAACACATCATAAAAATTCATTCATTAATAACCATATATCATCAACCAATTCAATCAAAATTTTTAGACCAAAACCCATCAGAAATGTTCAGCCTAAATTTTGAAAGAAAAGACCAAAAAACCCTACTCTTGAAAGCTAGTGTATCTTTGTCTCTAGTTTGCTCCAAGATGGAAGCTCTTTGCTCCAAAACTCTTAAAACACACTCAAACCCCTCTCAAAATAGTGAGGTATAAGGTATCAAGGTTTGGATTTGGTTATGGATTGAGATTTTAATCGGTTATATTTGTAGGTGTTGAGGTGTAGAACAAGTTTAGTGAAGGAAGATTTTGATTTTGACAAGGTTTGGCTTAGGATTTTGAGGTTGAAAATCAAGGTGTTTGTGAAGAAGATGATGGAGGCTCTGGTTTCTCCTTTCTGTATGAGAACTTAGAGAAGGAATTTATGAGGTTAGGTAAGTTAAGTTTATCTTATAAGGTGTGATATTATTAGTTTAACATAAAGTTTAAAATTTTTCCTTAAAAGAAATTAAGATGAATGGCTAGGATTTGATCTTTTTATCCAAGATGGAATATTCACCATTCATTTGGCTTCAAATGGATAAACTTCTTCATTTGGTAGAGATTAACTAGCTTTCGATGTTAGAAATAACATACCGAAATTTTACCGAACGACTAAAACAGTGTACTTAGGTAATCAAGCATCGCTCGAAAATTGATTCTAAGTATAAAATCTTTATCTCTAACCACTTCTAATCTTAATTCTATAATTTCTCACTTTCAGGCATCTTCAGGCCACAATTCTAGGGTTTAGGCTATCCCGGCGGGCTTGTGAAGCCTACCAAGTTACTATTCACGTTTTTTAACAGATCCGTTGAGTTGTTCTCATCATTTCCATGGGTGTCAGAATTTTGAGATTATCATTAATAAAGTCTCAATTTTTGAATAAAAATTAGGGTGTTACAGCTGCCATGGAGGCTGTATATCAAGCAGCCATGGAGGCAAGCTTTTCAAAGACCAGAGAAGTTCAGGACCTAATGAGGCGCCCAAAGAGAACAGTTATTTACAAACTGTTATTATCACTTTTATGTATATATACATTCATTATGTTTAGAGTAGTGTTATTTAGATTCAGATATACCACATGATACAGTCCTTAAGAGGACAAACTCATAAGTAAATGTTTATGATGCAAGTGAATTCTTAGTGAATATGAATTTAGTTTTAAGCTAATTTCCTTTAAATTCGATTTTATTTAGTTAAGACAGGAATTGAATTGAATATCTATAAATATTATTATTTGCATGTCCATGTTCTATGTATCATTATTATGTAGTTCTTTGTTGTCGTATGTGAGCTGTGGGTGGCTATCTGCTCACTGAGTTTTGATGAACTCATCCCTCTCTTTTCCTCTCCCACAGATACAACTAAAGGTTTAGTTGCACCATAGAATCCACTTCAATAGTGTTGTAGCATCTTTTGGATTGAAGTTTATTATAAGTTATGTTAGTTTAGTAGTACTCCAATAATTATGTAGGCAAGGTCTTGGACATGCATAATATTATTTTATTTATTTTCAAAATTTTGGATGTTTTATTAATTATGTTTAGCCTTGGTCTAGATTATGATTATTATATAGTTTTATGTTCATGAATTATGTTTAGGAAGCATTTTCTAAATTATGGAATTTAGCTAAATTAGAGATATTTGGAATATATGTTTTATTGCTAATGTATTTTAGCTAGTTACGTTACCAGAAGCTTCCGTAGGGACTCAATCCCTTACATGCTAGTCACATTCCCTAGGCAGGTCATGACAATCCTATACTCCTAGTGAAAGTCGTTTGCCATAGCATGATGGCACCATCCCCAGCAAGGGCATCAGAACCTGCAGATGGATCAAAATCTGAAGAGGAAGACGAGGATGGAGCATCTCTCGGAGGGGTGCTGGCAGTGTAGGCAGGAGTATGAAGACAACCGAGTGTGCTACGTAGAGGGGTACACCATCATATGGAAAAGCTTGGTCAAAATTGGCCGTAAACACAAAAGAACTGAGCAAGCAATTAAAGAACATATAAACGCAAACCTGGAAGTAGCGTATGACAAACAGAGACTCTAATACAGGATCACAGTGCCACTACCATTGTGGCGAATAAATAAAGGTAGAATATCATTGACGGCATCTGCTGGATCTGAATACAATACAAAATACATATAAACAGAGGGGTGAGAATATTATATAATTCTCAGTAGGGTACTCCCTCAAACATAAGCAGAACATAACCATCAATTTCATTCACACAAGAAACTCTATGTAAAATCATATGCAATAATAATAATAATAATAATAATAATCATGTGTTTTTGCTTGCATAACCACAAAACCCAACTTGGTGCATTTTTCTTTTTTTTATCAACATAAGGAAGATTTAGACTATACCAATTGGTAATAGTGGTTGGTACCATACATGGGAAATAGATTGCTTATCAAGACTGAGCTTATTCCTATATGCAATCATTAGGCTTCATTTTTTTCCTGTCTAAATCATACATAGTTCTATTCTTAGTCGATACATTTATCGACTCATAATATGATTAGGGAAGTTCCTCTTTTTGCCTTCCCCTCATTTAACATAAGGCTTGTTTTTGTTTTGCCCATATGTTAGACCATGTACAATTGAAGTTCATACATTCATTTTTGTCACATATATGTATCACTTACTTTTATTTTTCCAAATGTATGCATTAATCACATATAGATAATCAACCACAAGTGATTTTCATTCGTTTCTCATAAACCAATCTTTAAAGTTCATAGTGCATTCATTCATATCATATTTGAATCAAAAGTCATATATCATCAATTCATGACTTTGATTCATTTCCAACACATTAGCAGATTTTACACTTGTGTAGCAAAATTTAGTTTGCATATCAACAACCAATTCCAAGGCTAAAAAAAATTCTCCATGGTAACTCAATATGTCTACAGGGTCTTGTAAAAAGTTCAGGGTAAAAATAGTTCTCTAGCTATGATAACAAATTTCTACAAATTTGGTGGTCAGAGACCACCTAATCTCAGCTCAAAGTCAAAATCCTTAATTTTTTTTCACCATAGTAAATGAGTCCCTAAAATTAGAAGAAAATTCATGGTGAAATCTTAAGATTTTTCTAAAACCTATAAAAATTTCAAGTGAAAATCCAATCATTTACTATAGTAACAAAATTAGCAAAATTCCCAGCTTCAGGTACAATAATTTAGAAGCATTATTCATTGTCACGATTCTTTTGATTTTTTTAAGGTAGTAATAGTCTTTAAAATAGCCCAAGGAGTTGCCTTAGAATGTTAGCTCCAATATATAAAATTTTTAACTCATTAAAATACCTACAAATACATGAGAAAAATCGTGAATAATTCCTGCCTGTGACAAAACTAAAAATCCAGCAATCTAGTTCAAAACTTCTGTTGACAAAAATGAATTTCTACTAACACCAAACTGCTCCACCAATGTAAATACACCTATATTTATGTGTAACCATACATCAGAACTAAAAATATGAAATTTAAAACAATGAAAATCTGCAAGGAAACATTAATGAACCAAACAAGATAGAAACCCTACTTTTCGAGCTTTAGGGACCTTGGCTACAAAGGATGTTCTAAGAATGATTTTTCTCACTTCAAGGGCTTCAAACAACACCAAACCTTTCCTTAGACAATAGGGTATGAGATATCAAAGTGAGCAATGGTGAGGAATTGAAATTTCAATCGATTAGTTTGGTAGATTTTGATGAGTAGAATAAGTTTAGTAAAGGAAGTTTGAGGTTTTAGTAACTTTGGGCTAGGGTTTTGATGGTTTGAATTCAAGATTAGAGCTCTTGAGAAAGCAACAATCGAGACTACTTCTTTTTCTCCTTTGGCCAAAATGATGAAGTAGAGTGATAAGGTTGTTTGGTCTTGTATTTATCTTAATATAAAGGCTAATTTCTTTCTAAAAAGAAAATAAGATAGAGGGCTAGGATTTGATCTTGTTAACCAAGATTGAACCTTAGCCATCTACTTGGTCTAAATGGATAGACATTATGTAAAACTTAAAGATTAAGTTATCTTTCGGTGTGAAAATCACATATCGAAATTTTACCGAACGGGTGTAACACCGTACCTGGGCAACCCAAATTAAATATTGGGTATATCTCGATCCTTATCCTATCTTCCCCTGGTCCCGGGGGTCTCCTAGTCCTAAATCCAATGTTACTACTACGTTTACGAGCCCATGAAGTTACTATTCACACTCGGGCCCCAAATTTTTTTCTTTTAATCCGGTAGGTTGTCCTCATATTCATTGCATTTGTCAGAATATTAAAATTCTTATTAATAAATCTCCAATTAATCTTTACATAACTCCAAGGCGTTACCACCGACTTTAAGTAAAATTTTGTCCTTAAAATTTCATATTTGGAAACAACTCTGGATGATCCTTCTTCATGTTTGATTATAATTCCCATGTGTACTCTTCACTTCTCGGTCGACCCCAATCCATTTTCACTAGTTGCATATATTTATTTCTAAGCTGCTTGACTTCTCTATCTGATATGAACTGGAGAAGCTTGAAATCTCAAGTCATTTCTTAACTATATAGATTCGAGGTTCTATAACATGGTTTGGATCCGGATGATACTTCTTGAGTTTTGATGTATGAAAGGCATTATGAAGATTGGATAGATGTGGGGGGTAAGGCTATCTGGTAGGGAACTGACCCAATTCGTTGAAGAATTTGAAAAGGACCTATGAATCTAGGTGGCAACTTTTTGATTCTTAAGGCTCTACCTACACCAGTAGTGCGGGTGACCTTGATGAATACATGTTCTCCTTCTTGAAACTCTAAAGGTTTTGTTCAAGTATCAACATAACCCTTCTAAAGAATTTACGCGGTGAATCCTAACTTTCTAAACTTATTCGATAGTTTGATTAACAAGATCGAGTCCTAACAAACTTGTGTCCCTAGAATCATACCAACATAAGGGAGATTGGAATTTTCTTTCATATAAAGCTTCATATGAAGCCATGCCAATACTAGCGTGATGACTATTATTATAGGCAAATTCAACTAATGGAAGCCATTTGTTCTAACTTCCCTTCTATTTAATCATGCATGTTCTTGGCATATCTTCTAAGGCTTGTATGGTTTGATCTATTTGTCCATCAGTTTGGGGATGATAAACAGTATTTAAATAGAGTCTAGTTCCAAAGGCCTTTTGGAAAGCTCCCCAAAATCTCGAAGTAAAACTTGAGTCTCTATCATAAAATATTATAGAAGGAATACCATACAGTCTTTCTATCTCCTGAATGTATAAACAAGTTAACTTATTCAAAGGATAACTAGCCTTGATAGGTAAGAAATGAGCAGACTTGGTTAATCTATCCACTATGACCCATATAGCATCATGTCCTGACGATGTCTTTGGCAAACCCATTACAAAGTCCCTAGAGATACTCTCCCACTTCCACTCAGGGATATCTAAAAGTTGCAGTGTCCTAGTCGGCTTTTGGTGCTATAGTTTAACTCTTTGACAAGTTAGACACTTCCTGACAAACTCTACTATGTCTTTCTTATTCCCTGCGACCAAAACATCTTCTTAAGATCTGCATGCATTTCACTAGTTCCTGGATGTATGGTGAAATTACTCTTATGAGCTTCCTTTAAAATCTCATTTATGAGATTGCCACTTGCAGGCACACATATGCTATCTTCGTACCTCATATACCCCGATGCTTTTGAGAAAATCCTGGCAACTTCTTTGCATGAATTGATCGTAAGGTCTCTTGAAACTCTAGATCTTCATGTTGTGTAGCTAAAATTTGTTTCTTGAACTAACTTGTTACCTTTATTCGACCTAACATAACTCCTAGAGGGGTCACAGACATACCTAAACTAAGCTTCTTAAAGCTTTCCACTAGCTCCATCTCTTTAATCACCAAACATGCCACACTTAAAGATTTCTTGCTCAATGCATCTCCAACAACATTCGCTTTGCATGAATGGTAATTTAATCTAAACTCATAATCCTTGAGAAATTCCATCCATTTCCTTTGCCACATATGTAACTCCTTCTTATCAAAAAGGTATTTTAAGCATTTATGATCAGAGAAAACATTGAACTACACACCATATAGATGATGTCGCCAAATATTTAAAGCAAAAACCATAGTTACGAGTTCGAGCTCATGAGTTGGATAGTTCTCTTCATGTTGCTTCAATTGCCGAGAAGCATAGGCAACCACATTTCAATCCTATATTAACATACGTCGTAAACCCTTGCTAGAAGCATTACAGTAAACCTCAAATGGTTCATGAGGATTTGGTAGTACTGAACATTGGTGCCATGGTTAGCTTTTGCTTCAACTCCTAGAAACTATTCTCGCATTATGGTGTCCACTTGAATAGAGCATTCTTTCATATCAACTTGGTCAAAGGCAAATCTATATGAGAAAAAGTCATGATAAAACACCTATAGTATCAGCTAGCCTTAGGAAACTTTGAATCTCCATCACTGTTGTCGGTCGTTCCCAATGAAGTACTAATTCCACCTTACTAGGATCTATTGAGATTCTTTCTCGTGATACCACATGACCTAGAAATATGACCTCTTCCATCCAGAATTCACATTTTGATAGTTTAGCATACAACTTTTGTTCCCTTAGAATCTATAACACAAACCTAAGATGCTCCACATGTTCTTCCTCGGTCTTTGAATAAATAAGTATATCATCTATAAAGACAACTACAAATTTATGGAAGATTTGGTTCATATAATCCATAAATACAGCTGGAGCATTGGTCAGTCCAAAAGACATCACCCTATACTTGTAATGTCTATGTCGAGTTCTAAAAGCAGTATTGGGAATATCTTCATTTTGAACTCAAATCTGGTGATAGCCTGATCGTAAATCAATCTTTGAGAATATGGTTGCCCTTCATAATTGACCCATGAGGTCGCCAATTTTTGGTAAAGGATACTTATTCTTGATCATCACCTTATTCAATTGACTGTAGTCCACATAGGGTATTATAACCCCATCCTTTTTCTTTATAAAAGAACAAAGGCTCCCACAGAGAGGCATTTGGTCTAATGAAATGTTTCCCTAGTAATTCTTGAATCTGTGCTTTTAATTTTAATCAACTCCAAAGGTGACATTCTATAAGGAGCAATTGAAATAGGACCTATTCTTGAAACTAATTCAATGGAGAATTCAATCTCCTTCTCAGAAGGAAACTCTGGAATATTCTTTGGGAAGACATCTGGATACCATGTCACCATTGGAATCTTACTCAACTCGTGCTCACCTTTAGTTTCACTTGCCAAGAGGAGAACACATTCTTGACTGTCCATTTCACCAGGGTTGAGTATTATTAAGTTTAAATAGAAAGAAAGAGGGACCACAAAGGTAGAAAGTAAAGTAAAAGGAAACACAACAGTTCTATGTGGACAGTTTAAAATAATGTCCTTGGCTACAAGCCATTCCATACCTAAGACTAAAATTCTGGACAAGTAATATATGAGCCAAAATTGTGATTATTAGTAATATGCCAATGATTTTGTGCCTTGTACACTATGTAATTTAGTTGTTGATGCTAGTTATATATGATTGTTATTCTTGTCCATATGACATGGAGCATGAAAGTTGAGTCATCAAAATATTTTAGAACAAATAAGAGATTAAATCATCAAGGAGAGTGAACTTGACCACTTATAAAGATTAAATCATGAATGAAAGTGAACCTGATCACTTATAAGATCTCCTTTGACACTGAGTTAGGGAAAGTAAACTTGGCTAGGAATAGTATTATGTGAGAGTTGGAGAAAATAAATTCAATAATAATATATGGAAATGAACTCAGTCCTGATAAATAGTCTATTACCCTGGAGTGGGCAAGGCCACTTTTGTGAAGGGCATATGAAGTTGAGAAAGATACCAAAGTAAATGAAGTTAACTAAGAAATTGAAGAAAGTCCCCACATTTATCATATGCGTACTCATATTATTCTGAATTATTTGATGATGATGATTTAGTGTGAGTTTGAATATTATGATATATGTGAATTAAGTGATTGATTTTTAAAAGAAACGCATTTCAGAAAGATGATTTTGAACTTTAAAATAAATCTTTATTATGTTAATACATGATCACTTTTTTTTTTCAATAAACCAAAATGGCTAGGACGACGATGATAACATTGACTATTGTGTATTTGGGGATATCCTACTAAGAATTTCATAATTCTCACCCTCTATATTTTTGTTCCTGTATTGCTTCCAAGTTACTCAAGAGAACATTGAAGCTATTATAATGAAAATGTCTAATTTATAATAGCTTGATGACCGAAGGCCACTATTAGTTTTCTTTTTGGTATATATACATGTAAATGTTTAAAAAGACAGATGTATATTAAGGCTCATATAAGAGCCTTTTCATGTATTAACTACTCTATTTTTGTTTTAGATATTTAAGTAGAACTATAAAACAGTTACTGCACGACTTACTCAAATATGATGTAGATGCTTAAGCAAGGTTCGCTAATCTATAAGTAATAAATCCCAAGTCTGATGTCATGGCTTAAGTATGATTTTGTATTTGGAAGGGTGTTACATGTTGATGCACACCCAAAAATTAGGAAACTCTCTGTGTCCATGGGGAAAAATAGGGCACCGAAAATGCACGTTAGCGTAAAACAAAAATGCTTATTCATGTAAAATAGAAATGTGTGTCCACGTGAAACAAAAATGCTTGTTCATGTGATAAAAATGCATGTTCACAAATTTTTGGCATCTTTTATAGAATATGTCTTGGAGCTCCAAGGAGGCTTTCCTAGCCTAAAATGGTCTTCTCAAAGCACTTAGACCTAGAATATTACATGTTGATAGCAAAACATCGCTAGTTATAGGAAAGTGGGAGCATTGATGTGGATGAAAATATTGGTTTTGTCTTGAAAGATCCTACATAATTTAGGAGCAAAGGGTCTGGCAATTCATATTTAGCAAGTGGTAAAAAGTGTAAGTGAGTAACAAGCTATTAAATTTATCTAGGCAAAGGCTATACTCAGATTTCTTGTCCTGTTTGCTCAGAAATAGAGAATTGGTCTAAGGGTCAATTGTCTATGGATGATGACGATTATTCAAGATTTTATAATAAGCACTCAAACACAAACATAGTAAGTAGCCATTAGGTTGGAACCAAGTTTTATATGGTTATATGTTCATTTGTAGTAACTATTGAATTTTATGTAATGCTTTGAAATTTATCATAAATGTTTCATTTTATTATTTTAGGGAGCTTACTGGATTGATGATAAACATAATTTTGATCTTAATTTTGGAGTAGGATTTGATTAGGAGATTGAATCATTAGAAGAATAGTTGAATCCTAAATATTGCATTGTAGACGATTATGTGAGCGGTATAAAATTAATTTACATTAAAATAGTAATAGTAAAGTTTTCATTAATGTGCCAACTGAAGTGGCTTTCAACCTGGTTTATGGTTCCAAACAATTTTATCAGGTTTTATAGATACATAGGGTGCAATAGATGGAAGATGAAGAGTGTGCAATTTTTATTTGCCTACTACACTCCCAAAACATGTCAAATGGCAAAAAATTATGCACAGGCTCAAGGAGGAAGAGCCTTTCTTCTTCCCTATTTAATAATCACCTTTCAAAGATCATATGTAATCCCCTTGCAGGTGCAAATATAAGGAAATTTATTATTTACACACTCAATGGAGCAACAAAATCCTTCCTCCAATAGTATATAAGAAAGATTCATGATTTATAGAGTCTTTTAACACCCCCATGTACGTCACATCTAAGGAAAGCTAGTCCAGATGTTGTAAGTGATTGCCCTTTGAAGCCATTCAAAATCAACATCTATAAATTCAAGGATTGTGTTTATGATGATTTTTTACCCTTTTAAAATAGAAAAAAAAGCATTATTTATGAAAATAAAGTGGTGAGAACATCAATTACAAAATTTGTGTCATTTCAGATTTTTTGGAATTTCAATTTGCTTTGAAATTGTTGGAAGTTTTAATGATTTCAATATAGGGGCTTGTTGATAAAAACCCTTAGGTGGCACTGCACTCATAACTTAAATGAGTATTGACAAAATGGCAAAGAGAAATTATGTCCTTGCTCACTATGGAGGAATGAAAATTACTAGTATAGATGAGGGAGATAGATTTGAGTAAGGATTCCACTTGTATAGTTATGTATCCCTTTATCATTTCATAAACTTGAAGAACAAAATATTGTAACAGTTGGGGCTTCCGTACATGGATATTAAGAAGATGTTTTATTAGTTAGCGGTTCAAGGAGTGGTCATATTTTGGAAATTTCAAGTGACCAATGATGCAAAGGTGAATGTGATGTTTGACATGACCACTAGGTTTCTTGAGGTTCGTATCGTGGAGGTGTTGGCTGTCCTAGAAGAGTTTCATTTTAGCTTTGGAATGTCTGCTCCTTAAGAATCATTCATAGGAACCTTGGCACCTCAGGTTCTACCAGCCATTGAAGAGGCACAATAATCCATTTCTTTTGAGATGTCTTAGCATTCCCTAAACTTTGAAATGTGTTAACATTCACCTACTATTGAAAGCATAATGATCCTAATTACAAACTCATTTTAGCAAAGCTAAGGATGCAAGTTGTGCAACCATTACCATGAGTTGAGCCTATTATAGAGGTAAAGGCTTTGGTTAATGATAGTGGTAATGAGGATAAGGAGGCATTAGTGCAAGTAACAGTTGACGGTGGCAATAACGATGAGGTTCTGATGGGGAGACTTAGCATTTTACCTAACCTCATAGGTCTCATTCCTAGTCTTAGTCTCAACCTTTAGAGAATCTTAGTCACTATTTGTCAATACATTTAGAAGCTGTGTGTTTGATAGATATTGTAAGGTTCAGCCATGAAGTAGCTAGTGGATCTAATGATGGTGTTGGAGCTTTGGAAAATAAAGGGTAAAATGAGTTTCAAGTTAGCTGAGTCTTTCCCAACAAGAATGATGTATTATTTGTTGTTAAACATTACAACATCTAAAAATTTTCTCAACACAGAGTTTAGGAGTCAAACCACAAAGTATACCATGAGAGATCATACTGGCGAAAACAACAAGTGTGGGAAGTTCAGAAGCATAGTGGATCGTACACATGTGCCTTTCCCCATCCCTTGCAACATCATCACCAGTTGGATAGTAATATGATATGCCACAACATACTGTCCATGGTAGAAGCAAATCCAACAATATCCATTAAGGTGCTGGAAGGGTCAATTAAGTACCATTTCAAATTTAAGACAACATATAGGAAGGTTTAACTAACTAAACAGAAGGTGATTGTCAAGATATATGGTGACTAGGAAGGATCATACAATGAGCTACCAAGATGGATTCAAGGTCTATAGTTTTATGTGCTGAGTAGATATGTCTTGATAGTTTATGAGTATGTGTTTTGCATAGGATAATGTCATGCTTTAAGATTTAGCCTTAGCATTGTAAGGTGCTGCATTTTGCTCAAGTTCACATGTGCAATTGATTACTTAGCCTTACTATGTTAGTATACTCTTTATCGTAGTTGTGCAACGTTTCATCATTTGTTTTGCACATTTCCTCCATAAATAGAATCTTTCAAATATTGCAAATGGTTTATTTGAATTGATAGCACTCATTTGTATAGAAAGTATGGCAGGCCTTTATTGATGGCAATTGCTTAGGATGACATGGTCTTTTGCACTTAGCAACCTTCAACATTATATGACACCATAACTTATATGACTGTATCCTTGTAATTTCTAATAGGCATAGATCTATCAAAGCTGCTTTAAGTGAAGACATAAAGCAGGTAGTGGATGGCATTCTCTGTTGGTCTATCATGCATATTGCATTTGCATATCCCCCCCCAACAAAAAAAACTTTGTGTAAACTCCAGAGCCCTTTAGAAAGCATGAGCTTTACTATTTTGAATGACAATAAAGCCAATTTAAAGAAAATACTTTGAAGAATGACTAACAGCCACCTTGAGTTTGTTTGACTAAGCTTAACAGGTGTTCCTGAGATGCACTATTGGATTTAAGTGGAAATAATTTCAATTTGCATATGCAAACATGTTTTTCTCTCATGGGAAGAGGATAGATTTAGATGAAATGAAAATCATATCAAGCCAAACATGATCTTGTGCATCAACGAAGCAAGTTCATCGAAACAGAATCAAAAAACCAAGGCTATGGTCGTCAGAAAGTAACACTGAACTTCAGAAAGAATGGCTACAATGAAGATAACTTACCAAAGCTGGAAGCAATGTACTCAATTTTCAATCATCATAATCATGGATTATTCATTATCAAAAGCCAAGATTGAAGATCAAAAGACAAATGAATCAACAAGGAACTAGCAACGCTCTTCAGAAAGTTTGCTTCATAAAAAGGGAAGGAAAGCAGTTATTTTTTAAATTCAAATTCAAAAGCCAAATTAGTCTCTTTTAATCGGGACATCATCTCTTCAGCATCCTCAATCAACTAAGAAAGGCTTATTAAGGAGTTCAGAAACCATGCTTGAAAAAAAGAAAAGCAATTTATGAAAGACTTTAGAAACCTCAACTCATCAATAGCTTTTGAAAAGGAACTTTGACACCAAATGAGCTACTTCTTTAGATTATGTTTCCAATACTTAATTTAATGCTCGACACATGTTGGTTGGATAGAAGATCAGGGGCAACAGTAACAAAAGGAAATCATCTATAAATAGAGATAATTGAGCTTCCTAAGATATAGAGATGAAGTGAGCAAAAATGCTGAAAAAATCTTTCCAAATCTCTTTATGAAAATCATCTGCTAGATTCCTTTGTACATTAAAAAAAATCTTCTTTCTAAATTTTATAATTGTTTACACGTTCTTCCGAGGAAGAATTAGTAGAAAGAAGTCACTCAAGTCATTTCAGATTTGTCATTCCCTATTCATTAGAAAAGAAGGTTGATGCAAGATTGTTCAAACAAAACATCAATCTTGAATTGGTTGTATCATCGATCCAGTAGTAAACGGAAGTTGAATAGCTTGAAGAGGCTACTGCAAAACTACTTATTGTTGTTGTGTTAGTGAGTGTTGTTTACTGACACTGGTAAGAGCTTAGGAAGGCTATGGTAAAGACTATCCTATATTTTTATCTCCTTGGGTTGAGGAAGACTAGTGAAATTCAGTGGTAACTGAGAACTAGATGTAGGCAAGTGTTGGTGGAACTAGTATAAAACTCCTGATTCAGTATTCTATCATCGTTCACTTCTTTATGTTCAGCATTTAATTTTGCATAAATATTTTGATCATTATCTTTTACTATCAATCCATTTACTTGAACTGCTTAATTCAGAAAGTTATTCTCTGAATAATCTAACCTATCTTCCGCTGCATTTCAAGCTCAATGCTTGATATATTTTTGCTGTAAAGTTTTAGTTTGAGAGTTTGAAAAAGGAAGCACGATTCAACCCTCCTTATCATGCATCTCCTCACTAACAATTGACATAAGAGCTTTACCTCTAAGGGGTTGAGCATTCTAATGACTGTAGAGGAAAAAAGATCCAAAGATAAATGACACAAAGCATTCATATAGCAGAAGGGCACTTGATTAATAGACCACCATTCTTTGATGGTGGAGACTGTGCCTATTGGAGAGATCACATGGAGTTGTTCACAAAGTATACAAGCCTTGACTTGTGGGAAATAATCCAAGAAGGCGACTACATTCTAATTGAAGAAGTCCTTGCAACAGATGGCGCACTCCCCACATTAAGAGAAGTTCCCCAAAGCAGATGGACAGAGCAACATAAAGCCAGGATTTAATTAAATTCCAAAGGAAAGTGTCTACTCACCTATGCACTTAGTAAAGCTGAATATGATAAAATTATTGCTTGTGACACAACGAAAGAAATATGGGACAGATTGCTCATACTACATGAAGGAACTAATCAAGTAAAGAAGACACTAGTATAAAATGTTTAAAATGACTGATCAGGAAAGCATTGATGATATAAATACAAGATTTATGCATATTATAAATCAACTGAAAAGTCTTGGCAAAAGATATTCTAACTCTGAGCTTGTTAGAAAAATCTTAAGAAGCCTCCCTGCAAAATGGCTGCCTAAAACAACAGCCATTACTGAAGCCAAAGATCTTCAAACTTTGGGTTTGGATGAACTTATTGGATCTTTCAAACACATGAGGTAGTATTGGCATAGATGCATGGTGAATCCATGAGAAAAAACAAGTTCATTGCCTTAAAATCTTCCCATCTTAAGTCAAGCAAAGGGAATGCAATGAAAATCACCGAAAACCTCTGATGAAGAGGATGAATCTAATGATGACACTGAAGATGATGATGGAGATGAGATGTCCTTGCTAGTAAGAAAGATGTCAACAGCCTGGAAAGGCAAGTTCAAAAGAAGAAAAGACATAAAGGGACAAAAAAGGCAAAATAAAGCTAGACATCATTATTTGCTTTAATTGTGGAGAAAAAGGTCACTTCAGACCTGAATGTCCTAAACTAAAAGGCCTACAAAAGAAGTTCTTGAACAAGACAAAGGGAATACTGGCAACATGGAGTGACTTTGATGAAGAAAACGAGGGAATAGAAAGCCTAGAAGGACAAGAAGATATAGCTAACCTATGCTTCATGGCAAGCTATAACTCGAAGGATGAATCTGAGGTAAATATTTCTTACCAAAATCTATCTTATGATGAATTAATAGCTTTATAAGAAGAATTGCTTGAGAATACTCAAACCATTTCCTCTTATTATCTAAATCTAAAGAAAAAACATCAAAAAGTTGTTTTAGAACTTCAAATGGTCAAAACGAAAGTTGAAATTTGAAATGTGAAAAGAAAGAATTACAAAAGGAAAACAATGATCTCAAAACCTTAAGAATTAAGTTACCAAAAAATAATGACGAAAATTAGAAAACTATGTCTGAATTAGAGAAAACGATTATACTTCTAAAGTCTGATCCAGAAAAAATGGTAAATGGCTCAAAAAATCTTGAACTGATGCTTGGAGGACAAAGGCTTTACTTTCAAAAAATTGGGTTAGGACATAAAGAAAAGGAAAAAGGAAAAGGAAATGCATTTCAACTAGATAAAATAAGAAACAAAGTCTTTTGCACTATCTGTTATAAGAAGGGACATCCTCCTGACAAATGTTTCATGAAAAAGAGGTCTGTCAAAAGAATTGGAAAACCGTTTCTTTGCAATACTAACTTAGAAGGACCCAAGTAAGTCTGGGGACCAAAATTAAAAAATGTGTTTATTACAGGTGTGCCTGAGAACACATATAGAATCTGACAACAAGTGGTACATGGACAGTAGTTGTTCCAGACACATGTCCGGATCCAGAAAATGGTTCAAAAATCTCATACCAAAGAATTCTGGATCAGTAAAATTTGCTAATGGAGGCAAAACAAAAGTCACAAGTGTTGGAAACATTGGTAAGGATGATTCTCACCAAATTTCTCATATATTATTTGTTGATAGTTTGGTTCACAATCTACTAAGCATAAGCCAATTCTGTGATCAAGGCTTTAATGTTATTTTTAATGCTCATAATTGCAAAATAATTAGTCCTATCTCTGGTCATGTTATACTGTCCGACAAAAGGCATGATAACAATTATGTGTTGCTCTTGGATGATCTTCAAGATCAAGACGTAAAATGTTTGGCATCCTTCATGGATGAAAAGTGGTTATTACATAAGAAGCTTGGGCATGCTCACATGAAGCTTATCTTTGAGTTATCTCATAAAGAGCTTGTCAAAGGATTGCTAAAGATCAGGTTTGACAAGGATTCCACCTGTGATTTCTGTGAAAAGAGCAAGCAGCTTAAGCTTCTTTCCAAAATAAACATATGGTATCTACCATTAAAACATTGGAATTACTTCATATGGATCTTTTCAATCTAACTCAAACAGCTACTCTTGCCCAAAAAAGATATTGCCTAGTCATTGTAAATGGCTTTTCAAGATTTTCCTAGGTGTTTTTTCTAGCTTCTAAGGATGAAGTGTTTGAAAGGTTCAAAGTTTTTGCAAAATGTATTTGCACTGAAAAGAATTCACAAATTATTTCTATCAGATATGATCATGGAGGAGAAATTGAAAATCATATATTCAATGAGTTTTGTGAAAAACATGGCATTCTTCATGAGTTCTCTACACCCAGAACTCCCAAACAGAATGAGGGTTGCTGAAAGGAAAAACAGAAGCTTACAAGAGATAGCTAGAATATTGATTTCAGAAAGTGATTTATCTAAAAAATTTTGGGTAGAGGCCATAAACACCTCATATTATATACAAAACCGAATCTTTCGAGACCAATCCTAAAAAAGACTCCCTATGAGTTATGGAATGGTAGAAAATCCAACATATCATACTTTCATATTTTTAGTTCATCATGCTTTATACTTAACAACAAGGACAAACTTGCCAACTTTGATCCAAAATCTGATGATGGTGTTTTTCTAGGATATTCATCTATTTTTAAAGCTTACAGGGTATACAACAAAAAAATACTATGCATAGAAGAAACAATTAATATCAAGTTCAAGGAGCTTAGGAAAGATTTTGAAGATGACCCAGATGAACTGGAGGAAGCTCTTGAAAGATTTAATCTTAGAAAAGACTCAGAAATTAAGCAGATAAAACATCAGAAAGTAAACTCCAGGATTCAAATCCTTTAGAAAGTATGCTCAAGACACCAAAGCCATCACAAAGCAATATTTCTGAGCAAGAGGAAGAGCAAACTGAGGATGAAAAAGAAATTAAAGAAAATAATAAGCACAGGAACTACAAAGGAGTCTCTGATCTTAAAACTGTCTCTCAAAATAGTGTTATAGGAGATATCTCTAAAAGAGTAAAGACTCGATCCTTCCTAAGAAATACTTCAAATTATGCTCTAATCTTTACCATTGAACCTGCATGCATTGGAGAAACTTTAAATGACAAATGATGGGTGGAGGCCATGCAAGAAGAGCTAGATAAATTTGAGAAAAACAAAGTTTGGACTCTTGTGGCAAAACCATCATCAGAACAAAATGGGTATTTAGGAATAAATTGGATGAAACAGGAAGAGTTATCAGGAATAAAGCAAGATTAGTAGCACAAGGCTACAATCAATAAGAAGGAATTGATTATGATGAGACCATCACACTAGTTGCTAGATTGGAAGCCATAAGAATGCTACTTGCCTTTGCTGCCTACAAGGGATTTACTCTCTACTAGATAGATGTCAAGTTTGTCTTAAATGGTTTTCTCTTTGAAGAAGTATATGTGAAGCAACCCCCGAGTCTTGAGAGTAATGACCTTCCAAACCACGTCTTTAAATTAACATTGTAACGCCCCGATTTTTCTGTTAGAGTGAAAATGACCAAAATGCCCCTGAGGTCATTTTCACTGACCGAGGAAAGCCGGTTCGGCAGTACTCGAAGGGCAAACTCAATGTTGGAAGGGGATTAGATAACTTGTGTACCTTCCCGGGATCGAAAATCTCGTTTTTCGAGTTTTCGGGTCAAAATGACCAAAATGCCCTCAAGGTGTTTTACCCGTTTGCAAGTGCCGGATGAACCCGAAACTTCTCCAGATGGTTTTAAAAGGCGTTTTTATGTATTCTATGACCTCAGTTTTAATTTTAGAAGTCCCGGGCAAAATTAGTACAAAATTACGGTTTTGCCCCTAGTTTCGTGTTTTTACGCTTAATCGCGTGATTAAGCAAACCTAAGCAATATTAGGCTCTAATCGAAGGTAAATTAATTTCCTTAATTAATCTTGAGTCAAAATAATTTATTAAAGTTGATTAGAACCAAAAAGTGCTTAATTACAACCTAAAATCATATTTTAATTTCAAGACACCTAGTCATAGAATCTTGAATAGTATTTTCTCTTTCCAATTCCTTAAGTCATGGAATTGTGTTACACATTGTTTATTCACAAATGAGTTTTAAATTCTTTAATGATGTATGAGCACTCCTAAACTTGTCATAAACTCCCTAAACCACATTCTTAGTTACCTAAACTTAAGCTTAATCATTCCTAACCTTGTACCTAAGCATATACACATCTAAACCTACCATTAACACACAATTAAATGGTCAAAACTCACCCCCACTCTGCTGTCCAGCCCTGGCCGAAGCCTTACCCTCCTCATATGCATCACATGTTCAATTTTTCAACACTCCAAGGCCATACCTCAAGTCACATATACTATACCTTGTCATAACTTTCAATCAAGCTTGAATTTCCACATGAATAAATAATTAAAACAACCCATTTTTCCCATTTATTTGTGGCTGGAAAAGTTCCAGCCATGTCAAGTTTCTAGAAGCCTAATTTCATAAAAATTTGATAGGAAATTAACTCACATCAAGCCATACTTTGTAGCATAGCTTCCATACTTCAAACCATGCTTGAATGACCTTGTATAAGAGATATTTTCCTCTCCCTTTTCCCTCCAATACCACGGCCAGCCCCCTCCCCTCACTCCTCCATGGCTTTGTTTTTCTATAAATAGGATGCTTGTGATAGCCTTGTTGCACCTTGAAGCATTTGCTAAGTTTAGAGTTTTAGAGTTGTCTTACTAGTTCTTTTCTTTTCTATCAAAATTCCAAGAGAGTTCTTCCTTTCTTTTCATCTTCATCTTCATCCTCTCTTCATCTCATCATCATCTCTCAACCTTGAAACACCACCCCATAGCCTTGAAACATCATCAAACCTCTCAAATACTCAACCTCAAACACAACTTCACCCAAAACACATTTCCTTCCTTTTTCTTTCATCAAGGCCGAATCATCACCACTATCCTAGGAGGCGTTGCTCATCTCATTTCCATCTTCAAGTCCAAGCTTTTACCTTCATCACAAGGTAAGGATTTGTTTTCAAACTTTGTTTTACTCAAGAAAGTGTTTTTCTCTAGTTTCCTCTTGGATTCTTTTTTCGAACTTTCCTTTGTTTTTCCTTTTTTTTTCATTTTGGCCTCTAGGCCCTATTATGAGCATGATAGCTTGATGATGAGAGTTTCTAGATAATGACATTGTGTTCATCTCAAAGAAACCTCTAAAGCTTGAGTTTTCCTTTTCTTGTAACTTCATCTATATGATATCTAGCTCACATGGTTTTCCAATTTAAGAAAATTAATCTAAGGATTTCTAAAAGCCCAAGCCTACCCTTGTCAACCTTAAAGTTGGCCGGCACGTTCTAGAGATTTTTCTCTAGATAGGGGTTTTGGGTATTTAATAAAGAACTTGACGTAGTTTCACTTTCTTTCTCTTTTATATGACTTTCGATTTTTGTGTTGTGATCTTTGAGATATTGTATTGGGTTGTTATCTTGTTAAAGTCTTGAGTGAGCTCTAGTTAATCATAAAATGAACCTTGCATCATGTTTACTTTATGCTTTGCATATCATGTTTACTTCCTTGCTATCACTAAATACCAAGATAATGAATGAACTTGCATTATCATGTTTATATTTCAAGCTATGCATTATCATGTTTATATTTCAAGTTCTCACTTAATACCAAGATAATAATGAGTTGCATTCATATTTACTTCGTGCTATCACTTTACTTTATAATGGAACCTAAAATAAATGCATAAGCATGTTTATTTTTATGTCATCACCTAAATGAACCTAGAGCTCAAAGACTTGCCCATTGTTGTCTCAACAAAGGTCTAACAATATGTATTTTCCTTGGTTCATATTTGGCCCCAAGAGGTCTTGAAGTTTCTAAGTATTTGAGACTATGTTTCATAATTTTTCCAAGCTTACATGAGTTTAAGGAATGCATAGAACTAAGTTTTATGAATTTACGACCTCTTGAGATAAAGATAAATTGGTCACTGCCCTCTTAAATATTCTTATGATTTTAGATGTTAAAATTGTTTATAAATGAGTTTTGAAAGTTCTAAAATGGTTCCAAGAGAAACTAGTATTTTATGAGCTTTAGAAATTATGTTTTATGCCTTTTATGGAGAAGTATATTTTCGGTTCTTCCTTGATCTTTGCTGCCACTGTATGTGCTGTCTTGATGATGATAATGTGCCTATGTTTGAGTAAAAATAATGTTAAGACTCATATGTGAAAGATAGGATAAGTTAGGAACTAGAAAAGAATTAATTTGAGAATTCTAGATCCTTTAATTATGTAATTTTCTGGATTCTGTCCAGCAAGGTTTAGATTTAATAATCATGGTTTTAAATTAGTTTAAATGTGTAGGAATGACTCATAATTGGTTTAGGACTTAATCTTGAAGCCTTAGGAGCAAACTAAACTTAGAAAAGGTCATTGTTGTGACTTCTAGGTACCCGTAAAGTTAGCATTTCAAATTCTGCATCCTTAAGGTTTAGAGATGTTCTTGACCATAGTGTAAGGTGATAAATACTTAGTTATAATCTCATAGGTTCCCAAGATACTAGGTTTTGATGATCAATAACTTAGAATGTGAGTTAAAGACTTAAAGGGTTTAAACCGTAATTTCTAGAACCCCGTAATCACACAAATATAAAGTTGTCTAAATCTGCATAGTGCTGTTTGGATAGGACCTTGAGCATAAAAATTAGTAAAACTTATTAGTTGTGAACCTATAGGTGTGTAAGAGGTTAAGAATAATACTAGAACCATTAGCTTACAAGTTTAAGACTCAAAAGAACCAAAACATAACATACTATAGGTTTATAACATAATGAGCTTGGGAGTTTGTATGAATGATTGTCTAAGGTGTGATCATGTGATAATGTATATGCTATGGTTTTATGTATACACTATGAAAAAGTTTCATGTGATGATGTATATGCTATGAAAAAGATTTAGGTAATGAATAATGATGTATCTATGAATTAATACTTTATGAGAACTTAAATGTGACACAACACTGAGACGCCTTCTTGGGTGACACCGGTTTAGCCGAGCACCCCCAAGAAAATAAATCCGTGAGGGTATTGACATAGAGCTCGCCAAAGCGGACAATACTACGATGCACTAGTTGCTAGCAGAGCGTTTCAAAGAGGAAATGACCCTAAGAGAAGTGATCCTTAATTGCTCCCTAGCCCGCACTATTAAGTCGGGATTATGTATATGTTATGCTTATCATAGGATAAGTAAGAACTAGTGACGACTAGTTAAGGTATGAGCTCATAACCTAGAGATGTTTTAGGGCGGCCCCATGAGATGAAAGTTAAAGTTAAAAATGTCACATATACTATACTTATGCCAATGTTATAATGTTTCTTAGTTATTTTATTGTTTGGTTTACCTTTATGATGCATTCATATCATTAGTATATTTTATGCTTAGTTATAAGACGCATTGTAAAATATGACGGACCTTGGATAAATAACACTTTAGAAAATTAACCTAAAAGGAATTTACATGCATGCACACCTTTTTAGAAATAAACCCAAGGTTCCTGAGGATGTGACGATGTCACCTAGGTAGGGATAACCCTACTGAGAATTCTTTTAGAAAGATTCTCATTCCTTCTCTCTTTTTCTTCCATCATATCTTCAGATGGCGACATTCATACTCTTCATCGACACCCCGGTATGGGAGCTGCACCATGACCCGGCACTCGGGTCATACCATTTTGAGGGTCGCTGCACAGTTAGAGTGTTCATGTTTATGGGACAACCCTTCGTGCACCCAGTCCCGAGTTACCGTTTTACCCCAACTGCTCCTTATCGTCATAACGGGATTTTTGAGCGAACTAGACCACGCGATGAGCAGATTCTCTTCATGGAGCTCGAGACATCAGCGGTACGCGACTACCCAGAGTATGTGCCTCATACCCAGTACTCGGAGACGGACCCATCCGAGGACCCGCCATCACACATGTACAGTTGGAGCTCCAGTCCCGCTCCCCCACCGATGAGGGCTAGGAGTGAGGAGATGGTGGTCTAGCCGAGGTTGGCTCATCGACCATCTATGCGCCCTTGCCACGGTGGACATGCCCCGATGATACGCTCGACCACTCCCGCCGAGATTCGTCAGTGGATCGACTCGACCCCACAAGATTTCGGACCAAAGAGGAGTAGACATAGGAGGGGTAGCAGTTAGTGCACACACGCCACATAGTTGAGGACAAACCTTCTTTTGTATATAAGGTTGTCTACTCTAGGTGCACATGGGTATGGGTGTTGTTCCTCTTGTATTTGCTTTTTATAATTTCCTTGTATTGCATTTCAGTTGTATTCCGCTTCCCGATGTATTGAATAGTCCTGCCCTTTGGGTAGGCCCAGTATATATATATATATATATATATATATATATATGTTTCAGTTGATGTCTCCATGATGTGATGTGTCTCTTTATGCTTTGCTTATGTGTTTCGCTATGCTTCCTCTTAAAGATTCGTGCGTGGCTCTCACTTTGATTTTAAATTCCAAAAAGAAAAATTTTACTCATATTTCCGCTAAGTATTTTCTAAGTAAAAGATGAGACCAAGAGGTAATATTCTAAAGATTAACCTAAGTACATACTAGTAGTCTTGGGTTAAGATTTAGGGTGTTACAAACATAAGCATTCTACAGCCTGAAACAAGCTCCTTGAGCTTGGTATGAAAGGTTAAGCAGCTTTCTGTTAAAGAATGGGTTAAAGAGAGGTAACATTGACACAACTTTATTTACTCTTAAGTCTAAAGATCACTTTCTGATAGTTCAAACATATGTTAATGATTGGCGCGCTGATCATTCTCTCTGTGAAAATTTTTCAAAACTAATACAAAGTGAGTTTGAAATAAGTATGATGGGTGAACTAAAATTTTTCCTTGGTTTGCAAATAAAGCAACAAAAGGATGGAACTCTGATCCATCAAGAAAAATATACAAAAGAACTTTTGAAAAAGTTTCACATGGATCAAGCAAAGCCAATGTACTTCCATGCATCCATCACAAATCATTGATGCTTATTAGAGTGGTGAAAAAGTTTTAGAAAGTAATTATAGAGGAATGACTAGGTCAGTGTTGTACCTTATAGATAGTAGACCAGACATTCAATTAAGTGTAGGGATATGTACTAGATTTCAATCAAATCCAAAATAATCACACTTAAATGTTGTTAAAATAATCTTAAGATATTTATTAGGCACTACTAATCTCGGCTTGTGGTATGACAAACGTACATCTTGCGAGATTGCAGGTTATTGTGATGTTGACTTTGCAGGAGACAGAATAGAAAGAAAAAGCACTAGTGGTTGTTGTTGCTTCTTTGGAAATAGCTTGATCACATGGTCATGCAAAAAACAAAATACCATTGCTCTCTCTATTGCAAAAGAAAAATATGTAGTAGCAGTTGCAAATTGTTATACTTAGATGTTGTGGATCAGAAATAACCTAGAAGACTATCACTTAAGGTATTCTAAAATCCCAATCTTCTGTGACAATACTAGTGATATAAATCTAGCTAAAACTCCCATTCACCACTCCAGATCAAAACATATTGATATAAAGCATCATTTCATTAGAGATCATGTTCAAAAAGGAGATGTTGAATTATTGTTTATAAGAACTGAAGATCAAGTATTAGACATATTCACTAAACCTTTAGCTGAAGAACGTTTCTGTACTTTAAAAAGTCTGTTAAACTTAAAGAATTTTTAAATCTCACAAGACCTTCAACTACTCAAATGCTCTAGGTATCAATGGTGCTAGTAACATTACTCTTATCTTCCAACACACCTCATCTTTGCTGATGATAAAAGGGGGAGAAGAGAAATGAAAATCTTATGCTGAAACAGATAGAGAGAGTAAAACTAAGGGGGAGATACTCAAAGTAAAGTTTAGGAATCTGTTTCAAAGCATCTACATGCAATGCATGCCATATAATCTAATGGAAAGTGCTGAATAAGGAATGTATTTGTCAGCACACTTAAATATTAGAATGTCATTTTCGTTTTATGACTAAAATCAAGCTGATTGGTAAAATTAAACTAAAATGATGATATCTGCTTTAGTATCTTTCTAATACAAATTAAAAGAAGCTTTCTGATCTAAATCAGAAAAATCATCATAAACCAAACAGCTTTGATTTGAGTCAACTTAAGGCTTCAAAATTTTCTTGAACATATCTAATCATGCCTTAGAAAAGGACTTACTAAGATTTAAGAATCATTATATTTTGAAAGAAAATATAATTCATCTTATTATATTCTGTATTATTTCTTTCAACTTCTTTTCAAAACATTTTCTTCAAATTAGTTTGTCATCATATAAAAAGGGGAGATTGTAAACTCCAGAGCTCTTCAGAAAGTATGAGCTTTACTGTTTTGAATGACAACAAAGCCAATTTAAAGAAAATACTTTGAAGAATGACTAATGGCCACCTTGAGTTTGTTTGACTAAACTTAACAGGTGTTTTCAATATGCATTATCGGAATTAAGTGGAAATAATTTCACTTTGCATGTGCAAATATATTTTTCTTTCATAGGAAGAGGATAGATTTAGATGAAGTGAAAATTATATCAAGTAAAACATGATCTTGTGCATCAAAGAAGCAAGTTCATCGAAACAGAATCAAGAAACCAAGGATATGGTCATCAGAAAGTAACACTAAATTTTAGAAATAATAGCTATAATGAAGATAACTTATAAAAGCTAGAAGCAATGTGTTACTCAATCTTCAATCATCATAATCATGGATTATTTATTATCAAAAGCCAAGATTGAATATCAAAAGACAAATGAATCAATAAGGAACTAGCAGTGCTCTTCAAAAAGTTTACTTCATAAAAAAGGAGGGAAATCAGTTATTTTTAAATTCAAAATCAAAAGCCAAATTAGTCTCTTTTAACCGGGACATCATCTCTTCAGCACCCTCGATCAACTAATAAAGACTCATTAAGGAGTTCAGAAACCATGCTCAAAAAATAGAAAAGTAGTTTCTGAAAGACTCCAGAAACCTTAGACGAACTACTCCTCTAGATTATGTTTCCACTTAATTTGATGCTCGACACGTGTCGGTTAGATAGAAGATCAGGGGCAACGGTAACAAAGAGAAGTCATATATAAATAGAGATGACTGAGTTTCCAAAGATATAGAGAAGAAGTGAGCAAAAACGTTGAAAAAATCTTTCCAAATCTCTCTGTGAAAATCATCTACTAGATTCCTTTGTACATTAAAAAATTCTTCTTTCTAAATTTTATAATTGTTCTCACATTCTTCTAAGAATTAGTAAAAAGAAGTCACTCAAGTCGTTTCAAATTCATCATTCCATATTCATTAGAAAAGAAACTTGTGTGCAAGATTGTTCAAACAAAACATCAATCTTGAATTGGTTGTATCATCGATCCAGTAGTGATCAGAAGTTGAATAGCTTGAAGAGGTTATTGTAAAACTACTTGTTGTTGTTATGCTAGCAAGTGTTGTTTACTGACACTAGTAAGAGCTTGGGAAGGCTATGGTAAATATTATCCTGTATTTTTATCTCCTCGAGTTAAGGAAGACTAGTGAAACTTGGTGGTCCCTGAGAACTGGATGTAGGCAAGTGCTGGCTGAACCAGTATAAAACTCCTGATTCAATATTCTCTCATTCTTCACTTCTTTATTTTCAACATTTAATTCTGCATAAATATTTTGATCATTATTTCTGACTGTCAATCTATTTACTTGAACTGCTTAATTTAAAAAGTTACTTTATGAATAATCTAACCTATTTTCTACTGCACTTCAAGCTCAATGCTTGATAGATTTTTGCTGCAAAGTTTCAGTTTAAAAGTTTGACCAACACTTTGCTCTTTGCTTCAAGAGAAAAGATGCGACAAGAGCTCTCATTAAATTGCATATTCAAAGCTCTCATAAATAAATTACCTTAATATTGAATTTGACGCACTGTGAGTATTCTCATCAAGGCAATAGAAGTTGTTTTGCACCATTGGAACTCAAAGAAAAACTTGCAAGTGAAGAATAAGTTAAAAAATGATAAAGATGGAAAGTTTGGAATGTGGTCCCCCACTTTCCCATGATTATGCTTTTTTATAGGCGTACTCATTTGAAATTGTTGGAAGTTTCAATTTTCTTTGACATAGTTGGAGGTTTGATTTGATTTGAAATCGTTAGAATTTCCAATGATTTCAAAGTAAATCAAAATCACTGAAACTTCCAATGATTTCCAGTTAAAAAATGGAAAAGATACAAATCTTATAAATAATATTATCACCATTTTATTTTTGCAAATAATGATTTTTTTCTATTTCCCAAAGGGAAAAAAAAGGTGTTTATGATATATGTTGACAAGGTTGTAAAGCTCTATTATTTACGTGTAAATAAGAAAAAAAAATACACGCACAAGATCCTGTTAATCTTGAGATTATGAATAAGAGCGTTATAGCTAGTCAAAATGGAAAGAAAATTTACAAATCACTCTTCCACAAATATATTTTCTTTTGTAATACCGTGCATGGGTTTAGCCTTTGAAGCACAGACACTGACATGAATATGAGGCACGGCACGATGACACACTAAACTCAAAAAATTACAAAACATGTACACAATATATATAAATTTTTTTGTTTTGTTATATATTTTTTCTTTTTTTTATTGTGTTTGTATAATTTTTTTTATCTAATTAATTCTTCTTCTTTTTTGTGTTCAACTGTAGAATTTTCAAAATAAAATGACCCAACAGTACATGTCCAATCAAATAACTAGCATTAATTTTGGACTCATATTGATATTAAAAATTTGGAAGAATAAAAACAAGAATAAACAAACCAACTCAGACGTGTCCATGGGGTGTCCAAGTCACGTCCACATGGAATTAGAACGGTGTCCAGTTATGTTCGATGCTTGTCCAAACTCAAAAAAATTACTTTTTTAATTGGACGCGTACAGATGCGTATCTAACACTTGTCGTATAGGTGTCGAACACCACCGTCCTTCTTGGGGTTTAGCAAAATGCCCAAATCTGGTAACGAGTCTGGTTCAGATATTGGACAGGTTGGGAGGCACACAAGCCCAACATCGGATAGGAAGAAGCAAACACACATGCGGTGGGTTTACATTCACGGTTCAAAGGCATTAACTCTTTGACCCCAATAAAGGCATTAAGTAACGCGAATGGAAAAGAAAAGGCAATAAGTAATTCACATAAAAAGAAAAAGAACTAATCACAATATGTAGCGGTTGATGACCAGGACAAAAAGAAGCTGCATCTTCCATTGAGGCTGTTCAGCAAGCATGCTCAGATAGTATTCTTTTGTATGTGACGTTTCAAGCAAGGGTTGATAATGGAATGCGGAAGCCTATTCACATTTACTGAGGGGGTCCAGCTATTTCGCACTTACTTTTTGTTGATGATGTCATGCTTTTTTGCAATGGGGAAAAAAAATGGCTAGTGTCATGGAGATATTGGAGGAATTCAGTAAGAAGTATGGCCTTCGTGTTAATCTGGACTACTCTAGAGGTATGGCTTCCAAGTGTATGACTTCTAGGGAAGAAAGGATTCTCTTAGCCATTTCATGACGATCAGGTTCACAGGAAACTTGGAGAGATATGTGGGGGCCCCTCTCATCGAGGGGAGGGTAAGGAAAGCAGTTTGAGACCTGGCTGGCACACTGGAAGAAGAGTTTGCTGAATAAAGTCGGTCGCCTTTGCTTAGCCAAGTTTGCGTTGTGCGCAATACCCATCTATTCCATGCAAACGATGTGGCTCCCACCGGGCATCTGTGCATCTGTGATAGCATGGACAAATGTGTTAGGAACTTTATTTAGGGCGGTAAAAAGAGTGGTCGTGGCTTCCATCCTATTGCTTGGGAGGCTATAACCAAGCCAAAGGCGCTAGGGTGCCTAGGAGTCCACCAAACTAGGCAACCTAACACCGCTTTGCTAGGGAAGTTGGCTTCGGAGTATGTCCAATCAACAGGAGAAATTTTTGGTGCGACCCTTCAAGGAGAAATATTTAAAAGTGGCATCCATTTTTAGTACATCCTTGGCTTCCAATAGTTCCTTTATGTGGAAGGGTATCGTAAGGGCGGCGGGCTGCTTGAAGGATGGGTTTTCTTTCTCTCTTGGGTCAGCAGACCTATCTTTATGGTACAATAATTGGTTTGAGAGGGAACTAAACTGGCAGTGTTAGTGGACTTTGTCCACATTTCAGACACGGACTTGCGTATTTGTGACCTTCGGTGGGATAATAAATGGCATTTTGACACTATCTGTGCCCGATCACCTCGGGTTGTTTGTGATTTTCTTGCTCAGTATACCTTGCCGAGTGGGGGAATCTGCCGCTTGGTGTTGGCATGTGGTGGAGTCTGACAAGTACTCTTCTGCTAGCGTGTACAAGTGGTTAACTGGAGGATATGGGAGAGAGAATCCGTCGATTTCCTGGTTATGGATTTGGCAGCTCAATGTCCTAGAGAAATATAAAATTCCTAATGTAGCTAACATGTCATATGGGCCTTCCCACGACCCTGTTCCGATTCAACTGAAGCATGGTGGCTTCTCCAACATGCCCTCGATGTACAGAGGCTAATGAAGACACCCTCCATTGTATTTGCGACTATGTCCACTCCAAGCTGATTTGGCTATCTTTTGACTTTGGACTTGATCAAAGATTTTGCCAGGACAATCTTAGGGATTGGATAGAGTGGCACTTGCACAATTCTTTCAACCTAACTTTTTCTGTAACTCTATGGTGGATCTGAAGGTGGAGGAACAACCAGATCTTCCCCGGGCAGAAGTGGATGATTGCTCCTATTATTGGCATGATAATTGCTGATCTCCACGATGACCGTCAAGCTTTGTCTCGACGTGATGGTACACGGCACACGCCTCCCCGAGAGATCTTTTGGCTAATGCCTAATGAAGGAGAAATTAAGATTAATACCGATGGTAGTAGAGGCACGAGTGGGCAGAACGTGGGGACAGGTTTTGGAGGAGTCCTTCAGGATGATAGGGGCAACTGGATCGCTTGATTCACTGGGTTCTTGGGAGAGGAATCCATGTCGTTTGCTGAGTTATTTGCTAATCGCGCTGGTCTGGAGGTTGCAGGGAATATGGGCTTTCGTGTGGTATGGTGCGAAAGTAACTCCTTCCTTGCAGTCTCTCTCTCATCACGGAAAGCAAGTGGGACCAATATCATGGATGAGCGAGCATTTTAGTAGATATTGCTTCCTTAATTGAAAGGGATTGGATCATCATGATCACCTATGGTGTTAGGGAGGTGAATCACTGTGCCAATGTGCTAGCGAAAATGGGAAGTTGGGAAGTGCTGGTGATGACTGATGAGGCCTTTAAACAGTGGCAGATCCCCACTGCCACCTTGCTGCATGGGCTTCACTCCGATGCTCGGGGGAAGAGATTCATGCATGGATATTGCTTTTCTTTTTGTTGTCTTTCTTTCTTATGTAACCGAAAAAATAAAGAAATCAATTTACGTCATTTTTAATAATTTACTACACAAAAGTCTTTTTTTTTTTTCAATATAATCCAAATAAAACACAAGAATTTAAAATGATTTGTCAGTCAATATATCTAAACATAACATGAATTTTATAAAATCAATTATATAAGAAAAAATAATAATACTTATAATGAATTATTAAAAGAATCTCACAGCTTTTCCAAATACGTCTGGCATATCAGCTTATGTGTATGGAGAAAATTATGCACGCCGATGTTTTAAGGGCTGACACATGCTACCCATGAGCTTAACAGTATAGGCTCAATTGAGCCACTATATATGGAAGTTAAACCAATAGCAGTATATGAATTGCTCACTTTAATCTGTACAATTCAGACAGCCATTATTTGCAAATCAATGAATCACTACTAAGGGATGTAATACATCGGATTTGGAAGCTTGAAGGAGCGAACAGATATTGAAGAACCCAATAAGTCGCTCCACTGGTCACCAGAGTTTCCAAGAATCCTGAACCCATCTTTCTCCATCTCACTTCTTTTCTCCGACTTGTAAATTATAGCTAGTTTCCCTTGGTCTTCTGGGGCTCTGGTCATCGTAAACATGTTCAGAAAACTCAGCAGAAAAGAAATATAGCTTGAGTGCAGTATACAAGTGATGATCCCATTAGAGCATAAGATCACATGTACAAGAAAAAATTGGCTACATAGAAGTTTTTATCATCAAGATATAACATATTTGGTTGAAGAGTAAAAATAAGGGTAAATTTTCCATGGATGAAATTCATTTGTAAATTATACGCATAGAACTCATCCGTTAAAATTTACAACTCATTTTTATCTCATAACCAAACATAGCCTTAAAGGTTATGGAGGAAGTGAAAGCAAGGAAATAAATTAACTGATTAACTAAACAGATCAAAATTAATAACTCGACAAAAATAGAGTTTAGAATTAGAACATAAACCGCAAACTGTAGGGCTAGAATGCAGCCCGCTGTAATTGACTGTAGTGCCAAACGATGGAAGAACAGACCTCCGGATAATTTTTTAAAAATGCTGTAACTGCCTTGTCTACTCATTATGAAAATGTGAGTTTAAGGCATTCTATATTCCATGTGTTGATTTTTCAAAAAAAGGGGTAGTTGATCCTACACTAGTAGAGGGAACATGGCAGATTTCATTTAATTAATATCAGGTCTTCAAACTTGCTCCACAATGAGGTTCAAAATTCTATATACGAAGAGCAAAATTTCAGGAATCCACACATGAATGCAACTCTATCCATCAGTCCACTTTAATAAAATTTCAGAACATTAACCAATCCAACTCCATAATGTACTGACTAAAGATCTATGCCAGGACAGAACAACAGGAAAGGTGAAGGAATTCTGGAATTCTGAAAATTAGTTCCTTAGTAAGGAAATTAATTGTGAAAAGAATACTAATATCATATACTGCAGTTGAAAACATTAATAAAGCTCATTTGTTTCCAATTATTGAACCCCTTCAAAAAGTAGGGGGAAAAAAAAGCAAAAAGGAAACTCCAATTATTGTGGCATGGAAAATTAAAAATCCTCTTGGGTAGAGGTTATAGATATACAATAGTCGTATTGCTAACGTGCATAAAACATGTACAACTAAATTCTATTAACTTTAACCAGTCTGCTTGAAATATTTAAGCAATCCTGAATTTAAAGTTTGGTATAAGTTGTCACATGAAGTTTATTCTGCATTTGACCTTTTCTGGAATTAAGAGGAATGTCCTGAACCATATTTCTTAAATTTGAATTTTTATTCATCATTGCCAGTCAGTCTTTACTGAACTGTCTACAATCATTCATAGTTCTGTTTATTGTTTTATCTTGCTTTATTTCGCCTACACTTAATTATTGCACCTTGCAAACAATTAAAAACACAGATCTTGAATCAAAGGTATTCTAAATATACCTAAAAAAAAACAATGACAACCTTTAATACAACTTCTGTAATATTTCGAAACACAAGTGCCAAAACGATTTTGGTTAAGCAGATTCTACTGTCCACCTGAACATGGCGGCTAGAGTCAATGTGTCTTTTCCAATGATATTCCTCCTAAAATGAACCAAGGCAGAGTTCATCTTTCGATGTTCTTCTTGGCCATCCAATATTGCCCTTAAAATATCCAGAATATGTTCTATTTTAAAAGAGAATTAAGCATACCAGGACATAGAACAGTTGAAAAGCTATAATTTTAGCATTATACACTGTTAAATCACGAAGAAAATGTTATTGCAATTGTTTCAGGATAATCTTTGATTAAGCATACCAAAACTTTAACGTTATTAGAACAACTAAACATAAAAAACTGATAACAATAAGGGCAGCGACTGGCAGAACCTGCATAATATATCCTGATGATTTGGTGATTTAAACACAAAATACCAAAATTTGTTGCATAACAGAACGATTAACTTATGAGAATTATGACAACTGTACCAATTATTGCATAGCAAAATCTAATCTCTTGGAATTTAACATAAATTTTGTTATCGGTACTAGCGTTAATAATTTTTTTGTTAGGAATTACCTTAATATGAGCTGGTGCCACTCCCGAAAGCCAGCATTGATCAAATTATCAACAGTAACACTCCTGTGCCTTTCACTCCGTCCAGTCAGTAGTATAACCTTAAACCCCAGATTCAAAATATCTTCATAGAGTTTTAAACTAGGTTCTATGGCTGGGGCCACACCCTTCTCCACCCATTTGTTGAACTCCTCATGTTCAAAAAACTCCAACCTGCAAGCACATATAAAAGAGCTTAACATAAAAAACAAGTCTATCTGGCATTGATAATTAGTTCTGGAGAAATTACCATTAATTCAAAATAAAAATAAACAACAAAATTTCTGTTCACACTGAAGTCAAACTCTAGTTGCTCGAGAATTCTGTGTTTCCAATTTTCATGTGCTCTGTTTTCTTATTTCAAGATTTTGGTAAGGAAATAGTTAAAAGAAAAAAAAAATGAAAACAGGAAATGGAATTTTATCATGTCATTCTTTTATTGTTTCCTTCACAAAATCAATAAAACAAAAAATACAAAAAGCGAAAACTAAACCAAACAAACCCTAAATTTTTTCATCACAATTCTCAACATAATCTCCTCAGTGAACCCTTCAAATCAAATGAGGGAGTCGCTGAGATGTCCTGACTGTTCCTAAAACATGTATTGGCTCTAACATCCGACAATAAAAGTTTGGCGTCCAACATCAAGAAATATTCAACAACTAAGCAAAAACCAAGCATGCCCCTATTGCATCTTAATCCATACCCCAAAACAGGCCCCAACATGATCCAAACAGAATTAGGACTACTAAGTAGACTATTAAGCATATGTTCGGTTTCCTTTAGTTTTACGCACAAAAGCAACTTTCCAGCCGATAAGCTGTCTCTTTCAACAGCATTACAATCACAACATTTGACTACAGGTTAATCGCTCTATGTGAAATTATATATGCACTTCACTTTAATCTCCGAAGTTTAAAAATTTGAAATTCGGTCCTTACAATTGCAAAATGCAATTCAAGTTAATCTGTAGAGGATAATGCTATCACCAACAGACTAATAATTTGGATAACTTTGTAAGTGACTAAAGTTATACAGGCATAAAATTACTCCGCAACATTTCCCAGACATCATAATAATAATAAATAAATAAATAAATAAAAATAGAAAGTAAAGAAATAAGGCACTGCAGAATTTACCCATATCCATGTGCAGCATAGTAAGGGAGATTGGAGAGGAGGGTCTCGTCAATGTCGAAAATCCAGGCGTCATTGCCATCAGCACCGAGTTGAAGACTCTTGGCATAATCCCCAGCCTCCCTGGAAACCGTGTCCAGGTCAACAACATAGCCCCTCCCCGTCATGTACTCCTTCACGTACTCCGCGCATTCTTCAGGAATGGTCTTCCAGGGGCTCAGGTTGTTGGCTTCCACCGCGACCCTCCAGCTCGTGCACCTCAGCCTCACCTCCTCCTCGGATTCCGGGTACTCCAGGATCAGCGGCCTTGGAAGCACATGAGTGTTATGGTGATGAATAGAATTGAGGTTGTCTTGAGAGAATGCAATGGAGAACAGGGAAAGGATCAGGAGAAGTCTGGGGAAGATCATGGTGAGGTGAAAGAGACTGGAATTGGGAACAACGGGAAATTGAAGGGGGGGCGAAAATTTTTTGGCAGAATTTGAAGAAGGGAGTCAAGGGAGAAAATTAGATTCCGAAGAAAGAAAGGGGGAAAAAGGGAGTTTGGTATTGGAAGGAGAAATATAAAAAGAAATGCGTTTCCCTGTGCAACAGAAAGCTCAGCAGAACGAGGGTGACTTGACGTGACGGTAAGGCGAAGGGGGCAAGAGAGAATCAGGGGGGGTCCGCGCTGGTGTTGTTATGGGCGAGTGTGAGTTTTTGTGTGTTTACGGGTTTAGGCTGTGAGCAACGCTGAGTTGCTGAAGTTTTGGAATATTCCATCTGCTGTGTGGAATCGAATTGTGGAATTGGGAGAAACATACCGCGTGGCGCGTGGGTTGGAAATGGTCGAACGAGGTGGGACCTACCGAGAGGGCAACGACCACAATCGCAATGAGGTTTTTCTTGTTATTTTCGTTTTTTCAATTATTTTAACAAAAAATGCTACCCGAATGATTTTCGCACAAAAACGAACACGGAAAGAGTGAATAGGTAATTTGCCGTTTTGATTCTCTACTTTTTTTTATCCTCTTAGTTATATTTACTGCTCACGTGATTGGTCCTTCAGTGCTTTGTCACATCAGTACGAAAGAATCAAGTACTACTGTTATTTTAATTAAATTACTCGTTCGAACGCGTGACACAATCTTTACTTTTCTCGGGAACGCGTGATACAATCGTTTTTTCGTCTTACCGAAAGAAATGTTATTATTAATACCAGCATTTTGTCGCGCACTTACGTGCATATGAATCTATATTTTTTAAAAAAATCTTTTAACTTTTTTAATTTGATTTTATAATTTTCTTCAACTCTCTCTGTATAAGGATATTTTGAAAAATAAAATTTTTTGGCACCAAAATATAATTAAAAGGGATTATTTTCTTTATATATAATATAGATTATAATTTAATTTTTATACATTTTTATTGGAAAATATTTTATACTATCATATAATCAAATCATCTCATTAAATAATATTTTAAATAGTAAATGTGAGAACCAACTACTCTTAATAATATAACAATATATGATTAGATAGTAATGTAAAAATAATTTATGTTGTTAGTATATATAAATTAAACTCATTATATATATATATATATATATATATATATATATATATATATATGAAGAGGATAAAGCAAGAGAAGTGATTTTACATGATAGTGAGAGGAGCAAATCTGAGTTGTCGGATCTTGTATTAATTATCGGGATTAAAAAATAAAGTTATGCGATTTGTTTAAGTGATCATATAATATTTTACTAACTTTTAATTTTGATAATTCATATATGATTATATGGTTCAAATTTAATTATCTCACTTTCATATAAAACCACTCCTCTCACTAGATACATCCTATATATATATATAGATTTTAACCAAGTTATACTAGTGTAACTTTAAACATATGTTACACTATTAAATAAATTTTTATTGAATTGATTTTTTATAAAACCTACCGTTAGATTAGATATTCACATCATATAAATTATATATATAAACTTTCACATTATTCTAAAATCATTTTATATAACTTTTATGCACATTAAAATCAACATAAAAAAATGAACAAGTATAAGAGCCTTATAATTGTGTTGTTATTGAAATTCAATTTTTATTAAATTTGGCACAAATGATCTTTAAGATAAGTAATTATAATTTAACATTTGAATTAATAAAAATAATTATTTTATACAAAACTATTGGTGGTATAGCTTTACTTAAGTCACATCAGTGTAACTTTATCCCAATCATATACGCAAGTAATTAATTTTTAATCTTGATGATCCGTATATGATTATATGATCTAATTTTATTCTCTTCACTCTCATAATAAATTATCTTCTCATGTTATACAGCACATAGGATTGCTAACTAGCATATGTTTATATAGAGAATAGCAACCTCCTTTTCTATTGGACATAAAGCCCATTCCCCCTTTTCATTAGTGAACTTATATTTTTAGATACATATATAATTTTAACTTTGACTACATTAATTATGCCTTTAATATTTTTCTTGCTTACTTAGTATTACCCTTTTACAATTTCACACTATTAAATAATACTTTTATTTCTCTATACAAAATATTATATAAGTAATTTTCAAATTTCATGAAATATTATTATATATTACATAAACATATATTTTTTTAAAATTTAATATTAGTTTGATAAAATATTTGTTAAACAATTACATATCCACTTAAATAACTCATGCTCTACGTATAGTTTAAAATTATAAAAATAAATTAATAATAATATTTATCATTTATTTACTGAATAATTATTAAAAATTATTGTTATAATAAATAATGAGTTTGGAAGATTGATACACGACATTTTAAAAATACAGAAAGTGACAAAAAAAATACGAATCAATTGGTGCATTTTACGGTACTTTAGGATTTGAAATGATTAACAAAAATACAATATTGAGTGACAGTAGGATTATTTTTTAATTAATTAATTAATATATCATAATTTATGTTAGTAGTTATTTTTCAATAATAATAAGCTAATTTTATTTTATTAATATATAATTAATAAGATATTAACTATAAACTATTATAAAGATGTGAGAGAATATTTACATTGTAATAAAAGAAATCAAACTAGAATTAATTAATAATTAGATAAAATTACAGAACTACCCAAAGTTTCTTTAGCTAAAAGAAGTGGCTTTTTGCTCTAGAAAAAAAATGTGTAGTTTGCTAACTTCCACTTGAAGATATAATTATTAGCATTTCCCACAAACACACACTAGTGTAGTACCTTGCGTAGCGTGGATCAATTAATTTAAAGAATACAATTTTGAAAATAAGATAAAAAGAATCAATTAAAGATTTTTTTTCATTATTTTTAAAATCAAATGTGTGTTTTAAATAATAATATTTGAAGTAAAACCACTTATAATTTTGAATTAATATTGTCAAGTCAAAATCGGCTAAAAAGAATATTTGTTAAATTTGTGAACATTAAATCAAACATTAACTGATGCGAGCTACCATGACTTACAAATAAAATAAAATTTATTCAATGTCAAGTTGCATAAAAAATATAATAAATGGCACAACTTTGGTCATCTCATAAAGAAGTGTTACTAGTTAATCAAGAAATCAAGGGTTTGATTTAGTAATTATGAAAATTAAATTAATTAAAGAAATTCAATAAATAAAAGATACTTGCACAAGGATTACCATGGATCTAGGATTATATTATCATTCACTTAAGATGATAATTCTCAGAGGCGGTTATGTTTACTAATTCACAATAACATAATCAATGATATATTTATAGTTGGTAGTCACACAATTGCCCGCACAACTGACTAAAGGTTTGGTTAACATGAACACTAAGAAATCACAATCGCAATCCCAAAATACTTACATTGATTTAAGTTCAATCATAATAACCTAATTCTCTATCAGAATTCACTCCAATTCCCTTTTATCAATTTAACATACTTCAAACTATTAGTTATATTATGCCCGATTGGAGCCCTAATTGTGCATGACATTCACAATCACAAACACACACACAATCCAAGCTAACTCTCAAAAAATATAATTGAATCAATCAACACAAAGATATAAGAGAGAGAAAAGGAAGGAGGAGAACTGGAAAGCCAAACCATAAATTGAATTAAAATAAAACAACCTCAAACATAACCCTTCAATCCTTGGTAATCCTTGTACTTGGTAAAGAAACTATCCTCCATAGGTGGAGGATTACAACAAAAGTATTAAAGAAAGTAATCAAAATTCCAAACATGAGCTAAAACAGAGAATGGAATTGCCAAAAATCCTATAGAGAGAGTGGGGAGAAAGAGTAGAGAAAGAAGAAGGTGGAATGGAAGCTGCCCTAGAACAAGTGTGGAAGATCCCCTATTTAGCTAGGTTAAGTGGGCATGTATATAATACATAATCACATTGTTAAAAATGGGCCATAAAATAACAAAAAAAAAATGATGTCTTACGAATTGATGTTGTCATTGGGGAACTATTATAGTGTTCTAGGACCACTTTGTGCTTACTGTTGCTCCGTAGTGCCTACTATAGTAGGGGCTCAAATAAATACCACATCTCACAGTTCCAAGTCCATTTTGAGCCACAAAACGTTTGAATTAGCTCTTGAACCTAAAATAAAAGTTGTAATTCTTTGAATAAGCTTTCCAATGCTATAAAAAGCACCTCAATTGGATATTTATAGCTTCATATATTAGCAAATTACGAACTAGAGGTCAATCTGAATAGCATCAGAACATCAACAGCCTTTAAATTTGCAACTCAATTTTCATCAAAAGGCTCTTAGAACTAGGTTTTGAACTGATCATGATGTTAGCTCAAGAACCCTTGAGAAAGCCATTACAGCTTAAGTTTTGAGTGATAGCAAAGTAAAGTTTGTTAAAATATTTTGAAGAAACTGCTAATGGTTTGCATTAGTTTTTTAAGCATCAAACAAGAACTTTCTCCTGCTATATGTAATTTCTTTCTTAATATATTTTTCATATTATCATGATATAAATCTCATTCAAAGAGATTACAAGCTTTGAAAATATGAAAAATAACTCAAAAAGTGAGTTATAGTATATGAAAATCTTGAGAAAGTAAAATGGAGCATTAGAAAGTGCAATTGGGACATACTGGTATATTAGAAAGTTGCATGACAACACAAGAAAGTGGAATTTCATGATCAAATCAAGCACACCTCTACCAAATTCGTTCATGCTCACAAAATTGTCCAACACTCTTTGGAGACTTGCATTTACCACTAAAAGAAACTCTGCATGAGTTTGAAGTGCTCAAAAAGTGCATAAGCAACATCAAAAATTGAAGCATACCTTAGAAATGAAGATATAGCTTCAGAAAATTATTGCTCATAATATATTAGCCTTATGCTTGAAAGATCAATTGTCTTGATAAAGTTTTTGCAACCTGAGAAGTTCATTTGAAAAAGAGTTTATGGAGTACCTTCAAAATAAAGAAATGTGGTTTTTGTACCAAGATAGTTGTTACTGACACAACTTAGGTCAAGCATCTAGAAGACTAATCCTAGGACACATACCAATTGATCAACACATGTCAGATGGAGAACAAATCAAAAACCAATAGTATCATTCAAATTTCAAGTATAAAAGCAACACTCATTCAAGCTGAAAAATAACTTTTTCCACTTAAGATTTTCAAAACTAGATTTCATCTTTTCTAAATCCAAGTTCTTAATAAATTTCAGTTTTTGAAGTGTAAAATCTTCTTTCTAGAACTTATTAACAAACATTCTCTTATGAGATATTGAAGTGTAAAAACGTCTCAAGTGATTTCCTTATTTCATATACACATCTTAGGAAACTTGAGTGAAACACCAAAACTTTTATCCTATTGTATCTTGATCCAATAGTGATCATTATGAGATAGCTTGAAGAGGCTATTGAAAACTACTTATGAGTGAGGATTGTTTGTACTAATTGCTCACTATGATTAGCTTAAGAAGGCTAGAGAAAGACTATATATCTATGTTTTTCTTGCAAGAGAAAAAGGACACAGTGGAACTCTCAATAGTTTTGTTTTCCATTATGTCATTCTCATTATGACTAATTTTATCAGAATTGTAAAATTTTGATTAATGAAGTCCAAATAAATTTTTTGGAATAACTTTAGGGTGTTATATTTCCACCTACCTTAAAAAAATATTTTTTCCCTCAAAATTTCATACCTGGAAATAGTTTTGGGTAATCCTTCCTCATATCTTATTTTAGTTCCCAATGGGGGTAAAAATAGGGTGTATATTTTCATGGATGAGCTCCATATGTAAAATTACACATGAAGCTTATTTATGGAAAATTTACCCTTATTTTTACTTCCCAACCAAACATACCCCAAGTGTATTATTCAGTTCCTGGCCTTCCCCAAGCCACTTGTACTAAATGCACAGATTTATTGCTAACCTGCTTAACTTCTTTTTCAATTATCTAAATTAGAGGTATTTGAAATGTGAAGTCATCCCGTAAATGTATATATTCAGGTTCTAATACATGACTCAAATTTGGATAGTATTTCCTAAACTGGGATATATGAAAGACATCACAGAGATTTGACAAATGAGGGAATAAAGCTATCTGATATGCAGCTAAACCAATTCATAAAAGAATTTGGAAAAGACCTATAAATCAGTGTGACAACTTCTTAACTTTTACAGTTCTACCTTTACCTTTGGTGGGGGTAACTTTCAAGAATATATGTTCTTCTTCTTGGAATTCTAGAGGCTTCCTTCGAGTATCAGTATAACTTTTTTACCAACTTTGAGCAGTGAGAATATTGCTTCAAATTTTCTATATTTGTTCTGTGGTTTGGTTGATAAAGTCAGGTCTTAACAAATTTGCTTCTCTCGATCATACCAGCATAGGAGAGATTGGCATTTCCTACCATATAAAGCTTCATATAGGGCCTTGTCAATATTAGCGTGATAATTGCTGTTATAGACAAATTCAACCAATGGTAACAACTTATCCTAACTCCCTTTTTGTTCGATCAGGCACACTCTCAACATATCTTCCAAGGTTTGTACGGTTTACTCTGTTTTTCCATCAATTTGGGGATGATAAGTAGTACTTAATCAAATCTTAGTTCCAAATGAATTTCGGAATGCTCCCCTAAACTTTGAAGTAAGTCTTGCATCTCGATCAAAGATTATAGTAGAAGGAACACTGTGTAGTCATGTAATCTCCATAACCCTTCAAAAAGCATTAAGGTAATGTGTTTTGGATGATAACAAAATCAATTCAAAGAAAATATTTTAAAGAACTACTAATGTCTACCTTGAGTTTCTTGACATAGCATACTGGTAATTTCAAGTGGCTTAACACGAACTTGAAACAAGAATAATTTCACTTTACATGTGTAAACATAATTTTTCTCATGTTATGAGATTGAACCTAATTGAAGCGAGCATTATATTGTGCAAAGTACATATACATTGTAGGTATAAGAGTTCACGAGAAGAGGGGTTGAATCGTGTTTTCTGAAACTTTCTTACGAATCTAAAACATTTAACACAAAATATACTATCAAAGCATAAAGCTTGAAGTGTAGCAGAATAATGGTTAGATGTTTCAGAAAGTTGCTTTCTAAAGCTTAATAATAATAATGCAAATTTAATGAAACTGAATTAGTAATTAACATAAAGTACATAACACAAAAATAAAAGATCAGGGAAGAAAGAATTGACACAAGTATTTTTATATTGCTTCGGCCAACCTGCCTACATCCAGTACTTACCACATGTTGAGATTTCATCAATAACCACTTTCTCAACCTAAGAAAGTAAATTCAATAGTCTTTACATTAGCCTTCTCAACCCAACTGTCACAAACCGAGTAGTTTTGAACCAGTCTCTCCAAGCTAAACCATGACTTGCAGATAACTTTAATTTCTACGTTGTAAGTAGTCTTGAACCAACCTCTCCAAGCTGAACTATGATGAGCAGATACCTCTGCCACCATGTTGTAAGTAGTTTTACATTAGCCTCTCTAAGCTATGCCTCACTCTGATCACTAACGGATCAAAGTTACAAATGTTATATGTTTGGGTTGTGTAACATCCTAATTTTAACCCAATATTCCTAGAACATATTTAGGTTAATCATTAGGTTCTTACTTCTTAGTCTCATTCTTTAAAATCTTTCTTTAACATTCTTAGCTAAAAATATGGGTAATTTTTTTTTGAAAATCATAAAACAAAGTGAGAGCCGTGTAGAACTAGAACAAACGTCGATGATAAAGCATAACTCAAATATAAAAGGAAGCACAATCATGAACATCAAATAACTTCACAACAATAATCAATAGAACATCAAGTTAATACTTCATTAATATTTATAATATGCCCACCTAAAGGTGGGACTTGATTTAGTACAAGGAAATGCAAGTACAATAGGAAAGGAAATACAACAGAAACGAAAGTACGAGGAAAGCGAAAATAAAAACACCCCTAGCCTAGTGCACATAAAGTGGATAATCTCAAGACAAAAGAAAGTTTATCCTAACTATGTGTAGTGTATGTGCACTAGCTCTCCTCAAGATGCTTTACTACTGGCGGCGGCGATCCTTGGGGGACGGGGGCATGTAACGGGGAACTGGTCAAGCTCCTCGGGCGTAGGCCAGTGGAGTGGGGATCAGATATGTGACGGTTACACGTGCGCTTCGCGAAGGGGCTCCTCTCGGCTCTCCTCACCATCCTCAGCTATGTCACCGTCCCCCCACTCCCCTCTCGCATAAACTGGGGAGTGGGGGCAGAACTCTCGCTGTACATGTGGGTTGGTGGATCCTCTAAGGGGTCATCCTCCGAATGCTGAGAACGAGGCACGTAATCCGGGTGGCCGCAGGCGGCGGATCCAACTGTGTAGGTACACATAACCCACTGGTTGTGCGTCCGTGTGCACTCAAAGACCATGTCGTCGCCATAAGGAGATGTCGGGGAGAAATGGTAGCTATGCACAGGGTGCGTGAAGGGACGTCCTACATACATGAAGACTCGAACGGTGCAACGTCCCTCAAAATAGTAAGATCCGTGCTCTGGATCAAAGTGTACCTCCCATATCAGGCGGTGAAAACCATGAACGTCGCCATGATTTGAAGATGTAACGGGACAGATAGAGGGAAAGAAAAGGGAGTGAAAATATTGCTAAAGAAACTCAATAGGGAACCTCCTACCTAGGATTACATTGTACACATCCTCAGCAACCTTGGGTTTATTATCAAAAAGGGTGAGCATGCATATAAGTCTCTTATTAGGTTTATGAAACTTAATTATCAAAGGTTCGTTCCTTTTATAATGCATCTTAATGTTATGAATGCAACAGTTTAAAGCATGAATGCATGGTAATACCTTATACAAGTAATTCAATAAATCACAACATCAAGAAGCATACAAGTGGCATATAAACTTTCAAGTGGAACTTTCCTCAATATTGTGACTTTAGAACATTATACTTTAGCATCATAGGGCCATCCTAAAACATCATCTAGGTTATGAGCTCATACCTTAACTAGTAGTCACTAGTTCTTACTTATCTTCTTGATAAGCGAAATCATAAAAATAATCCCGACTACTAGAGTACGGGCTAGGGGGCTTAAGGATTACCTCTCATAGGATATACCTTCTTTGAAACGCTCTACTAACCTTTAGTGCATAGTGAATTGTCCGCTTTGATATGCTGCATCTACTCATACCCTCACGGATTTACCTTCTCCCCACCGTAGGGGGAAAAGTACGTCTCAGTGCTTTGTCACATAAAAACTTATCTCCTGGGGTGCTCGGCCAAACCGGTGTCACCCAGGGTTTTATCTCATATGATTCTCAAAAACATTCTCAAGTCCTTTAGATTTGACAGAAATTCGGCAGCGTAACGGCTGTATACAGAATTTCCTTCAAATCTACTTTATGCCACAAAACTCATAACACATACACTTTTACTCATTCAACTTCTCTAATCATAAAATCACATAAGACACTCACATACACATACATCATCACATCATACTCAAATTAATAAACTTATTGCATCAAGGAACTCATGTGTCTTATGCATGACACTTAAGGTCTTAATTCTTGAAATCTATGTTCTCTATCATCACAACTTAACCTCTGGGGTATCTATAGGTTCATAACTAAGTAGACTTCACTCATTTCTATGTCCATAACTAACTCTAAATCTCAATGGTGCAGAATCTATAGTTTGCTAATTACGGGTACTTAGGGGCCACAACTTTGACCCTTTTTAAGTTTGGTTTTCTCCTATAGCATCAAGATAAATTCCTAAACTAATTATGAGTGATTCCTACACATTTACACTAATTATAAACGATTATTACTAATATTATCCTTGCTGGAACAGAATCCAGAATTTTCATTTCTAAAGGATCTAGAATTCTCATTTTAATTCTTTTCTAGTTACTAACTTGTCTTAGCTTTCTCAAGTTAATTCCAACATCAAATATACTTGAATATACACATTCTAACATGATTAAATCATCATCATACAGTGAGCAAGTAGTCAAGGCAGAACCGTGGGCATCATCATCATACAAAGCATAAAATTTTCATTTCAAGCACATATAAATTACTAGTTTCTCTTGGAACCTTTTCAAAGCTTCTAAAATTCTTTTGAGAACAATGTATGTCATTAAAATCACCCTAGAACGCACAAGGGCAGTAGCTATTTCAAATAAATCTCAAGAGGGATTTAAATCATAAAACCATGCTTGGAACATTTCTTGAGATCATCTAAACTTAAAAAAATTATAAAACATAGGTTTTGACACTTGTGACTAGATGAAACTCATACCAAGTTAACATCATCACATGGCCAAAAATCAAGGGAGAAAAATACATTCATTTCCAAACTTTGTTTGAGATAATAATAGGCAAGTCTATGAGCTCTAAATCTCTTAAGTGATGACATAAATTTAAATATGCAATGCACTTTGTTTTACTCTTTATTATGAGGTGAGAGCATAAAATAAATATGTAATACAAGCTCATTATTATCTTAGAAGTTTAGTGATGACTTAAACATAAACATGAGGATGCAAGTTCATTCTTTAGTCTTGAAAGTTTAGTGATGACATAAGGATAAATATGGATGCAAGTTCTTTTTACTTAACTTAGAGCTCATACAAGACTTTTAGAGAAACATAATTTCAACCCAACACTCATCTTAACCAAACAAAGTGAGCTTTAGAGTTCTTGAACCAAGTTTTCCAAGAAACTTCATGGCTCTTGAACATCATCATCAAACTCAAGGAAATAAATTCCAAACATCACTTTAAAGAAAAGGAAATAAGGAAACCTAAACCAAACAAGGAAATAAGAAGGAAAATATATCATATTCTTTATTAAGTACCCAACAGCCCTATCTAGAGCAAACTCTAGAACGTGCCGGCTAACTTTAAGGTTGACAAGGGTAGGCCTTGGGTTTATTAAAATCCTTATAATCATTTTCTTAAGTTGAAATCATTAGTGAGCTAAGTAGAATAGATAGAATTTTAAAGGAAGAAAACTCAAGCTTTAGAGGTCTCATTGAGATGAACTCAAAGTCATCATCTTGAGGCACTCATCATCAAGCTATCATGATAATGAAACAAGGCCATTGAGGCCGAAAACAAAAAGGAAATAAGGAAGCAAAACCGAAAAAAAACCAAGAGAAACAACATTTTTCCTTTAAGAACAAAGCATTTTTTAGCAAAATAAAAACTTTAGAACAACTCCCTACCAAGGAAATCTTGAGAAAAGGAAGAAAACTTGATCTTTGAGATCAAAATGAGAAAGAAAACTCCTCCTAATGTGATGGTGATGATTCGGCCTTGAGGTAAGAAAAGGAAAGGAGATGTGTTTTGGGTGAGCTTGTGTTTGAGGATAAAAGTCTAAATGTTTAGTAGATGATTCAAGGTGGTGGTGTGGTGGTTTGAGGTTGTGATATGGTGGCTCAAGGTGGAGGAAGAAGAAGATGAAGAAAAAGAAAAGCTCTAGGAAACTTAGAGAGAAAAGGAAAGAACTTGCGAGAAAGCTTGAAACTAAAACTTATCAAATGAACAAAAGTGATTCAAGTTCTTCCAAGCAATCTATTTATAGAAAAAATGACAATGGAGGCTCATGGAGTGGGGAGGGGTAACCGTGTGGCCTTGCCTCATGTTCCATTAGGTGAGAGATTAAATTCTTGAAGCTTGGTGAGGCATGGTTGAAAGTATGGTAAGCATGGTTCAAGGTAAGGCCTTAAGCATGGCTCAAAGTATGGCCATTGTGTGCAAACAATTTCAATATGTGGAAAATAAGGGAGGAGTGGTCGTGTTGTTTAGAGGGAGGGAGGAGAGCTTTTGTTCTTCTAATTGTGTGCTAAGCATGTGTTTATGTGTGTATTAGGTTAGGTTTGAGTTTAGGAATTGTTAATCAAGTGTTTAGGTAACTAAGAATGTAATTAGGAATTTCATGACATGATTAGGGAGTACTCATACTTCATTAGAGAGATTTAAATTCATTTTATGCATAAACAATGTAGACACAATTCCTTAATTTAAGGAATTGGAAAGAGAAAAGATTATTCAAGATTCCATGACTAGGAATCTTGAATTTAAAATGAGGTTTGAGTTTAATTTAAGAAATTTTAGGTTCTAATTAACTTTAATAAATTATTTTGACTCTAGATTAATTATGGAAATTAATTAACCTTCGATTAGAGCCTAATATTGCTTAGGTTTGCTTAATTACGCGATTAAGCTTAAAAACACTATGCTGGGGGCAAAATCATAATTTTTCTCAAAAACTGCCCGTGACCACCGGGACTAAAACTGATGTCACGGAATATATAAAAATGTCATTTAAAACCATTTGGAGGAATTTCGGGCTCATTCGGCACTCGTACCAGCGTAAAACACAACAGGGGTATTTTGGTCATTTTGACCCGAAACCTCAGAAAACGAGCTTTTCGCTCCCGAAATGATTTACACACCATCTAATCCCCTTTTAGACATTGAGTTAGCCCGCCAAGGACTACCGGGCTGGCTTTCCTCAAATTTCGGGCCGAAAATGACCTCAGGGGTTTGGTCATTTTCACTCAGATAGAGAAATCGGGGCGTTACAGGTTGCCACTCAAACTAACCTACATCTATGCTTCCTTAAAAGTATTCAATAATATAGACATGGGAAACATGAGTGACTTCTTTCTCTCATATCTCTTCCTAAGAAGAATGTACAAATCATTACAGAACATGGAAAGAAGATTTTCTACACTTCAAGAAGATTGATTACATGTTATGATAAACAACACAGGAAGTGTGGAGAGATTTTTTTAGAGTTTCCACTCTTATATCTTCAACTCTATCATCAACATTCATGTGTGGCATCTCCATTTATACAAGTCCTTCTTCATGACCGTTGCCTTTGATCAGATCTCCAAGTGACACGTCTAGATCATCAATTGTGTCTTGGACCGTTAGTCTAGAGAGGTAGGTTGACAGACTTGTCACATCAATTGTAGAAACCATTATAATGTAGAGGTTTATGATGTCCTCTTTCCTTTTACTTTCTGATTGTGGTTTATGAACTCCTCCTTCTAGAAGTTAGGATCATCGATCAATTAGGCAGAATAGATGATGTACCAGTTATAAAATTGGGTTTGATTCGAGATCTGAATTTTGAATTTTCTCTCCATTTCCTTTAGCATTCTGTGCTCCATAGTTAAGTGAGCTTTCTGACATTGTAATCAATCTCTTTGATATTTTTTCAATCTTCCAGTCTTTAATCTTGGCTGTTTGATGTAGTTCAATTTGCGATTATGATGATTGTTGACTGAGTAACACGTTACTTCTAGAGTTGGCATGATTTCCTCATTCTTTAGTTTACTTTCTAAAGTCCTATGTTACTTTTTGAAGATCGTTTCCTTAGGCTTCTTGCTTTTGTATTGATCAGTCTTCATTCCTTGATGCATATGAATGTTCTTTACATGATAAAATATTCACTTCATTTAAGCTTATTTTCTTCCCTCGAGATAAAACATATTTACACATGGAAAGTGAAATTATTCTCGCTTAAGTCCATGCAATACACTTTGGAATTCTACCTGTTAAGTTTAGTCAAGAAACTCAAGGTAGCCATTAGTCATTCTTCAAAGTATTTTCTTTAAATTGACTTTGTTGTCATTCAAAATGATAAAGCTCATACTTTCTGGAGGGTTTTGGAGTTTACAATCTCTCCCTTTTTGATAATGACAAACCAATTTAAAGAAAATATTTTGAAGAGAGGTTGAAAGAAATAAGACAAAATATAAGTTGATAAATTGCATTTTCTTTCAACACACCATGATTCTTAAATTTTAGTAAGTTCTATTTTTAAGGCATGACTAGATATGTTCAAGAGAATTTTGAAGCCTGAAGTTGACTTAAATTAAAGCTGTTTGTCCATGATGATATTTTTTTTATTTAAATTAGAAAGCTTCTTTAGTTTGTATCACTAAGATGCTAAAGCAAATGTCATCGTTTTAGTTCAATTATACCAATCAGCTTGATTTTAGTCATAAAATGACTTTCCAACATTTAAGTGTGCTTGAATAAATAAATAAGTAATATTTGTGATATTATTTCTTGATAGAAAATCTTATTCAACACTTTCTTTTCTTATGCTCTCTTTTTAGTAAAGAAATTTGATGCTCAAGGATGTACATGTATATGAATGATAAAATCTTTTGAGCATGTTATGAGAAAAGCTTTAAGAGATACAAATGAAGTTTTTGATGCTTAAAGAAGCCTTGATATAAATGATATTGGTGAATTACATGACGAGGTTTCTGAAGCTTAATCAGGGATATAACCCAGCTTTATTAAAGTATTAAGTGCTTGTGAGCTTATTTTCGTGAGCTAGAAAACTTTATAAGTATCAGATGATGAAACAAATTGTGAAATTTTTTCTCAAAATAATTTTTGCTTGTTGATACATATTGAATCAGAACATAATGCATTGTTGGTCAATTTGACTCAACAAATTTGAGATGATTCTTAGATCAACTTTTCCAATCATAGTTGAATTAGAGACATTTTAAAAGCAGTTTCTAAAAGCCCTCAGAAACCGTTTACAACTAAGTTTGATTAGATTACGACAGAGCAACTCATATATGTATAAATGATAATATGTTTTATAATGATAGGCATTTTAAGCAGTCTTATACATATCTACACACATCAATAAAGTTCAAGTATCCAGATATTAGCATAAAGAATTTGCACTTCTTAAGGATACTTGCTGAAGCTAATCAAGGATAAGTGTGTGCTAATTTCTCTCGCATGTTAATGATTAATCAATTCAGAGTAAGTGCTTGAGAGAACAGAAGCATACATAGACAAGTCATGATATATGATTAGCTAAGCATGGTAGGTTAGGCATTGATATATATCAGAGCTTAAGAATGATCATATAAAAACGTAAACCAAGCATAAACATGATAGACATGGTAAATTTTATAATTCAAGCAATAAATTCAATCGATAGATTGTCATATTGTAAAGAAAATTAAAGCAAAAGCATGTTTTTGAAAATAAAAAATGCATGCTAAAAAAATTCTCTGAGCTCCTCCTCAACATGATCTCCCCCTAAATTCCACACTCCTCCGCCTAAGTTTCGTAGCACATGATTGTCTTTGTCCCTTTTTCCCCCTTTTGGCATCATAAAAAAAAAATTGTGTAGGAGAGAAATGGAAGTATAATCTCCAACCTTTTTGTCTTAGCTCTTGTAAGATTTCTTGATTAGTCTGATGAATCTAAAGTTACAGTTCTTCATTTTGTCTAAGCTGTGCCCCTTGCTCTATGATTTTTGCCTCAACTCTGTCTTATCTAGAGGCAACTTCCCTTAAATGCCTTAATATGATTTGATTGAATTGATAACTTGAGGGAGGCTCATCTGAGGCTGGAGGAGACAAGTTAATGGGTGCTGACACTTAAGCGGCTCTAGGAAAAGGCTCAGGAATGTTAAGGGGTATAGTGTCCTTAGTCTTAGGTGTTTCCTCCTGCGTATTATTTTGTGTCCTAGCATGAGGTGAGGAAGATGGTAGATTAGTAGCAGGAGAAGAGGTAGACTCAGGAATAAGGGCAGCAGTAGTTTCAGGTTTTTGAGCCAAGAAAAAAGTAGTGTTTTCACCATCCAAATAAGTACTAGCTTATGATGATTTGTCTCTTTCTTCTTCTTCCTTTTGAACAATGTGAATAGAAGGAAGAGGTTGAGGCACCATAAGAATATCAGTAGTCTCAGGCCTAAGGTTATCTTCATCTAGCTTTTCAATTATTGGCTCTATGGAGGAAGTCCCAGCAGTGAGCTCAGATCTGACCATCCCACTTATTCTAGCATTTTCACTTCTTAGCAAGCTTTCTTATTCTTCTTCTTCTTTAGATGATGATACTTTGGTTGGTTATTCTTCTTCTATTTCTTCTTTTTCATCTTCAGAGTAATTGAGAACAAGTCAATATCCTACTTCTTCATACTTCTTGACTTCCTTCTATAGAATAGAGATTTTGAACTCATGGATGAGCATTTTCTTGCATTTGAGTCAAATGTCTTTTCTACTAATAATTTTTACTGGTTTGGTTGTTGTTTGAGTTTCTTAAGCTCTCAGTTCTTGTTTTCTTTTTGTTCATCTTTCATTTTTGTGGAGAATCTGACTTAGTTCCTCTTCCTCTAAGTTCTCAATCTCGTTTTCTAGAAAGATTATTTTCCTTTTTTCCTTTAGCTTCTTCTTGCTGAGACTTTTCCTTCAAAAATGCTTTTTTGACTTGGTCTCCCCTTGTCCAAGGGCTTCACCGTATTGGCTCAGAAGTTGAAACATTAACTTTTTTTCTTGAAGTTCTGAATGATGAGGGCATGAAAATTATTCCTTCAACATACATATATTTTTCAGTGATAAGTGGAAGACCCATATTCTGAAAGAGTGTTGTTAGCAACATGCAGTATAGAACAATGGCAATTGTTTGCTTCTCTTTTATGGTAGCACTTAACATATAGTCCAGGATAAGTCTTGGCATATTTATCTTCCTTTTTGCTATAAGACAGTACAAGAGCATGCAATCCGTGCCTACTACTGCATCTGTGCTTCTTACTGTATTACTTTTCTAGCCTCAGCACTTAACATGGCAGTGGAAATTTCATTTGACTTGTGAAGAATGGAATCAGTTAGATACCTTGAAATGTCTGCTTCATTAATTCCCAAAGAATGAGTCCAACCAGGAGTTGAACTGCAGACCAGTCCATCGTTTGGTGCTTTAATGATTTTGGATAGTCTTGAAGGAGTGATCTTGATGGTACAATCCCTAATTATAGTATTCAGGGAAGATGCTAAGTTTCCTTCTAGTTGAGAATAGGAGGTAGTAACTATCCTTTGATAAACTCATTCACTTATCTCCATATATTCTTACCATTTTTGAAATGTGAATACTTCGTTGAGAATTGATATTTCTTCAAGAAGATATCTACGTAGGGTTTTTCCTGGAACCATTTTTCTCGAAGCAAAGTTCTTTTCATAATGATCTTGCATATGTGGATCATCATACATATGGAAAGAAGTTCCTTCTTCAGTAGAAGAATCATGTTTCTTACTTTCGACCATATTGTATGAAGGAAAAATGAGGAAAGATTAAGTCTTGCAAGGATTTTGAAAGGAGAGAAAAGAAAACGGATTGGGAAGAAGTGAGAGACTTTTAGAAGGCAATAAGCAATTTTCAGTGAGATATGAATCGATACGGAAAGCGTATAGAAGAAGATAGATGGAACGAGTGATGCAGAAAGTTAATTAAGTGATGGCACATAACTAATCAAGGAAGAGAGAGAAACCTTTTTTCACCATAAGAAGAATTATCTTGCTCTTTTTACTTGTTTCAAATGAAATAGTTCCCAACTCTTGAAATTCACTTTCTAAAGGGTTCTTATTTGAGCCTTCCTTCTTGTAACGCCCCGATTTTCGCCCCTGAGGTCATTTTCAGCCCGGAATTCTAGGAAAGCCGGCAGTACTCAAAGGGCAAACTCAATGTTGGAAGGGGATTAGATGACTTGTATATCTTTCCGGGATCGAAAATCTCCTTTTTCGAGTTTTCGGGTCAAAATGACCACGGTGTTTTGCCTGTTTGCAAGTGTTGGATGAACCCGAAACTTCTCTAGATGGTTTTAAAAGGCATTTTTATGTAGACTGTAACTTTGATTTTGGTCCCGGAGGTCCCGGGAGAAATTAGTACAAAATTACGGTTTTGCCCCTAGTTTCGTGTTTTTACGCTTAATCGCTTGATTAAGCAAACCTAAGCAATATTAGGCTTTAATCAAAGGTTAATTAATTTCCATAATTAATCTTGAGTCAAAATAATTTATTAAAGTTGATTAGAACCTAAAAGTGCTTACTTACAACTTAAAATCCTATTTTAAATTCAAGACTCCTAGTCATGGAATTTTGAATAATGTTTTCTCTTTCCAATTCCTTAAATCATGGAATTGTGTTACACATTGTTTATTCACAAATGAGTTTTTAATTATTTAATGATGTATGAGCACTCCTAATCTTGTCATAAAATCCTTAAATCACATTCTTAGTCACCTAAACTTAAGCTTAATTATTCCTAACCTTGTACCTAAGTTAACCTACACTTAAACCTATCATTAACACACAATTAGATGATCAAATCTCACCTTCTCTCTGTTGTCCCTGGTCTGGCCGAACACTCCCTCCCTCCATATGCATCACATGTTCAAATTTTCAACACTCCAAAGCCATACCTCAAGTCACATAAACCATGCCTTGTCAAATTTTCAATCAAGCTTGATTTTCCAAATGAATAACTAATTAAAATAACCCATTTTCCTCAATTATGTGTGGCTGAAAAACTTCCAGCCATGTCTCACTTCTAGAAGGATTATTTCTTTCAAAATTAAAAGAAAAGCTCACTCAAATCATCATACTTGAAGCCATACCTCTCATACTTTCAAACTATGCTTGAATGACCTTGTGTAAGAGATATTTTCTCTTCCTTCTTCCCCCTCAGTGCTACGGCCAAGGATTCCTCTTAGAGGGCCTCAATGTTTTGTTTTTCTATAAATAGGTGCCTTAGATGAACTTGTGTCACTTTTAGTCTTTTGCTAAGTTTCAAGTTTCTAAGCTTTCTTGAGTTTCCTTTCTTTTTCTCTCTAAGTTTCAAGAGAGTTTCTTCTTGTTCTTCATCTTCATCTTCATCCTCTCTTCATCTCCTCATCATCTCTCAACCTTCAAACACCACCCCATAGCCTTGAACCATCATCAAACCTCTCAAACACCACACCTCAAACACAACCTCACTTGAAACACAACTCCAACCTTCTTGTTCTTCCTTGGCCGAAACCATCTAGCCCCAAGGAGGAACTCATCATCTTGTTTTCCTTTTCAAAATTTCAAGCTTTTTGCCTCCACTCTAGGTAGGAGTGTTTTTCTACACTTTGTTTCTTGAAAAATGAGTTTCTTTAGCTTTCTCTTGGATTTTCTTTTGAAACTTTCTTTGTTTCTTTTTCTTTGAATATTCGACCTCTTGGCCTTGAGGAGTATATGATAGCTTAATGATGAGAGCTCCTAGATGATGACTATGTGTTCATCTCAAAGGAACCTCTAGAGCTTGAGTTTTTGTTTTCTCTAAATTTCATCTTTATTATCTAGCTCAAAAGGATTTTTGTTCAAGAACACCTTTATTTTCCTTGCTATTTTGGTTTCGGTTTTTCTTGCTTCCTTTCCTTTAATATTTCGGTTTTGGTCCTTTGATCTTTGAGGTTTTGTTTTGTTTGGAAAGTTTATTTATTTTGAGCTTTATGATGATGTTCAAGAACCTCATAGTTCCTTTGAGAACTTGGTTCAAGAACTCTAAAGCTCTCTTTGTGATGAGATGAGTGTTGGGTTGTTATATGTTAAAGTCTTGTATGAGCTCTAGCTAACCTTAAAATGAACCTTGCATCATGTTTACTTTTATGCTTTGCACATCATATTTACTTTCCTTGCTATCACTAAGCATTAAGATAATGAATGAACTTGCATTATCATATTTATATTTCAAGCTATGCATTACCATGTTTATATTTCAAGTTCTCACCTAAATATCAAAGATAATAATATGTTGCATCTCATATTTATTTTATGCTCTCACTTTACTTTCTAATGAAAGCTAAAACAAGTGCATAAGCATATTTATCTTTATGTCATCACTTAAATGAACCTAGAGCTCAAAAACTTGCCCATTGTTGTCTCAAACAAAGGCTTGAAAATATTTATTTCATTGGCTAGAGCATTCGGCCTTTAAGGGGTTTATTTGTTTGCAAGTGTTGAAAACTATGTTTCATAATTTTTCTAAGCTTTTATGAGTTTAAGGAATGCATAGAACTAAGTTTTATGAATTTAGGACCTCTTGAGACAAATTTGATTTAGCTACTGCCCTCATAAATATTTTTATGATTTTAGATGATAAAAATGTTTATAAATGAGTTTTGAAAGTTTTAAAAAGGTTCCAAGAGAAATTAGTATTTTATGTGCTTTAGAAATTGTGTTTGATGCCTTTGTATGGAGATGTTGGTTCGGTTCTGCCTTGCCTTGTATGACCACTGTATGAGCTATTTTAATGATGATAATATGCTTATTTTTGAGAATAATTAATGTTAAAACTCATATGTGAAAGATAAGACAAGTTAGAAACTAGAAAAGAATTAATTTGAGAGTTTTAGATCCCTTAATATTTGAATTTTCTGGATTCTGTCCAGCAAGGTTTAGTAATGCTAATCATGGATTTAAATCAGTTTAAATGTGTAGGAATGACTCATAAAAGGTTTAGGACTTGATCTTGATGCCTTAGGAGCAAACCAGACTTAGAAAGGGTCATTGTTGTGACTCCTAGGTACCCGTAAAGTTAGGATTATGAATTCTGCATCCTTGAGGTTTAGAGATGTTCTTGACCATAGTGTGAGGTGAGAAATACTTAGTTATAACCTTATAAGTTCTCAAGAGATTAGGTTTGATGATGTATAACTTAGAAAGTGAGTTAAGGATCTTAAGGGTCAATGCATAAGACACTAAGAAGTTGTTAATGCCATGATGTGTTATATGATGCAATGATATGATGAGATGTGCTTGATGCATGAGAAAATGATTGATGAAAATGTTAAAGTTTATCATAGCATGAGATTTCATGAGAACATGTTGTGTGAATTAGCTTGTGGCAGTTTGAAGGAAATTCGGTTTAACAGTTGTTATGCTGCCGAATTTTCGTCAAACCTAAAAGGGTTGAGAAATGTTTAAAAAGTACCATATGAGTTGAAAACCCTGGGTGACACCGGTTCGGCCGAGTACCCCCAGGAGATTTTTATGTGACAAAGCACTGAGACGTGCTTCCCTGGGTGACATCGGTTCGGCCGAGCACCCCTAGGGGAGACAAATCCATGAGTGTATGAGTAGATGCAGCCTACCAAAGAGGACAAATTGTTGTGGCTTAATGCCCGCAAAGCATTTCAAAGAGGGTATATCCTAAGAGAGGTGATCCTTGCCCCCTACCCGCATTTCAAGTAGTCGGGATTATTTTATTATGTTTCGCTTATTCAAATAATAAGCAAGAGCTAGTGACGACTAGCTGAGGTATGAGCTCATAACCTAGTTATTTTTAGGGTGGCTTATTATGCTAAAGTACCATGATTGATGTCACGAAGTTGAGAAATGATTCACTTGAAAGTTATATGCCCTTATGCGACATGGTTTATGTTTATGTGCTTTGATGTGTTGTTTTATATGCTCGAGTATTGACATGCATCCATGATATGATACGTTGTATTCATAATGTCAAGATGCATGCTAAAAGGAATGGACCTTGGATAATTAGTTTTGGAAAACCCTAAATTAAATCTTATATGCATGATCACTGTTTTATAATTAAACCCAAGGTTCCTGAGGATGTGAATAATGTAACCCTAGGATAGGAGAATCCTACTGAGATGCTTTAGCAGGAATTCTTACTCTTCTCTCTTCTTTCTTCCGTCACATCTTCAGAGACCGATGGCGACGTTCGTACTTTTCATTGACACGCCAGTTTAGGAGGTGCACTACGACTCGGACCACCATTCATATCATTTTGAGGGTCGTTGTGCCGTCCGTGTTTTTATGTACATGGGACGACCTTTCGCTTATCCGGTTTCGAGCTACCAGTTAACTCCTACTGCCCCATTTGGTGGTGACGACATGATCTTCGAGCGCACTCGCCCGCGTGATGAGCAGCTACGCCATGCCCGCACCTCTGCCTCAGCTGTCCATGACTACCCGGAGTACGTGCCTCGTTCGAGGAGGTTCGAGACTGATCTATCTGAGGATTCATCGATGCATGTCCCTTCGGAGGGCTCTGCTCCCTTTTCCTAGTTCCGGCACGAGGGGAGCGAGGAGACCGTGAGGCAGCCGCGCTTGGCGAGGAGAGCCGAGATGTGCCCGCATCGATGAGCTCACATCCAGCCACCACGAGTTCCCTTCACACTCCATTGGCCCATTCAGCATGAGATAAAACGGTTCCCCGGTTACCTGCCCCCATCACCCGAGGACCCCCGTCGTCACTAGACTCCGATGGAGAGCTTTGCGAGTACCCGAGCCTTTATGGAGATCTTCCCTTCAGCAGTACCTTTTGGGAGGGGTTGTAGATTATACTCGTAGATCAGTAGAAGGGTAGCATTTTGGGTTTATCTTCTTGTCGTAACATGTACTTTGTATTTCCTTGTTTCTGTTATATTTTATTTCCGTTGTACTACAAGCTTTGCCCATCTCCAAGAGGGCATGACTACTTATGTCCTCGAAACTAAGTTATTAATGGAATGTTTCCTTTGTGATCATGATTGTTGTTCTTTGGATATATGCTTTACTCTATGATTTCTAATGATTGTCACGAGTGCTTTACATTTCTGTCGTTTGACTAGTTAAGTTCGCGGCTCTCACTTTGATTTATGTTTTCAAAAAAAAATTTACCCATAATTTCCGCTAAGTATTTTATTAAAATGATGAGACTAAGGAGTAATAGCCTAATGTTTAACCTAATGTATTCTAGAGAGTTGGGTTAAAAATTAGGGTGTTACACTTCTCACTTTCTTGAACAATGACTATTTTACCTTTTTCCTGATCATCTTCTATTAGCAAGCTAATATCTTCTGAGCTTATTAACTAATGGCCTTGCTATAATTTTTAGACGAAGATTTTGAAGAGGGAGTACCTAGAGATGTTATGCAGAATTTTAATTTTAAATCACAAAAAAAAAGAATGTATCAGATATTGTTCATATTTAGCATTGATAGATATATTTCATATGATATCCTTTCTCAATTTTTCTTTAAAGCAAGGTTAATTAGAGATGCATATGAAGAAGAAAAAAATTGAAGAAGAGTTTTCTACTTAGAGATTGATGTCATTGACACACAAAAATTAGAGATTTTGGAATTCCTCTTATGAAGATTTTCTGGATGGTACCTTATCCACAGCATCTAGGTGTGTTAGGTTGCATTAATTCTTCATTTTCTCATTAGGTATCAGAGATATGTTCTTTTCTTTGCATAGTCAAAAGTCTTGAGTATCTTTGGAGAATGCTAGCATTCTAGCATCTCTTAGTTCCAAATGGCTTGTCATTTTGAGCTAATGATGACTTCCTTTTTCTTCAAGTATTTGAATTTTGCATATTCTTGTCTTGTTTATGCTTTTGTAACAAGGTATTCACTTGACTTTGATTGAACAAAGCTTCTGTAATTCATGTAGGCACAATGGTGGAGATGGAAGTATGTTTTGACATATTTCTTTTGAAATTTTCATGTTTCCTAAAACTTTTTAGATTGCTATTCCTTTTGTTCAGAAATATTTTTTTGATCTTCTTTTGGAGTCTTTAGCATACTTTATGAGGTATCTAAGTCATGACGTTTTACTTTCTAAAGGTCTGACTTCCATCTATTTGCTAATAGGAATTTTCTTTAGACTCTTTTTCCTTAAGACTTAGCAAAAATAATTCTTGAATACTTTTTATCATCAAATTTAAGCCATTTGGATATCTTAAATGCCCAGCCTGTGATTTTCCATTTGAGCCTTGTCATGACTTAGTGACTCATTTCCTTCATCTTCAGAATTGGTCTCTTTAGGATTTCTTGTTGCTCCTTTGAGATTCATCAACTTATTGACAAAGTATAATTAGATCCAAGAGCATCATCTGAGAGAAAAATGGTCAGTTGGCGGAGATCTTTTGCTTTATTCTATCTCTTTGATCTTTATCTTCTGCAATTGTTGGATTACTCAACACCTTAGAGGCCTGGTTCTGATACCACTTGTAGGTATAAGAGTGCATGAGAAGGGTGGGTTGAATCGTGCTTTCTGAAGCTTTTTTACGAATCTGAAACATTTAACACAAAAGATACTATCAAGCATAAAGCTTGAAGTGCAGCAGAATAATGGTTAAATGTTTCAGAAAGTTGCTTTCTGAAGCTTAATAATAATAATGCAACTTTAATGAAATTGAATTAATAATTAACATAAAGTACTAGCACAAAAATAAAAGGTCAGGGAAGAGAGAATTGACACAAGTATTTTTGTACTGGTTTGGCCAACCTGCCTATATCCAATACTCAACACATGTTGAGATTTCATTAAGAACAACTTTCTCAACTTGAGAAAGCAAATTGGAAAGTCTTTACATTAACCTTCCCAAGCTCTCACAGTGAATAGTGAATGACCCCAACTATCACAAACTGAGTAATTCTGAACCAACCTCTCTAAGCTGTACCGAGTAGTTCATAACCAGCCTCTCCAAGCTGAACCAAGCAATTCTGAACCAACCTCTCTAAGCTGAATCGTGATGAGCAGATACCTCTACCACCATGTTGCAAGTAGTTTTACCTCAGCCTCTCTAAGCTATGTTTCACTTTGATCACTAACAAATTAAAGTTACAAAGGTTATTTGTTTAGGTTGCCACTCAAACTAACCTACACCTATGCTTCCTTAAAAGCATTCAATATTATAGACCTGGGAAATATGAACGACTTCTTTCTCACATCTTTTCCTAAGAAGAGTATACACATCATTACAAAACATGGAAAAAAGATTTTCTACAGTTCAAGAAGATTGATTACATGTTATGATGAACAACGCAGGAAATGTGGAGAGATTTTTCTAGAGTTTCCACTCTTATGTTTTCAACTCTCTCATCAACATTCATGCGTGCCATCTTCATTTATACAAGTCCTTCTTCATGACTTTCCTTTAATCAGATCTCTAAGCGGCATATGTAGATCATTAGTTATGTCTTAGAATGTTAGTCTAGAGAGGTAGGCTGATAGACTTGTCACATCATTGCAGAAGCCGTTATATTGTAGAGGTTCTAATGTCTTCTTCTTTTTTCTTTCTAATCCTAGTTTCTGAACTCTTTCTTCTAGAAGCTAGGATCATAGATCAATTAGGTAGAAGAGATAATGTACCAGTTATAAAACTGGGTTTGATTCAAGATTTGAATTTCAAATTTTCCCTCCATTTCTTTTAGTGTTATGTGCTCCACAGTTAAGTGAGCTTTCTAACATCGTAATTAATCTCTTTGATCTTTCTTCGTTCTTCCAGTCTTCAATCTTGGCTGTTTGATGTAGTTCAATTTGCGATTATGATAATTGTTAACTGAGTAACACGTTACTTCCAGAGTTGGCATGATTTCCTCATTCTTTAGTGTACTTTCTAAAGTCCTATGTTACTTTTTGAAGATCGTTTCCTTGGGCTTCTTCTATTGTATTGATTAGTCTTTATTCCTTTATGCATATGAATGTTCTTTACGCAATATAATATTCACTTCATTTAGGTTCATTATCTTCCCTCGAGATAAAACATGTTTACACATGGAAAGTGAAATTATTCTCGCTTAAGTTCATGCAATGCACTTTGGAATTCTACTTGTTAAGCTTAGTCAAGAAACTCAAGGTAGCCATTAGTCATTCTTCAAAGTATTTTCTTTAAATTGGCTTTGTTATCATTTAAAATGATAAAGCCCATACTTTCTGAAGGGCTCTGGAGTTTACATACATATCTTACGAATTGAGGAAAATAAAATCAACAATAAGAAACCAAGACACGGGTCTTCAGAAAGTAGCACTAGACATGAAAAAGTACACTCAGAATGAAGATATGAAGCCGACCCTGATAAAAATGTGTTACACAACCTTCAATCATGATGATCGCAATACTTTCAACATCAATAAGGCTTTGATTGAAGATCAAAAGACCAAAGAATTATCAAGGAACTGATACTGCATATTACAAAGCTCATTTCACTGTGAAAGCTAAACCTTCCTAGAAAAGGAGGAAAATTTGAATTTTTGAAATCCAAATTTCAAGTCTAACTTAGTTTTAAACTGAAGTGTCATTTCTTCTACTACTTGGTCAACCACTCCAGGTTCTAGAAGGAAGAATTCAGAAACCATATTCAAAAAGTAAAAAAATAGTTTCTAAAGGGTCATCAGTAACCTCAACTTTACAATGGCTTTTCGCAAAAGGCTTTGACACTAGACGAGCCACTCTTCTAAATTACATTTCCAAGACACAGATAGATGATCAGAATGTGTCACTTGGGCAACAGATCAAAGGCAACAATCATGAAGGAAGACCTCTATAAATAGAAATGCTGTGCTGAAAAGAAAAATATGACTGATGATACGCAAGAGTGAAAACTCTGTGGAAATCTCTGCTCACATCATGCAAGGTTCTTTACTCTTAGTAGTCAGTTTCCTTGAATGTGAAAATATTCTTTCTATGTTCCTCAACAGTCTATATTTTCTTCTATGGAAGAATTGTAACACCCTAATAGAACCTCACTGTGCTTAAGTTCACATTTGGATTCTATTAGTTGTCACTTATGCCTTGTATTAATTTTCTTTTGAAATTAACTTAGAAAAATAATGGAAGTTTTTTTTCTTCTTTAAATAAATTAATTTTTTTGAAAACTTAAGCCTGTAACGAGAAGTGAAATACATAGCGCTTTTATAGATAATAATCAAGTTACGTTGCGCACTTAATTAAATAAGCGGAATAAAAGACTAAGTGTAGAACAATTATCACATAAACTGGAATATAATCACTTAATACATAAGTCACAACAGGGCATATATCATACTGATAAGTTATTAAAAATAACAATATAAGTTCTACTATTACTAATTGTTTCTCACAAACTATAATGTAACTAAAGCTCGGAATGCTCCTACTTGAACGGTTTGAAATCTTCACGTGCTACCTCCTTCCTCAGCTACGGCCTCGTTGCTTTAGGTGGACACGTCTGTCTCTGGTAACGACAACGGAAAATAAACATAGGAGTGAGAAATACATGATTTCTCAAGAGGAGTTCCTACTTGTACTAAAAGTGTCATCGTTGTCGTCCCAGTCACATCGGGCTTATTATACAAAGGTGAACAGGTAAGGAATCAAATATCAATTTTTCACAAACGTGATTAGTCAAGTGCAGTTACTTTTAAACTAATCTTGAACATTAGCGAAATATTCATTCAAGATTTCATCAAGCATACATATAAGCATATCATGTAAAACCACTAATAAGCGGTAATCATTTAGGAGCTGCATGCATTTCATGACTACTCATCCTCAACATTCACTTGTTTAGTGATCATCATCTTTCATTTATTTCATCAACATATTTCTTAATTACTCACGGGATGAATGCATCAATGCCTTAGACCACCCTAAAAGGGTAATGAGCTCATACCATGGCCGTCGCCATAACCTATTTGGTTTTCATTCCGTTGCCGTGATCTCAACGGTTTAGGGGTTAAGCCGTGAGTTTAGCTCAAGTCCACTTTTCCAGACTTTCATTGCTACTTTTTCAAACTTTACTTTTATTATTTCCTTTGAAAATGAATGTATGCATATCATCATGTAATCACAATAAATCATGGGCAATCAATCATTCATCTTCATCATTTCATAACTCATCACCATACGTTCACTTTACTATAATTCACTTCATGAAACATGGATAATATCATGTAAATCTCATAGTAAACATTTTCATAAATGATTCATTTTAAGCAACCAAAGTTATCAAGTTGAGTTCCTAGTGTTCCTAAGAGGTAATGGATGTCTTAGTATTATCTTTTTCTCTTAGTGTTCTTTGTACTCTTAGAATTCCATTAATACATTAATGCATTTCAAAATATTATTATAGGTTCTTTATATATTCTTATTATGGTTTTCGTATAACTCTTGAAGATTATTATTCTACTTAAATTCTTAAAATTATCTTTTTACAAGACTTGATTCTTTTATTTATAGTTTTGATATCTTTTAGAAGAAAGTTTATAATTCTCTGTATACTTGTTATCTCAGCTTAGTAAAGGTAGTTCCAAATTCCTAACTCATCAAATTTTAGCATTTACATCTTTGGAATAGTGTAAATCCATTGTAAACCATGCATAGGAGGGTTCCAGTGAAAGAGAGGTGGGTCACAATGGACATGCTTAAATACCAAGTCTTTCCTTAGCCAGAACCTTTCCAAACTGCACTTTCACAGTACACTATCCCAAAAGTTATTTCTCATTCTGTATTTACGTGGTACAAAGCTTTATACATAACATACATGGGTGTATTCCTATATGTGTTAGCTCTCCAACAAAGTTGAAATCAGTCCATTTGCATTTTTCTAGAGTGAGTTACACCTATTTTACTACTACAAGGTCAGATTTAAAGTTTCAGTCTTAGGCTCTACTTTAAAAATTTATATCTTGAGCTAGAAAACTCCGTTTTGGGTGATTCTTTTTGGAGAGTGTTCTATAATGTGTCTAGTTTATAGTAAAATTATTTTAATTTCGATATACTTGATATTTTATGAACAGTAGCTTTCGAAGTACCTGCTGCCAGAAACAACTAGAAATTCCAGCACCTACCATTTTCATGTCTCAAGTTACCTTTATTAAATCAAGTTTCACATACAATATTTTCAAGTTATATTTGAGTTTGATAACATCATAAGGGTACTCATAACAAAATAGAACATGTCATATTTCTAAAAATATATTTTTCAAATAATCATTTAAAACTTTTGACAATAACTCAAACTTGAGGCATTCTATCAAGGTTAGAAGCCAACAATACTTGAACAATTAAAGATGAAGCTCCTACCTCTTGTGTAGGGTCTAAAAAGGGTCCTTCTCTTCTTCCTTAAGCTTTGAACAAGAGTCTTTGGAGTGGATGACCCTCCTTGAATCTTGGCTCTAGAACTCGAATGCTTAAGAAAATATTTCTCACTAGAGTTAAAGATTGTAACTCTTGTGAGGGCTAGTGAAAGTTTGGACTTAGGATTGAAGTGTTTGGATGAAGTTTAGAGGATCAAGAGAAGTTTTTGAAGAACATAAGAAGAATGATAGAATAAGAAAGAAAGAACACTTAGGGAGTTTCTGAATTGAAGAGAGTTTGAGGAGTATTTATAGTGGAAAGATTAGAGAAAAAACAGAAGAAGGAAAGCACTTGGAGCATGATTTATGGAAACATGTTGGCTGAATTTTGGGATGAAAATGCTCCTTGTTTTGTGCAAACATGTTTCCATGTTTTGTGCAAACACGTTTCCATGTTTTGTGCAAACACGTTTCCATGTTTTATGCAAACATGTTGGATGAAAATGCTCCATGTTTTATGCAAACATGTTTCCATGTTTTGTGCAAAGATGTTAGTGGATATTTTTGTAATTAGACAATGATAGTGGTATTCTTGTAATTCCATTCATAGAGTAAGGGTATCTTTGTCATTTAATAAGGCAAGGGTAGTTTGGTAATTTCCTTTACATAGCAAGGGCATTTTCGTAATTTCCACTAAGTGATGGCATTTTCGTAATTCTTTGCATTTTTCTCTAGACATACTTAAGTAGACTATTTGTTGTGTTTCATAACATTTGTCTAGATTCTCTTGGTTTTGCTATCGCTAATTAATATTTATCTTAGTTATAAATTTGGGGATGTTACATTTCTCCCCTCCTTATTAAAACTTTTGCCCTCAAAATTTGATACCTGTGAATAGGTTCGGAAATTCTTTTCGCATATCTTCCTCGAGCTCCCATGTGTGCTCTTCCATTCCATCTTGTCCCCAGGCTACTCGGACCAGAGATACAGATTTGTTTCTCAGCTGCTTCATGCCATGATCCACGATCCTCATCGGTGGTAATTCAAAAGTTAAGTCATCTTTTAATTGTATAGTTTCTGGCTCAAACACATGACTGGGGTCTGACTGATACTTTCTCAATTGGGACACATGAAAAACATTGTGTAGGTTAGACAAATTTGGAGGTAATGCAATTTGGTAGGCGGAGGGACCTACCTTTTTGAGGATTTGGAAGGGTCCTAAGAATCTAGGGCTTAGCTTTTTGACTTTCATTGCACGACCTATACCTGTGGTAGGAGTAATTCGCAAGAATATGTGTTCTCCTTCTTGAAATTCGAGAGGTTTCCTTCTCTTGTCAGCATAGCTCTTCTGCTTACTCTGAGCAGTGAGGATTCTTTCCCTAATTTTCCTTATTTGTTTGGTTGTCTCTTCAGGGCCCAAAATGCTTTGCTCTCCCGGGTCACACCAACAAAGTGGTGATTGACACTTTCTACCATACAAAGCCTCATAAGGTGCCATCCCAATGCTAGTGTGGTAACTATTATTATATGCAAACTCAATCAATGGAAGCCGTTTGTCCCAACTTTTGGTCGGTCTAAGACACATGCTCTTAGCATATCCTCAAGGGTTTGAATTGTTCTTTACGATTGTCCATCAGTCTGAGGGTGATAGGCAGTGCTTAGACACAACTTTGAACCAAATGCCTTTTGCAAAGCTCCCCAAAATCTTGAGGTGAACCTTGGATCCCTATCTGAGACAATGGTTTTGGGTACTCCATGGAGCCTTATTATCTCTTGGATGTATAGCTGAGCTAACTTTTCCAAAGGGTAATTTGCTCGAATGGGTAAAAAGTGAGCAGATTTGGTCAATCTATCTACAATTACCCATATGGAGTCATGTCTGGTAGGCGTTCTTGGCAATCCCATCACGAAATCCATGGATATTCCTTCCCACTTCCATTCGGGGATTTCGAGAGGTTGTAGCACTCCGGAGGGTTTTTGATGCTCTATCTTCACTTTTTGACATACCAAACATTTTTGCACTATATTTGCTATATCTGCTTTCATCTTTGGCCACCAGTACATCTTTTTTAGGTCATGGTACATCTTGGTTATACCGGGGTGTACACTAAATTGACTCTTGTGGGCTTCTTCCAAAATGTTAGCTCTCAGTCATTCTTTTGCAGGTACACAGATTCTCCCTTGGTATCTCCACACTCCTTCCTTATCCTGGACAAACTCTTTCAACTTTCCTGCTTCGACAAGGGTTAAGGTTCTAAGGAAATCCTCATCTTCCCTTTGGGCTTGAATTATTTGATCCTTAAAGCTACTAGTTACACTTAGTTGGCTTAACCGAATTTGTTCTGAAGTCCCCCTATATCCTAAGTTGAGGTTCCTAAAATCTTCTATCAGCTCATTTTCTTTCACCATGAGCCAAGCAAAGATGCAAGGACTTACGACTCAAAGCTGCCTGCTACCACATTTGCCTTTCCTGGGTGGTAGTTCAACCCAAAGTCATAGTCCTTGAGAAACTCCATCCAACGCCTTTGTCTCATATTGAGTTCCTTTTGGTTGAAGAGGTATTTCAGACTTTTGTGGTCAGAAAATACTTCAAACCTTACACCATAAAGATGATGTCTCTAGATTTTTAAGGCAAAGACAATAGCTGCTAGCTCTAAGTCATGGGTTGGGTAATTTACTTCATGGGGTTTGAGCTGTCTAGAGGCATAGGCTACTACATTCCTATTTTGCATCAAAACACATCCTAGTCCTCTTCCCGAGGCATCACAATACACCTCAAATTTTTCTTTTGGGTCAAGTAGGATTAGGACAGGGGTAGTGGTCAACTTCTTTTTTAGTTCTTGGAAACTCTCTTCACATTCTGGGCTCCATATAAAAGCTGAATTCTTCCTTGTTAGCTTGGTGAGGGGTAAGGCAATTTGGGAAAAACCTCTAATGAACCTTCGGTAGTAACTGCCAGCCCTAGAAAACTCCTAATCTCCTTCACAGTGGTAGGGGTTTCCCATTGTTGCACCGCTTCTATCTTACTTGGGTCTACTGCTATTCCCCCATGTGACACTACATGACCTAAGAACTTAACTTCCTTCGTCCAAAATTCATACTTGGACAACTTTGCATAAAGTTTCTTGTTCCTCAACACCTCCAACACCACTCGTAAGTGTTCTTCGTGCTCTTCTTTAGTTCTAGAGTAAACTAGAATGTCATCGATGAACACTATTACAAACTTGTCCAAGTATGGTCTAAATATCCTATTCATGTAGTCCATAAACACTGCCGGTGCATTGGTTAACCCAAACGACATCACATTAAACTCATAATGTCCATATCTAGTCCTAAAGGCTGTCTTTGGTATGTCCTCCTCCTTCACTCGAATCTGGTGGTATCCTGATCGCAGATCTATCTTGGAAAACACTTGGGCTCCTCTTAATTGGTCCATGAGGTCATCTATTCTAGGCAAAGGGTATTTATTCTTTATGGTCACTTGGTTTAGCTGCCTATAATCCACACATAACCGCAAGCTCCCATCCTTCTTCTTGACAAATAGCACCCGAGCTCCCCATGGTGAAGCACTAGGCCTAATGAATTTCATCTCTAGTAGCGCCTCTAATTGCCTCTTCAATTCGTTAACTCGGCCAATGGCATCCTATAAGGAGCTATAGATATGGGTCCGTTCCTGCACTGCATCTATAGAAAACTCAATCTCCCTTTTGGAGGAAATTCAGGTATGTCATCAGAAAACATCCGAGAATTCCTTTACTACAAGGATCTTTTCTAGAGCTTGCTCCACTTCCCTCTCACTTGTCATCGGAAAACATATCCTTGCTCTTCATTCCTACTATCCCCCATGATAATGGAGTTTAGGTATAGTCGTACCTTTCTATCAAGTTTAGAGGGATTGGGTAAAGATGGTTTGGGAAGAAATACTAGTGACTTATTTGCACAATGTAGTAACACACGGTTAGCCGAAAGCCAATCCATGCCCAAGATTACATCAAAACTAGACAAGGGTAGACAAACTAAATCATGATGAAAAATCCTATCAGCCACCTCAAATTCACAATTTAGGCAGCTTGATCAGTTCTAACAGATTTATAGTGGGTGTAGAGACAACTAAGATGATTTTTAAGTCGATATATACAACCTCAACTTATTAGCACAATCATATGAAATGAATGAATGTGTTGCGCCAGAATCAAACAATACAATTAAGGATTTTCCATTAATTATACACTTACCTTGAATCAGATCATTGGATTTTGAGGGCATCTCAGCAGTGATAGCAAACACGCGTCCCTGTGCCTTAGGCTTGAGTGTAGAGGACTGATTGAACTTTAGGCACCTCTAGAATAGTGTCCTGCTTTGTCCACACCGATAACAAATATTCTTACCAAATCTGCATTCCCCTCCATGTATCTTTCCACAAGTGGCACAAGGGGGTCTACTCATAGGTTCAGGGACAGCAGCCATCCTAGGTCGATTAACAGCTTGTGTCTTAGGTTGATTCATCATAGGGTGTTGGGGTCGTTTCCCTTTAAATCCACCTCCTTGGAAGGGTTTCTTGTGAGGGGGTGGGAACCCTCGGTGATCTTGTTGAGCAGACCTCTTCCTATTCTCTTCAACTCGGTGGGCAACTAGTCAAGCGATTGCAACTCTCAGCCACTTGGCTTTTGCTGACTAAAGATGCATAGTCAGTGACCTCTAGTGGAGCCACAGATGCCAAAATGTCTGGCCTCAAACCACTCTCATATTTCATGCATTTCCAAGCCTCATTGGGATCCCTTTGGTAGCTAGTTGAGTGTTTGATCAGTTCTTCAAACTTAGCTGTGTACTCAGCCACACTTCGATTTCCCTGTGTCAAAGATCGTAAATTCTACTTCCTTTGCCTTCTTAACCGGATCTGGAAAATATTTCTTATGGAATGTAGCATAGAAAACCTCCCACGTAATCTGTATGTCAGCACTTTCAAGCAAGCCCTTTGCACCCTTCCACCACGCGGCTGCCTCCCCTTTCAGCATATAAGTAGATAATGCCACCTTTTGTTCATCAGAGCATTCTTCCACTGAGAAAACCTTTTCCATCTCTTGAATCCATATGTCAGCTATTTCGGGGTTAGTTGTCCCTTTGAATTCTGGAGGTCCAAATTCTCTTGAATTCTGAGAATTTTCCATGTTCTTGGTTCCCAACTGATTCCTCTGACATCCTATTCATCTGCTCCATCATCACTGTTGCTTGTGCTTGCATAGCCCTAGCCATCTCCTGGAGTGCATTTGCTAGTTCATCACGATTACCTCCACCGCGTGCCCCATGCGTACGTCTGTTTGCTGCCATTAGTTCCTAGACACACCAAACAATCCATCGAGTTGATCGTGCTCAATACTATAGCTAAGCATGGTAGTAACTATGGCAGTATCACAAGACGATCATGCATTTCTAAATCCTATATCCCATCATACAGATAAGATTAATAGCATGATATCATAGACAGAAGCATAGTCAGTCCATTCCTCAGGCTTAAATAGGATGAACTGCTCTGATACCATAATGTAACACCCTAATAGAACCCCACTGTGCTTAAGTTCACATTTGGATTCTATTAGTTGTCACTTATGCCTTGTATTAATTTTCTTTTGAAATTAACTTAGAAAAATAATGGAAGTTTTTTTTTTCTTTAAATAAATTAATTATTTGAAAACTTAAGCTCAGAACGAGAAGTGAAATACATAGCGCTTTTATAGATAATAATCAAGTTACGCTATGCACTTAATTAAATAAGCGGAATAAAAGACTAAGTGTAGAACAATTATCACATAAACTGGAATATAATCACTTAATACATAAGTCACAACAGGGCATATATCATAATGATAAGTTATTACAAATAACAATATAAGTTCTACTATTACTAATTGTTTCTCACAAACTATAATGTAACTAAAGCTCGGAATGCTCCTACTTGAACGGTTTGAAATCTTCACGTGCTACCTCCTTCCTCAGCTACGGCCTCATTGCTTTAGGTGGACACGTCTGTCTCTGGTAACGACAACGAAAAATAAACATAGGAGTGAGAAATACATGATTTCTCAGTAGGAGTTCCTACTTGTACTAAAAGTGTCATCGTTGTCGTCCCAGTCACTTCGAGTTTATTATAAAAAGGTGAACAGGTAAGGATTCAATTATCAAATTTTCACAAACGTGATTAGCCGAAGTGCAGTTACTTTTAAACTAATCTTGAACATTAGCAGAAATATTCATTCAGTATTTCATCAAGCATACATATAAGCATATCATGTAAAACCACTAATAAGCAAGAATCATTTAGGAGCTGCATGCATTTCATGACTACTCATCCTCAACATTCACTTGTTTAGTGATCATCATCTTTCATTTATTTCATCAACATATTTCTTAATTACTCACGGGATGAATGCATCAATGCCTTAGACCACCCTAAAAGGGTAATGAGCTCATACCATGGCCGTCGCCATAACCTTCTTGGTTTTCATTCCGTTGCCGTGATCTCAACGGTTTAGGGGGTTAAGCCGTGAGTTTAGCTCAAGTCCACTTTTCTAGACTTTCATTGCTACTTTTTCAAACTTTACTTTTATTATTTCCTTTGAAAATGAATGTATGCATATCATCATGTAATCACAATAAATCATGGGCAATCAATCATTCATCTTCATCATTTCATAACTCATCACCATACGTTCACTTTACTATAATTCACTTCATGAAACATGGATAATATCATGTAAATCTCATAGTAAACATTTTCATAAATGATTCATTTTAAGCAACCAAAGTTATCAAGTTGAGTTCCTAGTGTTCCTAAGAGGTAATGGATGTCTTAGTATTATCTTTTTCTCTTAGTGTTCTTTGTACTCTTAGAATTCCATTAATACATTAATGCATTTCAAAATATTATTATAGGTTCTTTATATATTCTTATTATGGTTTTTGTATAACTCTTGAAGATTATTATTCTACTTAAATTCTTAAAATTATCTTTTTACAAGACTTGATTCTTTTATTTATAGTTTTGATATCTTTTAGAAGAAAGTTTATAATTCTCTGTATACTTGTTATCTCAGCTTAGTAAAGGTAGTTCCAAATTCCTAACTCATCAAATTTTAGCATTTACATCTTTGGAATAGTGTAAATCCATTGTAAACCATGCATAGGAGGGTTCCCAGGAAAGAGAGGTGGGTAACAATGGACATGCTTAAATACCAAGTCTTTCCTTAGCCAGAACCTTTCCAAATTGCACTTTCACAGTACACTATCCCAAACTTTATTTCTCATTCTGTATTTACGTGGTACAAAGCTTTATACATAACATACATGGGTGTATTCCTATATGTGTTAGCTCTCCAACAAAGTTGAAATCAGTCCATTTGCATTTTTCTAGAGTGAGTTACACCTATTTTACTACTACAAGGTCAGATTTAAAGTTTCAGTCTTAGGCTCTACTTTAAAAATTTATATCTTGAGCTAGAAAACTCCGTTTTGGGTGATTCTTTTTGGAGAGTGTTCTATAATGTGTCTAGTTTATAGTAAAATTATTTTAATTTCGATATACTTGATATTTTATGAACAGTAGCTTTCGAAGTACCTGCTGCCAGAAACAACTAGAAATTCCAGCACCTACCATTTTCATGTCTCAAGTTACCTTTATTAAATCAAGTTTCACATACAATCTTTTCAAGTTATATTTGAGTTTGATAACATCATAAGGGTACTCATAACAAAATAGAACATGTCATATTTCTAAAAATATATTTTTCAAATAATCATTTAAAACTTTTGACAATAACTCAAACTTGAGGCATTCTATCAAGGTTAGAAGCCAACAATACTTGAACAATTAAAGATGAAGCTCCTACCTCTTGTGTAGGGTCTAAAGAGGGTCCTTCTCTTCTTCCTTAAGCTTTGAACAAGAGTCTTTGGAGTGGATGACCCTCCTTGAATCTTGGCTCTAGAACTTGAATGCTTAAGAAAATATTTCTCACTAGAGTTAAAGATTGTAACTCTTGTGAGGGCTAGTGAAAGTTTGGACTTAGGATTGAAGTGTTTGGATGAAGTTTAGAGGATCAAGAGAAGTTTTTGAAGAACATAAGAAGAATGATAGAATAAGAAAGAAAGAACACTTAGGGAGTTTCTGAATTGAAGAGAGTTTGAGGAGTATTTATAGTGGAAAGATGAGAGAAAAATCTGAAGAAGGAAAGCACTTGGAGCATGATTTATGGAAACATGTTGGCTGAATTTTGGGATGAAAATGCTCCTTGTTTTGTGCAAACATGTTTCCATGTTTTGTGCAAACACGTTTCCATGTTTTGTGCAAACATGTTGGATGAAAATGCTCCATGTTTTATGCAAACATGTTTCCATGTTTTGTGCAAAGATGTTAGTGGATATTTTTGTAATTAGACAATGATAGTGGTATTCTTGTAATTCCATTCATAGAGTAAGGGTATCTTTGTCATTTAATAAGGCAAGGGTAGTTTGGTAATTTCCTTTACATAGCAAGGGCATTTTCGTAATTTTCACTAAGTGATGGCATTTTCGTAATTCTTTGCATTTTTCTCTAGACATACTTAAGTAGACTATTTGTTGTGTTTCATAACATTTGTCTAGATTCTCTTGGTTTTGCTATCGCTAATTAATATTTATCTTAGTTATAAATTTGGGGATGTTACAAGAATCATCATAATGGAGTCATTCAAGTTATCTTAGGTCATTCATTGTATATTTGTAAGGAAATTTCAGTGTAGGTTAGTTTGAGTGGTAACCCAAACACAAAACCTTTGTATCCTCGATCCAGTAGTCATTGGTGTGAGATTGCTTAGAGAGACTAAAGCAAAACTACTTGTAACATGACAACAAGGTGTTCTTGTTAATCACAGTTTAGCTTGGAGAGGTTGGTGAATAACTACTTGCAATGTGACAGTAGAGGCTGTCTGCTGGTCATGGTTCAGCTTGAAGAAGCTGGTGAATAACTACTTGCAACGTGACAATAGGATTTGTCTAGTGGTCATGGTTCAATTTGGAGAGACTGGTGGAAAACTACTTGCAACGTGAAAGTTGGGGTTGCCTACTGGCCGCGGTTCAGCTTGGAGAAGTTGGTGAATAACTACTTGAAACATGATAGTAGGGGTTGTGTACTGGTCATAGTTTTAGCTTAAAGAGGCTAGTACAAAACTACTCGGTTCAGCTTGAAGAGGCTGGTAAATACCTACTTGGTTTGTTACAATAGGGGCTATCTACTACTCACTAATTAGAGCTTGAGAAAGCTATTGTAAAGACTATCCAATATTTGTTTCTGGGGTTAGGAAATGTTTAGTGAATCTCAATTGAAATGAGTACTGGATGTAAGCAAGTTGGTTGAACTAGTATAAAAACATCTGTGTCATATCTTCTTCTCATTTATTTTTTTTTATTTTCATTGCTTTGTGTTATTATTCAACATCTATGCATAGCTCATTTTTAGTTGTTTTATTACTAACATTATGCTTCAAGAAGTTACTTTCTGAAACATTTAACCTGTTTTTGCATGCACTTCAAACTTAATGCTTGATAGAATATTTCTTAATGTTTTAGTAAAAGAGATAAAGAGAAGTGAAGTATGATTCAACCCCCCTTCTCATATGCTTTTCAACCTACAAGAGGTATTAGAGCTCAACCTCTAAGGGGTTGAGCAGTCCAATGATTGCAAAGGACAAAGTCCTAAGGGCCAAAGGGCACATATATCCACATAGCAAAAGGACATTCCAACAACAGACTACCATTCCTAAATGGTGACCATATTCTAATTGAAGAGATTCCTAGAACCAATAATGCATCTTCAATTTCAAGAGAAGTCCCCAAGAGCAGGCGAATAGATAACTAGAAGCTAGGTTTAGCTAATCTCTAAAGCAAAGGAGATATGGGACAAATGGCATATACTGCATAAAGGTATTAATCAGGTTAAAGAAACTAAGTGAAATGTAATTGGCAAAAGATACTCTAACTTTGAAATGGTTAGAAAAATCTCGAGAAGCCTCCCTGCCAAATGGCTGCCTAAGGTCATAACCATTATCAAGGATAAAGACCTTAAGATTCTCAGTTTGAATGAACTCATTGGTTTTCTCAAAACTCATGAAGAAGTGCTTTCTTAAATACATGGTGAATCCATCAAGAAGAGCAAGTCCATGACCTTGAAGTTGTCTCATCAAAAGCTGAATAAGGCGAAGGCAATGAAAGTTGCTGAAATATCTAATGAAGAGGAAAAATCTAACGATGACACGGAATAAGAAGATGGGGACAAGCTTTCCATGTTAGTAAGGAAGATGTCCAAAGCCTAGAAAGGCAAGTCAAAGAGAAGGAGGGACATTAACCTCAGAAAGGGTAGAAAAGGTAAAGTGAAGCCTGAAAGCGGCACCTGCTACAATTATGTGGAGAAGGGACACCTTAAACCAAAATGTCCTAAACTCAATGGTCCACAGAAGAAGTTCATGCCTTGGAAGAAAGGCATGTTGGCCACCTAAAGTGAATTAAAAGAATAAAAAGAAAGATCAGAAGATCAGAAGGAGCTAAATATTGCAAATCTATGCTTCATGGCAGGCTATTCATCAGAAAGCGTGCCGAATGTCCATCTGATAATGCATGTGAAGCCTGACAACAAGTCATACATGGATAGTGGCTACCCCAAACACATGTTTGGATCTAGAAGTTAGTTTAGAAACGTGCGGCCCAAGAACTCTGGATCTGTAAGGCTTGGTGATGGAGGTTACTCTTATGAGTTTACAAAGTGCACAATAAGAGAACACTATGCTATAAAGAGATAATTCACATCAAGATTAAGGAGCTCATGAAGGACTTTGTGCTGATCTTGAAGAACTGGAAAAAGATCCTGAGAAAATAAGTCTCAAGAAAACTTCTGAAAACAAACAGATGAAAGCATACCTTCAGAAATTAGACTCCAGAATATAGATGCTTCAGAAAGCTTTCTCAGAACTCCAAAGCAATTACAAAAGAAATTCTTTTGAACATAAGAAATTCAATCTAAAGATAAAGGAGAAGCTAAAGAATATCAAAGCCTTAAAGAATGCTAGGGACTTCTTGTTCAAAAGGCGGTATCTCAAAACAAAACTCTCAGAGACATTTTGTATGAGGCATTCTTCCTAGTCACCTTTGTCAGAGGTAGGGCTATTTGGGAGAAACCCTTGATAAATAGTCTATAATAACCAACAAACCCTAAGAAACTTTGAATTTTTGTAACCGTCATTGACCTCTCCCAGTGGCGTACTCCCTCAAATTTGCTTGGGTCTATCGATATTCTTGCTTATGACACTACATATCCTAGATATTTGACTTCTTCCATCTAAAACTCACAATTTGATAGCTTGGTATAGATCTTTTGCTCCCTTAGGATTTGAAGCACTATCCTGAGCTATTTGGCATGCTCTTCTTTGGTCTTCGAGTAGATAAGTATCTCATCTATGAAGACTACTACCAACTTATCCTGGTAAGGTTGAAAAGTCCAATTCATGTAATCCATGAATACAACTGGAGCATTAATTATTCCAAATGACATTACAATATACTCGTAATGTCCATAATGAGTCCTAAAAGCTGTTTTGGGAATATCTTCATTTTGAACTCAAATTTGATGATACTTTAACCTCATATCAATTCTTGAAAACAACATTATCCCTCATAATTGATCCATAAGATCATTAATTCTTGGCAAGGGATATTTATTCTTTGTCGTTACTGTGTTCAGTTGCCTATAATCAACACATAACCTCATGCCTCCATCTTTTTTCTTTATTAAAAGAACAGGTGCTCCCCATGGCAAAGCACTTGGTCTAATGAATCGCCTATTTAAAAGTTCTTCAATGTGTTTCAACTTTATTAGTTCAAGTAGAGACATCTTATAAGGGGAAATAGAGATAGGACCCATTCTTAGTACAAGTTCAATAGAGAACTCAATTTCCCTTTATATGGAAAATTCAAGAATATCTTCTAGGAAAACATATAGGTATTCCCTAACTACAGGAATCTTATTTAAATTTTTCTCACTTACCATCTCACTTTCCAAGAGGAGAACATATTCTTGATCTTTAACTTTGCTAAGGTTATACTCTATAGAGTTTAAATAGAAATATGAAACTCCTATGTTTACTAGATAATGCTGAATAGAATGATATAGTTATGTTAGAACAATTTAAAAGCACTTGGTTAGCTGAGAGCCAATCTATACCTAGAATTGCATCTAAACCAGATAAGGGAAGACAAATTAAGTCAACCATAATCTTCTACTATCTATTCGAAAAAGGAAGTTCATACATATCTAACTAGTTTTAACAAACTTAGCAGTAGGGGTAGAGACAATCAAATCATAGGGTAATATAGATACAAGCAATTGTAGCTTATGTAAACAGTCATGGGATATAAAGTAATAAGTAGCAACCAAATCATACCACTCATCTAAGGTCTTACCATCTATTTCATAGTTACCTTTAATCAAATCTTTAGATTGAGAGGCTTCTTCAGCATTCAAAGTAAAAATGTGCCCTTGGTGTTGCGGCCTAGAGATAAGCTGCTGATTCCTGGTTGGGCACTTATAAACTCTATGTCTTACTTTACTACAACCAAAATAAACATTCTGCCCTGTTAAACGTGGCTTGCTCCCGTGGTTCTTTTAGTATTTCGGGCACTCTTGTCTTGTAGTTGGCCTTTGCTGTTGTTGTTGTTGTTGTTTTCCTCTACAATTGTTGGTGGAAATCTCCCTCTTGGCTGGTGGAGAGGCTTAAATTTTAGGCCTTGTGGTGCCAATCTTCTCTTAAAGTCATCCTTTGTGAACTTGGAGATTGCTGACTTCCTATTTTATCCTTCTACTAGTCAAGATTTATTTACTAAGGCAGCATAGTCTCTAATTTCTAAGTGTTCGACAGAAATTTCAGTATATTCTCATAATCCACCTTCATATTTGATACATTTCCAGACTTCGTTAAGATCATGTTGGTAAATAGTAAAGAACTCACATACTTAAATTTCATAGTGTAATCTGCCATGCTCATGTTTCATTGCTTAAGCTCTATGAACTCTAGCTCCTTTGCATTCCTTACTGAAGTGGGAAAGTATTTTTGGTAGAAGGCTTCTTTGAAAATATTCCAAGTGATTATAGTTGAGAAATGTCAAATAATCTTCTATTTCCATCCCACTAGAATTCTGCATCGGTTTACAACACATAAGTAGTGAAGGCCACCTTTTGGTCCTCTATACAAGCAATCATTGAGCAAATTTTCTCCATTGCCTTAATCCATTTCTTTGCTTTACTCACATTGAAGGCTCCCCTAAAAGGCATTAGGTTGGCTTTCTTAAATTTTGCAAATTTTTGGTATTCTACATCCACCTTTACTCCATCTGGGTTTCCCATTGAATTTTCTTCAGTAATCCAATCTAATCTTTCCATCATTTTGTTTGAACTGCAACTTGTTCTCTCATAGGAGCAGCCATTTCATGGAAACTATTTATTATTCTGGCTTCATTCTCGCTTGCATTGCCCCTAATATTCTTACTATGCCTATTTGAAGTATTGAGCTAATCAAGCCTAATATTAAGCTAAGTGCAATAGTTACCTATAACATTCACAACCGGTAGTCATGCATACTAAATCTTAGATCTAACTTAAATAATGAAAATTTTAATTGCATGATATTCACTAATATGCTCAGAGTATGCTGAAGCATGGCCAATCCATTCCTCAGGATGTACTAGGATGATTAGCTCTGATACCAAATTTTAACAACCCCTTAATTATAGTGTTTCACTTAGGTCATAACATAGTAATTGAGAGTATGGTACTATGTATCATATTCAAACAATATAATAATCGATTCATTTTGTTGTAAACTCTCTATTAAATAAAATATTTCTTGTTCATATTTAAGTAGTAGTATTAGTGCTAGGTAACCCATAGTTAGAATTTTAGGATTAGAGAAGATAATGCATAAATGATTATCATAAAATTTTCTAAAAGTGCTAAGGTCACTAGTAGCATTTATTTATATACAACCAGGAATTCATGCCATATCACTACACATATATAATACATACAATAATCTATCAGTCATGGCATATGTCAAAAAGAGTCCAATGCAAGGACGAACCCAAAATATGTAACACCTTAATTTTTAACCCAATACTCTAGAACATATTAGGCTAATCATTAGGTTATTACTTCTTAGTCTCATCACTTTATAAAAATACTTAGCGAAAATTACGGGTAAATTTTTCTTTTTGAAAACATAAAACAAAGTGAGAGCCGCGAGCTTAACTAATCGACCAGCAGGAATATAAAGCACTCGTGTCAATCATTGAAATCATGAAGTAAGGCGTATAACCAAGGAACAATAATCATGATAACAAAGGAAGCATTTCATTAATATCATAATTAAGGTACATAAGTAGTCGTACCCTCATGGAGACGGGCAGAGCTTATAATACAGTAGAAATAAAACATAATAGAAATAAGAAAAATACAAGGTACATGGTACGTCAAGAAGACAAACCCAAAATGCTACCCTCCTACTAAGCTACGAATATAATCTACAACTCCTCCCAAAAGGTACTGCCAAAAGGAAGATCTCCATAAAAGCTCGGGTACTCACAAAGCTCTCCGTCAGAGTCTAGTGATGACGGGGATCCTCGGATGATGGAGGCAGGTAACCAGGGAAACGCTATATCTCCTCCTGAGTGGGCCAATGGAGTGTGAAGGGAACTCGTGGCAGCTGAATGTGAGCTCCTCGATGTGGGCGCATCTCGGCTCTCCTTGCCAAGCGCAGCTGCCTCACGGTCTCCTCGCTCCCCTCGCGTCAGAACAGGGGAAAGAGAGCAAAGCCCTCCGAAGGGACATGCATCGGCGAATCCTCGGATGGATCAGTCTTAAACCTCCTCGAGCGAGGCACATACTCCGGGTAGTCACGAACAGCTGACGCAGAGGTGCGGGTGGGGCGCAGCTGCTCATCACGCGGGCGAGTACCCTCAAAGATCATGTCGTCACTACCAAAAGGTGTAGTAGGAGTGAACTGGTAGCTCGATATCGGATAAGCGAAGGGTTATCCCATGTACACAAAAACACGGACGGCACAATGACCCTCAAAATGATACGAACGGTGGTCCGAGTCGTAGTGCACCTCCCAAACTGGCGTGTCAATGAAAAGTACGAACGTTGCCATCGATCTCTGAAGATGTGACGGAAGAAGAAAGAGAGAGGAGTGAGAATTCTTGCTAAAGAATCTCAGTAGGAGTCTTCTATCCTAGGGTTACGTCGTACACATCCTCAGGAACCTTGGGTTTAATTATAAAACAATGATCATGCATATAAGGTTCAATTTAGAGTTTTTAAAACTAATTATCCAAGGTCCATTCCTTTTAGAATGCATCTTGATGTTATGAGTGCAACATATTATATCATGGATGCATGTCAATGCTAGAGCATGTAAAAACAACACATCAAAGCATATAAACATAAACCATATGGCATAAGGGCTTATAACTTTCAATTGGATCATTCCTCAACTTCGTGACATCAATCATGGTACTTTAGCATAATAAGCCACCCTAAAAATAACCAGGTTATGAGCTCATACCTCAGCTAGTCGTCACTAGCTCTTGCTTACAATCTGAATAAGCAAAACATAATAAAATAATCCGGACTAGCAAGTACGGGTAGGGGGCAGGAATCACCTCTCGTAGGATATACCCTCTTTGAAACGCTTTTCGGGCATTAAGCCACAGCAATTTGTCTGCTTTGGTAGGCTGCATTTACTCATACCTTCACGGATTTGTCTCCCCTGGGGGTGCTCGGCCGAACCGGTGTCACCCAGGGAAGCGCGTCATAGTGCTTTGTCACATAAAAATCTCCTGTGGGTGCTCGACCAAACTGGTGTCCCCCAGGGTTTTTCAATTCATATGGTACTCATAAACATTTCTTTTAACCCTTTTAGGTTTGATGGAAATTCGGTAGCATAACAGCTGTTAAACCGAATTTCCTTCAAACTGCCACAAGCTAATTCACACAATATGTTCTCATGAAATCTCATGCTATGATAAACTTTAACATTTTCATCAATTATTTTCTCATGCATCAAGCACATCTCATCATATCATTGCATCATATAACACATTATAGCAATAACAACTTTCTTAGTGTCTTATGCATTGACCCTTAAGGTCCTTAACTCACATTCCAAGTTATAAATCATCAAACCTAATCTCTCTGGAACTGATAAGGTTATAACGAAGTATTTCTCACCTCACACTATGGTCAAGAACATCTCTAAACCTCAAAGATGTCGAATTCATAATCCTAACTTTACAGGTACCTAGGAGTCATGACAATGACCCTTTCTAAGTCCGGTTTGCTCCTAAGGTATCAAGATCAAGTCCTAAGCCATTTATGAGTCATTCCTACACATTTAAACTAATTTAGCACCATGATTATCATTACTAAACCTTGCTGGATAGAATCCAGAAAAACCAAACATTAAGGGATCTAAAACTCCCAAATTAATTTTTTTCTAGTTTCTAACTTCTCTTATCTTTCACATATGAGCTTTACCATTAATTATACTTAAACATAGGCATATTATCACTATTAAAATAGTTCATACAGTGGTAAATAATAGCAAGGCAGAATCGAAACAACCATTCTCCATAAAGGCATAAAACACAATTTCTAAAGCACATAAAATACTAGTTTCTCTTGGAACCTTTTTAAAACTTTCAAAACTCATTTATAAACATTTTTAACATCCAAAATCATCCAAATACTTGAGAGGGCAGTAGCTAAATAAAACTTGTCTCAAGAGGTCCTAAATTCATAAAACTTAGTTCTACATATTCCTTGTACTCATACAAGCTTAGAAAATTTATAAAACATAGTTTTCAATACTTAGAAACATCAAAACCTCTTAGGGCTGAAATATGAACTAAAGGAAATAAATATTTTTAGACCTTTGTTTGAGACAACAATGGGCAAGTCTTTGAGCTCTAGGTTCATTTAAGTGATGACATGAAGATAAACATGCTTATGCACTTGTTTTAGCTTTCATTAGAAAGTAAAGTGAGAGCATAAAATAAATATGAGATGCACATAATTATTATCTTTAAGATTTAAATGAGGACTTGAAATATAAACATGATAATGCAAGTTCCTTTATTATCTTGGTACTTAGTGATAGCAAAGGAAGTAAACATGATATGCAAAGCATAAAATAAACATGATGCAAGGTTCATTTTATGGTTAGCTAGAGCTCATCTAAGACTTTAACAAAATAACAACCCAACATATATCTCATTACAAAGAGAGCTCTAGAGTTCTTAAACCAAGTTCTGAAAGGAACTATGAGGTTCTTGAACATCATCATCAAGCTCAAAGAAAACAAACTTTCTAAACAAACAAAACCTCAAAGATCTAACAGGAAATGGAAAACCGAAATGTTAAAGAAAAGGAAACAAGAAACTGAACTCCAAAATAGCACAAAAGAAAAGGTGTTCTTGAGTAAAATTCATGTTTGAGTTAGAAAATGAAGTTGAAACTCAAAGAAGTAAAACCTCAAGCTCTAGAGGTTCCTTTGAGATGAACAAATAGTCATCATCTAGGGGTCCTCATCATTGAGCTATCATGTGCTCATCAAGGCCTCATGGCCGAAATCTCAAAGGAAGAACAACAAAGGAAGTTCCAAAAAGAAAATCCAAGAGAAAGCTAGAGAGAACTCATTTTCAAGAAAACAAAGTTTAGAAAACACTCCTACCTAGAGTGAAGACAAAAAGCTTGAAATTTGAAAAGGAAAACAAGATGATGAGCTCCTCCTTGGGGCTAGATGGCTTCGGCCTTGTGAGGAACAAGGAAGAGAAAAATGTGTTTGGATGAGGTTGTGTTTGAGGTGAGGTGTTTGAGAGGTTAGGAGATGATTCAAGGCTTTGATGAGGTGTTTGAAGGTTGTGATTTGATAATAAGATGAAGAGATGAAGAGGATGAAGATGAAGAACAAGAGAGAGTTCTCTTGAAGCTTTTAAAGAAAAGGAAAGAAACTTAGAGAAGCTAGGAAATTCTAAAAGCTTGCAAATGTGCTAAAGTGTTTGCAAGTTCTTCCAATGCACCTATTTATAGAAAATGAAACAAATGAAGTCTCATTGAGGGGGAGAAGGAGCCATGTGGTTTGAAAGGGAAAGGAAGAGAAAATATCTCTTTGATTGTGTCATACAAGCATGGTTTGAAGTATGAAGTTCATGACTCAAGGTATGGCTTTAAGCATGGGTCTTTGAGTGAGTTTTTCTTTTAATTGTGAATGAAATTAGGCTTCTAGAAGTGAGACATGGCTGGAAGTTTTTCAGCCACAAATAAATGGAGGAATTGATTTATTTCACTTGGTTATTCATTAGGAAAAGCAAGTTTGATTGAAATTGTGACAAGGTATGACAAGTATGGTGATTTGAGGTGATTTTCCTTCAAGTTTTGAAATGAAATAACTCATGAAAATGGGGGAGAAGGCCGGCATGAAACTGACCAAAAAAATGGGGAAGGAAAGGCTTCTAGATGTTGTCCTTGGGAGCATGGATGAAAGCATGGTTTGTTTGACTCAAAGTATGGTTTGTGTATGGTCAAAGCATGGCTCTTTGAGTGAGAAAAATTCATATATGTGATGCATATGGGAGGGCATGGAGGTCTCGGCCAGACTTGGTACAGCAAGGGGGAGGTGAGGTTTGATCATCTAATTGGGTGTTAATGGTAGGTTTAGATGTGTATTAGCTTAGGTACAAGGTTAGGAATAATTAAGCTTAAGTTTAGGTAACTAAGTATGTGATTTAAGGATTTTATGACAAGATTAGGAGTGTTCATACATCATTAGAGAATTAAAAACTCATTTGTGAATAAACAATGTGTAACACAATTCCATGATTTAAGGAATTGGAAAGAGGAAACACTATTCAAGATTTCATGACTAGGAGTCTTGAAATTAAAATAGGATTTTAAGTTGTAATTAAGCACTTTTAAGTTCTAATCAACTTCAATAAATTATTTTGACCCAAGATTAATTATGGAAATTAATTAACCTTCAATTAGAGCCTAATATTGCTTAGGTTTGCTTAATCACGCGATTAAGCGTAAAAACACGAAACTAGGGGCAAAACCATAATTTTGCACTAATTTCGCCCGGAACCTCCGGGACCAAAACTAAAGTCATAGTCTACATAAAAATGCCTTTTAAAACCATTTGGAGAAGTTTTGGGTTCATCCGGCACTTGCAAACGGGTAAAACACCGCAAGGGCGTTTTGGTCATTTTGACCCGAAAACTCGAAAAACGAGATTTCCGATCCCGGAAAGAAACACAAGTCATCTAATCCCCTTCCAACATTGAGTTTTCCTTTAGAGTATTGCCGGACCGGCTTTCCTCGAATTCCGGGCCGAAATGACCTTAGGGGCATTTTGGTCATTTTCACTCTAACAGAAAATCGAGGCGTTACATTACTCCCCTCCTTAAAAAGAATTTCGCCCTCGAAATTCGTACCTTAGAACAACTTAGGATACTTCGACCTCATCTCAGACTCAAGTTCCCACGTGAACTCCTCGGTGTTGCCTCATCCCCACGCGACCTTCACCAACGAAACAAACTTGTTCCTCAACTGCATAACGCCTTGGTCCACGGTTCTCGTTGGCGGTAGATTGAACATCAGGTCCTCCCTTAACTGTACTTGTTCTAGCTCTAAGACATGGCTAGGGTCGGACTCGTATTTACGTAGCTGAGAGACGTGAAAGACGTCATGGAGATTTGACAGATTGGGTGGTAGGGCTATTTTGTAGGCTACGGATCCGATTCTCTGAAGAATTTCAAAAGGACCAAGAAATCGGGGACTCAACTTTTTGACTCTCATGGCTCTACCTATTCATGTAGTGGGAGTGATTCTTAGAAATACATGTTCGCCTTCTTGGAATTCCAAGGGCTTGTGCCTTTTGTCCGCGTAGCTTTTCTGCCGACTTTGAGCGGTTAAGATCCTATCCTTAATCTTCTTGATTTGCTCTGTCGTTTCCCTCACTACATCGGGTCCTAAGACACTTTGCTCTCCAGGCTTGTACCAACACAAAGGCGATTGGCATTTCCTTCCATACAACGGCTCGTATGGTGCCATACCGATGCTCGCGTGATAACTGCTGTTATATGCAAACTTGATCAACGGCAGGTACTTATCCCAACTTCCTTTTTGGTCTAAGACACAGGCTCTTAACATATCTTCTAGGGTTTGGATAGTCCTCTCAGATTGGCCATCCTTTTGTTGGTGGTAAGCAGTGCTTAAGCATAGCTTTGATCCAAACGCCTTTTGAAAGGCTCCCAAAAAACATGACGTAAATCGCAGATCTTGATCCGAGATTATCGTCGATGGCACTCCATGCAACCTCACTATCTCTTGGATGTAAAGCTGAGCCAATTTGTCTAATGAGTACGTGACTCGAATAGGTAGAAAGTGAGCCGACTTTGTCAGTCGATCCACGATTACCCATACGATATCATGGCCAGCTTGGGTCCTTGGCAATCCTGTCACGAAATCTATTGATATACTCTCCCACTTCCATTCGGGGATTGACAGGGGTTGGAACATGCCAGAAGGTTTTTGGTGTTCGATCTTGACCTTTAGGCAGACTAAGCGCTTACTCACCCAGGCGACCACATCCTTTTTCAATCCAAGCCACCAAAACATCTTCTTCAAATCTTGGTAGTACCAGGATGAATGGCAAAATGGCTCTTGTGAGCCTCCTCCAAGATCTTCTTTCAGAGGTCGCCATCTTGTGGCACATAGATTCGCCCCTCAAACCTCCACAACCAATCGGGGCCTTGCTCAAAACCTTTCAATTTACCGGCCTTAACTGCCTCTATTGTCTCCATAAAGTCCTCATTTTCTCTTTGGGCAAGCATAATCCTTTGCTTAAACCCATTGGTTACTGTGAGATGACTCATCACGATACCTTTTTCTGTCGTCGACATCCCAAGATTCATATCTCTAAATTGCTCGATTAACCCAACTTCGTTAATCATCATACAAGATAGACGTAACGACTTTCGACTGAAGGCGTCGGTGACTACATTAGCCTTGCCGGGGTGGTAACTTAAAGCCAAAATCGTAATCTTTGAGGAATTCCATCCATCTCCTCTACCTCATATTTAACTCCTTTTGATCAAAGAGGTGCTTGAGACTCTTATGATCGGAGAAAACCTCAAACCTTACATCATACAAATGGTGTCTCCACATCTTAAGGGCAAACACGATGGCTGCCAACTCTAAGTAATGGGTAAGGTAGGTTACCACGTGAGGCTTGAGTTGTCTAGACGCACAGGCTATCACTTGCATATTTTGCATCAACACACAACCTAGAGGCGTCACAATATACCTCAAAGGATACATTGGGGTCAGGTAAAACCAAAACTGGGGTTGAGGTGAGCTTTTGTTTAAGCTCTAGGAAACTCTTCTCGCACTTGGGGCTCCATTCAAACGAAGCATTCTTCCTAGTGAGCTTGGTTAAGGGTAGGACTAATTGGGAAAATCCTTTGATAAACCTATGGTAATAACCAGCTAAACCCAAAAAGCTTCTAATCTCGGTTACAGAGGTTGGTCTATCCCAATTCATCACGGCTTCTATCTTACTCAGGTCGATAGCTATGCCACCTTTTGACACAACATGTCCTAAGAATTTCACCTCATCCAACCAGAATTCACACTTAGATAACTTAACATATAACTTCTTCTCTTTTAATGCTTCTAAAACCAGCCTCAAATGATGCTCATGCTCCTCGTGGGTTTTCGAATAGATGAGAATGTCATCTATGAACATTACCACGAATTGATCTAAATAGGGTCTAAAGATCCTATTCATGTAATCCATAAAAACTGTGGGAGCATTCGTCAAACCAAACGACATCACGTTGAACTCAAAGTGTTCGTACCGAATTCGAAAGGCGGTTTTAGGAATGTCCGAATCTCTAACCCTAATCTGATGGTAACCGGACTTCAAATCAATGTTAGAAAACACTACTGCTCCTTTCAATTGGTCTATGAGATCATCAATCCTATGCAACGGGTACTTATTCTTTATGGTCACTCGGTTCAACTGCCTATAATCTATACACATCCTCATGCTTCCGTCCTTCTTTTTCACAAATAAAACTGGAGCGCCCCAAGGCGAAGCACTCAGTCTTATAAAACTCTTCTCCAACAACTCCTCTAACCGGGTTTTCAATTCTGCCAACTCTGAGGGGGACATCCTATATGGGGCTATAGAGATAGGTCCCGTTCTAGGAACCAGCTGTATAGAAAACTCTACTTCTCTTTCAGGAGGGAACTCGGGTATTTCATCTGGAAACACCTCGGGATAGTCTCTCACCACAAGTATATCACCTAGGTCTTGCTCAAAGTCTACATCACAGGCGGCTAGGAGAACATATCCCTTAGTTTTCTCCCCACTACAGAAGACCTTTACGGAGTTTAGGTATAACCTCATAGGTTGACTAATGGGTTTAGGAGGAGAAGGAAAAATGACAGTTTAGGTTCCATAGTCTAACAACACAAGGTTGGTGTGAAGCCAATCCATGCCTAAGATGATTCCTATGTCTTTCAAGGGTAAGCAAATTAAATCTATGATAAAAGATCTATTTTCTACAACAAGATGACAGTTTAAACAACATTTACAGGTATTAATAGGTCGATTTGTGGGAGTAGAAACAATAAGATCAAAAGGAAGTTTAGAGACTCACAAATTCAAAGACTCGACACTAGCAAATGAAATGAAAGAATGAGTAGCGCCAGAATCGAAAAGTACAGTTAAGGTTCTACTGTTAAGCTTGCACGTACCTTGAATGAGATCATTGGACGTTCGCGCATCTTCCGCGTTGAGGGTGAAAACCCGTCCTTGGTGTTGAGGTCGGGGATTTTGATTTGATGGTCCTCCACTCGTGTAGTAGTTGGCGTAGTGGCCAGGCTTGCCACACTTGAAGCAGACCCTTTGCCCTATAAGGCAGGGGTGGTTCCCATGATTCTTCCCGCACTGGGGATAGACATCCGTAGATGCTGCTCCGGGGTAAGCAGCAGGGGTTCCTTGTGGTGCCTTGTTCTTGGCCCCACTGGATCCTCCATTGTGGTTCCAGGGTCCACCCGATCCACGGGGTTGGTTGTTGTTAAAATTCCTCCGGCCTTGATGTTGAAACGGCGGCCTCTGGTGTTGCTTGGATTGTTGGTATGCAGGAGCTCTTGGTTGTTGTTGTTGTTGCGGTCGGAATTGGTTGGTTTGGTAGGGATTGTAGTGATTTCTTGATGGGTATTGCGGTTTGAACCTCGGGGCTTGAGGTCCGAGCCCCTTAGCTCCCTCCGCCCTCGTGGCCTACATCTTTTTCTGTCCTTTTTCAAGGATCCGGCACTTGTTGACCAGAGTCGGGAAGTCTCTGATCTCCATATGGGCCACGGCGTAGTTCATCTTCGCCTTCAGACCGGCTTCATACTTGACACACTTCCAGACCTCATCGGGGTTTCCTTGAAACACCCGAGAGAACTTGATCAGCTCCTCGAACTTGGCAGTGTACTGGGCTACAGTAGACCCTCCCTGGGTCAATTGCATGAACTCGATGTCCTTTGCGTTCCTCACGGACTATGGGAAGTACTTCTCATAGAAGTAGGTCTTGAACAGCTCCCAGTCAATGGGAGTCCCAGAAGCTTCTAGCAGTCCCTTTGTCCCATTCCACCAGAACTCGGCATCTGATTTCATCATAAAAGCAGCAAACGTGACCTTCTGCTCCTCCGAGCAAGTAACCACAGAGTAGATTTTCTCCATGTCCTTGATCCACTCATCAGCCTTGTCGGGGTCCATTACCCTTCGGAACACCGGCGGGTTCGCCTTGAGGAACTCGCCGAAGCGGATGTGCTCAACCACCTCAGAAGCAGGGGGAGCAGGTGCAGCATTCTCGCGTTGATCCATACGGTCAAACATCCACTCCATGGCTTGTGCCGTTCTATGGACAGCAGCAACAGTCGCATTGTCTTGGTCAGCATTGGGCGTAGTCCTAAGCTGTCGTTGCGATGCCATTGGTTCCTAAACACATGAAACAATGAACATCAAGTTGATCAGGCTCAATATTCATGCAAAATGACATAGTTACCATGGCACTTGCAAGCAACAGGAGTCATGCATTTCTAGTCCTATAGCTTGTCTCTATCAAGCACTACACATGACATAACTATCACATCATGCTTATAAAGCATGGTCAGTCCAATCCTTAGGCTCCGTGAGAATCGAACGGCTCTGATACCAAAATGTAACACCCTAATTTTTAACCCAATACTCTAGAACATATTAGGCTAATCATTAGGTTATTACTTCTTAGTCTTATCACTTTATTAAAATACATAACGGAAATTACGAGTAAATTTTTCTTTTTGAAAACATAAAACAAAGTGAGAGCCGCGAGCTTAACTAATCGACCAGCAGGAATATAAAGCACGCGTGTCAATCATTGAAATCATGAAGTAAGGCATAGAACCAAGGAACAATAATCATGATAACAAAGGAAGCATTTCATTAATATCATAATTAAGATACATGAGTAGTCGTACCATCGTGGAGACGGGCAGAGCTTGTAATACAGCTGAAATAAACCATAACAGAAACAAGAAAAGTACAAGGTACATGGTACGTCAAGAAGATAAACCTAAAACGCTACCCTCCTACTAAGCTACGAATACAATCTACAACCCCTCCCAAAAGGTACTGCCGAAGGGAAGATCTCCATAAAAGCTCGGGTACTCGGAAAGCTCTCCATCGGAGTCTAGTGATGACGGGGATCCTCGGATGATGGAGGCAGGTAACCAGGGAAATGCTCTATCTCCTCCAAAGTGGGCCAATGGAGTGTGAAGGGAACTCGTGGCGGCTGAATGTGAGCTCCTCAACGCGGGCGCATCTCGGCTCTCCTTGCCAAGCGCGGCTGCCTCACGGTCTCCTCGCTCCCCTCGCGTCGGAATTCGGGAAAGGGAGCAGAGCCCTCTGAAGGGACAAGCATCAGCGAATACTCTGATGGATCAGTCTCAGACATCCTCGAGCGAGGCACATACTCCAGGTAGTCACGAACAGCTGAGGCAGAGGTGCGGGCGAGTGCGCTCGAAGATCATGTCATCACTACCAAAAGGTGCAGTAGGAGTGAACTGGTAACTCGATACTAGATAAACGAAGGGTCATCCCATGTACACAAAAACACAGACGGTACAACGACCCTCAAAATGATACCAACGGTGGTCCGGGTTGTAGTGCACCTCCCAAACTAGCATGTCAATGAAAAGTACGAACGTCACCATCGGTCTCTGAAGATGTGACGGAAGAAGAAAGAGAGAGGAGTGAGAATTCTTGCTAAAGAATCTCAGTAGGAGTCTTCTATCCTAGGGTTACGTCGTACACATCCTCAGGAACCTTGGGTTTAATTATAAAACAATGATCATGCATATAAGGTTCAATTTAGAGTTTTTAAAACTAATTATCCAAAGTCCATTCCTTTTAGAATGCATCTTGATGTTATGAGTGCAACATATTATATCATGGATGCATGTCAATGCTAGAGCATATAAAAACAACACATCAAAGCACATAAACATAAACCATATGGCATAAGGGCTTATAACTTTCAATTGGATCATTCCTCAACTTCGTGACATCAATCATGGTACTTTAGCATAATAAGCCACCCTAAAAATAACTAGGTTATGAGCTCATACCTCAGCTAGTCGTCACTAGCTCTTGCTTATAATCTGAATAAGCTAAACATAATAAAATAATCCCAACTCGCAAGTACGGGTAGGGGGCAGGGATCACCTCTCTTAGGATATACCCTTTTTGAAACGCTTTGCGGGCATTAAGCCACATCAATTTGTCTGTTTTGGTAGGCTGCATTTACTAATACCCTTACGGATTTGTCTCCCCTGGGGGTGCTCGGCCGAACCGATGTCACCCAGGCAAGCGCGTCTCAATGCTTTGTCACATAAAAATCTCCTGGGGGTGCTCATCCAAACCGGTGTCACCCAGGGTTTTTCAATTCATATGGTACTCATAAACATTTCTTTTAACCCTTTTAGGTTTGACGGAAATTCGGCAGCATAACAGCTGTTAAACCGAATTTCTTTCAAACTGCCACAAGCTAATTCACACAACATGTTCTCATGTAATCTCATGCTATGATAAACTTTAACATTTTCATCAATCATTTTCTCATGCATCAAGCACATCTCAACATATCATTGCATCATATAACACATTATAGCATTAACAACTTTCTTAGTTTCTTATGCATTGACCCTTAAGGTCCTTAACTCACATTCTAAGTTATAAATGATCAAACCTAATCTCTCGGGAACTTATAAGGTTATAACTAAATATTTCTCACCTCACACTATGGTCAAGAACATCTCTAAACCTCAAAGATGCAGAATTCATAATCCTAACTTTATGGGTACCTAGGAGTCACGACAATGACCCTTTCTAAATCCGGTTTGCTCCTAAGGCATCAAGATCAAGTCCTAAACCATTTATGAGTCATTCCTACATATTTAAACTAATTTAGAACCATGATTATCATTACTAAAGCTTGCTGGACAGAATCCAGAAGAACCAAACATTAAGGGATCTAAAACTCCCAAATTAATTCTTTTCTAGTTTCTAACTTCTCTTATCTTTCACATATGATCTTTACCATTAATTATACTTAAACATAGGCATATTATCACTATTAAAACAGTTCATACAGTGGCAAATAATAGCAACGCAGAACCGAAACAACCATTCTCCATAAAGGCATAAAACACAATTTCTAAAGTACATAAAATACTAGTTTCTCTTGGAACCTTTTTAAAACATGCAAAACTCATTTATAAACATTTTTAACATCCAAAATCATCCAAATACTTGAGAGGGAAGTAGCTAAATAAAACTTGTCTCAAGAGGTCCTAAATTCATAAAACTTAGTTCTACATATTCCTTGTACTCATAAAAGCTTAGAAAATTTATAAAACATAGTTTTCAATACTTAGAAACATCAAAACCTCTTAGGGCTGAAATATGAACCAAAGGAAATAAATATTTTTAGACTTTTGTTTGAGACAATAATGGGCAAGTCTTTGAGCTCTAGGTTCATTTAAGTGATGACATGAAGATAAACATGCTTATGCACTTGTTTTAGCTTTCATTAGAAAGTAAAGTGAGAGCATAAAATAAATGTGAGATACACATCATTATTATCTTTAAGATTTAAGTGAGGACTTGAAATATAAACATGATAATGGAAAACTTGAAATATAAACATGATAATGCAAGTTCCTTTATTATCTTGGTACTTAGTGATAGCAAAGGAAGTAAACATGATGTGCAAAGCATAAAATAAACATGATGCAAGGTTCATTTTATGGTTAGCTAGAGCTCATCCAAGACTTTAACAAAATAACAATCCAACATATATCTCATTACAAAGAGAGCTCTAGAGTTCTTGAACCAAGTTCTGAAAGAAACTATGAGGTTCTTAAACATCATCATCAAGCTCAAAGAAAACAAACTTTCTAAACAAACAAAACCTCAAAGATCTAACAGGAAATGGAAAACCGAAATGTTAAAGAAAAGGAAACAAGAAACCGAACTGCAAAATAGCAAGAAAAGAAAAGGTGTTCTTGAGTAAAAATCATGTTTGAGTTAGAAAATGAAGTTGAAACTCAAAGAAGTAAAACCTCAAGCTCTAGAGGTTCCTTTGAGATGAACACATAGTCATCATCTAGAAGTCCTCATCATTGAGCTATCATGTGCTCATCAAGGCCTCATGGCCGAAATCTCAAAGGAAGAACAACAAAGGAAGTTCCAAAATGAAAATCCAAGAGAAAGCTAGAGAGAACTCATTTTCAAGAAAACAAAGTTTAGAAAACACTCATACCTAGAGTGAAGACAAAAAGCTTGAACTTTTGAAAAGGAAAACAAGATGATGAGCTCCTCCTTGGGGCTAGATGGCTTCGGCCTTGTGAGGAACAAGGAAGAGAAAAATGTGTTTGGATGAGGTTGTGTTTGAGGTGAGGTGTTTGAGAGGTTAGGAGATGATTCAAGGCTTTGATGAGGTGTTTGAAGGTTGTGATATGATGATAAGATGAAGAGATGAAGAGGATGAAGATGAAGAACAAGAGAGAGTTCTCTTGAAGCTTTGAAAGAAAAGGAAAGAAACTTAGAGAAGCTAGGAAATTCTAAAAGCTTGCAAATGTGCTAAAGTGTTTGCAAGTTCTTCCAATGCACCTATTTATAGAAAATGAAACAAATGAAGTCTCATTGAGGGGGAGAAGGAGCTGTGCGGTTTGAGAGGGAAAGGAAGAGAAAATATCTCTTTAATTGTGTCATACAAGCATGGTTTGAAGTATGGAGTTCATGACTCAAGGTATGGCTTTAGGCATGGGTCTTTGAGTGAGTTTTTCTTTTAATTGTAAATGAAATTAGGCTTCTAGAAGTGAGACATGGCTGGAAGTTTTTCAGCCACAAATAAATGGAGGAATTGATTTATTTCACTTGGTTATTCATTAGGAAAAGCAAGCTTGATTGAAATTGTGACAAGGTATGACAAGTATGGTGATTTGAGGTGATTTTCCTTCAAGTTTTGAAATGAAATAATTCATGAAAATGGGGGAGAAGGCTGGCATGAAACTGACCAAAAAAATGGGGAAGGAAAGGCTTCTAGATGTCGTCCTTGGGAGCATGGATGAAAGCATGGTTTGTATGACTCAAAGTATGGTTTGTGTATGGTCAAAGCATGGCTCTGAGTGAGAAAAATTCACACATGTGATGCATATGGGAGGGCATGGAGGTCTCGGCCAGACCTGGTACAGCAAGGGGGAGGTGAGGTTTGATCATCTAATTGGGTGTTAATGGTAGGTTTAGATGTGTATTAGCTTAGGTACAAGGTTAGGAATAATTAAGCTTAAGTTTAGGTAACTAAGTATGTGATTTAAGGATTTTATGACAAGATTAGGAGTGTTCATACATCATTAGAGAATTAAAAACTCATTTGTGAATAAACAATGTGTAACACAATTCCATGATTTAAGGAATTGGAAAGAGGAAATACTATTCAAGATTTCATGACTAGGAGTCTTGAAATTAAAATAGGATTTTAAGTTGTAATTAAGCACTTTTAGGTTCTAATCAACTTTAATAAATTATTTTGACCCAAGATTAATTATGGAAATTAATTAACCTTCGATTAGAGCCTAATATTGCTTAGGTTTGCTTAATCATGCGATTAAGCGCAAAAACATGAAACTAGGGGCAAAACCATAATTTTGCACTAATTTCGGCCGGGACCTCTAGGACCAAAACTAAAGTCATAGTCTACATAAAAACGCCTTTTAAAACTATCTGGAGAAGTTTTGAGTTCATCCGGCACTTGCAAACGGGTAAAACACAGCAAGGGCATTTTGGTCATTTTGACCCGAAAACTCCAAAAACGAGATTTTTGATCCCGGAAAGAAACACAGGTCATCTAATCCCCTTCCAATGAGTTTGCCCTTCGAGTATTGCTGGACCGGCTTTCCTCGAATTCCGGGCCGAAAATGACCTCAGGGGCATTTTGGTCATTTTCACTCTGACAGAAAATTGGGGCGTTACAAAATACATCAAAATATAAAACATAAACCTACTCTAGTGTAAAACCCATCAAAAGAATATGTATAAAAGGCCTATCTAAATCAAGTATACTAGTTAGTAAGTATCTGTGATGCTAATCCAAACATAGTATAGTTAGCTGGCGGCTCTTGAGTTTCATGGTACTCTAATGAAAACCATTAGCCATCGGATGAAGAAGGAGCATCTGCTAGAGGGAGTGCTGATGATGTGAGCAGGATATGAAATATAACCAGGTGTGCCATATGGAAAGGCACACCATCATACGGAAAAGCTGGGTGAAAATTCGCTATAAAAATAGACGCACTGAAAGATCGGCTGAAAAAACGTACGCACGGACCTGAGAATAGGGTACTGCATAAAGAGAATCAAGTACAGGGTCGTAGTGCCACACCCATTGTGGCAAATTAAGAAAGAACACTAGGGATGTCATCAGCTGAATTTGAATAATACAAAATAAATACAACCATAGGAATGAAAATATTATAAAATTCTCAGTAAGGTACTCCCTATAGTGTGACACAGAGCATAATCAATAAGCTCATCCATATAGGAATCCTCATGTAAAATTATATGCATAAATATCAATGTACATAAATTATGTAAAGTCAAATGCAACATGATAGTGATTGTGCATCTTCTTTTATAATAATAGAATTTAATTCAGTGCATTTTTCTCTTTTTATCAACATAGGTAAGACTTAATTCTATACTAAGTGGTATTTACAATAGACAACTCCACAATGGGCAATAGACTTCATATCAGGACATGAGCTCATTCCTATACGTGATCATCAGACTTTATTTTTTCCTCTTTCCAAAGCTTACACAGTTCTACTCCTAGCTGATACATTTATCGATTCATAATATCTCTAAGGAAGTCCTTATTTTTGCCTTCCCTTTTTAACCAATATATATCTTGTCTCTATTTTCCCCGTATGTTAGAATATGCACAATTGAATTTCTTACTTGTTCTTTTGTTACATATAGTCAATCATCATCTTTCATTATGACTAATGTATGCCCCAATCACATATAAATGCTTATTTACAATGAAATTCTCATCCATTCCTCACAAACAAATCTCTAAATAATATGGCATGCATTGATACTCATCATACTTGTGTCATAAATCATTTAATTTCCACATCAAGATTTTAGTTCAATTCCAGCACATTAATAGAATTTTCATTCAATTAGAAAAAAAATTATTTCTTATATCAAACCACTGACAAAAATTCTCCATGACATCTCAATGTGTCCCCAATGTCTTGTAAAAGTTTTAGAGTAAAACAAGTTATCTAACTATGTCAACAAAATTCTACAATTTTGGTGGTCAGAAACCACTTAACCTCAGCTCCAAATTAACATCTCATAATTTTTAACCATAGCAAATGATTGAATTAATTCAAAATAAAAACTAATGATTTACTATGGTAATAAAATTCAACAAATTTGCAGCTTAATTTCCAAAACTTCAGGCAGCATGGACACACTCTCAGTTCTTGAGTTTTTTAAAGTAGTGTAAATCAAAATCAGAGCACAAGAAAATTCGTGGGAGTAGTATAAGATGTTACCTTCAACATATATTTTTTATAGCTCATAAAAACACCTATAACACACCCAAAAAATTCGTGATCATCCTCTGCCTATAAGAGAACCGAATTTCCAGCAAGCATGATTAACACTTCTTTAGCAAAATTGAATTTTTCCACAATACCAATACAAATACCTCTACTCCTATGTGTAATCATACATTAGAACTAAGAATATCAATTTTCCAATCATCAAAATCAGTAAGAAAATAGAGTTTCATCAAGTAAAGAAAACAACACCCTACTTTGCAATTCTAGAGCTCTGTAATCCAAAGGTGCAACAAAAGATTTCTCTTTACTCCAAGGACTCCCAATCAAACCTCAAACCTCCCCTAGGCAGTAAGGAAGTGAGGGATCAAAGTGAGAATTAATGGAGAATTGAAATTTTAATTGGTTAGAATTGTAGGTATTGAGGTGTAGATTAAGTTTAGTGTAGGAGGTTAAAAGTTTTAACAACTCTAGGCTAGTGTTTTTGGGCTTTGAAATAAAAGTTTGGAGCTCTTTGAAAATGTAGGAACCTGGTTCTCCTTGCTATTTGGTTGAGAATGATTTGGCTTGTTGGAGAAGCTTGCACTTGTGTTGATCTTATGCATAAAGAATGAATATTATATTATATAATTAAGTAATCTTTAACCTAAGAAAGAAAATGGATGGCTAAGATTAAATCTTGAAATTCAAGATTGAATTTTAGCCATTCATTTGACATAAGTGGATAATTTCCTTTATTTTATAAAGATTAACTTAGTTTTTAGTGTTATAAATCGCATACTGAAATTTTACTGAACGGGTAAAACACCATATTCGGATAATCAAACATTGCCCAAAAATTAATTCGTGGTATAAAAATTTTATTCCTACCCATTTCTAATCTTAATCCTATAATTTCTTATTTTCAAGCATCTCTAAGTCCCAATTCTAAGGTTTTGGCTATTTCAACGTGCTCACGGGCCCCGCAAAATACTATTCACTTTTTTTTTTTTTTTTTACAGATCTGTTGGATCATCCTCATCATTGCTACGCCTATTGGATTTTTTAAATTGTGACTAGTAAATCTAAAATTAATTTCTAAATAAATTTAAGGTGTTACATTACCACCCACCTTAAGAAAAATTTTGTCCTCAAAATTTCATACCTGGAAACAACTCTGGATGATCTTTCCTCAAATTTGATTCTAATTCCCTTGTGTATTCCCCACTTCCCAGTCCAACCCAAGCCATTTTTACTAGTTGCACAGATTTATTTATAAGTTGCCTCTATCAATGATCTAAATGGGAGGAGCTTGAAATGTCAAGTCATGTCTTAACTGTATGGATTTGGGCTCAATAATATAGTTTGGATCCAGATGATACTTTGTAAGCTGAGATACATGGAAGACATTATGAAGGTTGGATAAATGTGGGGGTAAGGCTATTTAGTAAGAAGCTGACCCAATTCATCGAAGCATTTGAAAAGGACCTATGAACCTGGGTGACAACTTTTTAACTCTAAGAGCTATGCCTTTCCCAGTAGTATGTGTAACCTTCAGGAATATATGTTCTCTCTCTTGAACTCAAAAGGTTTCCTTCCAATGTCAGCGTAGCTCTTTTGATAACATTGTGCGGAGAGGATTTTACTCCTAATTTTCTATATTTGTTCCGTTGTTTGATTATCAAGGTTGAGGGCCAACAAATCTTTTTCCCCCTGAATCGTACCAACATAAGGGATGTAACGTCTCGATTTTTCCTACTTAGCAAAACTTACCAAAATACCCTACATCATTTTTGTATAAAAATCAAGGCCGGCCAACCCTAGCCACCTCCAAAAGGATATTTTAATATTAGGAGTAGGTTACATGACAATTAGATAGCAATCTATGCAAAAACCGCGATCCGCAATTTTTCTGTGTGAAAATTACCAAAATGTCCTTGAGGTCAGTTTTGCCCGGAATTCGAGGGCGGTAGACCTGGGCCATTTTCAATGAGTTAGTTTAATGTTTGAAGGGGATTAGATACATTAGAAATAAAAACAAAGGTGAAAATCTCACCCTCTAGACTTTCAGCACAAAATGACTAAAATACCACTACGGCGTTTTTACATGAGATTAAGTGCTGATTGAGCTTGGAAAGATTTCCCGGGTGTTTGAAATATTGGTTTTATGTGATGCAAGATACCTGGATGAGTCTGGGTGGTTCCGGAGAGTTTTGATGTAAAATGACCATTCTACCTCTAGATTAGTGCATAATGAGCTTAATTAAGCGATTAAGAAAACCTAAACCATATTAAGCTCTAATTAAAGATAATTTAATTTTAATTATATTTTTGAGTCAAAATAATTAATTGAGGTTAATTAGAGCCTATAAGTACTTAAGGAATTTCAAATTCCATTCTTAGTCAAAGAACATCTAAGACATTATGTCATGTCATGTCCAAATAGTGTTTTTTCTCACATGTTCCTTAAATTTAGGAAACATGTTGGAGTTTGAATTTCAAACCAAACAAGTTTAATTCGTACTAAGTATGTCTGACAACTCCTAATCATGTCTTGAAAGTCTTAAACACATACTTATAACTCCAAACACTTAATTACCAACCCCTAACCCTTTTGCCTAATTAGACTCACCTTTAATACACATCCTAACCTACATGAAAGTGAAAATTTTTTCCTTCCCAAACAGCCAAGGCAGCAGCTGCCTCCCCCTAAAACACCATCATATTTATTCATTTTACAACCCAAAAATCTCGCTTCTCACCATTTACTTTTGTGGAAAAACTTTTGTGACAAAAAAGTGTTCTTAACTTTATCTCAAAGCTCAAGTTTTCCACCTCCTCTTCCTCTTCCTCCAAGAAAGCTTCTTCCACCACCACAAACAACCACAAACCACCACATCACCACCATAAATCACCTCCTAGACACATAACTCTTCCATTCCTAAGCTCAACAACATAAGAAAAATCCTTTCTTTCATTCTTTTCCACTTGGCCGAAATACCATATAGCATCAAGGGAAGATTTTTTCTTCTCATTTCCTTTACAACAGACCAAGTTTTCTCTTTTCCTTTAAGAAGATATCTTTGGTAGGGTTTATATTTTGAAATCTTGGTCTTTCTTTTGTTTATTTTTCGATTTGGTAAAGAATGCTTGTTTGGGTTCTTGCTTTATTTTTCCTTCTCCATTTTGGTTTGATTATGAGAAAAATGGTTGGTGTTATCTTCTTGGTTCTTTTATTATGGTTTTGGAAGCCTTGTTTTCCTTTCTTTTTCGGTTTGATGTTGTTGGAATAGTTAAAGATCAAGGCTTGATGATGATGGATCTTGGTGGTGGTCTTGGTACCATCATGTTTATGACCACTAGAGCCTAAAGATTTTGGTTCTTATTCCTTATCTTACTTTTTGGCTTTGTTCTTTCTTTTTCTTTATATTTTTTCAGTTTTGAAGTTCCTTGTCTCTATATATTTTGGTTTTGATAAGTGGTTTGATTATGAGAAGTATTGATAGAGGTTTTGATACCACTATGAGCTTGACCTCTAAAGTCCAAGATCTAGCTTCATTTTTAGTTTCAAGGAAGCATGAGAAATGTCACTTTGTTAGTTGGTTTCTTTTTCTTTGTTAATTTATTTGAGCTTGATGGTGAGTCCAAGAGATAAGGTTCTTGGAACCATGGTGTTAATGAACTCTAAAGCTCACTATGTTTAAGATCTATTAGGGACAAGAACCTAATCTTGTAAAGTTTTGAGCTTTAAGTGAACAAGATGAAAAAATGAACTTGCAACCATGTTTATTTTTATGCTATCACCTAACTCTTAAAGATAAAGAATGAATTTGCATCGCATGTTTATTTTTTTGAGCCATCACCTTAAATCTTGAAGATAAAAACAAAGTGCATAGCATGTTTACTTTCAATGCCATCACCTTAACGTTAAAGATAAGAAATGGATTTGCATAGCATGTTTACTTTTATGCTATCAACTAAATCTTAAAGATAAAAATGGGCTTGGATAGCATGTTTATCTTTGAGCCCTCACCTTAAATCTTGAAGATAAAAATGAAGTGCATAGCATGTTTGCTTTCAAGTCATCGCCTAAGACCTTAAGCTCAAAACTTGTCCTTGGATCTTAAATACAAATTTTAAACCATGGCTACGCTCATGAATATGCATTTTGGCCATGACATGATAATGGGGTTGAGATGAGTTTTATTTGAATTTTATGGTTCAAATCTTGTGTTTTAATACTTTTGTAAGTTATGCCTTAGAAGTTTTGCAAGTCTTGGAAACTCAAAGAATAGTAAAAGAGTATTTTTATGAGAAAAAGATTTTTTATTGAAACTTGGGTTTTGCTCTCTATTTGGTGTTAACATTTGAGCATTCAAAGGGGTAAAAATAGTTTCAAGTGTTTCCTATGTCTTGAATCAAGTAAGAAAGAAAACTAGTATCTAGAAAGTATTAAAAAAAAAAGGATTTTCTAATGATTTTAGAACCAATTTTGAGGCCACTTTTTTGGCCTTTTCATTTCTGTACAATTTTGTTTGAAGGGGGATTTAATGTGTAAAAATTGTTGTTACTTATTGTAAAAATTATTTTTGGCTTTCTAGGAAAAGCTAGTAACTAGAATGGATCAAAGATGTAATTTTCTAAGGTTCTAGGAAATAAAATTTTTGCTACTGCCTTGGCATTTTAAATTTTGTAAAGAGGTGTTTGGAATGAGTTAAATATGTATAAGTTACTAGTAGTTATTGTTAAAATCATTTTTGAGCATTTTTAAGAAAAATTAGAAACTAGAACGAACCGAAAATGTGAGTTTTGAGACTTCTAGAAATTGAGATTTATGGTTACTATTTTAACAAAATTATTTTAGTGAATTTTTTGTTTGAAACTGAATTTAAGTGTAAAATTTTCTATTGGTGGTGATAGGAATTAATTTTAGCATCTTAGGAACTGGTAATTAGAAAGGGTAAATAACGTAACTTCTAGAACTCCAAAACTATTTATTTTTGGGGATACTGCCCTAACTGTCTAGCACCATTGAAAATGTTTATGAGGGTGAAATTTAGTGGAAATTATTGTGTTTGGTTTCTTAGATGCCTAAAAGGATAAATTATAATAATTAGGTCAAGCCAAGTTATAGTTTTAACCCTTGCGGGACCATAGCGAAATTTCTGACAACTTGGGATTAATTGCATGATCAATGTCTTATGAGGATCTTAAATATCCTGCCTGTATGTGTGTGTGTGTGTGTGTGTGTGTGTGTGTTTGATGAGCATAGTATATGCACTAGCTGAGCTCGGACCTTGATTCCAGCATACTAGGTAGGAGCATGTTTACTTTTCAGTAAAATGATGATGATATATACTTATGAATATATGAAAGTGAGGCATGAATGTGATTAATTATGGCATGTTATGAATATGTTTGGTTGATTTGGATGCATGTTTAATATGACATATGGCCTAAAACAGATTTGGGGAAAATCTGTTTCCCAGCCGTTGTGCTGCCAGATTTCTACTAGAACTATGATCTTAGAAAGAATTATGAAGATTTCAAGCATAAAATGTTAAAGGAGTAGTTGTGAATAATGCCCATGATTTTATATACTCTTACATGCATTTTTTATTAACATGTTAAAAATTAAAGGTGACATAAGACACATGGAAATGATCCTCTAAACTCCAGGAATTAATGGTTATGAGAGGTGATCCAATAAAGACCCTTTGAACTCCAGGAATTAATGGTTATGAAAGGTGATCCAAAGAAATTGCATGCTCATGATAAGTTAAAGTAAGGAAGTGATGTGTTCCCCCCTCTATTACCCCAAATTAAATCTAGTTATGGCCAGTTAGATTGAGCTCATCCTAGGCGATTGATGAGGTGGAGTTTTGGTGGTTATGTTAAAATCACCGGGGAAGGTGAGATGGTTGGATTATGGTGTCCATGAGAGAGGGTGGACATTATGAAAAAAACTTAAGAGTTCAGTTATGAGAAAGTAAGGCAAAGGTGCATATACATATATTATATCATTCTCCCATTGGTGCATCTAATCATGTGATATGTGCTAAGTGACTTTAGTCCTCTAGCTTTCCTCTTGCTTATATGTCTAGCATTATGTTGTGTTTTAGACTTATATGTTACTTATGCTCCTGAGGTATTGTCATGCATACATGAGATGTTTGTTGCATTCATGACATTAAAAACCATGTTAAAAGACACCCATTTCGGATAAAAGGATTTTGTGACAGATTTAAAATTAAACCTTATGTATACACACCCCTTTCAAAATGAAAACCAAAATGGCTGGGGACGATGACGATGACACATATGTTGGAGTCGGGTAGCCCTACTGAGAATCTTGAATAAGTTTCTCATCCCTATTCTTTTATTCCATGTCGTCTCCAGACGAGGATAATGGCGTTGTTCGTGACTTTGCTTGAGATACAGGTGTGAGAGCTACGCTATGAACCGAATTAGAGGGTTGCAGCGGAAGCATGGAGATAGTTTTCTTTTAGACATTAGCTTTAGGGTTATCACATCCCATAGACCAGTGCTTAACCTGGTCTTTCGATGGCTACGCATCGGGAACTAGTTTAGTTTTGTTGGAAATATGCTTAGCTTTTGATCTACTGTATGCGAACCTCTATTGGTGAACTTATTATCTTTGTATGTCTTTTATGTACAGAAGACGTCACTACTATGTTATGGATATGATATGTTATGTTATGTTATGTTGTTGCTTGTATATATATTATAATGAGGTTTTTGTGATTGCTACTATTATGCGTGTATTGACTGATATCTACATACACACGTGGTTCACATTTTGGTTTTAAAGTTAAAAAAAATTTAATCGTATTTTTATTACTCATATTTTAAAGAGGAATAAGTCAATTTCAGAAACAAAGGCATAACAATTAATAATTAATCGAAATGAGACTCGAGCGTATTGAGTTAAAAATTATGATGTTACAAGGGAGATTGACATTTCCTTCCATATAAAGCTTTATATGGGGCCATGCCAATACTAGCATGATAGCTATTGTTATAAGCAAATTCAACCAATGGAAGGAACTTATCCTAACTTCCCTTCTGCTCGATCATGCATGCCCTTAGCATATCTTCCCGGGTTTGTATGGTGCTTTTTGTTTGTCCATCAGTCTAGGGGTGATAGGCAGTACTTAAACAAAGTTTGGTCCCAAAGACCTTTAGGAAAGCTCCCCAAAATCTTGAAGTAAATCTTGGGTCTCTGTCATAAATTATCGAAGAAGGAATACCATGCAATCTCACTATTTCTTGAATATACAAAGAAGCTAACTTATCCAAAGGATAACTACCTTTAATGGGTAAGAAATGAGCAGACTTGGTTAATTTATCTACTATAACTCATATAGCATCATGACCTGACGATGTCCTTGGCAAACCTATTACAAAGTCCATGGAGATACTTTCCGACTTCCATTCTAGGATTTTGAAGGGTTGTAGGGTCCCAGCTGACTTTTGGTGCTCTATTTTAACTTTTTGACAGGTGAGACACCTTCTGACAAACTCTACCTGTAATGCCTCGATTTTTCTGTTAGAGTGAAAATGACCAAAATGCCCCTGAGGTCATTTTCGGCTCGGAATTCGAGGAAAGCCGGTCCGGGAGTACTCGAAGGGCAAACTCAATGTTGAAAAGGGATTAGATGACTCATGTACCTTTCCAGGATCGAAACTCTCGTTTTTCAAGTTTTTCGGGTCAAAATGATCAAACGCCCCTACGGTGTTTTACCCGTTTGCAAGTGCCGGATGAACCCGAAACTTCTCCAGATGGTTTTAAAAGTCATTTTTATGTATTCTATGATGTTAGTTTTGGTCCCAGAGGTCCCGGGCGAAATTAGTACAAAATTACGGTTTTGCCCCTAGTTTCGTGTTTTTACGCTTAATCGCGTGATTAAGCAAACCTAAGCAATATTAGGCTCTAATCGAAGGTTAATTAATTTCCATAATTAATCTTGAGTCAAAATAATTTATTAAAGTTGATTAGAACCTAAAAGTGCTTAATTACAACTTGAAATCCTATTTTAAATTCAAGACTCCTAGTCATGGAATCTTGAATAGTGTTTTCTCTCTCCAATTCCTTAAATCATGGAATTGTGTTTTCAATTGTTTACTCATAAAAATGAATTTAAATCTCCTAATGATGTATGAGCACTCCTAATCTTGTCATAAAATCCTTAAACCTCATTCTTAGTCACCTAAACTTAAGCTTAATTATTCCTAACCTTGTACCTAAGCTAACCTACACTTAAACCTATTATTAACACACAATTAGATGATCAAATCTCACCTCCTCTCTGTTGTCCCTGGTCTGGCCAAACCGCCATGCCCTCCATATGCATCACATGTTCAAATTTTTAACACTCCAAAACCATATCTCAAGTCACATACACCATGCCTTGTCATACTTTCAATCAAGCTTGATTTTCCAAATGAATAACTGATTAAAATAACCCATTTTCCTTATTTATTTGTGGCTGAAAAAGTTCCAGCCATGTCAAGCTTCTAGAAGCCTAATTGCATTAAAAAATTGATAGGAAATTCACTCATATCAAGCCGTACTTTGTATCATAAACTCCATACCTCAAACCATGCTTGTATGACACCTTGTAAGAGATATTTTCCTTCCTTTCCCTCCCTTTTTGCTACGGCTTCCCCTCCTCCTCTTTGAGCTCTCATTTGTTTTCATTCTCTATAAATACCTTGCTTACTTGAGCTTGCAAACACTTTAGTTCATTTGCTAAGTTTCAAGTTTTCTAAGCTTTCTTGAGTTTTCTCTCTTTTTCTCTCTAAGTTTCAAGAGAGTTTCCTCTTGCTCTTCATCTTCATCTTCATCTTCATCATCTCTTCATCACATAATCATCTCATAACCTTCAAACACCACCTTAAAGCCTTGAATCACCTCCTAACCTCTCAAACACCTCAACTCAAACACAATCTTACTCAAAACACACCTCATTGCCTTCCTTTTCCTTTTGGCCGAATCATTTCTCACCATCCAAGGAGGAAGTGCTCTTCTCATTTCTTTCAAAAAGTTCAATTTTTCATCTTCACTCTAGGTAGGAGTGTTTTCTAAACTTTGTTTTTCATGAAAATGATCCTTTCTAGTTTTCTCTTGGATTTTCTTTTTGAAACTTTCTTTCTTTCTTCTTCTTGTATTTTCATCCTCTTGGTCCTTTTGGCTACATGATAGCTAAATGATGAGAGCTCCTAGATGAGGACTTTGTGTTCATCTCAAAGGAACCTCTAGAGCTTGAGTTTTTGCTTTCTTTGAGTTTCAACTTTATTTACCAACTCAAGATGATTTTTACTCAAGAACACCTTTACTTCCCTTACTATTTTTGGTTTCGGTGTTCTTGTTTCCTTTTCTACAATATTTCAATTTTGGTTCCTTGATATTTGAGGTTTTGTTTTGTTTTGAAAGTTTATTTATTTTGAGCTTGATGATGATGTTCAACAACATCATAGTTCCTTCGAGAACTTAGTTCAAGAACTCTAAAGCTCTCTTTGTGATGAGATGGGTGTTGGGTTGCTATTTGTTAAAGTCTTGTAAGAGCTCTAGACTATCATAAAATAAACCTTGTATCCACGTTTACTTTTATGCTTTGCACATCATATTTACTTTTCTTGCTATCACTAAGTATCAAGATAATGAATGAACTTGCATTATCATATTTATATTTCAAGCTATGCATTATCGTGTTTATATTTCAAGTTCTCACTTAATATCAAGATAATAATGAGTTGCATCTCATGTTTATTTTATGCTATCACTTTACTTTCTAATGGAACCTAAAATAAGTGCATGAGCATGTTTATTTTTATGTCATCACCTAAATGAACCTAGAGCTCAAAGACTTGCCCATTGTTGTCTCAAGCAAAGGCTTGAAAATCTGTTTTTGGTCTTCATGTTTTTGGCCTCAATGAGATTTATTGTATACAAGTATTGAAAACTATGTTTTGTAATTTTTTCTAAGCTCTTATGAGTTAAAGGAATATATAGAACCAAGTTTTATGAATTTAGGACCTCTTGAGACATGTTTGATTTAGCTACTGCCCTCTTAATTATTTTTATGATTTTAGATGATAAAAATGTTTGTAAATGAGTTTTGGAAGTTTTAAAAAGGTTCCAAGAGAAACTAGTATTTTATGTGCTTTAGAAATTGTGTTTGATGCTTTTAAATGGAGATGTTGTTTCAGTTCTGCCTTGCCTTGTATGACCACTGTATGAGCTGTTTTAATGATGATAATATGCTTATGTTTGAGAATAATTAATGTTAAAACTCATATGTGAAAGATAAGAGAAGTTAGAAACTAGAAAAGAATTAATTTGAGAGTTTTAGATCCCTTAATGTTTGAATTTTCTGGATTCTGTCCAGCAAGGTTTAGTAATGCTAATCATGGATTTAAATTAGTTTAAATGTGTAGGAATGACTCATAAATGGTTTAGGACTTGATCTTGATGCCGTAGGAGCAAATCGGACTTAGAAAGGGTCATTGTTGTGACTCCTAGGTACCCGTAAAATTAGGATTATGAATTCTGCATCCTTGAGGTTTAGAGATGTTCTTGACCATAGTGTGAGGTGAGAAATACTTAGTTATAACCTTATAAGTTCCCGAGAGATTAGGTTTGATGACTTATAACTTAGAAAGTGAGTTAAGGATCTTAAGGGTCAATGCATAAGACACTAAGAAGTTGTTAATGCTATGATGTGTTATATGATGCAATGATATGATGAGATGTTCTTGATGCATGAGAAAATGATTGATGAAAATGTTAAAGTTTATCATAGCATGAGATTTCATGAGAACATGTTGTGTGAATTAGCTTGTGGCAGTTTGAAGGAAATTCGGTTGAACAATTTGTTATCTGCGAATTTTAAATCAAACCTTAAAGGGTTGAAAGAAATGTTTATGAGTACCATATGAGTTGAAAACCCTGAGTGACACCGATTCGGCTGAGCACCCCCAGGGGAGACAAATCCGTGAGGGTATGAGTAGATGCAGCCTACCAAAGCGGACAAATTTATGTGGCTTAATGCTCACAAAGTGTTTCAAAGAGGGTATATCCTAAGAGAGGTGATCCCTGCCCCCTACCCATACTTGCGAGTCGGGATTATTATTATTTATGTTTCACTTATTCAGATAATAAGTAAGAGCTAGTGACGATTAGCTGAGGTATGAGCTCATAACCTAGTTATTTTTAGGATGGCTTATTATGCTAAAGTACCATGATTGATGTCACAAAGTTGAGGAATGATCCACTTGAAAGTTATATGCCCTTATGCCACATGGTTTATGTTTACATGCTTTGATGTGTTGTTGTGTATGCTCAAGTATTGACATGCATCCGTGATATAACCCGTTGCATTCATAACATCAAGATGCATGCTAAAAGGAATGGACCTTGGATAATTAGTTTTGGAAAACTCCAAATTGAATCTTATATGCATGATCACTATTTTATAATTAAACCCAAGGTTCCTAAGGATGTGAACGATGTAACCCTAGGGTAGGAGACTCCTACTGAGATTCTTTAGCAAGAATTCTCACTCCTCTCTCTTCTTTCTCCCATCACATCTTCAGAGACCGATAGCGATGTTCGTACTTTTCATTGACACGCCAGTTTGGGAGTGCACTATGACCCGAACTACCGTTCGTATCATTTTGAGGGTCGTTGTGCCATCCGTGTTTTTGTGTACATGAGATGACCCTTCGCCTATCCGATTTTGAGCTACCAGTTCACTCCTACTGCACCTTTTGGTGGTGACGACATGATCTTCGAGCGCACTCAACCGCGTGATGAGCAGCTACGTCGTGCCCGCACCTCTGCCTCAGTTGTCCCCGACTATCCGGAGTACGTGCCTCGCTCGAGGAGGTCCGAGACTGATCTATCCAAGGATTCGCCGATGCATGTCCCTTCAAAGGGCTCTGCTCCCTTTCCCCAGTCCCGGTACGAGGGGAGCGAGGAGACCGTGAGGCAGCCGCGCTTGGCAAGGAGAGCCGAGATGCGCCAGCATCGAGGAGCTCACATTCAGTCACCACGAGTTCCCTTCACACTCCATTGGCCCACTCAGGAGGAGATAGAGCGTGCTTTCCCAAGCACCGCCTCCATCATCCGAGGACCCCCGTTGTCACTAGACTCCGATGGAGAGCTTTGCGAGTACTCGAGCTTTTATGGAGATCTTCCCTTCGGCAGTACCTTTTGGGAGGGGTTGTAGATTGTACTCGTAGCTTAGTAGGAGGGTAGCATTTTGGGTTTATCTTCTTGTCGTACCATGTACCTTGTATTTTCTTGTTTCTGTTATATTTTATTTCCGCTGTATTACAAGCTCTGCCCGTCTCCATGAGGGTATGACTACTTATGTACTCTAATCAAGTTATTAATGAAATGTTTCCTTTGTTATCATGATTGTTGTTCTTTGGATATATGCTTTACTCTATGATTTCTAATGATTGTTACGCGTGCTTTACATTTTTGTCGTTCGACTAGTTAAGTTCGCGGCTCTCACTTTGATTTATGTTTTCAAAAAAAAATTTACCCGTAATTTCTGCTAAGTATTTTACTAAAATGATGAGACTAAGAAGTAATAGCCTAATGTTTAACCTAATGTATTCTAGAGAGTTAGGTTAAAAATTAGGGTGTTACACTTCTACGTCTTTCATCATCCCTAACCACCAAAATATTTTCTTAAGATCTACATACATCTTACTAGTCCTGGGGTGGATGGTGAATTCGCCCTGATGAGCTTCCTATGAGATCTGAGATTGCCACTTGTAGGTAAACATACCCTGTCCTTGTATCTCTATATACATTGTTGGTCTTGAGTAAATCCTAGTAACCTCTTTGCATAAATTGACCTTAGAATCTCTTGAAACTCTAGATTTTCATGTAATGCAGCCAAAATTTGTTCTTTGAACTCATTTGTTACTTTTATCTGACCTAACACAACACCTTGAGAGGTCACAAACATTTCTAAAATAAACTTCTTAAAGCTCTCTACTAGCTCCGTTTCTTTGATCATTAGAAATGCTACAGCTAAGGATTTCCTGCTCAATGCATCAGCTTCAACATTTGCTTTGCTTGGATGGTGATTTAGACTAAACTTGTAATCCTTAAGGAACTCCATTTACCTACTTTGCCTTATATTCAACTCCTTTTGATAAAAAAGATACTTTAAAATTTTATGATCAGAGGAAACATTAAATTGTACACCATAGAGATGGTGTCTCTAGATTTTCAGAGCGAAAACCACAACTGCAAGTTCAAAGTCATGAGTTGGATAGTTTACTTCATGGGGTTTTAACTGTCGAGAAGCATAGGCAACCACATTTTGATTATGTATCAACACATAACCTAAACCTTTACTAGAAGCATCACAGTAAACCTCAAAGGATTCATAAGGATTAGGTAGTATCAATACTAGTGCCATGGTCAACTTTTGCTTCAACTCCTGGAAACTATTTTCACATTTCGATTACCACTTGAATAAAGTGTTCTTTTAGGTTAACTTAGTCAAACGTAAGGCTATCTAAAAAAATAAACCATGATAAAACGTCTATAGTATCCAACTAACCCTAGGAAACTCTGAATCTTCGTCACCATGGTCGGTCATTCCCAATGAAGTATTGAGTCCCTTTTACTAGGATCTATGGAGATTCCCCCTCGTGATACCACACGACCTAGGAATCTAATCTTTTTCATCCAAAATTCACATTTTGATAACTTATCATACAACTTCTGCTCCTTTAGGATTTGTAACATGATACTAAGATGCTCAGCATGCTTTTCTTCAGTCCTTGAATAGATAAGTATATCATCTATAAAGAGAACTACAAATTTATCCAAGTAAGGGTGGAAGATTTGGTTCATATAATCTATTAATACTACTAGAGCATTTGTCAGGCCAAAAGACATCACCCTATGCGCATAATGTCCATATCAAGTTCTAAATGTAGTCTTGGGTATATCCTCATTCCAAACTCGAATATGATGATAACTTGATCTAAGATCAAACTTTGAGAATATAGTTGCCCCTCGTAATTAATCCATGATATCATCAATTCATGGTAAAAAAAGGTACTTATTTTTAATCGTCACCTTATTCAATTGGCTATAGCCCACACAAAGCTTCATACCCCCATACTTTTTCTTCACTAGAAGAATAAGGGCTCCCCATGGAGAGGCACTTGGTCTAATGAAATGCTTCCCTAATAGTTCTTTAATTTGTGAATTTAATTCTTTCAACTCCAAATGGGACATCCTATAAGGAGCAATTGAGATAGGACCCATTCCTGGAACTAACTTAATGGAGAATTAAATTTCCCTTTTAGGAGAAAACTCTGGGATATCCTCTGGGAAGACATCTGGATACTTTCTCACCACTAGAATCTTACTCAACTCGTGGTCACTTTCGGTTTCACTAGCTAAGAGGGTAACATATTCCTGACAGTTTGTTTTACCAGGGTTAGGTGTCACTAGATTCAAGTAAAAAGAAAAAGGAACCACATGGATAGAAGGTAAGGTGGAAAGAAATATAGCAGCTCAATTTGGACAATGTAGAAGGACGTAGTTGACTACCAGCCAATCCATACCTAAGATTACATCTAAACCAGATAAAGGAAGACAAAATAAATTGATAGTAAACTCCCTAGTACCTATTTGAAGACGAAGGTTCATGCATGCATAACAAGTTCTAATAGGATTACCAGTAGGAATGGATACAAGGAGATCATAAGGTAATTCAGACACAGATAATTGTAACTTCTGTACACAGTCATGGGATATGAAAGAATGAGTGATACTCGAATCATATAGTACATCTAAGGTACTACCATTTATTTCACACTTATCCCAGATCATATCGGTAGATTGAGAAGCTTCCTTGGCACTTATAGTAAAAATATGCCCTTGTTGTTGTGGCCTGGAGGGTTCGTACATGCATAACAAGTTCTAATAGGATTACCAGTAGGAGTGGATACAAGGAGATCATAAGGTTATTCAGACACAAATAATTGTAACTTCTATACACAGTCATGGGATATGAAAGAATGAGTACTCGAATCATACAGTACATCTAGGGTACTACCATTTATTTTATGCTTACCCCAAATCATATCGGTAGATTGAGAAGCTTCCTTGGCACTTATAATAAAAATGTGCCCTTGTTGTTGTGACCTGGAGATGAGCTATTGATTTTTCTTATTGGGACATTCAAATATTTTGTGTGCTAGTTTCCCATACCCGAAGCAAACAATTTGCATTGCCCAGCAAGGCCTGTTCCCATGATTTTTCCCACACTTAGGGCATTGTTGTCCTATCTCCGGTCTTGAGGATTGAAGTTGTTTCCCTCTGTTGTTGTTGTTGTTGGGTGGAAATCTTCCCTTAGACAAGTTGACAGGCTTGAATCATGGGCTTTGAGGTGCTAATCCCCTTCTAGCGGTTTTTTATGCATACTTGAATCTTGCTAACTTCTTGTTGGACTCCTTTGTGCACTGGCATTTGTTTACCAAGGTAGCATAGTCTCTGATCTCCAGGAGATTCACAAATGCTTCAATATCCTCGCGTAGGCCTCCTTCATATTTCATGCACTTCCAAGCTTCATCTGGGTCACTTTGATAAATTATAGAAAACTCGCAAAGCTCTTCGAACTTGGCCATATACTCTACTATGGTCATAGATCCTTACTTAAGTGCCATGAACTCCAGCTATTTTGCATTTTCCAGTCGCCACCCCTGCACAGCCTCGCGCCACTACTGCATAGCCTCACGCCACCCACGTACCTCAATATCTTATTTCTGTGTTTGCAGTTCCACACCATTGCCCAAGGCTGAAACTCTGAAAGGTACTGCAGTATACATCTTAGTAACATAGACATTGAGTCATTGATTTTGGGTTATTAATTTAGATTTTTCTTGTCACTATATTTCCTTTTAGAGTTTGTTAGTTTATATTTTGGCTTATTAATTAGGATTTTGCATCTATATTCAAATTTTGTATTCAAATTTTGTATATCACTAAAACAATTAGATTTATAGCATGAGACGTTAAAAAATACTTGATTAATAGCATTTTGAAACAATCAGATTTTTGTTTAGTTGTTTTGTCCAAAAAAGAAAAAAACTTGAACATGCTGTTAAAATAATTTATTAATAACATACTTGTTTACTCCATTTTTTTTTATAACATAGTTGTTTAATATGCTATATGATATGTTTATTTAATATCTTCTCCAATTAATGCTGATGAGACAATGTCATCTGGTACGCATCCCTTGCCCTTAATGAAAGCAATGGACAAGAGTTACGCGAATGACACCAACAGATTCAAGCCAATCTCAAGAAGATGATGAAAATTGTGTAATTAAGAAAAAAAGGCAAAATACATCAATTGTTTGGAATGATTTCAAAGAAATTAAAGTTTCTAAATGAGTGACAAAAGCTGTCTATAATCACTATAAGGGACAATTTGCTTACTCAGGGAAGGGGGCTAGCACTAGCCATTTGAAAAGACATATAGAAAATTGCTTACAAAGGAGGATACACATGGCCTCGCAAAAAAAGTAGCCCACTATTCCATTTCCACTTTCTAGCTTGGATCTTAATCCTTTTCTAACACCTGGAGTTGGGTATACAAATGAAAAGATGAGAGAAATACTTGCTAGTTCAATCATTGGGCCTGAGTACTACCCTTTTAGCATTGTTGAGGATCAATTGTTGATGTGGGGCTTCCAATACGCAAATCTTGAGTTCAAGAAGGTAACTTGCAAAATAATTAGGAATGATTGTTGGCAATCTATAAGGTAGAGATGAAAAACTTGAAGGTCTTGTTGAAAAGTGTGAGCAAAATAATCTTGACTACATATATGTGGAAATATAGTCACCAAGTAGTTGAATATATGGTTTTAATTGGTCATTTCATTGATGTGAAGTTGAATCTTCAGAAGAAGGTCTTAAGCTTTGTGAAAGTGCCTACACCTAGATGAGGAATTGATGTAGTTGATGCCATTTTCGAGTGTCTTAAAGCTTAGGGCATTAAGAATAATGTATTTTCTGTGTCTATTGATAATGCTTCATACAATGACTCATGCTTAAGGAATCTCAAGGACAACTTATCACTAAGTAACAAATCAGTGCTTGATTGTAAGTTTTGTCATGTAGGATGCTATTTACATATTCTAAATTTGTTGGTGCAAGATGGCCTTGGAAGAATTAAGCATATTATTTTTAATATTCACGAGAGTGTCAAGTATATTTATTATAATGATTCAAGGCTGAAGGCATTTTTTGATATAGTGGAGCAAAAGCACGTGAAAGAAAGAAAGCTCTTCATTGATTGTCCAACAAGGTGGAATTTTACTTACAAGATGCTATCTATTGCCTTGAATTTTAAGATGGTATTTGAAGCTTACAAGGAAAGAGAGCCATATTATTCCTATGAGCCATCATAAGAGAACTGGAGAAAGTTTGAGAAAGTCTGCCAAGTCTTGAGGGTATTTAATCTGGTTACTAATGTCATCTTAGGTAGTGGCTATCCAATTACAAATTTATATCTTCTTGAAGTTTGGAGGGTGAAAGAAGTGATTGACAAAATGCCAATGGATGAGACATAGCAGCCTCAATGAAAGCTAAATTTGACAAATATTGGGGGAATGCAATTTGCTAATGCCCATTGCTCTTGTATTGGATCCCAGGTTCAAATTTCATGTTATTGAATATTGTTTTCACTTAATATATCAACTTGGTTATGTAGCTAAAGAGAATGTGGATATGGTTATGACCTCATTAAATATGTTATATGATGAGTACATTAAATTATGGGAGGAAGAGGGAATTCTTAGTGGTAGTGGTGAAGTTGACAATATCAATACTTCCAATGAGATTAATACTCAACAGGAAATCACCAAAGCTGACTAATATATGAGTTTTGTTCATGACAAGCAGGCAATTCCCCCAATGAAATATGAGCTGGAAGTTTATCTTGAGGACAATGTTTATATTTCTGATGAAAGCACTAACTCTTTCAGTGCTTTGGAATGGTGGAAAAGCAAGAATGGTGGAAAAGCAACAACTTGAAATATAAGATTTTGTGAAAGATGGCTGCTGACATTCTAGCCATCCTAATCTCAATAGTTGCATCTGAATCAATATTTAGTGTTGGACAGTAATTGATGAGTTTCGTTCGAGATCGAATGAAGCATCTATTATAGCCCTCATTTGTGGAGGGGATTGGCTACGCAACAAGTATAATATGAAGAACAAGCAAATAATATGAATTTTATATAACACAATGTTATCTTTTCTAGTAGTTGTTAATTTATGGCACAATCTAATTATAAATAATTTCCTATTTTCAAGGTACTTGAGTTTGAAGAAGAGGCGATTGTTTTGAAGATTTGATTTTTTGTTAGTTTGTTGGGTTTATTTGATGATTATGTTTTGCTGAGTTATGTAATATTTAGAGTTGCTCACATTTGTTCTCGAGACTCGATGAACCTTGTTTCACTTGTGGTTGAATTTTCTTTTCGAACTTTGGTTTGATTGTATGGTTTGAATTTGCTTAGACTTTTGGTTGAATGTTTAATCTTGATGTGTTTAAAATTAGAACTCTATTAGATTTAATTTGATTATATGAAATTGAATGGTGAGCTCCAAAGGCCTTTTTAGGCCTTTTAAATGAGTGTTAAAAGGCACAGGCCTATTATATATTGTGTGAATGAATTTTTGAAACAGGCTTTTATAAGCAGGCTTCAGGCTAGGCCATGCTTTTCAAGTAGGTCAACCCAAGTCGAAAATAAAGCCTAAAACAGGTAATAGGTCAAGTTCAGGTCCAGTGTTTTTATTACGGGCTTGGCTTGTTTAGGGAATAGTCTGGCCTAGCCTATCTTGTTCCTACCCCTACCTATATCCAAACCAATTCTAAGAGAGAAATTTAAATAGAGGTAAATGAAATTAAGGTGAAAGGGAATGATAGCACATGGTTTGAATCCGAAAGAATAAGTATATATATTCAATTCCATAAATCCTTCATAAAGAAATTAAAGGCAAAATCCTATTTTAGTCTTTCTAAAATTTTAAGTCAAACAAATTAGTCTATGCAGAATTGAATCATCAGACAAATTGGTCACTGAAAAAAAAACTTTCAAATTGATTTTTATAAAATTGAATAGCTGAACAAACTAATTCTTGCAAAATTGAATAATCAGACAAGTTAGTTATAATGTTAAGTTAGGCTAGGGGGCTAATTTTTTCGATAATTCATTTTTGTAGTGACTAATGTGGGAATTTTTTTATACAAGAACAAATCTATTCAACTTTTTAATTTTGTAGGGACCAATTTCAAATTTTTTTTACATTAACCAATTTGTCTGACTTGAAATTTTTGAGGGACTAAATTGAGGGTTTTATATAAGAAGAAAAAAAGATATTTACTTCTATAGTTCACTAAACAATTACTTATCATCATATTTGACATTTAAAATTATCTCCAAATGATTAATATCACAAATAATTTTCATAAGTTAATTTAGAATAAAAGTCTTTTATATTGCCATTTAATAAAATCTTTCTATTTATATAATTTTTTAAGCAATTGGTGTGAAAGCCAATCATATTTATTAAAATGACAACATATAATTAAATAAAATAACTATCAATACATCCAAATTAAATGGTTTATGCAAAATTTAATTTTAATGTATTCATAGGAAATTTTTTTTTCCGAAACTAGTCAATCAAATCTATTCCTTCCAATCTAATCTCTGCCAACATAAAAGTTTTATTGCTTAGAAATTTTATTATCTTCCATGCATATCTAATTAACCCTTTTTTTAATTACTCAAAGGTATCCCCCAGTCGATAGTCAAAGACTAATCTCTCCGAGGCGTAGAAATCACTGAATTGAGTTTTGTCTCTTCCAACAAAACCCCTTTCTATACACGTGACAGGAATCAAACCCCTGATATATGCTTAAAGGATCTAGCCACCTTATTAAGTGTGCCAGGCTTTATTGGTGCATATCTAATTAACCTTGTGGCTTGGCATGCCAACGCATTCTATGGTCATCGTGCAACATAATAGTTTACAACAAGAAACGGAAATAGATTTGGAACAAATTCAACACAAATTCCAGGATATTTAGATCCTTTTGCTCGTATCTTTTACAATAATTTGGGGAAACAAGTTTTCACCATACCCACGACTCTTGCAGACCATTGATAATAACCTAAAGTTCACAGAAGACTGATGCACCAAGAAATGAAAACAGTTCTCTGGATTAAAAAGAGGGAGGGGGCTGGAAAAGACCATCCAAATTCTTCATATCACTGCCCAAGTGAAAAAGTTTCTAGGAGCAGAGCCCAACAAGAGCCAAACTAGAAGCCCTGCAGCCAAAATGTCAACCGCAAACAATCTCTTCTCCTTGCAGAATGCATCACTCTTCTGTGTGGAACTGCTTACCTGGCTGCTCGCGCCTGTCCCTTCTCTTTTCCTGCTCTCAGGACTTCCTGCAACTGCAGCCAAGTAATAGATACATGAATGCTACTTAGATTGGATGCTTTCTTATTGACAAATCACAATGAGTTCTTTACCAAACAAAATTTCATATCAATATCACTAGTTACCAGAAGGACTGGGTGTAGGACTTGTGGCACCTTTGTCCAATTGATAAAAAACTTGAGCCTCTGGTGATTTGGGATCCATGTGCAGCAATTCTGCTTCCATTAAAAATTCACTTCAAAATTCTTATTCTATTATATCATCGCTAAAATTCAACTACCATGTGAAGACTGAAACATATTAAAGTCTGTAGAATTAAAAATACCAGGGCACTTGGAGACATTGGCAGGGGTATTGCAAACTGTTGGCAGGCTCAAAGCTAAAGTCACATTAATCTGTAATCCACCCAGGTCAGGATCGTTGCGGTCTTTGATAATAAGGCACAAACACTTCTTGCTGTTCTTGAGCACTTGCTTGAGACCGCTACAACAATCTGGTGTTGGAGCCTTTGCTTCACCCCCAACATACGGCAGACATGTTGCCATCCCTGCTAATTGCTCTGTGCATTCCTCCTTATCCTTGGAAGAATCTGCCACTGCACTCCCAACTAAGAGTGATGCTAGCAACAATGAGTATGACAGGGAATTCGTGCTGTGGTACAACATTTTTTGTCGTGTTAAACAGATACGTGGAAAGGGGGGAAACTGGAAAGTGATAGAAGCAAAGGTGAGGCTAGAGGCACTTAAGTACTCGCAAAGCAGTTGGGTGTTGGTGGAGAATTCGTTTCTTATATAATATAGTTCTGTAGTTTCTAATTTAATTGATGAGGCTAGCAAGTGATGCCTAATTACTTCTTGGATCTTTAAACAAAAAGAAAGTACTTCTTATACCTTTAAATGGATTTTTGCACTTTCTATTGAATTATGAGAATCCTCATTTGCAACTAAAATATGCGGCTATTATTAACTTACTGGGACAAGCGATAAACAATTACAATCTGCTTCTAATATTTTAGGGTTTTTAAATTGAAAGTTCAATCAAAGTTATAGAGCAAATACACTTTTATGATAAATTTAATTTAAAGTGAAAAATAATATATACATATTTTAAATTATTTGATAGATTATAATTATAATATACTTTATTAATTTATAAAATAAATATATTCGTAATTTATTATTTTAAAAATAAGTTAGCTTTTGATAATTCTCATTCATAAATTTAATACGACTCAATTTGAAATGAAAAACGAGGCTAGTGTGAACGGACCACTTGCCTCACTTCACCAACCCACTAAGCTAGCGGGCCAAAGCCAATCACGCATATGGACCAGTTTGGGCAAAGTTGTGTGACAAGTCGCCATGAATAATGATGACATCATATTTCGTTCCAGCGACATCATTACAGAGCTAAAGGAAAATGTCTTTGCACTAATTCAAAAACATATTGAAGCTTGCTCCTTACTCGCCTTAGGAAATTTGGCTCATGTATATTTTGATGAAATACTGATATTATTTTATATATGTATATTCTTTAAATATATATCTGAATGTGTTTCATGAGAAGTATACCCTAAAATGTATATTAAAGATATATATATTTTGATTTAGGAATATTTAAATTAATGATATATAAAATCTGACATGAGATGATAAATCTAGTAGAATATGTGAAGTTTGGTGAGATATGAGAAATTTTTTAGGATGTATAAAATGTATTTAGATTTGAAGAATTTGTTAAGAATTGAAAATTTGTTAGGACCGGAGATAAGAAGCCTTGGAAATAAGACCTCTTGTTTATAAGTAAAATCAATTACTACATTTCGTTAAAAAATAACTAAAATTTTTTGTAATTTATTCACCAATTCCATAAATTCAAAAGATGTATAAACTCTAGAGGGAATTATATTGACCTTCTATAAGATTTAGGCTTGGTTTGATATTGTTGTGGCTTTTAAAAAGCTGATGAGCTCTTTAAACTACCAAAAAACTAATCTAAAAAAGCCAAAATATCACCATTTGGTAAAATAATACAAAAGTTATTCTCAATAAATAGGACTCATTGAAGTATTTTTTTGGTAATATATATAATAAAGTGGCACTCAAAATATAAATTAACTATAATGGGCATAATATTTGTGAAAAGAATAAAAAGCTAAAAGCCTTAATTTATGGAAGGATAAAATTGGATTCTTGATAAAATTCAAGGGTCAACTTCTGAATTATTTTGAACTTCATAGAGTAGAAGCCAATTCTGCAAAAGCACCTTATAAGGTGCTCTCAAAAGCAGTGTTTTTAAACTTGGACTGAACCAGCTAGTCCAACTTATGAACCGATGAACTGGCCAAGCGATCAATCCAAGAAACCTATCAAATCGAACCAGCAAACTGACAGGTGTGGATCGATAAGACCCATAAATTTTTCATAAAAACCAGTGATTCGTGAATCGTCAGTTTGCATTCAGCCCTAAGAGGAAAAGAAAGGTTCCTCGTTGCCACTGTGCCTTGCCATTGTTGTGCCACATCACCGCTACATCTCACTGTTTCCATGAGAGAGAAGGGGGGTTGATGAGGAAGGCAACCCACGAAGAAGTGGTGCAGTGAAAAGGAAAGTGGCTTGGTGGCACGCACAATATGATTTTGTGAGAAAGAAAGATGTTACAAATATTAGGGTTTTATTGGGCTGGGCCGTTGGGCTTTTAAATTGTTGTTTTTAATCATATTTAAGATGTTACAGTTGCTTTAAGACATGAGACAAATCATCACCAAAAATGAAGGCACGAGACATGTTGCAAAGGTCAATGAGTATAATTTCTTTCTTTTGGTATTTACATGGGTTAGTGGGCTAACTTTTGGTTCATAATTTAAATGTACTAATTAATAATTGTATGAGGTTAATTTTGATACACTCAGTATACACTATCATTTAATCAAACTTTTCATTTTGCATGACTTTTCTAGTAACAAGGTTGAAAAATAACTATATTTACTGATGTATTATTTCATGATTAGATAACTATGTAAAACTTTTTTACACTAATAATATATTCCAATTAAATCCTAATTATATACATTTATATATATATATATATATCAACATGCAAATTTTTAAAATGTTTCGTTATTAGTTACTTTATTGTATTTATTTTTATTTTAATATATTTTAATATATTTATTTAATTATATCTAGTTCAACCAGTAACTCACCAATTAAACCAATGACCCACTGACCTAGTGTCTTGGTCGAGTCAATGACCGAGTCAAGTTTTAAAACTATGCTCAAAAGTACCCATGACTTTTAAAAACTAGGAGCAAAAATACCTCGACTTTTTTAAATAACAGAAGAAATTGTGCTATGAGTGATAGTTAAGTACTATGTGTTAGTTTTTAATTTTTAATTTTATTTTCTAACAATAATATGTGTTTTTTGAATTATTTAAATAGAGCTTCCCAAGTTGAATTCTTCCAAAATTACGATCATCATATGTTTTCTTGCCTCTTAAAATTGCCATTAAATTATTTTGAATAATTTTTCTTGTTGTTTGGGGTTGATTATGGATTTGATAATTAGAACAGCCTTGTGCAATGACAAGGATCGATAATATGTGTGGTTGAGTCAAAAAAAATATAAATGTAACACCTTAACTTTTATCACGATACGCCTTGGATGTATAATGATTAATTGTTAGTTGTTACTATTTTTGTCTTAGAAGTTTACTTGATTTTAAATTTGAAAATAAGCCTAAGGAAAATATGACCCAATGTTTTTTTTTAATTGAAAAACCAAACTATGAGCCATTTGTGTATTAAGTTATAGCGTATAAGTATTCATTACAAATACGTAATAATAATGCATCATATCAAGGTACTCTTAACCAACCATCACATAATATACATGCAAAATTATAGTATAGCACATCATAAACTAAGAAGATCATAGCATAACATGAATTGGAAATATCCTGTCAAATAATAATAATATGATGATGTTCCATAAGCATAAGAACATAATAAATGCACTGAACACACCAATAGAGGTTGAACATATAATAATTCAAAAGATAAACAAAACTATAACATAATTAAACAAGTTGTGGGTATACATCTTGTAACACCCCAAAATTTATTTCAAAAATTAATTTGAATTTTCTTAATGAGAATTTTAAAAATTTGACAACTTAGCAATGATGAGGATTGCCCAATAGACGAATTGGAAAAAAAACAATTTGTATCGAGCATGAGTAGTGACTGTGTGGCCTCGTAGGCCAATCGGGACCATCAAAACTATAGAATTGGGACCCAGAGATGCTTGAAATTGAGAAAATATAGGATTAAGATTAGAAAATATTATAAATAAGAATTTTACACCCGGAATTTAATTTCGAGCAGTATCTGTTTTATGAGCACGGTATTTTACCATTAAATTACAATATGTAGTTTCATACACCGTATGAAATTTGCAGTGTCAAACTTACCACCTAATGTGACAAGTGTGATGTGGCTCGAGAGAAGCCACACCATTTCCTTTATTCACTAGCCAATAGGAATCGTATAGAATTTCATCTATTTATCTTAATGAAATAATTTTGTGGTAAGATAAAAATCCAACACACATGTAATAAATGAAGAAAAATCAAAATTCTCTTCATTCTCTCATGTGAAATCTTGTATATTTCTTTTGTCTTATATTAACGGTGTTTATCCTTTGGTTGTTTATCATTTGGCCTGTGGACAACGTATATAGGTGTAACACCCTAAGTCTTAACCTAATACTACTAGTATGTATTTAGGTTAATCCTTAGAATGTTACCTCTTGGTCTCATTCTTTACTTTGAAAATACTTAGCGGAAATATGGGTAAAATTTTTCTTTTTGGAATTAAAACCAAAGTGAGAGCCACGCATGATTCTTTGAATAGGAAATTCATACAAGTCATATGAGCAAATAATAAAACACATAAATAACATGGATACATCAACTGAATATATATATAGATAATGTGCCTACCAAAAGGCAGGACTATTCGGTACATAGAAGAATGGAATACAACTGAAAAGCAAATACAAGGAAACCATGAAAGCAACACCTATACCCGTGTGCACCTAGAGTAGACAACCTCATATACAAAAGAAGGTTTGTCCTCAACTATGTGGTGTGTATGCACTAGCTACTACCCATCCTATGCACCTACTCCTGCTGGACCGAGTACTGAGGGGTAGAATCGATCCGCTGGCGGATCTCGGCGGGAGTGGTCGTACGGATCATCGGAGCGTGTCCACCGCGGCGAGGGCGCATGGATGGCCTACGAGCCAACCTCGACTGAACCACCGTCTCCTCACTCCCGGCTCTCATCGCTGGGGGAGCGGGGCTGGAGCTCCAACTATACATGTGCGAAGGCGGGTCCTCTAATAGATCCGTCTCCGAATACTGAGTCCGGGGCACGTACTCCGGGTAGTCACGTACGGCTGACGCCTCGAGCTGCATGCGGAGGATCTGCTCGTCGTGTGGTCTAGCTCGCTCGAAAATCGTGTTATGATGATAGGGGGCAGTCGGGGTGAAGCGGTAGCTCCGTATTGGGTGTGCGAAGGGTCGTCCCATAAACATGAATACTCTGATTGTGCAGCGACCCTCAAAATGGTATGACCCGAGTGCTGGGTCATGGTGCAGCTCCCACGTTGGGGTGTCGATGAAGAGTACGAAAGTCACCATCTAAAGATGTGATGGAAGAAAAGAGAGAGGGAATGAGAATCTTCTAAAAGAATTCTCAGTAGGGCAATCCTTAACTAAGTGACGTCATCACATCCTTAGGAACCTTGGGTTTTATTTCTAAAAAGGTGTGTATACATATAAACTCCTTTTGAGTTAGTTTTCTAAAGCATTAGTTATCCAAGGTCCGTCATATTTTACAATGCTTCTTATGACTAAGCATGAAATACACTAATGACATAAATGCATCATAAAGGTAAACCAATCAATAGAATAACTAATAAATATTATAACAGTGGCATAAGGTGACAGGTATAAATCTCATAAATATTTTTTTCTTAGTTTTTCGTAGCACATGTGACATTTTAAACTTTAACTTTTGTCTCATGGGGCCACCCTAAAACATCTCTAGGTTATGAGCTCATACCTTAACTAGTCGTCACTAGCTCTTACTTATCCTATGATAAGCGTAACATACATAATCCCGACTTAAAGTACGGGCTAGGGGGCAAATTAAGGATCACCTCTCAGGGTCATTTCTTCTTTGAAACGCTCTACTAGCAACTAGTGCATAGTAGTATTGTCCGCTTTGGCAAGCTCTGTGTCAATACCCTCACATATTTGTTTTCTTGGGGGTGCTCGGCTAAACCGGTGTCACCCAAGAAGGCGTCTCAGTGTTGTGTCACATTTAAGTTCTCATGATTTTCAAAAAGACTTTTTTCTAAGTTCCTCAAATTTGATGGAAATTCAGCAGCATGACGGCTGTAGACCAAATTTCCTCAAATTTGCTTATGCCATGAAAACATATAGGACATACAAACATTTCTTATGAGGTATAGCATATCATCATATAAAACTTCTTCATAGTATATACATCATCACGTTATCCCGCATTCATATAAAACTCCTTCATAGCACATACATCATCACATAATCATTCTAATCATGTAAAAACTTCTTCATAGCATATACATCAAACTCATCATAGATAAAGCTCATGTATCATATATCATACTTACATAAATTAAACATCATAAAAACTCAAGACTTTTTAATGTCTTATGCATTGACCCTTAAGGTCCTTAGCTCATGTTCTAAGTTATTAATCATCAAATCTAATCTCTTGGGTACCTATGAGGTTATAACTAAGTATTTCTCACCTCACACTATGATCAAGAACATATCTAAACCTCAAGGATGCAGAATTTATAATTCTAACTTTATGGGTTCCTAGGAGTCACAACAATGACCCTTTATAAGTCTAGCTTGCTCCTAAGGCATCAAGATCAAGTCCTAAACCAATTATGAGTCATTCCTACACATTTAAACTAATTTATAACCATGATTATCAAATCTAATCCTTCCTGGACAGAATCCAGAAAATTCAATAATTAAGGGATCTAAAACTCTCAAATTAATTCTTTTCTAGTTTCTAACCTATCCTATCTTTCACATATGAGTCTTAGCATTATTTTTACTCAAATATAAGCATATTATCATCATTAAAATAGCACATATAGTGGCAATAAATGGCAAGGCAGAACCAAAATGTGCATCTCCATAAAAGGCATAGAACACAATTTTTATAGCACATAGAATACTAGTTTCTCTTGGAACTTTTTTAGAACTTTCAAAACTCATTTATAAACATTTTTATCCTTTAGCATCATAAAAATACTTGAGAGGGCAGTAGCTAAATCATTTTCATCTCAAGAGGTTTTAAATTCATAAAACTTAGTTCTACATATTCCTTATACTCATATAAGCTTAGAGAATTTATGAAACGCATTTTCAACACTTGGAAAACTTAAAGCCTCTTAGGACCGAAATCTCAACTATGGAAAATAATTATTTTAGACCTTTGTTTGAGACAATAATGGGCAAGTCTTTGAGCTCTAGGTTCATTAAAGTGATGGCATAAAGATAAACATGCTTATGCACTTGTTTTAGCTTTTATTAGAAAGTAAAGTGAGAGCATAAAATAAATATGAGATGCATCATATTATTATCTTTGATATGTAGGTGAGAACTTGAAATGTAAACATGATAATGCATAGCTTGAAATATAAACATGATAATGCAAGTTCCTTTATTATCTTGGTACTTAGTGATAGCAAGGAAAATAAACATGATGTGCAAGGCATAAGAGTAAACATGATGCAAGGTTCATTTTATGGTTAGCTAGAGCTCATTCAAGACTTTAACAAGATAACAACCCAACACATATCTCATTACAAAGAGAGCTTTAGAGTTCTTGAACCAAGTTCTCAAAGGAACTATGAGGTTTTTGAACATCATTATCAAGCTCAAGATAAATAAACTTTCAAAACAAAACAAAATCTCAAGGATCAAGGTACCAAAACCAAAAACCTTACAAAGGAAAAGAAAATGAAACTAAGTCAAGTTCTTTATTAAATACCCAAAACCCTTATCTAGAGAAAGATCTCTAGAACGTGCCGGCCAACTTTAAGGTTGACAAGGGTAGGCTTGGGTTTTTAGAAATCCTTAGATTAATTTTCTTAGGTCGAAAAACCATGTGAGCTAGATATCATATAGATGAAGTTATAAGAAAAGGAATACTCAAGCTTTAGAGGTTTCTTTGAGATGAACACAAGGCCATCATCTAGAAACTCTCATCATCAAGCTATCATGCTCATAATCATGGCCTCATGGCCGAAATGAAAGAAAAAGAAAAACAAAGGAAAGTTCAAAAAGAATCCAAGAGGAAACTAGAGAAAAACACATTCTTGAGTAAAACAAGTTTGAAAAGCAAATCCCTACCAAGTGATGAAGATGAAAGCTTGAACTTTGAAAAGGAAAATGAGAAGAGCAACTCCTCCTAAGGTGGTGTGATGGCTTCGGCCAAAGAGAAGGAAAAGGAAAGGAGATGTGTTTTGAGGAAGCTTGTGTTTGAGGTTTAGTGTTTAAGAGATTTGATGATGATCTAAGGTTATGATATGGTGGATTGAAGTGGTGAGGTGATAATGTGAAGAGAGGATGAAGATGAAGAGAAAGAACTCTTGGAACTTTGAGAGAAAAGAAAAGAACTAGCAAGATAACTCTAGAATTCTAAACTTAGCAAATGTTTCAAGGTGTAACTAAACTATCACAAACATCCTATTTATAGAAAAACAAAACCATGGGCTCACCAAGGGAAGCCTTGGCCGTAGCATTGAGAGGGAAAAAGGGTGAGAAAAATATCTTTTACATAAGGTCATTCAAGTATGGTTTGAAGCATGGAAGCTATGATGCAAAGTATGGCTTGATGTGAGTGAATTTCCTATCAATTTTTTATGAAATTAAGCTTCTAGAAACTTGTCATGGCTGGAATTTTTCCAGCCACAAATAAATGGGAAAAATGGGTTGTTTTAATTATTTATTCATGTGGAAATTCAAGCTTGATTGAAAGTTATGACAAGGTATGGTATATGTGACTTGAGGTATGGTCTTGGAGTGTTAGAAAATTGAACATGTGATGCATATGGAGGCTTGAGGTTTCGGCCAGACCAGGGACAGCATGGGGGAGGTGAGTTTTGATCATCTAATTGGGTGTTAATGGTAGGTTTAAATGTGTATTAGCTTAGGTACAAGATTAGGAATAATTAAGCTTAAGTTTAGGTAACTAAGAATGTGTTTTAAGGATTTTATGACAAGATTAAGAGTGCTCATACATCATTAGAGAATTAAAAACTCATTTATGAATAAACAATGTGTAACACAATTCCATGATTTAAGGAATTGGAAAGAGAAAACACTATTCAAGATTCCATAACTAGGAGTCTTGAAATTAAAATATGATTTTAAGTTGTAATTAAGCACTTTTAGGTTCTAATCAACTTTAATAAATTATTTTGACTCAAGATTAATTAAGGAAATTAATTAACCTTCGATTAGAGTCTAATATTGCTTAGGTTTGCTTAATCATGCGATTAAGCGTAAAAACACGAAACTAGGGGCAAAACCGTAATTTTATACTAATTTCACCCGGGACCTCCGGGACCAAAACTAAAGTCATAGTCTACATAAAAATGCCTTTTAAAATCATCTGGAGAAGTTTCGAGTTCATCCGGCACTTGCAAACGAGTAAAACACCGCAGGGGCGTTTTGGTCATTTTGACCTGAAAACTCGAAAAACGAGATTTTCGATCCCGGAAAGATACACAGGTCATCTAATCCCCTTTCAACATTGAGTTTGCCCTTCGAGTACTGCTGGATCGGCTTTCCTCGAATTCCGGGCTGAAAATGACCTTAGGGGCATTTTGATCATTTTCACTTTGGCAGAAAAATCGGGGCGTTACAATAGGGATGTAACTTGTTAAACCATGTTGAATTATGGTGCCTTTACACTCAAGCACCCATTGTCATTTTGTTTACTATTTTCGTGATAGTTTAGTGCTTTTGTTTGATTTATTGGATTCATACGAAGTGTATTTATGGGATGTGGGCAAGTTTGGCGGAACCAGTATAAATGATCTATGCTATATCTTCTCCTTTTTAATCTCTTTTATTTTTCAGAGCTTACATTATCATTTAATATCTTCTAAAAGTTCTTTATTTTTAATTATTTCGTTACTGACGTTATACTTCAGAAAGCCACTTTTTGAAACATTTAATCTCGTTTTTCGCTGCTTTTCAAGCTTAATGCTTTATAGTTTACTGTTTAATGTTTCAATTTTAGAAAAAGGATAAAACAGAAGTAGAGCATGATTCAACCTCTTTCTCATGCACTTCTTTCCCTACAGGTGATATTAGAGCTAGGCCTCTAAGGGGTTGAGTAATTCAACAATTGTAGAAGACAACGATCTAAGGGACAAATGACACTAAATACTCACATAACTAAGTTCAGCTAAAGCATTGTAAAAGCTCTGATGAAATATCTAAGGAGAAAGTTTGATTCAAGATCTCTATGCTGATGGGAAAGATATTGAAGGTCTAAAAGGAGAAAGCTAAGCCAAGGATGGATCAGAAGGTCATGATAAGCTACAAGCTATTGAAAATCTATGATTCATGGTTGCGCACACTTCAAATGAAGGATGTGAGGTAAGTGCATCTTAACCCGACTGTTCATAGGATAAATCACTTGAATTGTGTGATTATTTTTTTGAAGTAGACAGCAAAAAACAAAGGTCTTGTACCTTGTGCCATAAAAAGGGACATCCCCTAACTTATATTTCTTGTAAAAGACTCTTATCAGAAAATATGGGAAACCTTCCCCTCAAAAAACTAACCAAGATGGACCAAGAAAGGGTGGGTACCAAAATCAAAACTCTTTTATTCTAGGTACGTTTGAAAAAGCCCACTGATCAGGTACCAATGAACATAAAGACTGTGACTACTCCAGATATCTTTTTCGGTTTCAGATGGTGGATCAGGAGCATGAAGATTAAGAACTCTAAATGACTAAAGCTTGTTGATGAAAAGTATTCATGAAGGACTTTGCTAACTATCTCAAAGGACTAGAAGAAAGGCTTAAGGAAATAGGTCTTAAGAAGACTTTTGAAAGCAAACAGATGAAAGCTAGACTTCCAGAAAGTAGATTCCAGGACTCAAACACTTCAGCAAGCATGCTTTAAACTCCAAAACAATTAGAAAATAACACTTCTGAATATAGAGAAGAGCAATTCGAAGATGGAAAAGAAGCTGAAGATTTTCTAGGTACAGAAACTACAAAGGAGTTTTTGATTTAAAGGCAGTTTCTCAAAACAAAGTTCTTAGCGACATTTTAAAGGAAGTGAAAACCAAATCATCCTTAAGAGATGTGTCACACTATTCTTTCATCTCCACCATTGAACCTAAAGTTCTTGACGATGCTTTGAGTAATCAAAGTTGAGTGGAAGATGCAAGAAGTGTTGGACCAGATCAAGAAAAGCAAAGTCTTGATGCCTGACCAAGAGAAAGTTCATCATTGGTACACAATGGGTGTTCAGAAATAAGCTGATGGAGCTGAAAGAAAGAGATCAGTGAATGCTGTCTTCTTCTTGAAAAATCTAAACACCGAGATCTACAAAGACTAGAATACTTTTGCATATTCTGTTGCTGAAGCTAAATATGAAGATTGTTGCAAGCTGCTGCACCCAGATGTTGTAGATAAGGAACCAGTTAGAAGGTCATCATTTGAGGTATTTCAAAATCCCTATCCTCTATAGTAATACTAATGTTATTTATCCAATTAAAGATTTTATTCAGCACTCTAGATCTAAGCACCTTGATGTCAAACCTTATTTTGAAATTGTATTTGAAATGGATCCTCAGGGCTGATGCTTGTTAATACTAAAGACGATAATGTCAGAAATATTCACAAGACCTTTAGCTAAAAATCATTTTCATTGTGTTTTGAAAAGGCTTTATATTCTAAAAGTTTTTAAATCTATATAAGCATTCATGCACCACATCTTTGGGTGTTCTCCTCTTCAATGCTTTGATTTGAAGATCACATAGAGGCATTAGTCTGCAAGGCCTGTTCACTCCATGAAGTTTAGAAGATCTATTTGTGAGCTCAGGAAGCAGATGAAGTTACCAGAAAGAAGAAGAGAATAATTAGAAAATGAGGAATAAATGATCTCATGATGCTCAAAATATAAAGATGAGCCTATGGCAAAAATATGATAAAACTTTGATAAGTCAGAAAATGAAAAATGAAGCTTAGAAAGTAAACCATTCAGAAAGTAATCCAAGAGTCATAAATCACTCTGTTCGAAGAATGATGAAAAGGGTGGGATGATTCCCACTCTTTTAAGTTTTTCTCTTTCCCATATCATCACCATCAGCCAATCACATTCCATCACTTAAATAACCACCAACTCCTCACATGTCATACATTTGCCATCATCTTCAACCACACGCTTCATGTAACGCCCTAACTTTTAACCTATTATGCTTGAGTCGTATTCTGGTTAATTATTAGTTGTTACACCTTTGTTTCAGAAATTAACTTATTCTTCTTTAAAATACAAGTAATAAAAATATGATTAAATTTTTTGTTTTTGAACTTTAAAAACAACATGTGAGCCATGTGTATGTATAGATATCGATCAATATTTGCTTAATAATAGCAATCATATAAACCTCATCATGATATATATAGAAGCCATAGCATATCATGTCATATACCAAATTAACGTATCATATCCATAACATAATAGTGGCATCATACATACATGAAGGACGTCCACCAATATGGTTGCACATACACTAAACCAAAACTAAACATGATTATCGCCAAACTAGACTAGCCTCCGCTACATGTCCATTGAAGGACTAGGCTACGCAAAAGTATGAAGGGATGACAAGGAAAACTGTCTCTATGCTTCCGTTGCGACCTTCTGATTTGGTTCGTAGTGTATCTCCACGTCCATGCCTCATAGAAAATCATGAGCAATGCCATTATCCTCGTTTGGAGATGACATGGAAGAAAAGAGAGGGATAAGAAACTTATTCAAGATTCTCAATAGGGCTTCCTGACTTTTATACAAGTGTCATCGTCATCGTCCCCAGCCACTTCGATTTTCATTATGAAAGAGGTGTACATGCGTAAGGTTTAGTTTTAAACTTCTCAAATCTATTTATCCGAAGTGAGTGTCTTTTAGTATGGGCCTTAATGTTATGAGTGCAATAAATATTTAATGTATGCATGACAATGCCTCAAGTGCTCAAGTAACACAAGTAAAAAACATAAGCAAAATAGGACAAGCATGATCAATCATATAACATTTACCATGCATAGGAATGCAAAGAAATCCATGATGCTTTGCTTTCTCATATCGAACTCTCAAGTTCTTTTCTTAATGACCACATTCTTTCATGAACATCGTAAACCAACCATCTCACCTTCCCCGGTGATTTTATAATAAGCACCAAAACTTCATCTCACCGATTGCCTAGGATGTGCTCAACCTAACTAGCTGTCGCTAGATTCAACATGGGGTAATAGATGGGAAACACATAACTTCTTTTCTTTAACTTAACTTTTATATCATGAGCATGCAACTTCTTTGGATCATCTCTCATAACCATTAATTTCTGGAGTCTAGAAAATGATTTCCATGTGTTTTTGTGTCACCTTTTATCTTACCATATTAATTGGACATGCATGCATAAGCCTAACATTTTAAATATTATCATGACTTATCATATAACATTTCATGCTCATGAATTCCATAAATTTTTCTTAGGTTAACAAATTTGGCAGAAATCCGACAGTATAATAGCTGGCGGGAAATAGAGTTTCCCCAAATTTGCTACATACCAACAAACAAATCAATCATGTATCTCAATATCTCAATCATAATTATAGCATGCTACAATTAATCACATAATCATGTCTCATTTTCATATATCCATAAGCACATATTATCAACATTTCACTTAAAATAAACATGCTCCTATCTAGTATGCTGGAATCAAGGATCGGGCTTAGCTAATGCACATGGTATGCTCATCAATACATATATACCTACATAGGCAGAGTATTTAAGGATCAACATAAGATACTCATCATATAATTATTCCTAAGTTGTTAGAAAATTATGCCATAGCCCCATACGGGCTAAGAACTACTACCCGGCTTAACCTAATTACCATAATTATTCTTTTAGGCAACTAAGGGACCTATTACATTGATTTCCACTAACTTTTAACCCCATAAACAATTTCAAACAAAGCTGGACAGCTTGGGCAGTATTTTAAAACAACAGTTTTGGGGTCTAGAAATTTTGTTTTTGTCCATTTCTAGTTATTGGTTTTTCCTAAGATGCTAAAATTAATTATTACCATAATTAATAGTAATTTTTACACTTCGAATTAGGACCAAACAGAATTATTGGTGTGAAAACAGTAGCCATAGTTTTAATTTCTAAGGGCTCCAGAATTCACATCTTTAATCATTTCTAGTTACTATTTTTTTCTAAAATGCTAAAGGTACATTAAGTAATAGTAATTTTTACACATATAAATCATTCCAAACAGCATTATACAGAATTTATAATGTCAAAATAGTAGCTAAAATTTTAATTTCTGGAAGCATGAGAAATCACATTTTTGATACTTGCTAGTTGCTAGTTTCTCTTGGAGTTAATTTAAAACTTATGAAACACTTTGAAAACCAATTTCATCTCCTTGAATACTCATTTAATGACACTTGAAATAGCCCTAAAATCCAAGTTTTATTCACAAATCTTGTGCTCATGAAAATACTATCTTTATCATTCGTTGGATTTTCAAGACTTACAAAAATTCCAAGACACAACTTGCACTGACTCTAAAACACAAGTCTTGGCCTTTATGACTAAACAAAACTCGTTCTAAGTTCATCATCATCATGTGTCTGAAATATACATCCACAAGGATGTTCCATATTCAAACTTCTATTTGTGATACAAGGGGCAAATAATCTTGAGCTCTATGGGTTTAAGTGATGGCAAGAATCTTAAACGTGCTATGCATTCTCATTTTAACTCTTTAATATTATAAAGTGAGGGCTTGAAAATAAATATGGGATGCAAGTTCATTTTTATATTTAAAATTTAGGTGACAACTTGAAATTTAAACATGAGATGCACAACTTGAATTTTAAACATGTAAATGCAAGTTCATTTATTTAGTCTTTAAGATTATGTGACAACTTGGAAAATAAGCATGCTATGAAAAGCATTGAAACATAAACATGAATGCAAGTCCATTTTGTTTCTTACTATAGCTCATATTTAGACTTTAAAGAATACAAATCTCAACCCCAAATCTATCTTAACAAAATAGAAGAGAGCTTTAGAGTCCTTTAACACCATGGTTTCCAAGAACCTTATTCCTTTGACTCACTATCAAGCTCTAAGAAATGGACAATGAGAAGCAACAACCAACAACATTTCATTTCTATATTCTTCTTTAAACCGAAAAGAGAACAAGACTAGATCTTGGGCTTTAGAGGTCTAACTCATGATGGTATCAAGCTTTCCATCAAGGTCCCTCATCATCAACCATCCAACCAAAATTGAAAATAACACAAGGCAAGGAAGCCTCAAACTGAAAAGAAAAGGAAAAATGGAGTTTCAAACTGAAAATAGAAAAGAAAAAGAACTAATCTTTAAGCTTTAGAGACCATAAACTTGGTGGTGTCAAAACAACCATCATATGCTCTCATCATTAAGCCATAGATCAACCACTTTATTTTTAATCCAAAACCAAAAACATGAAGGAAAAGGAAGCTCAAAACTCAAAAATAAAGAAAAGGAAACAAGAGCACTTGCTCATTCCATGCAACTTTAGATCCGAAAATAAAGTAAGGAAAAATAAAAGAACACAACACAAACTGAAATATAAAAGAAAGACAAGATATAAATCTCACCATCATCATCGAACCAAAAATTAGGAGAAAATAAAAGAGGAAGAACTTGTCCATGAGTCCAACACCAAAACCGAAAATACAAAGGAAACAAAGAAAAGGAACTCAAAACAAAATCCCCACCAAAGTTGTCTTCTTGAAGGAAAAGAGAAAGCTCGGTTTCTTGTAAGAAAATGAGAAGAAAAATATTCTCTTGGAGCTCAACAGGGTTTCGGCCAAGAAGGAAGGAAATGGGAAGAATGTTTTTCTTGAGTTCTAGTATGTTGGAATGGAAAGGTTATGTGTCTTGGAGGTGATCTATGGTGGAGATATGGTGGTTTGAGGTTGAGAGCGGGTGGAAAGTGGTGGTTCTTTGAGGGTGAAAGAGAGTTTGAGTTGAGAGAATTCTAGAGCACTTTTTTTGACAAACTAGGTGAAGAAGATTTTTACCAAAAAAGTGAGTGGTAAAAATTAGACTTTTTGGGAGTGTATGAGTATTAGAAAACTAAAATATGAGGGGGGAAATGGGGGTACAGATGCTGCCTCCTTGGTTGTTTAGGAGGGAAAATTAATCTTTCATGTGGGTTAGGACATGGATTAGAGAAAAGATTTAATTAGGCAAAAGGTTAGGGATTAGTAATTAAGTGTTTAGAGTTGTCAGCATGTGTTTTAGACTTTTCAAGACATGATTAAAAAGTTGCCTTGCTTATTTAGTTTGAATTAAACTTGATTAAATTTGAAATTCAAATGGGAACACAATTCCTAATTTTAAGGAAATAGAGAGAGAAAACACTACCCACTTTTTGACTTTCTGTATGTCTTAAGAATTCTTTGATTAAGAATGAGATTTTGACTTTCGCTAAGCATTCTTAGACCCTAATTAACCTCAATTAATTATTTTGACTCAAGATTAATAATTAGAATTAAATTATCTTTAATTAGAGTATAATATTATATTTATTTCCTTAATTATTTAATTAAGCTTATTTTGCACTAACCAGGGGCCATGAAAACTCCCCGAGACCACTGGGGCCTTTCCAAACATTGTTCATCCTCTATAATTAACATTTCTAACCTCCAAGAAGTGATTGAGTAGTCCAGTCGGCACTTAATTTTGTGTTGATTCACTGTAGGGGCATTTTGGTCATTTCGCTTGCAAAAAAGATCAAACTTGAGACTTTCGCTCCTATCATTACCTCTAACACATCTGATCCCCTTCAAACATTAAACTAACCCCTTGAGGATAGCCTAGGTCGGCCATCCTCAATTTCTGGGCAAAAATAAGCTCAAGGGAATTTTGGTCATTTTTACATGGAAAAAAAAATCACGGATTGTGATTTTTCACACAGATTGCTATCTAATCTTTATGTAACCTACTCATAGTATTAAAATATCCTTTTTTGGGGGTGGCCGGGGTTGGCCGGCCTTGATTTTCATACAAAAATGACCTAGGGGTATTTTGGTCATTTTTGCTAAGCAAGAAAAATTAGGCATTACACTTCATCAATCGGTTCGTATTCCCTTACTCTCAAAATCTCTCTGAGACAACTCATCATCTTTTCAAGCCCTCAATCTGTAACCTAAATCGCTTCTTATCCCACACAATCTTCATTCCTTACCTCATAACCTTCTCAAGACTCAATCTTTTCTTTTCTTATCTACCTTACACACACAACCAAATATGGCTGAAGGAAAAGAAATCAATTGCTCTTTCACATAAATAGGACTTTTTGTCATGTTTAATGAGGCCCATATACATGAGATCTATGAAGAAAGCTTCTCATAAAGAACTTTAGCTTATGGTAAGAGGTTGAATAATTCCCTGTTGAACTAAGTCCAGATACTCAGGGAAGTATTTACCGTTTCAGGGATGGGAGTACTTTCTGGATATCTTTGACATGATGTTTCCAAGTGTGGTAATTTCCTTTGATGCTTTTCTTAGGAGGAATCGAAACAGTCTCAAAGTAACTATCAGGGACACCTACATGGAGGTTGGGTTGTCTGACTTATCTACAATGGTTATGATTCTTACTACTGGAGTAAATTGTTTGCGTCAAGAAGAATGGTTCAAGTCACTTTGGAGTGAGCACTGAAGAAGTATCCAAATACCTTACTAATTCAACAAAACATCAATTAGGCGACATTACCACCTCCATGCTCAGTTCATGAGCAAGAAAAGTTTTTTACTATTGTCCAATTCACCATTCTTTGTAACGCCCCGATTTTCTGTTAGAGTGAAAATGACCAAAATGTCCCTGAGGTCATTTTAGGCCTGGAATTTGAGGAAAGCCGGTCTGGTAGTACTCGAAGGGAAAAATCAATGTTGGAAGGGGATTGGATGACTTGAGTACCTTCCCGGGATCGAAAATCTCGTTTTTCGAGTTTTCGGGTCAAAATGACCAAAACGCCCCTGTGGTGTTTTACCCGTTTGCAAGTGCCGGATGAACCCGAAACTTCTCTAGATGGTTTTAAAAGGTGTTTTTATGTAGACTATGACTTTAGTTTTGGTCTCGGAGGTCCCGGGCAAAATTAGTGCAAAATTACGGTTTTGCCCCTAGTTTCATGTTTTTACGCTTAATCACATGATTAAGCAAACCTAAGCAATATTAGGCTCTAATCGAAGGTTAATTAATTTCCTTAATTAATCTTGAGTCAAAATAATTTATTAAAGTTTATTAGAACCTAAAAGTGCTTAATTACAACTTAAAATCATATTTTAATTTCAAGGCTCCTAGTCATGGAATCTTGAATAGTGTTTTCTCTTTCCAATTCCTTAAATCATGGAATTGTGTTACACATTGTTTATTCATAAATGAGTTTTTAATTCTCTAATGATGTATGAGCACTCCTAATCTTGTCATAAAATCCTTAAAACACCTTCTTAGTTACCTAAACTTAAGCTTAATTATTCCTAACCTTGTACCTAAGCTAATACACATTTAAACCTACCATTAACACCCAATTAGATGATCAAAACTCACCTCCCCCATGCTGCCCCTGGTCTGGCCATGCACTTCCCTCTCCCATATGCATCACATGTTCAATTCTTCAACACTTCAAGGCCATACCTCAAGTCACATACACTATACCTTGTCATAACTTTCAATCAAGCTTGAATTTCCACATGAATAAATAATTAAAACAACCCATTTTTCCCATTTATTTGTGGCTGGAACTTCCAGCCATGACAAGTTTCTAGAAGCCTAATTTCATCAAAAATTGATAGGAAATTAACTCACATCAAGCCATACTTTGTAGCATAGCTTCCATACTTCAAACCATGCTTGAATGACCTTGTGTAAGAGATATTTTTCTCTCCCTTTTCCCCCTCAAAAGCCACGGCCACTCCTCCCCCTTGGTGAGCCTCATTGTTTTGTTTTTCTATAAATAGGATGCTTGTGATAGCTAAGTTGCACCTTGAAGCATTTGCTAAGTTTAGAATTCTAGAGTTATCTTGCTAGTCCCTTTCTTTTCTCTCAAAGTTCCAAGAGTTCTTTCTCTTCATCTTCATCCTCTCTTCACATTATCACTTCACCACTTCAATCCACCATATCATAACCTTAGACCATCATCAAATCTCTTAAACACTAAACCTCAAACACAAGCTTCCTCAAAACACATCTCCTTTGCTTTTCTTTCTCTTTAGCCGAAGCCATCACACCACCTTAGGAGGAGTTGCTCTTCTCATTTTCCTTTTCAAGTTCAAGCTTTCATCTTCATCACTTGGTAGGGATTTGCTTTTCAAACTTGTTTTGCCCAAGAATGTGTTTTTCTCTAGTTTCCTCTTGGATTCTTTTTTTGAACTTTCTTTTGTTTTTTCTTTTCTTCTTCATTTCGGCCTCTTGGCCTTGATTACGAGTATGATAGCTTGATGATGAGAGTTTCTAGATGATGACCTTGTGTTCATCTCAAAGAAACCTCAAAAGCTTGAGTTTTCCTTTTCTTATGACTTCATCTATATGATATCTAGCTCACATCGTTTTTCAACTTAAGAAAATTAATCTAAGGATTTTTAAAAGCCCAAGCCTACCCTTGTCAACCTTAAATTTGGCCGGCACATTCTAGAGATCTTTCTCTAGATAGGGGTTTTGGGTATTTAATAAAGAACTTGGCTTAGTTTCACTTTCTTGTTCTTTTGTAAGGTTTTCGGTTTTGGTATTTTGATCCTTGAGATTTTTTCTTGGTTTTGTTTAGAAAGTTTGTTTTCTTTGAGCTTGATGATGATGTTCAAGAACCTCATAGTTCCTATGAGAACTTGGTTCAAGAACTCTAGAGCTCTCTTTGTAATGAGATATATGTTGGGTTGTTACTTTGTTAAAGTCTTGAATGAGCTCTAGCTAACCATAAAATGAACCTTGCATCATGTTTACTTTATGCTTTGCATATCATGTTTACTTCCTTGCTATCACTAAATACCAAGATAATGAATGAACTTGCATTATCATGTTTATATTTCAAGCTATGCATTATCATGTTTATATTTCAAGTTCTCACTAAATATCAAAGATAATAATATGTTGCACCTCATATTTATTTTATGCTATCACTTTACTTTCTAATGGAACCTAAAATGAGTACATGAGCACGTTTACTTTTATGTCATCACTTAAATGAACCTAGAGCTCAAAGACTTACCTATGGTTGTCTCAAACAAAGGTCTAAAAATATTTGTTTCCTTTGATTCATATTTCGGCCCTAAGAGGCTTTGATGTTTCTATATATTGAAAACTATGTTTCACACTTTTTCTAAGCTTTTATGAGTATAAGGAATATGTAGAACTAAGCTTTATGAATTTAGGACCTCTTGAGGCAAAGATGAATTGGTCACTGCCCTTTTGAATATTCTTATGATTTTAAATGCTAAAAATGTTTATAAATGAGTTTTGAAAGTTTTAAAAAGGTTCCAAGAGAAACTAGTATTCTATGTGCTTGAAAAATTATGCTCTATGCCTTTTATGGAGATGCACATTTCCGTTCTGCCTTGCTACTTGTTTGCCACTATATGTGCTGTTTTAATGATGATAATGTGCTTATGTTTGAGTAAAAATAATGTCAAGACTCATATGTGAAAGATAAGATAAGTTAGAGACTAGAAAAGAATTAATTTGAGAGTTCTAGATCCCTTAATTATGGAATTTTCTGGATTCTGTCCAGCAAGGTTTAGATTTGATAATCATGGTTTTAAATTAGTTTAAATGTGGAGGAATGACTCATAAATGGTTTAGGACTTGATCTTGAAGCCTTAGGAACAAACCGGACTTAGAAAGGGTCACTGTTGTGACTCCTAGGGACCCGTAAAGTTAGGATTATAAATTCTGCATCCTTGAGGTTTAGAGATATTCTTAATCATAGTGTGAGGTGAGAAATACTTAGTTATAAACCTCTTAGGTACCCAAGAGATTAGGTTTGATGATTAATAACTTAGAACGTGAGTTAAGGACCTTAAGGGTTAATGCATAAGACACTAAAAAGTCTTGAGTTTTTATGATGCTTAATTTATGATATATGATACATGAGCTTTATCTATGATAAGTTTGATATGTGCTATAAAGAAGTTTTACATGATAATATGTTATACGCCATAAGAAATGTTTTTGTATGTCCTATATGTTTTCATGGCATAAGCAAATTTGAGGAAATTTGGTCTACAACCGTCATGCTGCCGAATTTCCATCAAATTTGAAGAACTTAGAAAAATGTCTTTTTGAAATCATGAGAACTTAAATGTGACACAACACTGAGACGCCTTCTTGGGTGACACCGGTTTAGCCGAGCACCCCCAAGAAAACAAATCTGTGAGGGTATTGACATAAAGCTTGCCAAAGCGGACAATACTACTATGCACTAGTTGCTAGTAGAGCGTTTCAAAGAGGAAATGACCCTAAGAGGTGATCCTTAATTTGCCCCCTAGCCTGTACTTTAAGTCGGGATTATGTATGTTACGCTTATCATAGGATAAGTAAGAACTAGTGATGACTAGTTAAGGTATGAGCTCATAACCTAGAGATGTTTTAGGGTGGCCCCATGAGATAAAGTTAAAGTTAAAATGTCACATATGCTATGAAAAACCAAGGAAGTTATTATGAGATTTATACCTGTCAAACTTATGCCACTATTACAACGTTTTTGTGACTTTGTTGATTAGCTTATCTTTATGATGCATTCATATCATTAGTGTATTCCATGCTTAGTCATAAGACGCATTGTAAAATATGACGGACCTTGGATAATGAATACTTTAGAAAACTAACTTAAAAGAAGTTTACATGCATGCGCACCTTTCTAGAAATGAAACCCAAGGTTCCTGGGGATATGATGATGTCACTTAGTTAGGGATTGCCCTACTGAGAATTCTTTTAGAAAATTCTCATTCACTCTCTCTTGTCTTCCGTCATATCTTCAGATGGCAACTTTCGTACTCTTCGTCGACACCCCGACGTGGGAGCTGCACCATGACCCAGCACTCGGGTCATACCATTTTGAGGGTCGCTGCACAGTCAGAGTGTTTATGTTTATGGTACGACCCTTCGCACACCCAGTACGGAGCTACCGCTTCACCCCGACTGCTCCCTACCATCATAACACAATTTTTGAGCGAGCCAAACCACGTAACGAACAGATCCTCCACATGCAGCCCGAGACGTCAGCCGTACATGACTACCCGGAGTACATGCCCCGGACCCAGTACTCGGAGACGGATCCATCAGAGGACCCGCCCTCGCATATGTACAGTTGGAGCTCTAGCCCCGCTCCCCCACCGACGAGAGCCGGGACTGAGGAGACGGTGGTTTAGCCGAGGTTGGCTCGTAGGCTATCCATGCGCCCTCGCCACGGTGGACACGCTCCGATGATTCACACGACCACTCCCGCCGAGATCCGCCAGTGGATCGATTCCACCCCTCAGTACTCAAACCAGCAGGAGTAGGAGCATAAGATGGGTAGTAGCTAGTGCACACACACCACATAGTTGAGGACAAACCTTCTTTTATATATGAGGTTGTCTACTCTAGGTGCACAAGGGTATGGGTGTTGCTTTCATGGTTTCCTTGTACTTGCTTTTATGATTTCCTTGTATTTGCATTTCAGTTGTATTTCGTTCTCCTATGTATCGAATAGTCCTGCCTTTTGGTAGGCACATTATCTATATATATAATCAGTTGATGTGTCCATGTTATTTATGTGTTTTATTATGATTTGCTCTTCCGTTCGAAGAATCATGCGTGGCTCTCACTTTGGTTTTAATTCCAAAAAGAAAAATTTTACCCATATTTCCGCTAAGTATTTTCAAGTAAAGAATGAGACCAATATTCTAAAGATTAACCTAAATACATACTAGTAGTATTAGGTTAAGATTTAGGGTGTTATATTCTTCGCAGACAAGGAAGCACGAATGTTCTACTAGGCATCGATTGCATGCTACTTTTCTGTCTATTGACTAAAAGGAAAGTGAACCTGCCCAAGATGATAATGGACTACATGCTTAGTTCCATTACCAAAGAGAAAAGGAAAATGGCTAGAATTCTCTATGGGATGTTACTGACAAAGATTTTCCAACATGTTGAATGCCCTCTTGCTGAAAAGTGGTTTGAATATATGATTGGCATAGACTACTCCATAAATTCCTTCAGAATAATAAGGAAGACTCAGTCTGTGCCTGTAAAAACTAGCTTAAAAAAGAAAAGCTCCTTGATCAAGGATGCCATAGAGCTTGTTACTAAGGCTAATAAAAAGGTAACTCAACAGAGAAGAGCAGTGACAAAGAGGAAGATCACTCTTCCTGAAAGTAACTTTGAAAGCTCAAAGAAAGCAGTAGAAACATCTGAGAAAACCATTTCTGAACAAGCTCCTCTCAAAACCAAGCAAAAAGGCAAAAGAAAGAAAGCTAAGAAATAGAAGCAAATAGAGAATCTAAAGCCTTCTGAATGTTCTGAAATTGGGACCAAGTCCTCAGAAAGTGGGAAGACCTAACAAACTTCCTATTCAGAGAAAGGCCACTGAGCCAAAATTCAAAAGTCTGCCCAAAAGAGTAAACAAGCTAGTACTCATTCTAAAAGACTTGAGTGGTGCTGCACAGATAGGAAGTAGAGTTGAAGTCTCTGTATACTCTGAGGATGAAGAAGAAGAATAGTGAATTCTCAAAGAGTAGAGAATTCTTCAAGAAAAGATGAGGCTAGAGGAAGTCAGAGAAAGGCAACAAGCTAAAGGGAATCAAGGGTCCAGCACATGAAGAAGAGGAAGACCCACTATACCTAAACTCTTTGTTGTAATTAAGGAACAATCAACCAGGCCTATGACTCAATAGTTTAGGTTCACCTCCTTTCCTATCTTAGCTGCACCTCCTAGAGAGACAATGGCTTCAAAAACAAGCTTCATCTTTAAACCAGCCACTGCTCTAATAAGAACTATAATCGTGGAGCCTAAAGTGACTTTTCCAGGCAACAGTGATAACTTCATAACAAGAAATCAATTGATGGAATCAATGTCAAAGTCTATTACGTCTGAATCACAAGCTAAGGAAGAAGGAGTAAATGAACTAAACTTTCTTTGTCAACGAACTCTTTTCAAATTTGGAGCCTATCCACAAAGAGCCGCATGTGGAACTTATCATTGAAGAACCGGCTAAGGAAGAACGTGAACTAGAATCTTCCATGATCCTAATGATGCCCCAACCTCCTTCTTCCATTCATATCTCCTTAATGGAAAAAAAAAGGGATAGAGTGTAACGCCCCGATTTTCTGTTAGAGTGAAAATGACCAAAATGCCCCTAAGGTCATTTTTTGCTCGGAATTCGAGGAAAGCCGATCCGACAGTACTCGAAGGGCAAACTCAATGTTGGAAGGGGATTAGATGACTTGTGTACCTTTCCGAGGATAAAAAATCTCGTTTTTCGAGTTTTCGGGTCAAAATGACCAAAACGCCCCTGCGGTATTTTATTCGTTTGCAAGTGTTGGATGAACTTGAAACTTCTCCAGATGGTTTTAAAAGATGTTTTTATGTATTCAGTGACCTTAGTTTTCGTTCCGGAGATCCTGGGCGAAATTAGTGCAAAATTACGGTTTTACCCCTAGTTTCGTGTTTTTACGCTTAATCGTGTGATTAAGCAAACCTAAACAATATTAGACTCTAATCGAAGGTTAATTAATTTCCATAATTAATCTAAGGTCAAAATAATTTATTAGAGTTTATTAGAACCTAATAATGCTTGATTACAACTTGAAATCTTATTTTAAATTCAAGATTCCTAGTCATGGAATCTTGAATAGTGTTTTCTCTCTCCAATTCCATAAATCGTGGAATTGTGTTTTCAATTGTTTATTCCTAAATGAGTTTTAAATTTTCTAATGATGTATGAGCACTCCTAATCTTGTCATAAAATCCCTAAACTTTATTCTTAGTCACCTAAATTTAAGCTAAATTATTCTTAATCTTGTACCTAAACTAATACATACTTAAACGTATCATTAACACCCAATTACATGAGAGATTTTTCCTCCCTCTCTGCTATAGCAATCTTCCCGAATGCATGCCCTCCCCCATATGCATCACATGCTCAAATTTTTGACACTCAAAGGCCATACTTTCATTTTACAAGAACCATGCTTTGTGTCACAACTTCCACACCTTCATCCATGCCTCCAAGGACAATTTCTAGAAGACTTTTCCTTCCCCATGTTTTTGGTCTGAAACCATCAGCCCTCCTCCCCCATTTGATGAATTATTTCATTTCAAATTTGAAGGAAAATCACCTCAAACCACCATACTTTCTCACACCTTGTCATATTGTCAATCAAGCTTGATTTTCCAAATGAATAACTAAAGGAAATAAACCAATTCCCTCATTTATTTGTGGCTGAAAAACTTCTAGCCATGTCAAGTTTCTAGAAGATTTATTTCATTCAAAATTTGTAAGAAAACTTACTCAAAAACCCATGCTTGAAGCCATACCTTGTATCATACACTCCATACCTCAAAACCATGCATGAATGACAAGTTGTAAGAGATATTTTCTCTTCCTTCTTCTCCCTCAATTGCTATGGCCAAGGCTTCCTTTGTGAGCCTCAATTGTTTTGTTTTTCTATAAATAGGTGCCTTAGATGAACTTGTGTCACTTTTGGTCTTTTGGGAAGTTTCAAGCTTCAAAGCTTCCTTGAGTTTCCTTTCTTTTGCTCTCTAAGTTTCAACAGAGTTTTCCTTTGTTCTTCATCTTCATCTTCATCCTCTCTTCATCTCATCATCATCTCATAACCTTCAAACACCACCCCAAAGCCTTGAATCACCTCCTAATCTCTCAAACACCTAACCTCAAACACAACCTCACTTGAAATACATCTCCTTTCCTTCTCCCTCTCCAAGGCCGAAGCTATCTTGCCCCAAGGAGGAGTTCTTCATCTTGTTTTCCTTTTCAAAGATCAAAGCTTTCAACTTCACTCTAGGTAGGAGTGTTTTCTTAACTTTGCTTTTCATGAAAATGAGCTTTTCTAGCTTTCTCTTAGATTTTCTTTTTGAAACTTTCTTGTTCTTCTTTTTCTATGAGTTCGGCCTCTTTGCCTTGATGAGCACATGATAGCTTAATGATGAGAGCTCCTAGATGATGACTATGTGTTCATCTCAAAGGAACCTCTAGAGCTTGAGCTTTTATTTTCTCTAAGTTTCATCTTGATTTACTAACTCAAAATGATTTCTAGCTCAAGAACATCTTCACTCTTCCTTGTTTTTCATTTCGGTTTCGTTGTTTCCTTTCCTCTAGTATTTCGGTTTTATTTCTTTTTCTTTAAGGCCTTGTGTTTCTTTGAAAGTTTATTTATTTTGAGCTTGATGATGATGTTTAAGAACCTATAGTTCCTTTGAGAACTTGGTTCAAGAACTCTAAAACTCTCTTTGTGATGAGATGAGTGTTGGTTTATTATTTTCTAAAGTCTTGTAAGAGCTCTAGATAACCTTAAAATGAACTTTTCATTCATGTTTACTTTTATGCTTTGCACATCATATTTATTTTCCTTGTCATCACTAAGTACCAAGATAACAAAGGAGTTTGCATAATCATGTTTATATTTCAAGCAATGCATTATCATGTTTATATTTCAAGTCCTCACTTAAATACCAAAGATAACAACAAGTTGCACTCATGTTTATTTTATGCTATCACTTTACTTTCTAAAGGAACCTAAAATAAGTGCATGAATATGTTTATTTTATGTCATCACTTAAGTAAACCTAGAGCTCAAAGACTTGCCCATTGTTGTCTCAACCAAAGGCTTGAAATATGTATTTCCTTAGCTTATGTTTTCGGCCCCTAAGAGATTTATTGTGTACAAGTATTGAAAACTATGTTTTATAATCTTTCTAAGCTTTTATGAGTTCAAGGAATGCATAGAACTAAGTCTTATGAATTTAGGACCTCTTGAGACAAATTTGATTTAGCTACTACCATCATAAATATTTTGAAGATTTTAGATGTTAAAAATGTTTATAAATGAGTTTTGAAGGTTTGAAAAAGGTTCCAAGAGAAACTATTATTTTATGTGCTTTAGAAATTAAGTTTGATGCCTTTGTATGGAGACTTGGTTTCAGTTCTGCCTTGCTATTTTATAGCCACTGTATGTGCTGTTTGATGATGATAATATGATTAAGTTTGAGTATAATTAATGTTAAAAACTCATATGTGAAAGATAAGAGAAGTTAGCAAAATAATTAATTTGATAGTTTTAGATCCCTTGATGTTTAAATTTTCTGGATTCTGTCCAGCAAGGTTTAGAAATGCTAATTATGGTTTTAAATTAGTTTAAATGTGTAAGAATGAATCATAATTGGTTTAGGACTTGATCTTTGTGCCTTAGGAGCAAACCGAACTTAGAAAGGGTCATTGTTGTGACTCCTAGGTACCCATAAAGTTAGGATTTTAGATTCTGCATCCTTGAGGTTTAGAGATGTTCTTGACCATAGTGTGAGGTAAGGAATACTTAGATATCAGCCTATAGGTACCCGAGAGATTAAGTTGTGATGATTTATAACTTAGATTGTCAGTTAAGGACCTTAAGGGTCAATGCATAAGACATTAAGAATTTGTTAATGCTATGATGTGTATATGATGCAATGCCATGTTGAGATGTTCATGATGCATGAGGAAATGATTGTTGAGATATGAAGTTTATCATAGCATGAGATTTAAATGAGGAATTTGTTGTGTGATTAGCTTGTGACATAAGTTTCGGTTTGAGGGCAATTTGGTTTAACAGCTGTTATGCTGCCAAATTTCTGTCAAACCTTAAAGGGTTAAAGAAATGTTTAAGAGTACCATATGAGTTGAAAACCCTGGGTAACACCGGTTTGGCCGAGCACCCCCAGGAGATTTTTATGAGACAAAGCACTGAGATGCGTTTTCCTGGGTGACACCGGTTCGGCCGAGCACCCCCAGGGGAGACAAATCCATGAAGGTATGAGTAGATGCAGCCTACCAAAGTGGACAAAATATTGTGGCTTAATGCCCGCAAAGCATTTCAAAGAGGGTATATCCTAAGAGAGGTGATCCCTGCCCCCTACCCGTACTTGCGTAGTCGGGATTATTTATTATGTTTTGCTTATCCAGATAATAAGCAAGAGCTAGTGACGACTAGCTGAGGTATGAGCTCATAACCTAGTTATTTTAGGGAGGCCGTATTATGCTAAAGTACCATGATTGATGTCACAAAGTTGAGGACAGATCCACTTGAAAGTTATATGCCCTTTATGCCACTTGTATGCTTCTTGAAGTTGTGATTCATTGAATTATTTGATTGAGGCATTGCCATGCTTTCATGTTTTAATATGTTGCATTCATAACATCTAAATGCATGCTAAAAGGAATGAACCTTGGCTAATTGGTTTTATAAACCCTAATAATGAACCTTTTATGTATGCACACCTTTTATAATCAAACCCAAGGTTCCTGAGGATGTGAACAATGTAACCCTAGGGTAGGAGACTCCTACTGAGATTCTTTAGTAAGAATTCTCACTATTTTCTCGTTATGCTTTCGTCACATCTTCAGAGATCGATGGCGACGTTCGTAGTCTTCATTGACACACATGTATGGGAAGTGCACTTCGACCCGAACCATTGCTCGTATCACTTTGAGGGTCGTTGTGCGGTACGTGTTTTTGTGTATATGGGACGACCTTTCGCATATTTGGTATCGAGCTACCAGTTCACTCCTACTGCACCTTTTGGTGGTGATGACATGATCTTCGAGCATACCCACCCGCGCGACAGGTAGAGACGTCGTGCTCGTCCATCTGCTTCTGCCATCTGTGACTTTCTGGAGTATGTGCCACGTTCAAGGAGGTCTGAGACAGACCCGTCTGAGGATTCACCTATGCACGTCCTTTCGGAGGGTTCTGCACCTTATCCCAAGTGCTGGCGTGCAGGGAGTGAGGAGACCGTGATGCAGCCGCGTCTAGCGAGGAGGGCCGAGATGCGTCCGCACCGAGGAGCTCATGCCTAGCCAGCACGTGTTCCCTTCCCACTCTACTGGCCGACTCAGGAGGAGATCGAGCAGTTCGTGGGCTACATACCCCCATCACTCGAGCGTTTCGGTCGTCACTAGATTTCGGTGGAGAGCCTTACGAGTACCCGCGCCTTCGTCGAGATCTTCCCTTCGGCAGTACCTTTTGGGAGGGGTTGTAGATTAGTACTCGTATCTTAGTAGGAGGGTAGCATTTTGGGTTTCATTTCCTGTTGTGCCATGTACTTTACGCTTTCTAGTTTTCTATTGTATTTTATTTTCGATGTATTACAAGCTCTGCCCGTTCTTAGGGTATGACTAGCTATGTACTTCAACTATATTATTATTAATGAAGTGTTTCTTTTGTTATCATGATCGTTGTTCTTTGAGTATATGCTTCACCTTATGATTTCTATTGACTGTTACACGTGCTTTACATTTCTGTCATTCGATTAGTTAAGTTCGTGGCTCTCACTTTGTTTTCATGTTTCAAAAAAAAAAAAATTACTCGTAATTTTCGCTAAGTATTTTAATAAAATGATGAGACTGAGAGGTAATAGCCTAATGTTTAACCTAATGTGTTCTAGAGAATTGGGTTAAAATTTAGGATGTTACATTTTGGTATCAGAGATTGGACTGACCATGCTTTAGAAGCATGATGCGATAGTTATGTCATGTGTAGTGCTTGATAGAGACAAGCTATAGGACTAGAGATGCATGACCTCTATTGCTTGCAAGTGCCATGGTAACTAGCCCATTTTGCATGAATATTGAGCCTGATCAACTTAATGTCCACTGTCTCATGTGTTTAGGGACCAATGGCACCGCGATGACAGCCTAGGACTACACCCGATGCTGACCAAGACAATGTGACTGCTACTGCTATCCATAGAATGGCACAAGCCATGGAGTGGATGTTTGACCGTATGGATCAACACGAGAATGCTGCACCTGCTCCCTCTACTGCTGAGGTGGTTGAGCAAGCCTGTTTTGGCGAGTTTTGCAAGGTGAACCCGCCGCTGTTCCGAGGGGTAATGGACCCTGACAAGGCTGATGAGTGGATTAAGGATATCAAGAAGATTTACTCTGTGGTTACCTGCTCTACGGAGCAGAAGGTTACGTTTGTTGCTTTTATGATGAAGTCGGATACGGGGTTTTGGTGGAACGGCACGAAGTGCCTGCTAGAAGCTTCTAGGACTCCCATCGATTGGGAGCTGTTCAAGACCTACTTCTACAAGAAGTACTTCCCGGAGTTAGTAAGGAACGCGAAGGATATTGAGTTTATGCAGTTGACCCAGGGAGGGTCTACTGTTGCCCAGTACACTGCTAAATTCGAGGAGCTGATCAAGTTCTCTCGGGTGTTTCAAGGAAACCCCGATGAGGTTTGGAAGTGTGTCAAGTATGAAGCCGGTTTAAAAGCGAAGATGAACTACACCGTGGCCCATATGGAGATCAGAGACTTCCCTACTCTGGTCAACAAGTGCTAGATTCTTGAAGAGGGACAGAGAAAGATGCAAGCCATGAGGGCGGAGTGAGCTAAGGGGCTCGGACCTCAAGCCCCAAGGTTTAAACAGCAATATCCGTCGAGGAACCACTACCAACCATACCAGACCAACCAGTTCCGACCACCATAACAACAACAACAACCGAGAGCTCCTGTATACCAACAATCCAAGCAACACCAATGGCCACCGTTCCAACATCAAGGCCCGAGGAACTTCAATAACCAACCCCATGGACCGGGTGGACCCCGGAACCACAATGGAGGACCAAATGGGGCCAAGAACAAGGCACCACAAGGAACCCCTGCTGTTTACCCCGGAGAAGCATCTGCTAATGTCTATCCCCAGTGTGGGAAGAATCATGGGAACCGCCCTTGCCTCATAGGGCAAAGAGTCTGCTTCAAGTGTGGCAAGCCTGGCCAGTACGCCAACAACTGTACGAGTAGAGGACCATCAAACCAAAACCCCCGACCTCAACACCAAGGACAGGTCTTCACCCTCAACGTGGAAGACGCACGGACGTCTAACGATCTCATTCAAGGTAAGTACGAGCTTAACGGTAGAACCTTAACTGTGCTTTTTGATTCTGGCGCTACCCATTCTTTTATCTCATGTGCTAGTGTCGAGTCATTGAATTTGCAAGTTTCTAAGCTTCCCTTTGATCTTATTGTCTCTACCCCCACAAATCGCCCTATTAATAATTGCAAATGTTGTTTGAACTGTCATCTTGTTGTAGAAAATAGATCTTTTATCATAGATTTGATTTGCTTACCCCTAAAGACATAGGTATCATTCTAGGCATGGATTGGCTTCACGCCAACCGTGTATTATTAGACTGTGGAACCCAAACTGTTGTTTTTCCTTCTCCTCCTAAACCCATTAGTCAACCCATGAGATTGTACCTAAACTCCGTAGAGGTTTTCTGTAGTGGGGAGAAAACTAAGGGATATGTTCTCCTAGCCGCCTGCGATGTAGACTTTGAGCAAAACCTAGGTGAAATACCTGTGGTGAGAGACTATCCTGAGGTATTTCCGGATGAGATACCCGAGTTCCTTCCCAAAAGAGAAGTAGAGTTTTCCATAGAACTGGTTCCTGGAATGGGACCTATCTCTATAGCCCCGTATAGGATGTCACCCTTGGAGTTAGCGGAATTGAAAACCCAGTTAGAAGAGCTGTTGGAGAAGAGTTTTATAAGGCCGAGTGCTTTGCCTTGGGGCGCTTCGGTCTTATTTGTGAAGAAGAAAGATGGAAGTATGAGGATGTGCATAGATTATAGGCAGTTGAACTGAGTGACTGTGAAAAACAAGTACCCGTTGCCTAGGATTGATGATCTTGTGGACTAGTTGAAAGGAGCAGTAGTGTTTTCTAAGATTGATTTAAGGTCCGGTTACCATCAGATTAGGGTTAGAGATTCAGACTTTCCTAAAGCTGCCTTTTGAACTCAGTATGGACACTTTGAGTTCAATGTGATGTTGTTTGGTTTGACGAATGCTCCCACAGTTTTTATGGATTACATGAATAGGATCTTTTGACCCTATTTAGATCAGTTTGTGGTTGTGTTCATAGATGATATTCTCATCTATTCGAAAACCCACGAGGAGCATGAGCTTCATTTAAGGCTAGTTTTAGAAGTATTAAAGGAGAAGAAGTTCTACGCTAAGTTATCTAAGTGTGAATTCTGGTTGGATGAGGTGAAATTCTTAGGACATGTTGTGTCAAAAGGTGGCATAGCTGTCGACCCTAGTAAAATAGAAGCTGTGATGAATTGGGATAGACCAACCTTTATGACTAAGATTAGAAGCTTTTTGGGTTTAGTTAGTTATTACCGTAGGTTCATTAAAGGATTTTCCTAGTTATCCCTACCTCTAACCAAGCTCACTAGGAAGAATGCCCCGTTTGAGTGGAGCCCTGAGTGTGAAAAGAGTTTCCTAAAGCTTAAGGAAAAGCTCACTTCAACCCCCGTTTTGGTTTTACCTGACCCCAATGTACCCTTCGAGGTATATTGTGATGCTTCTGGCAAAGGTTTAGGTTGTGTGTTGATGCAAAACAGGCAAGTGGTAGCCTATGTGTCCAGACAACTTAAGCCTCACGAGGTAACCTACCCCACCCAAGACCTAGAGTTAGCAGCCATCGTGTTTGCCCTTAAGATGTGGAGACACCATTTATATGGTGTAAGGTTCGAGGTTTTCTCCGATCATAAGAGTCTCAAGCACCTCTTTGATCAAAGGGAGTTGAATATGAGGCAGAGGAGATGGATGGAATTCCTCAAAGATTATGATTTCGGCTTAAGTTACCACCCCGGCAAGGCTAATGTAGTCGCCGATGCCTTGAGTTGAAGTCATTACATTTTTCTTGTATGATGGTCAATGAAGTTGGGTTAATAGACAAGTTTAGAGATATAAATTTGGGGATGTCTGCAACTGATAATAGCATAGTGATGTGTCATCTCACGATGACCAATGGATTTAAGCAAAGGATTATGCTTGCACAAAGAGAAAATGAGGACTTTATGGAGACAATAGAGGCAGTTAAGGCCGGTAAGTTGAAAGGTTTTGAGCGAGGTCCTGACTGGTTATGGAGGTTTGAGGGGCGAATCTGTGTGCCACAAGATAGCAACCTCCGAGAGAAAATCTTGGAGGAGGCCTACAAAAGCCACTTCATCATTCATCCTGGTACCACCAAGATGTACCAAGATGTACCAAGATTTGAAGAACATGTTTTGGTGGCCTGGATTGAAGAAGGATGTGGTCGCCTGGGTGAGTAAGTGTTTGGTCTACCAAAAAGTTAAGATCGAACACCAAAAACCTTTTGGCATGTTGCAACCCCTGTCAATCCCCGAGTGGAAGTGGGAGAGTACATCGATGGATTTCGTGATAGGATTGTCAAGGACCCAAGCTGGCCATGATACCGTATAGGTAATCGTGAATCGATTGACAAAGTCGGCTCACTTTCTACCTATTCGAGTCACGTACTCGTTGGATAAATTGGCTCAGCTTTACATCCAAGAGATAGTAAGGTTGCATGGAGTGCCGTCGACGATAATCTTGGATCAAGATCCGTGGTTTACGTCACGTTTTTGGGGAGCTTTTCATAAGGCGTTTGGTTCCAAGTTGTGCTTAAGCACTACTTACCACCCCCAAATGGATGGTCAATCCGAGAGAACTATCCAAACCCTAGAGGATATGTTGAGAGCCTGTGTCTTAGATCAAAAGGAAGTTGGGATAAGTACATGCCTTTGATTGAGTTTGCGTATAACAACAGTTATCACGTGAGCATCGGTATGGCACCGTACAAAGCGTCATATGGTAGGAAGTGTCAATCACCTTTGTGTTGGTATGAGCCCGGAGAGCAAAGTGTGTTAGGATCTGATGTAGTGAGGGAAACGACGAAGCAAATCAAGAAGATTAAGGATAGAATCTTAACCGCTTAAAGTCGGAAAAAAAGCTACGCGGACAAAAAGCGCAAGCCCTTGGAATTCCAAGAAGAGGAACACGTATTTCTAAAGATCACCCCCACTACAGGAATAGGTAGAGCTATGAAAGTCAACAAGTTGAGTCCTTGATTTCTTGGTCCTTTTGAAATTCTTCAGAGAATCGGATTTGTAGCCTGCAAAATAGCCCTGCCACCTAATCTGTCAAATCTTCATGACGTCTTTCACGTCTCTCAGTTGCATAAATATGAGTCCGACCCTAGCCATGTCTTAGAGCCAGAACACGTACAGTTAAGGGAGGACCTGATGTTCAATCTACCGTCTACGAGAATCGTGGACCAAGGCGTCAAGCAGTTGAGGAACAAGTCTGTTCCTTTAGTGAAGGTCGGGTAAGGACGTGGCAACACCGAGGGGTTCACGTGGGAACTTGAGTCCGAGATGAGGTTGAAGTACCCCGTGTTGTTCTAAGGTATGAATTTCAAGGGCGAAATTCTTTTTAAGGAGGGGAGTAATGTAATGCCCCAATTTTCTGTTAGAGTGAAAATAACCAAAATGCCCCTGAGGTCATTTTTAGCCTGGAATTCGAGGAAATCCAATCCGGCAGTACTCGAAGGGCAAACTCAATGTTGGAAGGGGATTAGATGACTTGTGTACCTTTCCGGGATCGAAAATCTCGTTTTTCGAGTTTTCGAGTCAAAATGACCAAAACATCCTTGTGGTGTTTTACCCATTTGCAAGTGCCGGATGAACCCGAAACTTCTCCAAATGGTTTTAAAAGACATTTTTATGTATTCTGTGACCTTAGTTTTGGTCCCGGAGGTCCCGGGCGAAATTAGAGCAAAATTACGATTTTGCCCTTAGTTTCGTGTTTTTACGCTTAATCTCGTGATTAAGCAAACCTAAATAATATTAGGCTCTAATTGATGGTTAATTAATTTCCATAAATAATCTAAGGTCAAAATAATTTATTAAAGTTTATTAAAACCTAATAATGCTTGATTACAACTTGAAATCTTATTTTAAATTCAAGATTCCTAGTTATGGAATCTTCAATAGTATTTTCTCTTTCCAATTCCATAAATCATGGAATTGTGTTTCCAATTGTTTATTCCTAAATGAGTTTTAAACTCTCTAATGATGTATGAGCACACCTAATCTTGTCATAAAATCCCTAAACCTTATTCTTAGTCACCTAAACTTAAGTTTAATTATTGCTAACCTTGTACCTAAACTAATACACACTTAAACCTATCATTAACACCCAATTACATGAGATTTTTCCTCCTTCTCTGCTATAGCAATCTAGCCAAATGCATGCCCTTCCCCATATGCATCACATGCTCAAAATTTTGACATTCAAAGGCCATACTTTCATCTTAGAAGAACCATGCTTTGTGTCACAACTTCCACACCTTCATCCATGCCTCCAAGGACAACTTCTAGAAGACTTTTCCTTCCCCATTTTTTGGGTCTGAAACCGTCAGTCCTCCTCCTCTATTTGATGAATTATTTCATTTCAAATTTGAAGGAAAATCACCTCAAACCACCATACTTTGTCATACTTCCAATCAAGCTTGATTTTCCAAATGAATAACTAAAGGAAATAAACCAATTCCCTCATTTATTTGTGGTTGAAAAACTTCCAGCCATGTCAAGTTTCTAGAAGATTTATTTCATTCAAAATTTGAAAGAAAACTCACTCAAAAACCCATGCTTGAAGCCATACCTTGTATCATACACTCCATACCTCAAAACCATGCATGAATGACAAGTTGCAAGAGATATTTTCTCTTCCTTCTTCTCCCTCAATTGCTACGGCCAAGGCCTCCTTAGTGAGCCTCAATTGTTTTGTTTTTCTATAAAGAGGTGCTTTAGATGAACTTGTGTCACTTTTGGTCTTTTGGCAAGTTTCAAGTTTCTAAGCTTCCTTGAGTTTCCTTTCTTTTTCTCTCTATGTTTCAAGAGAGTTCTCTTTTGTTCTTCATCTTCATCTTCATCCTTTCTTCATCTCATCATCATCTCATAACCTTCAAACACCACCCCAAAGCCTTGAATCACCTCCTAATCTCTCAAACACCTCACCTCAAACACAAACTCTCTTGAAACACATCTCCTTTCCTTCTCCCTCTCCAAGGCCGAAGCTATCTTGCCCCAAGGAGGAGTTCTTCATCTTGTTTTCCTTTTCAAAGATCAAAGCTTTTAACTTCACTCTAGGTAGGAGTGTTTTCTAAACTTTGCTTTTCATGAAAATGAGCTTTTCTAGCTTTCTCTTGGATTTTCTTTTTGAAACTTTCTTGTTCTTCTTTTTCTATGAGTTCGGCCTCTTGGCCTTGATGAGCACATGATAGCTCAATGATGAGAGCTCCTAGATGATGACTATGTGTTCATATCAAAGGAACCTCTAGAGCTTGAGCTTTTATTTTCTCTAAGTTTCATCTTAATTTACTAACTCAAAATGATTTCTAGCTCAAGAACACCTTTACTTTTCCTTGTTTTTCATTTCGGTTTCCTTGTTTCCTTTCCTCTAGTATTTCAGTTTTATTTCTTTTTCTTTAAGGCCTTGTGTTTCTTTGAAAGTTTATTTATTTTGAGCTTGATGATGATGTTCAAGAACCTCATAGTTCCTTTGAGAACTTGGTTCAAGAATTCTAAAACTCTCTTTGTAATGAGATGAGTGTTGGGTTATTATTTTCTAAAGCCTTGTAAGAGCTCTAGATAACCTTAAAATGAACTTTGCATTCATGTTTACTTTTATGCTTTGCACATCATATTTATTTTCCTTGTCATCACTAAGTACCAAGATAACAAAGGAGCTTGCATAATCATGTTTATATTTCAAGCAATGCATTATCATGTTTATATTTCAAGTCCTCACTTAAATACCAAAGATAACAACAAGTTGCATTCATGTTTATTTTATGCTATCACTTTACTTTCTAAAGGAACCTAAAATAAGTGCATGAGCATGTTTATTTTATGTCATCACTTCAGTAAACCTAGAGCTCAAGGACTTGCCCATTGTTGTCTCAACCAAAGGCTTGAAATATGTATTTCCTTAGCTTATGTTTTCAGCCCTTAAGAGATTTATTGTGTACAAGTATTGAAAACTATGTTTTATAATATTTCTAAGCTTTTATGAGTTCAAGGAATGCATATAACTAAGTCTTATGAATTTCGGACCTCTTGAGACAAATTTGATTTAGCTACTGTCCTCATAAATATTTTGATGATTTTAGATGTTAAAAAGGTTTATAAATGAGTTTTGAAAGTTTGAAAAAGGTTCCAAGAGAAACTAGTATTTTATGTGCTTTAGAAATTGAGTTTGATGCCTTTGTATGGAAACTTGGTTTCGGTTCTGCCTTGCTATTTTATGGCCGCTGTATGTGCTGTTTGATGATGATAATATGATTAAGTTTGAGTATAATTAATGTTAAAAACTCATATGTGAAAGATAAGAGAAGTTAGTAACTAGAAAAGAATTAATTTGAGAGTTTTAGATCCCTTGATGTTTGAATTTTCTGGATTCTGTCCAGCAAGGTTTAGAAATGCTAATTATGGTTTTAAATTAGTTTAAATGTGTAAGAATGACTCATAATTGGGTTAGGACTTGATCTTGGTGCCTTAGGAGCAAACCGAACTTAGAAAGGGTCATTGTTGTAACTCCTAGGTAACCGTAAAGTTAGGATTTTAGATTCTGCATCCTTGAGGTTTAGAGATGTTCTTGACCATAGTGTGAGGTAAGGAATACTTAGATATGAGCCTATAGATACCCGAGAGATTAAGTTGTGATGATTTATAACTTAGATTGTGAGTTAAGGACCTTAAAGGTCAATGCATAAGACATTAAGAATTTGTTAATGCTATGATGTGTATATGATGCAATGCTATGTTGAGATGTTCATGATGCATGAGGAAATGATTGTTGAGATATAATGTTTATCATAGCATGAGATTTAAATGAGGAATTTGTTGTGTGATTAGCTTGTGGCATATGTTTCGATTTGAGGGAAATTCGGTTTAACAGCTGTTATGCTGCCGAATTTCCGTTAAACCTTAAAGGGTTAAAGAAATGTTTAAGAGTACCATATGAGTTGAAAACCCTGGGTGACACCAGTTCGGCCGAGCACCCCTAGGAGATTTTTTTGTGACAAAGCACTGAGATGCGCTTTCCTGGGTGACACCGGTTCGGCTGAGCACCCCCAGGGAAGACAAATCCGTGAGGGTATGAGTAGTTGCAGCCTACCAAAGCGAACAAATTGCTATGGCTTAATGCCCGCAAAGCATTTTAAAGAGGGTATATCCTAAGAGAGGTGATCCCTGCCCCCTACCCGTACTTGCGTAGTCGGGATTATTTATTATGTTTCACTTATTCAGATAATAAACAAGAGCTAGTGATGACTAGCTGAGGTATGAGCTCATAACCTAGTTATTTTAGGGTGGCCGTATTATGCTAAAGTACCATGATTGGTGTCACAAAGTTGAGGAAAGATCCACTTGAAAGTTATATGCCCTTTATGCCACTTGTATACTTCTTGAAGTTGTGATTCATTGAATTATTTGATTAAGGCATTGCCATGCATTGATGTTTAATATGTTGCATTCATAACATCTAGATGCATGCTAAAAGGAATGAACCTTGGCTAATTGGTTTTATAAACCCTAATAATGAACCTTTTATGTATGCACACCTTTTATAATTAAACCCAAGGTTCCTGAGGATGTGAACAGTGTAACCCTAGGGTAGGAGACTCCTACTGAGATTCTTTAGTAAGAATTCTCACTCCTTTCTCTTTCTGCTTCCATCACATCTTCAAAGATCGATGGCAACGTTCGTAGTCTTCATTGACACGCTAGTATAGGAGGTGCACTAGGACTCGGACCACCGCTCGTATCACTTTGAGGGTCATTATGCGGTTCGTGTTTTTGTGTATATGGGACGACCTTTCGCCTATCCGGTATCGAGCTACCAGTTCACTCCTACTGCACCTTTTGGTGGTGACAACATGATCTTTGAGCGTACCCGCCTGCGCGACGAGTAGAGATGTTGTGCTCGTCTGTCTGCTTCTGCCATCCGTGACTTTTCAGAGTATGTGCCACGTTCGAGGAGGTTTGAGATGGACCTGTCTGAGGATTCGCCTACGCATGTCCCTTCGGAGGGTTCTGCACCTTTTCCCCAGTACCGGCGTGTGGGGAGTGAGGAGACCGCTCATGCCCGGCCGGCATGTGTTCCCTTCCCACTCCACTGGCCGACTCAGGAGGAGATCAAGCAGTTCGTGGGCTACATACCCCCATCGCCCGAGCATTCCAGTCGTCACTAGATTCCGGTGGAGAGCCTTACGAGTACCCACGCCTTCGTGGAGATCTTCCCTTCGGCAGTACCTTTTGGGAGGGGTTGTAGATTGTACTCCTAGCTTAGTAGGAGGGTAGCATTTTGGGTTTCATTTCCTGTTGTGCCATGTACTTTACACTTTCTAGTTTTCTATTGTATTTTATTTCCGATGTATTACAAGCTCTGCCTGTTCTTAGGGTATGACTAGCTATGTACTTCAACTATATTATTATTAATGAAATGTTTCTTTTGTTGTCATGATCGTTGTTCTTTGAGTATATGCTTCACCTTAAGATTTCTAATGACTGTTACACGTGCTTTATATTTCTGTCATTCGATTAGTTAAGTTTGTGGCTATCACTTTGTTTTAATGTTTCAAAAAAAAAATTTACCCATAATTTCTGCTAAATATTTTAATAAAATGATGAGACTGAGAGGTAATAGCCTAATGTTTAACCTAATGTGTTCTAGAGAGTTGGGTTAAAAATTAGGATGTTACATAAAGCATTAGAAGTCGGTGCTCTTCATATTAAAGAAGCTACAACCTTTGTCTCTGTGTCTGCTTCTACTTCTACTACCCAAATGGATGTCATACCATCTTCTCCACCTCCAACCGATGCACATATTGAAACTCAAGCTGAATCTCTAAAGTTTGGGGACACTATACCCGTTGACATTCCTGAGCCCTCTCCAACAGCTACTCAATCAACAACAACACTAATCAATTTACCTCCTTCATCCTCAACTGTGCCTCCAACAAGCTCTCATCTCAATCAGCTCATCTTTCGGCATTTAAGAGAGAATACCTCAAGACAGGACCGATTTTAGGCTACACCAATAGAGCACAGTGCGCAGTTTAGATATCACGAAGGATTACAACTTCAGAATCTTCAGACCAATCAAGAGATTCTTCGGGAGCTAAGGCGTCGAGGCTATAGATGGTATTATTGATTTCTTGTACACTTCCTTTTTGTTGATGACAAAAAGGGGAGGAGAAAAGATATAAAGAAAATCCTATGCTATAGAACTCAGAGGGAGTTAACTTAGGGGGAGCTAAGCTATGGAATTTAGGGGGAGCTTTTGTTGAGGGGGAGCTCAAAGATAAACTTTTCAGCATGCATTTTTGCTTTGAATAGTTGGTTTTCTAATGCTTTAACATTTTTCTTGTTGTCCTTGAACAATCTTTATGTGCGAATGATTTTCTCTTAATCAAATTCAATATAACTATTCAGTAATCTTGCTTATGTTTTCTATTGGCTTTGATCCATATATTTTTTTAAGCTCTGAACACATATCAATGCCTTTTATCATGCTAAGCTAATCACATAGATGTTTGCTTCTTATCTATTAAGCACTTGCTCTGATTTGCCTATTCATTAAAATGATAAGGATTTTAGCTCATATGTATCTTTGTGATAAGCGTTGGCAAGTATCTTTTAAAGCACAAAATCTTTCTATTGTTACTTTGATACTCGTATCTATCTGATGTGTTTTGATATGTATGACATGCATAAAATGTTGCTTTTATGAAACACATTATGTTCTTCTCTAACACACTTATGAGATGTTGTTTAAGAACACTGTATAACTTGATCAAAATATAGTTGTGTATAGTTTTTGAGGATCTTCAAAAACTTGCTCATGCATGTTCTTGATATAATTAAGATCAGTTTGTGAGTCTCAGAACTCTTTCTAGTATGCTGGGCTTATATGACATATAATGTGTTATATTCTATTTCATACATGTATCAGTGGGTGAGATTACATCAAAAGCATAACACATGTTTCAAATTTTATCTTATAAAATTTCATGCTCTGATACTTATGAGAATAGCATCACAGCTTACAACAAAAAGCTCATCTATGCTTTACTCTGATAAAATTGGGATTGATCCCTGATGAGCTTTAGAAACCTTGAATAGTAATATGTTGATAACATTTGTATTAAGGTTTCTTTGAGCATTAGAAACTACATAAGCATTAGTATGTTTTTATATCTCAATCATGCATGCTCTATTATGTTTATCATACATATTTGAGCATTCATTTTCAAAAAATTTGTTTGGATAGAGTTATACTAAATATGGAAATTAACCAAAATAAAATATCATAACTATTACTTGTTTTGTCATTCAAGCACACTAATCATAGAAAGTCTCTTTAAATAATAAAAAGTCAGGCTTTTGTATAAAAGGACTTAAACAATGACATCTACTTTAGTATCACTCTGATACATCTCAGAAAGCACTCTGAATTAGTTCAGAAAGTTTTATCACAAACCAAATAGCTTTGATTTGAGTTACTTAAGGTAATTAATTATTCTTTTTGAACTTATCCATATCATGCCTTAAGAAAAGGACTTTCTGATATTTTAAAGCTATAAATGTTTTGAAGGATTAAGCACTTATAATGATATATTATATTATATTTCTTTCAACATCTCTTCAAAAGATTTTCTTTAGATTGGTTTGTCATCATAAAAAAGGGGGAGATTGTAAGCTCCAGAACCTTTCAAAAAACATTAGTGCTACATGTTTTGATTGACAACAAAACCAAATTAAAGAAAATACTTTGAAGAACGACTAATATCTACCTTGAGTTTCTTGACATAACACATAGGGATTTCCGAATTGCATTAAAAAAACTTGAAGAGAGAATAATTTCACTTTACATGTATAAAACATGATTTATCTCGTGTTAAGAGATTTTTCCAAATAGAAGTGAATATTATATCGTGCAAAGAATATAAACATGCATTACAGATTGAAGTAAATCAAGTCAAGAACAAGAAACCAAGGCATGGGTCTTTAGAAAGTAGCACTAGACATTAGAAAGTTTGCTTAAAATGAAGATATCAAGCAAACTCTAAAAACAACATGTTACACAATCTTCAATCATCATGATCGCAAATATTTCATCATCATAAAGCTTAGATTGAAGACTAAAAGAGTGGAGATTCATCAAGGAACTGATAGCACACATTAGAAAGTTTACTTCACTATGGAGCGCTGAACTTTACTGGAAAAGGAGGAAATTTTGAATTTTGAAATTCAAATCTCAAGTCAAACCTAGTTTCAAAACTAGCACATCATCTCTCTACCCTCCTAGTCAACCACTTCAGCTTCTAGAAAGAAAAGTTCATAAACCATGGTCAAAAAGTAAAAAGATAGTTTCTCAAGAGACATCAGAAACCTTAACTCCAACGACTTCTGCAACAGATCTGACAAGATGTCAATCTACACTTCTAGATTGCATTTCCATGACACAAATAGATGACCAACCCCCTTATAATGCACTTCTTTCCCAACATATTATAGTTGTTCTAGATATGAATCTGTGTGAAAATCGCATCCCTGATTTTCCCATGTGTAAAATAACCAAAATGCTCCTAAGGTTATTTTTGCATGAAAATCAAGGATGGCCAGTCCCGGCCATTCTCAAAGGATTAGTTTAATGTTTGAATGGGACTATATGTGTTTTAGATGGTAATCAATGTGAAAATCATAATTCTTGATTTTTCCTATGCTTAAAATTACCAAAATGCCCCTAAGGTAATTTAACGCGGGATTAAGTGATTGTAAGCTCTAGAACTCTTCAGAAAGTATGAGTTTTATTGTTTTGAATGACAATAAAGCCAATTTAAAGAAAATATTTTGAAGAATGACTAATGGCTGCCTTGAGTTTCTTGACTAAGCTTAACAGGTATTTCCAAAGTGCATTACATGGACTTGAGTGAGAAAAATTTCACAAACATATTTTATCTCATGGAAAGAGAATGAGCTGAAACAAAGTGAATATTATATATCATGTAAAGAATGCTTACATGCATCAAGGAATGAAGCAGATCAATACAAGAACAAGAAAGTAACGTGTTACTCAGTCGATAGTCATCATAATCGCAAATCATTCATCATTAAAAGTCCAAGATTGAAGACTGGAAGACCGAAAAATGATCATGGGACTGATTACGCATGTTAGAAAGCTCACTTAACTGTGATGCACAGAACGCTACCGGAAATGGAAGGAAATTTGAAATTCAAATTTCAAATCTCGAGTCAAAGCTAGTTTTATAACTGGTATGTTATCTCTTCTGCCTGATTGGTCAAACATCCTAGCTTCTATAAGGAGGAGTTCAAAACCACAATCAGAAAGTAAAAAGAAATGGGGACATTAAAAACCTCTACAATACAATGGCTTTTGCAACTGATGTGACAAGTCTGTCAACCTACCTTTCTAGACTAATTTTCCAAGACACAATAGATGATCTACACATGTCACTTGGAGATCCGATCAAGGGCAACAGTTATGAAGAAGGACCACTATAAATAGAGGTGCTATGCTTGAAAGCCGATGAGAGAATTGAAGACATAAGAGTGCAAACTCTGGGAAAATATCTCCACACTTCTTGTGATATTTATCATAATATGTAATTAGTTTCTTTCAAGTGTAAAAATATTCATTCAAAATGTTTAGCACGGTGTATGCTCTTCTTTGTAAGAGATCTAGGAAAGAAGTCGCTCTTCTATTTTATTGAATATTTGTAAGGAAACTTAAGTGTAGGTTAGTTTGAGTGACAACCCAAACACATAACCTTTGTAACCTTGATCCAATAATGATAAGAGCGAGACATAGCTTGGAGAGACTAAGGTAAAACTACTTGCAACGTGATGGTAAATACGTTATGCTTATCTCGGTCCAGCTTGAAGAGGCTGTGGAAGAACTACTCACAACATAATGATGGAGGTGTTCCCCTTATCATGGTCTAGCTTGAAGAGGCTGTGGAAAAACTACTCATAACTTGATGATGGAGGTGTTCCAGTCATCATGGTTCAGCTTAGAGAGGCTGGTACAGAACTACTTAGTTTGTGACAGTAGGGGTTGTCTAATGTTCACTGTTAAAAGCTTAGGAAGGGTAATGTAAAAACTATCCAGTTTACTTTCTTAGGTTAAGAAAGTTATTGTTAGTGGAATCTCAACATGTGTTGAATACTAGATGTAGGCAGATTTGGCTAAACTAGTATAAAAATATTTGTGTCATCTCTCTTCTCCCTGATCTCTTAATTTTATGTTGAAAGTTTTTATTTTAATTATTACTAACATATTGTTTGAGATGCATCATTACTAATAATTAAGAGATCTACTTTCTGAAACTGCTAACACTGATTTCATAGCACTTCAAGCTTAGAGCTTGATAGTACTATTGTGAAATGTTGCAGATTTGAAGAAAGTATTAAAGCATGATTCAATGCCCCATTCTTATGCACTCCTTTTCCTACAGTGATGACTTAACCCAATCATCACTCGGGAGTTGGAAATGTTAATTTGTGGAGATATTTGATGTTTGGGTAAGTCCTGGAAAGTTTTTATGTAAAATTACCACTTTGCCCTTGTTAGTGCTAATTAAGCTCAATTAATGTAATTAAGGGAATATATGCAATATTAGGTTTTAATTAAACATAATTTATTTTTATTAATCAATCTTGAGTAACGATAATTAATTTTAGTTAATAAAATCCCAAGAATGATTAAGGAAACTTAATTCAACTCCTAAAGATAAAGAAGAGACATGGTGATGTTACTACCCACTACATTTGTCTTGTAGTGGCTACGCTTCATGATACCATTAAGGACAAATACTACTTTATTATGACTAAATGTACCTTTAATGATGATTAATTCAAATTAATCTTGTTAGACTAAGCTAATTCTCTTTTGACCATTGCTTTTACTAAATTAACCTTAATTAGTACACTTTCTACCTAAACTACCCCCACATTTTTCACCTAAACCCCAAAATATCCTTAACCCTAACCCAACCACTCCATTTTTCTCCTATTGGCCGCCATCCCTCTCGCCTAATCTAATCCTCACTCATTTTTTTTTAAAGGAAACTCTCCACTCTCATTTCCTCTTATCTCTACCATTTCCTCTATCACCTCCAATCTCATAACTTCTTCATTTTCCACTAACTCCCACAAACAAAGACATTTTTTCATAGCTCTTCCACAAAAAAAAACCCAAATCTACCATTAGTTTTCAAGAAACAGCCACCTCCTACTTGTCTCTATTATGGCCGAATGTGTGGTTGAGGAAAAAGAAGAGATTTTGCTTCCTTTCTTAAGAGCTTTAGTTTCAAGGAGCTTTGTGTTCAAACTTTTTTTCTTACTTTGTGTTCTAATTTTTGCTAAAAAGGATTGAATTTTGATGGATGTTTATGTTTGAAAGTTGGCCATTTTGCTCAAAGCTCTTCCTTTCTTTTAACAATATTTAAAAAACCCATTATTTCCTTTTCTTGACATTTTGGCCTTCAACATTTATGTAGGTAAGGATTTTTGTTTTTAAAATCTAACTCCGTAGCTTTGTTATACACTTAAAAAGAGTAACTTTTTATGTGTTTTGTGAAATTTTTTAGTAAACTTTAATATCTTGAGTTAGGTCACTGTTTTAGAGAGTTTATTATGTTTGTAATGTTTCTTAAAAAACCATGTTGATATTTAGAACCTACACATAAAAAGAAGCACATTCATCTATTTGGTTTTTGGGCTATTTTCGTCGGCCTTAGCTGGTTCTCATAGAATGATATTTTTGTTTTTAAAACTAATCACATATTTGGGATTTACATGCAAAATGGAGTGGGTACATGTGATTTGGGTACTTTTGTGATTATGTAGAAATATTGGGATCAAAATATAATTTTACAAAGTTTAGGGGCTTTATGTAAAAATGAAATTTTTAGGGTGTAAATCTGCAAACACAGACTTTGGAACAGTAAGGAATGTATTTAAGAGAAAAAAGAGTTTGGGGTTATTTTGCAATTTTAATTAAGTATAGGAATTAAAATGAAATTCTACAAAGTTTAGGGCTTTTTATGCAAATATTGAGGTTTTGGATGTAAAGATGTAAAAATTGGGTTGTGGAACAGTAATTTATTGTTTGGAATAGAAGATTGAATTTTAGGGTTACTTTAGAATTTTAGAAAAGTTTAGAAGTCAAAATATAATTTCTCAAAAGTTTGTGATTTTTGAGTAAATTCTGAATTTCCAAGTGCAGGGCTATAATTTCAATAAAACTATAGTGGAAAATGTGTTTTTGGATGAAAAATTAAGTTAGGGCTATTTTGTAAAATATGTAAAGTTTGGGGTCAATTTGTGAAACTAGAAGTTGTAAAGTCCTTAAAAGTCAATTTTTAGAACTTGTAACATAAAGGAAGTTAGGCCATGGTAGTCATATATCTTAAGAAAAGGAAAAATGTGTCTTTTAAAACAGTTTTATCATCAAACTTAAATCAATTTAGCATATGTGATTTATAACTATGATTCCTAATACACTGATGACTTTTGAATATCTATTGGATGAAATATGATTATTTATTGTAGTTGATTGTTCTACTTGTTTGGAATATGAATAACTATTGTGACATACTTGACTGAGATGTATTTGTGATATATGTGATATAAATTGTCATATTGGTTATTGTTGGTTGAACCAGTTACATATGCAAGTATTCCAAGCATTGTTCATGATTATTCTTGAATGAGTCTTATTAATGGATTGTGTTGAGTCAAGTATGCATTAAGACATAGATAAAGGAAATCTTGAGTTTGGGACACTAATGTGGTATGCCACATAGTGTGATGGCAGGCCTACTTGTGAAGTAAGGAAAATGGAGCAGGTAAGGGCTGTCGGATGTACTAAGTGTTATACCGTGGCATGAACCATGGAGAATGTAAGTATGAATGTCTATATGTCTAAAAGAGAATTCACACCCGCTTACACTAGGCTCACTACCAATCGAGGCTCAACGATGGCTAATTGCATTAAGGAAACACTAGGTTTGGTACTGATCAAGGTTCATTGGTGGCTGATCGCATTATATAAACACTAGGTTCAATACTGATCGAGTTCAGTGACGACTGATTGCATTCATATATTGTAATGACTCGCCTATTTGTATTTTTGTGATAAAATAATTAATTATGAGTAATCGGTAGGGATTTTAAAAATTTTGACACATACAGTTAGGATCGAAATGAGATAAGAATTCTGTAAAAAAAATGAAAATTAAATTTTTATTATTAAAAATTCAATATAATAATATTTTAATCGAGGATATAGAATGAGACCTTATAATAAATATAAGGATATAGAAAAATAATAATAAGATTTAATAAATATTTTTATCCTAGTAAAATTTTTTAGGCATCGATCGGGTACCAAAAGGGTAATAATTGGTATACCGAAGTGGTAATAACTAGTACATTGAAACACCAAAATTGGTCTAAATAATAGCTAGATCTCAAATAATTTTTAGTTTGAACAATTAAATAACCATAGACATTTCTAATACTGATACAAGGCAAATCGATCCGAGAATATCAATTTCCTTACTTTGTCTCCAAGTAAGGTTTATTATAAAAAGGAAAAAGAAAAGCAAATTGACATTTCTTCTCGGTTTGGCCATAGAACCCACGTCCTCCATTTTTTTCAAGTTTTTCACTTTCAAACTCATGAAACCTTCAAGTTCTTCAATGATACACTTAGATATACACATAAACTACTTCAAGAACACATCCTCTACATCAAACTCAAGCCAAAACCTTGTTTTTCCCCCTTCAAAATAATCCAAACAGCAACTCAAATAAGGGCTGGAAAATGGGTTCAAGACTTGATTTGGAGGAGAAAAAGTTAGAGAAAAGTGTAGCAAAAGCTTGGGAAAAAAAGGTAGGAAAATTCTAGTCTATTGCTTGGTGATTGTTTGGCTAGTTTGTTAATATAAATCCTTAAGATATGTTTGAAATTATTTTATGAAATCTGAAATTTATCTTCAAGATTTATACATATATGAGTTGGATGAATATAAAGGATGCAATAGATATAAGTTTGTGAATTGGTTAATTCTAGGATTTATGATTACTTGAGTTGTGATGAAATCATTCATATTGGAACCTAAGTTTTTATTTTAGAATTTTTATTTTTCAGAAACTATTCTTGGAACCAGAATTTTTATTTCAGAATTATATAATTTTGGGTACTTAGATTATTATGAAATCTTGGGTATTGGAATTTAGGTGCTGGAAAATTTATAAGAATTATTACTAACTAAGAGATGTAACAGAAAATTTTGATGATGAAAAGTCTAGTAAAAATTTAGTAGAATTTGCAAAAAAAATATCATAACAATGTACCAGATTTTACAGGGAACATCTTATAAAAATCTAATAGATTTATAGAAAATCTAGTAAAGTATTTAGTTGTTTATTTTTAGAAAGTCTCATAAAATTAAAGATAGATTTGGAACATAATATGAATATCTCATAAGACTTAAGAGACTTTTAACAGAATATCTCATACGTACTTAGTAGATTTTAACAGAATATCTCATAAGACATCAAGAGATTTTTTTAAAACATAATATCTCATAAGAATTTAAGGGACTTTAAGGAAGTATCTCATAAGAATTTAATGAAATTTCAAGGAAATCTCAAAGACAAAGGTAAGAAACTGAGCTTTAAGAAAAGAGGCAAACGTAAGAAAATAAATCTCACACAAAGAGAGGGAAATCAAGTAAAGAAGCTTTATGTAATAATCAATTGTTTGATAGTAAGCTCATGGATTCACAGGTAGTAGTAGACGTGCTATGCCTTTGGAACTATATCAGGTTGTAATCGCGATGGCGTTACATCGTTATGAGAAAGGGATGTAATGAGGATAGCGAGGCTATCTAGATGAGATGGAGTAGACATACTACATCTAGTGAACTATATCAGGTTGTAACACGATGGTGTTGCATCATTGACAGTACAATCCAAAGAAAAGTATATCAAAAGAATCCTATGAGTTCTATTATTAAGCCTAAACTTTAAAAGCAAGATCATGTCAAAGAGGAAATGAAATTGATGAAATGAAACGAAGTATATCATGTTAAAGGGATGAATTATATCAGATTATAACACAAGGCGTTACAAAGAAGACATGAGATTGATGTATTGAGAAGAGAATGTTTTGAGATCTATATCAGGATATAGTACAAGATACTATATCAAGTGAAGTATATCAAATTGTAACACGAGTTGTTACAGCATAGACAATACATCAAAAGAGAAGTATATTAGAAAATCATAAGTAATTCTTTTCTAAAGCCTAAAGTTGTTCATGAGTTTATGATAAAGAAATAATGAAGCAAATGAGATAAGTATTATATGGACAACTAGAATAAGAGAAATTCTAAGATTGTATAGGTATGGAACTATACAGTAGAGGATGACTCGTACTCAGAATATTATGTTAGATAAAAGAAAGAACAAGTGAAACTAATTATTTCAGAAGGAATCTAAGATAATTTAATCATTTTAAGACTATGTCAGATGTCACTATGTTTTAGACTGGTGTTTTTCCTACTGAGAATCTTTGATTCTCATTCTTGTTGTTATCACTTTTTTTAGATTGCAATGATGGAGATCTTTAGCTTACTTCGACATCACGGTCTAGACCTTTTTGAGGGACCAATGATAGAGAATTTTTGTCAGTATATTTTATTTTTCTCTTAGTGAATTTTGAGTAGTACCCTACCTAGACTAGAAGGTTCTTGCATGAACCAGGGTAAGGGTTTGACATAGTTATGGATACTGTTGACTTGTCATTAGTTAATATAATTATATAATTTTGATATATTGTTTTGTTCAAATTTAGCAATGGCAAGATAAAGTGCTTTATGTTCATTACAAAAAGCAGGCTCATATGTAAATATTATATATACACCTTTAAGATCAAGCAGAGTTAACAAGTAACAACTACTTACTATAAGGTTATGGCTTAAGCATAGCTTTGTGGTAGGAAGGGTGTTACATTTAATGGGTGTTACATATATCGTATTGATGATTATTATACTTGATTGATTGAGGTTCGGTACTGATCGAGGTTCAGTGACAACTGATCACATTATATATGTTAGGTATGAGCTCACAGCCTAGGGGTCCCTGATGTAGATAGAAAAGTATACGAGAAGGGGGGCTAAATCATATTTCTCCTTTCTTTTACCTTTGAGCAACTGAACTTTAAACAAAGATAATCAAGCATTGAGCTTGAAGGGCAGTAGAAACAAGGTTAAAAGATTCAAAAAGTAACTTTCTGAATTTTGGCATTAGTAATAGATAAGCTAAAAGGATAACCTGAATAGGTATTGATTTTGTTAAGCTGAACAATGAAAGTGAAAAAATAAAGGGAAATAAGATACTGCACATAAATTTTATATGCCTTCGGCCAACACGTACTTACATCTAGTTCTCAGCAACAACTGAGTTTCACTAACCTTTCTTAAGCTAAGAAAGAAAATACCATATAGTCTTTATGGTAGCCTTCTCACTATAACAAGTGGCTAGTAGACAACCCCTACTATCACAAATGAATTAGTTATTCACCAGCCTCTTCAAGCTGAACCCTGAGTAGTCTTGTACTAGCCTTTCCAACTAACATGGAATAGTCTTTGACTAACTTCTCCAAGCTAAACCGTGACTAGTACAAACACTTTATTGTCACGTTGCAAGTAGTTTTACAGTAGTATCTTCAAGCTATCTCGCATTGATCACTACTGGATTGAGGATACAAATGTTAAGTGGGTGGGTTGCCACTCAAACTAACCTACACTTAAGTTTCCTTACAAATATACAGTGAATAAACCTGAGACAACTTGAATGACTTTTTTCTAATGATTCTTCCTACGAAGAACTTATAAACAATCTAAGAATATAGAAAAAAGATATTTACAAAAATTGAATTGATTACTAAAAGTAACAAACTTCACAGAAAAGATGAAGGAAAGATTTTGCAACATTTTAGCACTTGTATGAATGTCAAAATCATTACTTTGAAGGCTCAGCGTCTCTAGTTATGGATGGTCTCCCTTTATGACTGTTGCTCTTGATATATTGTCCAAGTAACATGTGTTGATCATCTGTTTGTGTCTTGGAAATGTAATCTAGAGGAGTAGCTTATCTGGTGTTAGAGCTTTTTGCAGAAGTCGTTGAAAGATTGAGGTTTCTAATGCCCCTTCAGAAACCACCTTTTTACTTTCTAAATATGGTTTCTGAACTTTTCCTTTTAGAAGCTGGAGTGGTTGACCAAAAAGGTAAAAGAGATTATGTGCCAGTTTAAAACTGGATTTGACTTGAAATTTGAAATTCAAAAATTCAAATTTCCCTCATTTTTAGTGAAGTATAGCATTTTATATTGATATACACTTTTTGAAGTGCAGTATTAGTCTCTTGATAAAAGATTGATCTTCTAGTCTTCAATTAGAGCATGCGTGTGATTAATATGTTTGTGATGATGATGATTGAAGGTTGTAGAATGTCTTTGCTTCATATTTGGCTTGACATCTTCATATCATGTGTACTTTATGAAGTCTTTTTCTACTTTCTACATGTCTATGTCTTGGTTTCTTGTGTATGAATGTCCTTGATTCATATTTGGCTTGACATCTTCATATCATGTGTACTTTTCATGAGATATAATCATGCTTACACATATAGAGTGAAATTATTTTTGCTTTATAGAACGTACAATGCATTCAAAGTGCCCTATGTGCTATGTCAAGACACTCAAGGAAACCATTATCCATTCTTCAAAAATATTTTCCTAAAATTTGTTACGTCATTACTCAAAACATGTTTCTTTAAGGTTTCTAAAGGGTTTTGGAGCTAACACCTGAGAGGTGAACGAATAAGTGGAAATGAACTATGTTTCAAGAAAGCATATGGTCTTGTGTCTGCTTACTATTTATGTTTGCTTCTTTCATGCATGCATGTATGTGTATAGGATTATGTTTGTCTCTTTTCATGCATGCATGTGGCCCAAGTGTTATGTTTTTTCTTTCTATGCATGCATGCCCTTAAGAAATGTATATTCTAATGTGAAGCTTTTCTCATGCATATAAATATATACATGTAACTAACTTGATGCATTCATGATCAAGACCATATTAAAATGAAATGTCCACTTGATGATAATGTTTGTGAAAACTCTAAAATTAGACTACACTATGGTATGTATACTTTTTCTATAATAAAACAAATAGGCAGGAGACGTACAATGATGACACCATGTATGTTTTATTATTACTGAGATTCATTATGATTCACACCCCTTTTAAATTTCCATGTACGTCTTTAGCCGAGCAGGACATGCCTATAGCTTATGTTTGAGCTTGTGAATGGATAGGGATAACTATCCTGGAGACATCATTAGGATTATTAGATATTCATCTTGCTTATATCTTTTGACATATGACCATCTTTTTAGTTTGGATTATTGTATGCTGGACCCATATGGCCGTTTGACATGCTTGTTACTGCCTTGTATCTCAGCTCTAGCAAATAGTTACGTAGTTGTGCACTATAGCACGATTATACATAATTCAGATATCTTGTGAGCTATCGAGGCTCTTATGCTGGATTGTATATTATATATATCGAGGCATTTCATGTGATAGGCTTGAGATTGTATTGGTATTTAGATGATAATATTATGTTGTATGTTCACTTATGATCATGTGGTTTAATGTTGAATACTATTTACGCCCAAAGGCTTCTATTTTTGAAAATTATCTCTTTTCAGAACAATAAAAAAAAATGCCTGTATTTTTTGCTAAGTAATTTCAAAAAGTCAAGGTTAGGGTAAGGTCCCAAGTAGTGATCCTTTAATGTTAAAACTAAATACAACTTGAGCGTACTTTGTTATACATTAGGGTTTTATATTTTGGTATCAGAGCTAGGTTCAGCCCTAGTGGAACCTATGGGTAGGACTTCCTATGCTTTTGTTGCATAGGACGGTAGTTATTGTAAACTCCAGAACCCTTTAGAAAGTATAAGCTTAAATGTTTTGATTGACAATAAATCCAGTTTAAAGAAAATACTTTGAAGAATGACTAATGGCTACCTTGAGTTTCTTGACAAAGCATAATAGGTTAATCCATTTTGTATCACATGAACTTAAAGCAAGATTAATATTTCACTTTGCATGTGCAAGCATGTTCTATCTCATGAGAAGAGATTAAGCTAAATAGAAAGTGAATATTATGTAAAGCAAAGAATGTGTATACAGATTAAAACATAATACTGACTTAAAGCAAGAATAATATTTCACTTTGCATGTGCAAGCATGATTTATCTCATGGGAAGAGAATAAGTTAAAAAGAAAATGAATGTTATTTCAAGCAAAGCACGTATTCATGTTTACGGATTGAAGGCATTAATGCATACTTGAATCGGGAATAATTTCACTACACATGTTTATCTCAATGAAAGAGATTAAGCTTATAAAGGTGAATATTATCTCATGCAAAAAAAGTATAAATGCCTCAGGACTGAAGTAGATCAAGAAACCAAGGAAAAAATCTTCAAAAAGTAGCATGGGACATAAGAAAGTACACTCAAGATGAAGAAATCAATTCATGTCCAAGAGCAACATGTTACTTAGTTATCAATCACTACAATCACAAAGAAATCTTCATCAAATAGCCAAGATTGAAAACTGGAAGATCGAAAAATATTTAAGAGATTGAGTCAAAAAGCTCACTTAACTGTGGAGTAAAGAATGCTACAAAAATTGGAAGGTAAATTTGAATTTCAAAATTCAAATCTCGAATCAGACCAGTGTTATAACTGGTATGTCATCTCTTCTGCCAAATTGATTCATGATCCAAGCTTCTAAAAATAGGAGTTCAGAAACCATGGTCAGAAAGTAAAAGGAAAATGAAGACATCAGAAACCTCTAAAATACAATGGCTTCTGCAATCGATGTGACAAGTCTGTCAGCTTGCCTCTCTAGAGTAACATTCCAAGACACAACTAATGATCTACATGTGTCACTTGGAGATCTGATCAAAGGCAATGATCATGAAGAAGGACTAGTATAAATGGAGATGCCATACATGAATGTAGATGAGAGTGTTGAAGACACAAAAGAAGAAATGCTAAAAAAATCTCTCCACATTTCTTGTGTTATTCATCATAATATGTAATCAATCATCTTGAAGTGCAAAACTCTTCTTTCCTTACTCTATAACAATTTATATGCCCTTCTCATGAATAGATAAGAGAAAGGAGTTGCTCATGTTTTCCAGGTCTATATTAGCAAATATTCTTAAGGAAACATGGGTGTAGGTTAGTTTGATTGGCAACCCAAACATAATACTTTTGTAACCTTGATCTGATAATGATCAGTGTGAGACATAGCTTGGAGAGGCTAAGGTAAAACTACTTGCAACGGGATAACAAAGGTCTTTGCCTATCACTGGTCATCATGGACAGGCTAGTTCAAGACTACTTACAACGTGGCAGTAGATGTTATCTGCAAGTCACAATTTCAGCTTGGAGAGGCTAGTACAGAACTACTCGATTTAGCTTGAAGAGGCTGGTATAGAACTACTCGGTTTAGTCGTAGTTGGGGTTAGTCACTGTGCAAGTAAAAGCTTGGGAAGGCTATTGTAAAGACTATCCGTTTACTTTCTCATGTTGAGAAAGTTGTTGTTAATGAAATATCAACATGTGTTGAGTACTGGATGTAAGCAGGTTGGCCGAACTAGTATAAAAACTCTTGTGTTTATTCTCTCTTCCCTGATCTTTTAATTCTATCATTATGTATTTTAAGTTAATTATTAATTAAGAATTGTTATAGTGCCATGATAACTAGTATGGTTATGAGATTTACTTTTTACAGCTACTAACCATCTTCACTTCAAGCCAAAAGCTTGATAGTATATATCATTGAAAGTTTCAGATTTTGAAGATAACTTCAGAAAGCACGATTCAACCCCCCTTCTCGTGCACCCTTTTACCAACAATTATGTCTTGCTAGTTATTTATATGGTAGGATAAAGAGTTTAGAGTCTACAAGACCATTTTATTTGAGTGCCATGGTCACTAGTTCGCATGACATGAGCATTAGGACTAATCACCTCAATGCATTGTGTTTTGTGTGCTTTGGTACTTGTGGCACCAAGTAAACATACTAGATCGTGATGAGATGATGTAGAGAGCACAAAGGATGCTCTTTGTGCCTTTGCTTGACCTTTGCAGGAGTTGGTAGCAAATGGTCCTAGTAGGTGGAGAGATTGGGTAAGTAGACCGATGAAGGATGGGATGAGCAGTTCAAGGAGTGAGCGAGAGATTCATTTTCCCCCATCGAGGAGGCCCATGAAGATTCCACCTCAAGTTGACCTTGTTGCAAAGGCTATGCTCCAACTCTGTGTATTGAGAAAGCTATTCAAATTGATGATGCTATGACTAAGCTCGACTCTTTCCATATTTTTATTTGGTTGTTGTAACTTGTAAGAGTTAGTCGATTTATTGGCTCTAAGGTTTTTCATTCTTACATGCTTTTAATATTTGTGGATCCCTTATATCAAGTAATGCATGATTTTCTATTCTACTATCAAACTTTGTGAGTTCATGTTTGTTTAGTAGATCCCTATATCATTCATTTCTAATGATAAAATTTCTCAAGGTATGTTGCTTTTTCCCCAGAGAATTTTATCGTTCCTTGTGGTAAATGTTGTCGTTTGTGATTCTATCTAATTGTCAGTTCCTCATGTCTGTCAATGTTGTGTATACACCTTATTAAGCTGTGTAATCTTGTCTTGGGTAATTGTTTGCATAAGTCCAGTCACTTTAGTTCTCATAATTGCCTAAGTTGCAGCTCTACTCTTTTTTTTGTGCAAGCTCTTCATGCATAATCTTGTCTATGCCCTATGATGGTATAGGTTTTGATCACTCTTGATTAGTTATTTCAATTTGCAAGATTGATATGTCTCCCCTTTGAGTCAGCAAAGATTTGAACCTTCTTCTGTAACACCCTAATAGAACCCCACTATGCTTAAGTTCACATTTGGATTCTATTAGTTGTCACTTATGCCTTGCATTTATTTTCTTTTGAAATTAACTTAGAAAAATAGTGGAAGTTTTTTTTTAAAATAAATTAATTTTTTAAAAACTTAAGCCTGTAACGAGAAGTGAAATACATAGCGCTTTTATAGATAATAATCAAGTTGCATTGTGCACTTAATTAAATAAGCGGAATAATAGACTAAGTGTAGAACTATTATTACATAAACTGGAATATAATCACTTAATACATAAGTCACAACAGGGCATATATCATACTGATAAGTTATTACAAATAACAATATAATTTCTACTATTACTAATTGTTTCTCACAAACTATAATGTAACTAAAGCTCGGAATACTCCTACTTAAAAGGTTTGAAATCTCCACGCGCTACCTCCTTCCTCAGCTACAGCTTCGTTGCTTTAGGTGGACACATCTATCTCTAGTAATGACAACGGAAAATAAACATAGGAGTGAGAAATACATGATTTCTCAATAGGAGTTCCTACTTGTACTAAAAGTGTCATCGTTGTCGTCCCAGTCACTTCAGGTTTATTATAAAAAGGTGAACAGGTAAGAATTCAATTATCAAACTTTCACAAACGTGATTAGCCGAAGTGCAGTTACTTTTAAACTAATCTTGAACATTAGCAGAAATATCCATTCAGTATTTTATCAAGCATACATATAAGCATATCATGTAAAACCACTAATAAGCAATAATCATTTAGGAGCTGCATGCATTTCATGATTACTCATCCTCAACATTCACTTGTTTAGTGATCATCATCTTTCATTTATTTCCTCAACATATTTCTTAATTACTCACGAGATGAATGCATCAATGCCTTAGACCACCCTAAAAGGGTAATGAGCTCATACCGTGGCCGTCGCCATAACCTTTTAGTTTTCTTTCCGTTGCCATGATCTCAACGGTTTAGGGGCTTAAGCCGTGAGTTTAGCTCAAGTCCACTTTTCCAAACTATCATTGCTACTTTTTCAGGTTTTACTTTTATTCTCACTGAGTGAAATCATTAATGCCTTAATCCTCAAAGAGAATTAAGCAGTGAGTTGGTCTATTTATTATTTCATTTGAAACATGAATGTATGCATATTAATAAATCATGGCACAATCAATTATTTTATCATTATCATTTCATATCTCATCAATACATTCACATTTCTGTATATCACTTCATGTAACATAGACAATATCATGTAAATCTCATAGTAAACATTCTCATAGATAATTCATATTAAGCAACCTAAGTTATCAAGTTAGGTTTCTAGTGTTCCTAATAGGTTATGAATATCTTGGTATTATCTTTTTCTCTTAGTCTTCTTTGTACTCTAGTATTTCCATTAATACATTAATACCCTTTAAGATATTTTTAGAGGTTCTTTATATATTTTTATTATGACTTTTATATATATCTCCTGAAGATTATTATTCTACTTAAATCCTTAAAATTATCTCTTTACAAGACTTGAATCTTTTATTTAGAGTTCTGACATCTTTTAGAATAAAATTTGTAGCACTATCATCTTAGATTAGTGTAAATCAACTGTAAATTGTGCATAGTAGGATTCCCAAGAAAGAGAGGTGGGTCACAATGGACATGCTTAAATACCAAGTCTTTCCTTAGCCAGAACCTTTCCAAATTGCACTCTCACCATATCACGCTACCTTCAAGACTTTCTCAGCACACTGTCCCAAAATTATATCTCTCATTCTGTATTTTCGTGGTGTACAAATTTATGCATAGCATACATAAGTGTGTTTGTAGATGTGTTAGCTTTTCCATAAAGTTGAAATCAGTCCATTTTCATTTTTCTAGAGTGAGTTACACCTATTTTACTACTACAATGTCAGATTAAGAGTTTCAGTCTTATGCTCTACTTTAAAAATTTATATCTTGGGCTAGGAAACTCCGTTTTAGGTGATTCTTTTTGGAGAGTGTTCTACAATGAGTCTAGTTTATAATAAAAATATTTTCATTTTGAGATCCTTCATATTTTATGAACATTAATTTTTGAAGTAACTACTGCCAGAAATAACTAGAAATTCCAGCACCTGCCATGTTCATGTCTTAAGTTATCTTTATTAACTCAAGTTTCACATACAATCTTTTAAGTTATATTTGAGTTTGATAACATCATAAAAGTACTCATAGCAAAATAGAACATGTTGTGTTTTCTAAAAATATAATTACTCAAAACTTTTGACAATAACTCAAGTTTGAGGCATTCTATCCATGAGCAAAGTTAGAAGCCAACAATACTTGAACAAATAAAGAAGAAACTCCTACCTCTTGTGTAGGGTCTAAAAAGGGTCCTTCTCTTCTTCCTTAAGCTTTGAACAAGAGTCTTTGGAGTGGATGACCCTCCTTGAATATTGGCTCTAGAACTTGAGTGCTTAAGAAAATATTTCTCACTAGAGTTAAAGATTGTAACTCTTGTGAGGGCTAGTAAAAGTTTGAACTTAGGATTTAAGTGTTTGGATGAAGTTTAGAGGATCAAGAGAAGTCTTTTAAGAACATAAGAAGAATGATAGAATAAGAAAGAAAGAACACTTAGGGAGTTTCTGAATTGAAGAGAGTTTGAGGAGCATTTATAGTGGAAAGATTAGAGAAAAAACAAAAGAAGGAAAGCACTTGGAGCATGATTTATGGAAACATGTTGGCTGAATTTTGGGATGAAAATGCTCCTTGTTTTGTGCAAACATGTTTCCATGTTTTATGCAAACATGTTGGATGTAAATGCTCCATGTTTTGTGCAAACATGTTTCCATGTTTTGTGCAAACATATTTCCATGTTTTGTGCAAACATGTTTCCATGTTTTGTGCAAACATGTTTCCATGTTTTGTGCAAACATGTTGGATGAAAATGCTCCATGTTTTGTGCAAAGATATTAGTGGAGATTTTCTAACATTTAGTGCATGTATGTGATTCAGAAATGTGTATGATGTATGTGGTTAAATTATTGTGTTATCATCTTAATCCAATGGCTTAGATTCATTCTTGTCTAAAGACAAGTGTAGGGATTTGTGCAAATGGCATTGTAGTAATTTCTTTAACTAAGACAAGGATATTTTTGTAATTAGACAATGATAATGGTATTCTTGTAATTCCATTCATAGAGTAAGGGTATCTTCGTCATTTAATAAGGCAAGGGTAGTTTGGTAATTTCCTTTACATAGCAAGGGCATTTTCATAATTTCCACTAAGTGATGGCATTTTCGTAATTCATTGCATTTTTCTCTAGACATACTTAAGTAGTCTATTTGTTGTGTTTCATAACATTTGTCCAGATTCTCTTGGTTTTGCTATCGATAATTAAGATTAATATTTATCTTAGTTATAAATTTGGGGATGTTACATCTTCTATGTTGGTTACTTCTATTTCTATAGTTATGCATGTTGGTTACATATCATAGGTCTTCGAGTTGTATTAATGGTGTCTATTCCAGGTCCTTTGGAGTCAATTATTCACTTCATTTAATCCAGTTGCCCTAATTTCCTTCGGTGAGCCTTCGAGCTTATTTTTACATATTAGAGTCATGTATACCTTTCCAAAGATTGGCATCCATGTCTAGTTCATGTTGCTATCTTCTCTTAGCAATCATTGGTCTAGCCATCGATTGGCATGTGGCTAATCATGTGTTGTTGTTGAAGGGAGTATTAGGCCGATTTTACCTATCTAAGTGGCTTTATTCTTTTCGATGCTTTCGAAGTTTTTCTTGATTGAATCATTGTGGGATGAGGACTAAGTATTTGATCCTTACAAGATGAGTCTACCATAGTTGGGGTAGTCATTTAGTGATAATCTCGTAGTAGAAGTATTAACCCTCTTGTCAAATTTAGGAACTCAAGTCACCTTAAGAGAGAATAAGTCCTCTTTGTAACCATCCCTGGAGTGGAACAAGTGTGAGATAGACCTATGAGTAGTTCTCCTTAGAGTAAGTAGGCATGGATATCCTATTAGAAGAATTAGAAGGATGGAATGTGGGAAAACCAATGTGTAACTGTAGTGAACCTTGTTTAGCCAACGAGGAAAAAGAGGTAAATCAATAGGATTGACTTAGATCATAGGTTTTAATCAGAGTAGTAAAGCATAAGTAAGGCATAACCATGTAGCCCAAGTAACCTTTGCCTAGGATCGATGGTCATGAAAGGAAAAAAAGTGAGTTGACCACATAGGCCGAGAGAGTTCTAAGGTCAACATAGTAGGCACAAGCTTTCACCTTATAGGTGAGATAGATAACGAGTTAACCCGGTGTTATTTTTGAGTAATGAATTTCGAGTACGAAATTCTTTTAAGCAGGGGAGTCATGTAATACCTCGATTTTTCCTTTTGTGCAAAATGACCAATCAAATGCTCTTGAGGACATTTTTGCACGAGAATTGAGGACGGCTAGTCCAAACCATCCTTAAAAGGGTATTTTGATATTGAAATGAGATTATAGGTGTTCTAGATAGGAATCCATGCGAAAATCGCATCCTTGATTTTCACATGTGCAAAATGGCCAAAATGCCCCTAAGGTCATTTTTGCACAAAAATAGAGAGTAGCCAATCGTGGCCATCCTCACAGGGTTAGTTTAATGTTTGAAGGGGACTATATGTGTTTTATATGATAACTGATGCGAGAATCACAATTCCTGATTTTCTTCATGTGCAAAATTCCCAAAACGTGGGATTAAGTGATGACCAGACTCAGTCATCACCCCAGGAGTTGGAAATGTTAATTTTAGGGGATATTTGATGTTTGGCTGAGTCTTGGAGAGTTGCTGAGTAAAATTACCATTTTGCCCTAGTCAGTGATAATTAAGCTTAATTACAATAATTAAGGGAATATAAGTAATATTAGGTAGTAATTAAAGATAATTTATTTTTATTAATTAATCTTGAGTAAAAATAATTATTTTTAGTTTATTGGGGGCCCAAGAATAATTAAGGAAACTTAATTCCACTCTTAAAGATAAAGAGGAAACATGGTGATGTTACCGCTCACTATACTTATCTTGTAGTGGCTACACTTTATGACACCATTAAAGACAAATACTACTTGTAACATCCCCATTTCGCTTGAAATAGTTGAACTTTTACCTGAATAAAAGGAAGTCAACACAAAAGGTTAAGAGTTGACCAAGGATCAACAAGAGTCAAGGTCAAAGGTCAAAGTCAAAAAATCAAAACTCATGGTCAAAATTTTACCATGAAGTCAAAGTCAACACTAAAAGTCAAAGTTTTAAGAAAGTCAACAAAATCATGTAAAAGTCAACAAGAAACATGCCATAGTCAACACAGGAACTAAATAATGATCAAAGACCAATTAAATCATGATCAAGTGGTTTAATTTAGGACAATTAAGGTTTAATATACTAATCTTGAATTAGATTAAAGTAAGTAGCATAAGATTCCTAAAATAATAACAATATAAGCTCAGCTAGTAATTTACCGAAAAGGATAATGATCTTAGAAATGAACCTTGCTTAAAACTAATCAAAGTCGACATGATTAACTGCTAATTAGAGTAATTATTAACCTAATAAGAGTTTAATATAACTGACTTTTAAAAGATTTCTCATTAAAAATAAAATAAAAGGATAGATTAAACTATTTTTGGTAAAAAGTGCTTATTGCCAAAAATGGTAAAAGCATCTAAATAACTAGTAGATAATGTGCTTCTTTGTAGAGCAACTCTTGAAAACACAATGGATCCTTTCTAACATCACATTTTTCAGACAACATATAATACAAAATACCTACATAAAGTTCTTCAAAAAAACTTACACTAGAACTAAATTAACTACAAGACAACACCAAGTTACACATCAAATTAAAAAGCACAAAATTCTCCTTATTTCCCCTCTGAATGGCCGAAGCTTTAGCCCCCATTTTGGATGAGAGAAATCTAAATTGAGGGTTGGTTGGAGGTCTAGATGAAAGGGTTAATGGCTGTCAAGAATGACAAGTTGTCTTAGGGCTATAGACTAAGCTATAGGATGTTGTTTTATGGCATAAAAACCAATTAGAAAGCCTAACCAAATTCTAACTCCCCAGTACTCTAACCAAATAGCCAACTAAATGAACTAAATGAGAAATTAAAACTCACCTAAACAGGCCCTAGAGAGTCATGACTAGGTAGCCTACATAAAGGGGTGTGTTGGTTTCATTTTATTCTTTGCAAACACTATAGTTGCTCCTAGACTTCAAGCATCCTATTCCCTTGTTTTTCTTTCTCAAAACTCTCTCTTATACACTCATATATTCAGCCTTAAGCTCTCATTCTTCTTTACAAGGATTGACACTTCTAAACCTTGCAAACACATCCCAACATACACATTAGCCTCCACTTCCAACAAAGCACTCAACCGTGGACCAAGAAGCAAATATTTCTTCTCTACTCTTATTTTTCTCTGTTTGTTCGTGAACCTCTTAGAGGTTTGAATGACTTATAAAACCTCTACACTTGCTTGGTCGTTGGTTTTTATCTTGAAAATGCAAAGGTTTTAAGTCTTGGCACATTTTGGCTCTATAGACTTAAAGCTAGCACATTTATTTTCCCTAATGGCTGTGTTATTTTCCTTCTGTGAAATGCATGCTCTAAAGTATGTGTTAAAATGTTCATTGTCTCTATATTAATATGTTTTCATGTTGGCCATGCTGGAGTTAGTGAGGATACATGTTTTGTGTTAAAAGGAACAAGTACCACATAAAACAATGCTGGCAAATCTGTTCTAACTAAACTAGTAATATAAAAATGTGTCACAATTACAACCCTTGCTATTTGACCCTTTGGAAAAATTATATATGAAAGTTGACTCCTAAAATAACACTCTCCAAAAGAGGGAAAAATACATTTTCCAGAGAAAGTTATAATTTTTTAAAGTTTAGTCTCCTTTCTAGGAATACTGTCCGACCCTTGGTCACGAAAGCAAACTTTTCTCTCGTACAAATAAGTATAACGTACAAACTTAGTGTTTTTGGAAAGCTAAGACTCAAGGAACATAGTCATATAAAATATATACATTAAAAATGTAACGTACCAAATTTTTACTACTATGTAAAATTACCAAAATGCCCCTAGGTAAATTTTGCATGAGAATTGAGGTTGAGCAATCCTTAATAAGGAATTTTAACATTAGGACAACATTATATGAGGCTTGAATAGCAAGCTGTGCGAAAATCATAAATCCCAATTTTTCTGTGCGCAAATGACCAAATTGCCCCTGAGGTTATTTTGCCCCGAAAATCAAAGATAACCAATCCCGATTATCCTCAAGGGGTTAATTTTATATTTGAAGGGGATTATTTGTGTTATGATGATATCATGGTAAAAATCTCAATTCCCGATTTTTATCAGACGTAAAATTACGAATTACCCTCATGGTAATTTAGTGTGAAATTAAGTAATCCTTGAACCCAGTTATCACCGAGAAGTTCAAAAATGTTTATTTCAAGTATGACTTGATATCTAGAAATGTTCATGTAATTCTAGATAGCTTTTATGTGAAATTACCTTTTTACCCCTAGTTGTGCTAAATAAGTTCACTTATGTAATTAAGGAAATGTTAAAGCTCTAATTGAACTCAAAATTAACCTTGAGTTAAAAATTAATTACCTAAGGTTAAAAATAAGTACTTGAGGTTAAAAAATAATTACCTAGGATAATTAGAGTTTAAGAAATTTTTAGGGAAGTTAATTTCTTTTCTTGATTACTAGAACTCATAAAATCAATAATGTTAAGATTAAGGTAAATATAAGGCATTTTCTTTCTTTGACTTGAGTTTAGAACTTAAGTTACTAATTAATCTTTTACTCAATTGAGATTAACTCCATCTCTAGAGTAAGATTACTCTTTAACCTTGTCTTGTTGAATCTTATACATTTTATTTTTACCATTTATTCAAATTTACAAATTCCTAAACCTACCACCTAATTAACTATACTATCCTATGTGTCCTACCACTTAGAAAATAAATAAACTTGTCCCCCATTATTCTCAACAAAGGCCATGGCTCCATGCCATCCTCATGGCCACATTTTATTTTATTTCAAGGAATAATGCACACACAAACACATCATTACCTTACCATATGCTTTGTTGGAGTTGTTTTGCACATTATTGCTCAAAAATTCTGCCTCCATTACAGCCATAAGGCCACGGTTTTGCAGCTCCAAAACTCCTATATATATGTGTTTTTCTAAAGCCTAATGCACACATAAGCACTTATTCTTACTACTTGCATTTTTTGTGGTAGTCTTGCTCACAAAAATTGGCCAAAAATCCTCTATTCTCTCTCTAAACTCAAAGCTCTCTTCTTCATCCTCCTCCATCTCCAAGAGACTCTATTCTTGACATTCATCCAAGTTCTCAAGCTCAAACAAACACATATCCACCATAAACCAACTCCTAAGCACTTAAACTTTCCATTTCTAAGCATTAGAACACAAGAAAAATCCTTCCTCAACATCAACCTTCTTGGCCGAAATATCACAAGCATTAGGATCATATTTTTGGTTCTTGATTAATCATAGAAGATCAAGCTTTCTTTAAGAAACAAGAAACAACTTGGTAGGGACTTTATTTCATATTCTTTCTTATGTTCTTCTTCTTTAATTCTTTGAATTTTTATGATGACCATGGCTTGATAATAAATTTAAGAAATAAGGTTCTTGGAACCTTGGTAATAAAGGACTCTAATGCTTACTAATGTTTAAGATCTATTAGGGACAAGAATTTAATCTTGTGAAGTTTTTGAGCTTTAAGTGAGCAAGATATAAAATGGACTTGCACTCATGTTTAAATTTCAAGATCTTGCATCTCATGTTTATGTTTCAATGCCTTGCATATCATATTTATTTTTCAAGCCATCACCTTAAATCTAGGAGATTAAAGAAATGGATTTGCATTATCATGTTTAATTTTCAAGTCTTGCATATCATATTTATTTCAAGTCATCACTAAATTTTAAAGACTTAATAATGAATGTGCATCTCATGTTTATTTATTGCATAGCATGTTTACTTTTGGTTATCACCTAAGATCTTAAAGCTCAAAAAAAAAATTTTCCTTGGATCTTAAATAAAAATTTTATTTCATGGCTATGCTAATAGATATGTATTTTCGGCCATGATATGATGGTGAGGTTAAGATAACTTTTATTTCATTTTATAGTTCAAATCTTGTGTTTTGGAATTTTAGTAAGTTGTGCTTTAGAAGTTTTACAAGTCTTGAAACTTAAAAGATAGTAAAAATAGCATTTTCATTAGCAAAAAGATTTATTATTAAACCTTGTGATTTGCTCTCTATTTGGTATTAATATTTGGTCATGCTAAGTGGTAAAAATAATTTTTAAGTGTTTCCTAAGTCTTAAATCAAGTAACAAGGAAAAATAGTATCTAGAAAGGATCAACATTGTAATTTTAGGCAAATTTAGAAAAACTAATTTTCTGGTACAATTCATTACTGTCTCGAACTGTTCATTACTGTAGGGTACTGTTCATAGGCATAATAATCATTAATAATTGTTGTAAAAATTATTTTTGGTATCTTAGATGTATAAAAGAATAATTACAAGTGTTAGTTTGGGCCATTTTGCAAAATACAGAAAGTTGTGTTTTGAATTATCAATTATGTAATTTCAGCCAAATGACTTTAATTCAAGTTATTAATGATGTTAAATGTATCCATGTAATCAAAACACCATTTACGATGTTTATAAAAAGTTTTAGAAGTTTCGATAATTGTTAAGGGTGAAAAATGAGTGATTTTGCACTTTGACCCCTAAAGTGTGGCAAAATTTAGTCTATGACCATAGATGGTTTCTGTGATGAACTTAAATGAATTCTAGTTGTTATGGGTCTCTTAAAAGTATAGAGAAATTTTGAGGATCATTGGTTTGAGGAAATATGTTAAAAAGAAAAAATTACATTTTGACTGCAATCTTTGAGAAATTGCAGTTTAGACCCTTTTTTGGGCTTAAGTGTAAATATTGATAACTTGAAGAGGTTAGCATAAATTGATATCTTATGGAAGCCATATTCATGTGTTTTAGACGAAATTTATATGACTTATGATATTTGTGCTTTGTTACTAATTAAGGATTATGCATGCTTAATTCTTGTTTTATGCAATTGGCGATCATTAATATATGGCATCTATCCTGTTAAGTATGTTCACTTTCATGAGATATTTGATAATAGGATGCTTATATAAATGTATATATGCATACTTATATGATCAATTACTTGATGAATTGTAGCATGCTATGTGTATGATTGACATAAGACATATGGAAATGATCCTCTAGACTCCCTGAATTAAAGGTTATGAGAGGTGATCCAATGGGGTAATCCTCTAGACTCCCTGAATTAAAGGTTATAAGAGGAGATTCAATAAAGACCCTTTAGACTCCAAGAATTAATGGTTATGAAAGGTGTTTCTAAACCCCCTAACCCGCACTCTAGGAGTCGGGAATTAACTTATCGAGAGGATAAGTGTATACTAGTGACGACTAGTGAGGTATGAGCTCATAACCTAGAACTCTCAAGAGGAGAGAAATTATAGGGTGGTTTCCCCAAGGAAAAAGATTAAGAAATTTAAGTCACCTAAAAGCATATTAAGGAAAAGTTATAACAAGGGAATTTATGTTCTTTACGTCATAATGCATTTATATATGAACTCTTATGTTATAATGTATATGGCATTGACATGCATTCATGATAATAGTATGATGCATACATGACATCAAGACTCATGTTAAAAGATACGGGCCTCGGCTAATGGTATTTGGAACTTAATAAATAAACCTTATATATGCCCACATTTTCATAATGAAACCCGAGGTTCCTGGGGACAATGATGATGACACTCATATTAGGAAGCGGAGGCCCTACTGAGATTCTTTTATAAGATTCTCAGTCCCTCTTTATTTTTTTCCATCTCGTCTTCAGAGATAGATGGCGACGTTCGTGATTTATGTTGATGCCCCCTCATGGGAAATGCATTTTGACCCGGCTAACCGATCATACTATTTTATGGGTCGTTGTGCCATTCGTTTGTATATGTTCATGGATCGTCCTTTTGCATACCCTGTTTCTAGTATGTGGTTTTCTCCTACCGCCCCTTTTTCGAATGATCTTGCTTTCGAGCATGCACAACCGCATCCTTGGCAGTTTTCTCGACCGTTCATATCGGCGGTTCGAGATTTCCCTGACTATACACCAAGGTCACCACCTCGCTCTACTAGTTCGTGGTCGGACCCATCTGAGGATATACCATCAGGTCATTATTTAGGCGAATTTGCTCCTGCTGCCTCTATGGAACGAGAGTACGATAGCAATGGAGAAGCTACTGTCATGCAACCAGTGAGAGGAGCCACCCATCCACATCGAGGTGCTCATGTTCTAACTATGAGACGTCTTGCCTCTCGTGATGAGCCGACTCGTAGAATCCATTCTAGGCACTCTGAGTAGGAAACGTGGGAGAAAAATCTTATGCTAGTTTGTTATGTTTTTATTTGCATGATAATTTTTGTTGGACTAATGTATCTGTCTTGATCTATGTCAGTGATGTGTTGCTTGGTTTCCTATAAGTTTTGGGTATTCAGTAAGGAACTATCATTATTTATAATCGTGTCGTTATATTAATTGAGTGAGGTATTTCATATTTATCTGGAACTTGATGTTATCTTTTTACTTTTATAGGTAAGGTGGTTAATACAAGTTAGTTAGTATGCGCGGCTCACATTTTGTATTTAAAAAAAAAAAATTACCATATTTTTGCTAAAGTATTTTCAATGGTTTAAGTTAAAGACTAGAACAAAAGAGTAATAACTAATAATTAACTTAAATGCGTCCTAGGCGTGTTGAGTTAAATATTAGGGTGTTACAAAAAAGGACCACGTGATTTTAGAATCGCGAAGTAAGTCACTGTCTGAATTTCTGTGAACTATTGGAATATGATAACTTTGTAAAGGCAGAAAAGACATTTCACTTGGAATATTTCTGCAAATTATACTTTCAGAGAAATGTTTTTGAGTCAGAAATCTGAGCATGTGCTTATTTTCTTAAAAGAGTAAATGCAGTGAAAGATATTAATTTTTCATGCAAACATGCTAGAAATGGAAATAAGCTGTAAAACTTTAATAAACAAAAATAGTATTGTTAGGACCAAATCCGTGAAGGTTAAGAGTTATTAGATGAATATAAATATAATAAATGTACATAATCCCATGGTTATACTTATATAATAATTTTTCACTCATAAATGACAAAGAAGACTTAATTCTTAACCCATAAAATAAGTCCCAACTAAATAAGACCCAATAACCTTAAGACACATAATGTATGACTTTGATCTATGATCTTGTGTGATGAAATGCAATGAATGATCATGAATGGAAGTTGATTTATTATATGCTTGAACGTTGCCAAATATTATGAGATGAGACTTTGTTGATATTTTATAAAACGGCATGTAATAATATGAATGTCTGATATAAATGATGAGGATAAATGTCTAAGCATGCCATGACTCATTAAAAGATGATATATGTACATTCATGATTCATATAATATGATAAATTGGAGAAGTTCACTGCTTAACCCCTCACCCTATCCATTGAGACTTCTCACGAAACCAAGTTTGTGGCAATGGCTACGATATGAGCTCATTACCCATGGAGGTGGTTTAAGACATTGGTGTTGGTGCACTCAGTGAGTGAAGGACCAAATCAAGTTAAAGAATGCATTCATTGTAGAAGTCCAGCATTTCATATAGTGATAATTGTCATGATGATAATATTTGTGTGGAACTTACTATCATTATTTAAATGAAAGACCTTAAAAGAGACTTCACTTCGGAGTGTTAATGTTTGTGAAATAAAGCATAATATAACTTTTAACTGCCCATGTTTTCTTTAATAATAAACCAAAGTGACTAAGGATGTACATGATGACACTAATATAAAGATAAAGATCCCTTATTGAGAAATTATTTATTTCTCACACCTTTTACTGTGTCATCCCTAGATTCCATTTCGACCGATGATGGTGCACCCTCGTCGCCTTTCTGACTCTAATTTTGATTGGACCTCGGGAAATAAGGCTGCATTCCATAGGAGTTCATATCACCAAGGTGGCCCTACATCATTTCCAACTTTTCTGATTTTGACTTATAGATTTTTTAAGCTCCACCACGCCACACACCTGTGGTAGAGTTGTCGTCTGATTCCGAGATTGAGATCATGGAGGAACCTCTGAATGTGGAGCCCCTTTAGGTGATTCCTCCCGAGCCCATTCATTACGATGCTGACAATGAAAAAGACTCGGAAGAAGACCTTATGGAGGTCACAGATGATGCAGTGGAGGGAGACGAGATGGAAGAGGACTTGATGGGAGAAGATTTTGAGAATTGGCATGACGACTTTGAGGTTGACGGTTGGCAGAACTAGGAGATGTCGTCTGACAAATCAAGACCTGTTCCTAATATGATTACCATATCTGATTATGACCTGTATAGTGACGCTTCTAGTCATACTACTGTTAATGGAGTACCTACTCAGAGGACCCGCGCTCTTCCTCGTACCGAGTACCCAGTTATCAGGAGCCATTTTTGCACCTATCATACTATTTGAGTGACGAAGTCATCTACCATGTTGCTGCTGCTGTTATCTTTTAGTTAGTTATGTTTACTTGCATTTCTGTCTCTGTATTTGGAATATATTAGGAAACCTACTGTACAAATTGTTGTAATTTATTCTGTTGCTATATTATGAGATGTACTAAGAATGGGAGTACCCATCTTGTGAACATGGTATGTGTATTTATGTTTTATTTAATGTGAAAAGATCGTTGCTAGTGTTATTTATTCTTGTTTGTCGTTATGGGACTTAATCGATAGAATATTCTCGATTAAAGAATGCTATTTCAATTTCATGCTGCAGGCTTTATTTTCGAATATGTGGTTTCAAAAAGAAAAGCTTTCCCATTATTTTCATGTATAATTAGTTTTAAAAAAAGAATAACAATAGCAAAGCAAAAAGGTAATAACTAATAAGGATGAAACATGGCTTAAGCATGATTCAAACTTATTAGGGTGTTACACTACTTATTATGACTACGTGTACCTTTAATGATGATTAATTCAAATTAATCTTGGTTAGACCAAGTTAATCTTATTTTGACCATTGCTTTTACTAAATTACCATAATTAGTATAATTTCTACCTAAACTACCCCCACTTTTTTAACCTAAACCCCAAAATACCCTTAACCTTAACCCAACTACTCCCTTTTTCTCCTCTTGGCTGCCACCCCTTTCCCTTTATTTGATCCTTACTCATTTTTTCTCAAGAAAGCTCTCTATTCGCATTTCCTCTCATCTCCATCATTTCCTCTATCACCTCCAACCTTATAACTTCTTCATTTCTCCACCAAATCCCACAAACAAAGACACTTTTTCATCGCTTTTCCACCCAATAAATCTGAATCCACCATTAGTTTTTCAAGAAAAAGCCTCTTACCAAATGTGTGGTTGAGGAAAAGGAAGAGATTTTGCTTCCTTTCTTAAGAGCTTGAACTTCAAGGAGCTTGTGGCTGCCTTTTTCTCCAACAAAGTCCCTCTTTTGTCACGACTCGCCTACAGAACATGACCGACACATGAAGGATTGGGCCCCTATGAAAGTCTCTGGTAACGTGACTAACTAATATGCATAAATAAATTAAAATATATTCAAAATATCTCAAATTCAAATAAAACACCATAATTTGAAAACGTTCTCAAAACATAAGTTTTGAATATAAAACTGCATAAAATCCATAATCTGGGCAAAAGTCAAATATAATTAAAATAAATGACTAAAATTTTGAAAGTAGTCAAAATAATATAATGCATATCCAGGATCCTGCCTACACAATTATTGGAGCACTACTAACTGACATAACCAACAGTAAGCTCCACTCCAAAGTAAAGCTCACCAAAAGAACTGTAGCACTATTGGGGAGGATCCTGTGGTGCAACTGAACCTATAGTTGTATCTGTGGGGGAAGGAAAAGAAAGGGGTGAGTTCATCAAAACTCAGTGAGCGAGCCTCCACTCACAATCCGTATAGGACAACAATAAACTACATAACATATACATACAATTGATGTAAAATATTTATATATAATTACATATAACTATGCTAAAAATAATAAATTAATTGATTCCAAGTCAATACCTGGTAAAGAAATAGTAATGGTTCTGTACATAAATATCTGAGCTGAATAGCTAAATCTAAGCCAATGGCTAATTTGATGGGCACCTAATTAGGCCCTATCAATGAACACCTCACTAGGTTTCTTATTATGGGTGAGCTAGTCCTCTAACAGACCACTTGGTACCAAGGTTAACGATACAGCTATTAACTCGCTGATATATTTCTCACTATTTATTGGCTAAAAAAATAATAGCAATAATTTCACTATTCTTACTATTCATGCAAAACTGGGATTCATAATATTTTTTTACTCATAAATAAATCTAAACCATACATACAATAAGCATGGTCCCATGAGTTTTCCAAAATAATTAATTTTTTGATAACTATAAAAATAATAATATTTCTAAAACTAGCATAATTCATAACAGCATGTTCTTTTGACATAAATATTCTAAAATTTCATAATAAATTATATAATCTGGGAATAATAATAATAATGACCAGAAGTATGGTCATAAGCTTAAACCCAGTCATAGTTGGTAGCCAGGAGTGTGCTTCCACTAACAACTTGACTCTGGAGATCTGGAATGGCACTGGTAACTGCCAAATAATATAACGAAAATACAAATAGTTTGGCTTTAGTATCCAAACTGAGTTTGGGATGGTAGGGAGGAAAAATATTGTGAGAAAACCATGCTTGACAGTACCCAAATTCACAAATTAGATAAAAAAAAAGAAGAAGAAAAAGGGAGAAACTGGCTAAATTCTATGAAGATCACTTACCAGAAGTAAAAATTCCTCCGACCGCTAGGATTCTTAGAAAAATATTTGGGAGTATTATGATGTACTAAGAATATACTAGGAGTATAAAAGAAAAACCAAAACTACAAAGCATAAACATAACTGAGCATTCCGTGTCTTGCTACTTATATATATATATATATATACAATCCCGTGTGCCTCATGCAACACGAGTTGCACTACTAGCTATATAATAACAATATATATAAATAATAATATTAATATATATAATCCGATGTGCCGCATGCAACACGGGTTGCATTACTATCTATATAATAATAATATATATAATAATAGTATTAATATATATAAATAATAATAATAATACGAGTAGTAGTAGTAGTACAAAGTAATAATAATGATAGTTCAGATGCTAATAAATTTTGTATTTGGGATATTACATCTTTTGGGTAGAGGTTTGTGTTCAAACTTGTTTTCTTACTTTGTTTTCTAATTTTTGCTAAAAATGTTTGAGTTTTGATGAATGTTCATGTTTGACAGTTGACTATTTTGCTAAAAAAATGTTCCTTTCTTTTAAAAATATTTGAAAAACCCATCATTTCCTCTCGATGAAATTTCAGCCTTCACCATTTGTAATGCCCCGATTTTTCTGCCAGAATGAAAATGACCAAAATGCCCCTAAGGTCATTTTCAGCCCGGAATTCGAGGAAAGCCGATCCGGCAGTGCTCGAAGGGCAAACTCAATGTTGAAAGGGGATTAGATGACCTGTGTATCTTTCTGGGATCGAAAATCTCGTTTTTCGAGTTTTCGGGTCAAAATGACCAAAATGCCCCTGCAGTGTTTTACCTGTTTGCAAGTACTGGATGAACCCAAAACTTCTCCAGATGATTTTAAAAGGTGTTTTTATGTAGACTATGACTTAGTTTTGGTCCCGGAGGTCCTGGGCGAAATTAGTGCAAAATTATGGTTTAACCCCTAGTTTCATGTTTTTACGCTTAGTCGCGTGATTAAGCAAACCTAAGCAATATTAGGCTCTAATCGAAGGTTAATTAAGTTTCTTAATTAATCTTGAGTCAAAATAATTTATTAAAGTTGATTAGAACCTAAAAGTGCTTAATTACAACTTAAAATCATATTTTAATTTCAAGACTCCTAGTCATGGAATCTTGAATAGCGTTTTCTCTTTCCAATTCCTTAAATCATGGAATTGTGTTACACATTGTTTATTTATAAATGAGTTTTTAATTCTATAATGATGTATGAGCACTCCTAATCTTGTCATAAACTCCTTAAAACACATTCTTAGTTACCTAAACTTAAGCTTAATTATTCCTAACCTTGTACCTAAGCTAATACACATTTAAACCTACCATTAACACCCAATTAGATGATCAAAACTCACCTCCCCCATGTTGTCCCTGGTCTAGCCGAAACCTCAAGCCTCCATATGCATCACATGTTCAATTTTCTAACACTCCAAGGCCATACCTCAAGTCATATATACCATACCTTGTCATAACTTTCAATCAAGCTTGAATTTCCACATGAATAAATAATTAAAACAACCCATTTTTCCCATTTATTTGTGGCCAGAAACGTTCCAGCCATGACAAGTTTCTAGAAGCTTAATTTCATCAAAAATTGATAGGAAATTCACTCACATCAAGCCATACTTTGCATCGTAGCTTCCATGCTTCAAACCATGCTTGAATGACCTTGTGTAAGAGATATTTTCTCTCCCAGTTTCCCTCTCAATGCCACGGCCAAGGCTTCCCTTGGTGAGCCCATGGTTTTATTTTTCTATAAATAGGATGCTTGTGATAGCTTAGTTGCACCTTGAAGCATTTGCTAAGTTTAGAATTCTAGAGTTATCTTGCTAGTTCTTTTCTTTTCTCTCAAAGTTCCAAGAGTTCTTTCTCTTCATCTTCATCTTCTCTTCACATTATCACCTCACCACTTCAATCCACCATATCATAACCTTAGATTATCATCAAATCTTTTAAACACTAAACCTCAAACACAAGCTTCCTCAAAACACATCTCCTTTCCTTTTCCTTCTCTTTGGCCGAAGCCATTACACCACCTTAGGAGGAGTTGCTCTTCTCATTTTCCTTTTCAAAGTTCAAGCTTTCATCTTCATCACTTAGTAGGGATTTGCTTTTCAGACTTGTTTTACTCAAGAATGTGTTTTTCTCTAGTTTCCTCTTGGATTATTTTTGAACTTTCCTTTGTTTTTCTTTTTCTTTCATTTCGGCCATGAGGCCATGATTATGAGTATGATAGCTTGATGATGAGAGTTTCTAGATGATGGCCTTGTGTTCATCTCAAAGAAACCTCTAAAGCTTGAGTTTTCCTTTTCTTATAACTTCATCTATATGATATCTAGCTCACATGGTTTTTCGACCTAAGAAAATTAATCTAAGGATTTCTAAAAGCCCAAGCCTACCCTTGTCAACCTTAAAGTTGGCTGGCATGTTCTAGAGATCTTTCTCTAGATAGGGGTTTTGGGTATTTAATAAAGAACTTGACTTAGTTTCATTTTCTTTTCCTTTGTAAGGTTTTCGATTTTGGTACCTTGATCCTTGAGATTTTGTTTTGTTTTGAAAGTTTATTTATCTTGAGCTTGATGATGATGTTCAAGAACCTCATAGTTCCTTTGAGAACTTGGTTCAAGAACTCTAAAGCTCTCTTTGTAATGAGATATGTGTTAGGTTGTTATCCTGTTAAAGTCTTGAATAAGCTCTAGCTAACCATAAAATGAACCTTGCATCATGTTTACTTTTATGCCTTGCACATCATGTTTATTTTCCTTGCTATCACTAAGTACCAAGATAATAAAGGAACTTGCATTATCATGTTTATATTTCAAGCTATGCATTATCATATTTACATTTCAAGTTCTCACCTAAATATCAAAGATAATAATATAATGCATCTCATATTTATTTTATGCTCTCACTTTACTTTCTAATAAAAGCTAAAACAAGTGCATAAGCATGTTTATCTTTATGCCATCACTTTAATGAACCTAGAGCTCAAAGACTTGCCCATTGTTATCTCAAACAAAGGTCTAAAATAATTATTTTCCATAGTTGAGATTTCGGTCCTAAGAGGCTTTAAGTTTTCCAAGTGTTGAAAATGTGTTTCATAAATTCTATAAGCTTATATGAGTATAAGGAATATGTAGAACTAAGTTTTATGAATTTAGAACCTCTTGAGATGAAAATGAATTAGCTACTGCCCTCTCAAGTATTTTTATGATTCTAAAGGATAAAAGTGTTTATAAATGAGTTTTGAAAATTCTAAAAAGGTTCCAAGAGTCTATGTGCTTAAAAATTGTGTTCTATGCCTTTTATGGAGATGCACATTTCGGTTCTGCCTTGCCATTTATTGCCACTGTATGTGCTGTTTTAATGATGATAATATGCTTATGTTTGAGTAAAAATAATGCTAAGACTCATATGTGAAAGATAGGATAGGTTAGAAACTAGAAAAGAATTAATTTGAGAGTTTTAGATCCCTTAATCATTGAATTTTCTGGATTCTGTCCAGCAAGGATTAGATTTGATAATCATGGTTTTAAATTAGTTTAAATGTGTAGGAATGACTCATAATTGGTTTAGGACTTGATCTTGATGCCTTAGGAGCAAGCTAGACTTAGAAAGGGTCATTGTTGTGACTCCTAGGAACCCGTAAAGTTAGGATTATAAATTCTGCATCCTTGAGGTTTAGAGATGTTCTTGATCATAGTGTGAGGTGAGAAATACTTAGTTATAACCTCATAGGTACCCAAGAGATTAGGTTTGATGATTAATAACTTAGAACGTGAGTTAAGGACCTTAAGGGTCAATGCATAAAACATTAAAAAGTCTTGAGTTTTTATGATGCTTAATTTATGTAAGTATGATATATGATACATGAGCTTTATCTATGATGAGTTTAATGTATATGCTATGAAGAAGATTTTACATTATTAGAATGATTATGTGATGATGTATGTGCTATGAAGAAGTTTTATATGAATGCGTGATAACGTGATGATGTATATACTATGAAGAAGTTTTATATGATATGCTATACCTCATAAGAAATGTTTGTATGTCCTATATGTTTTCATGGCATAAGAAAATTTGAGGAAATTCGGTCTACAGCCGTCATGCTGCCGAATTTCCATCAAATTTGAGGAACTTAGAAAAAGGTCTTTTTTTTTAAATCATGAGAACTTAAATGTGACACAACACTGAGACGCCTTCTTGGGTGACACCGGTTTAGCCGAGCACCCCCAAGAAGATCATCAATCCTAGGCAACAGGTACTTATTCTTTATGGTCACTTGGTTCAACTGCCTATAGTCTATACACATTCTCATGCTTCCATCCTTCTTTTTGACAAATAAGACTGGAGCGCCCCAAGGTAAAGCACTCGGCCATATAAAACTTTTCTCTAACATCTCCTCCAACTGGGTTTTTAGCTCTGCTAGCTCCAAAGGTGACATCCTATACTGGGCTATAGAGATTGGTTCTGTTCCAGGAACCAACTCTATGGAGAATTCAACTTCTCTTTTGGGAGGGAATTCGGGTATTTTGTTTGGAAACACCTCGAGATAGTCTCTCACCACAGGTATCTCACCTAGGTTCTGTTCAAAGTCTACATCGCAGGCAGCTAGGAGAACATATCCCTTAGTTTTCTCCCCACTAGAGAAGACCTCTACGGAATTTAGGTACAGCCTAATGGGTTGAGTGACATTTTCGGGAGGAGAAGGGAAAACTACAGTTTGGGTTCCACAATCTAATAACACACGGTTGGTGTAAAGCCAATTCATGCCTAAGATAATGCCTATGTCTTTCAAGGGTAAACAAATTAAATCTACGATAAAAGACCTATTTTCTACAACAAGATGACAGTTTAAACAATAACGGCAAGTATTAACAGGGCGATTTGTAGGAGTAGAAACTATAAGATCAAAGGGAAGTTTAGAGACTCTTAGATTTAAGGACTCGACACTAGCAAGTGAAATAAAAGAATGAGTAGCACCAGAGTCATATAGTACAGTTAAGGGTTTACCGTTTACTTCGCACATACCTTGAATGAGATCGTTGGACTTCTTGGCGTCTTCCGCATTAAGGGTAAAGACTCTTCCTCAGTGTTGTGGTCGGGGGTTCTGGTTCGGTGTCCCTTGGCTGGCGCAGTCCTTTGCATAGTGGCTAGGCCTGCCACACTTAAAGCACACATTCTAACCGGCTAAGCATGGGCGATTCCCGTGATTCTTCCCGCATTGTGGGCAGACGTCCGCAGATGTTGCTCCGGGTTAAGCAGCAAGGGTTTGTGGTGCCTTGTTCTTGGTCCCACTTGGTCCTCCATTGTGACTTCGGGGTCCACCCGGTCCACGGGGTTGATTGTTGTTGAAGTTCCTCGAGCCTTGATGTTGAAACGACGCCCTTTGGTGTTGCTTGGATTGTTGGTGTGCAGGAGCTCTTGGTGGTTGTTGTGGTTGTGGTCGGAACTGGTTGCTCTAGTAGGGATTGTAGTGATTCTTTGAAGGGTACTACGGTTTGAACCTCGGGGCTTGAGGTCCAAGTCCCTTAGCTCGTTCCGCTCGTGTAACTTGCATCTTCTGTTGCCCTTCTTCAAGAATCCGGCACTTGTTGACCAGAGTCGGGAAATCTCTGATCTCCATATAGGCCACGACGTAGTTCATCTCTGCCTTCAGACCGGCTTCATACTTGACGTATTTCCAAACCTCATCGGGGTTCCCTTGAAACACCCGAGAGAACTTGATCAGTTCCTCGAATTTAGCAGTGTACTAGGCAACAGTAGACCCTCCCTGGGTCAACTGCATGACCTCGATGTCCTTTGCATTCCTCATAGACTCCGGGAAGTACTTCTCGTAGAAGTAGGTGTTGAACAGCTCCCAATCAATAGGAGTTCTAGAAGCTTCTAGCAGGCGCTTCGTACCGTTCCACCAGAACTCAGCATCCGACTTCATCATGAAGGCAACAAAGGTGACCTTCTGCTCCTCCGAGTAGGCAACCACAGAGTAGATCTTCTCCATGTCCTTGATCCACTCATCAGCTTTGTCGGGGTTCATTACCCCTCGGAATACCGGCGGGTTCGCCTTGCGGAACTCGCTGAAGTGGGCTTGTTCCATCGTCTCAGCAGGAGGAGGAGGAGGGGGAACAGGAGCAGCATTCGCTTGTTGATCCATTCGGTCGAACATCCGTTCCATGGCTTGCGCCATGCGATGGACAGCAGCAGCAGTCACATTGTCTTGGTCAGCATCGGGCGTAGTCCTAGGCTGTCGTCACAGTGCCATTGGTTCCTAAACACATGAAACAATGAACATCAAGTTGATCAGGCTCAATATCCATGCAAAATGAGCTAGTTACCATGGCACTTGCAAGCAACAGAAGTCATGCATGCCTATCCTATAGCTTATCTCTAGCAAGCTTAACACATGACATAACTATCGTTTTATGCTCATAAAGCATAATCAGTCCAATCCTCAGGCTCCATGAGAATCGAACTGCTCTGATACCATAATGTAACACCCTAAATCTTAACCTAATACTACTAGTATGTAATTAGGTTAATCTTTAGAATATTACCTCTTGGTCTCATTCTTTACTTGAAAATACTTAGCGGAAATATAGGTAAAATTTTTCTTTTTGGAATTAAAACCAAAGTGAGAGCCACGCATGATTTTTAAACGGGAATTCATACAAGTCATATGAGCAAATTATAATAAAACGCATAAATAACAAATCATAATAAAACACGTAACTAACATGGACACATCAACTAATTATATATAGATAGTGTGCCTACCAAAAGGCAGGACTATTTGGTACAAAGGAAAAAGAAATACAACTGATATGCAAATACAAGGAAATCATAAAAGCAAGTACAAGGAAACCATGTAAGCAACACCCATACCCGTGTGCACCTAGAGTAGACAACCTCATATACAAAAGAAGGTTTGTCCTCAACTATGTGGCGTGTGTACACTAGCTACTACCCGTCCTATGCACCTACTCCTACTGGTCCGAGTACTGAGGGGTGGAATCGATCCACTGGCAGATCTCGGCGGGAGTGGTCGTGCGGATCATCGGAGCGTGTCCACCGCAGTGAGGGCGCATGGAAGGCCTACGAGCCAACCTCGGCTGAACCACTGTCTCCTCACTCCCAGCTCTCATCGGTGGGGGAGTGGGGCTAGAGCTCCAACTGTACATGTGCGAGGGCGGGTCCTCTGATGGATCCATCTCCGAATACTGAGTCCGGGGCACGTACTTCGGGTAGTCACGTACGGCTGATGCCTCGGGCTGCATGCGTAGGATCTGCTAGTCGCGTGGTCTAGCTCGCTCAAAAATCGTGTTATGATGGTAGGGGGCAGTCAGGGTGAAGCGGTAGCTCCGTACTGGGTGTGCGAAGGGTCGTCCCATAAACATAAATACTCTGACAGTGCAGCGACCCTCAAAATGGTATGACCCGAGTGTTGGGTCATGGTGCAGCTCCCATGTCGGGGTGTTAATGAAGAGTACGAAGGTTGCCATCTGAAGATGCGAGAGAAGAAAAGAGAGAGGGAATGAGAATCTTCTAAAAGAATTCTCAGTAGGGTAATCCCTACCTAAGTGACATCATCACATCCTCAGGAACCTTAGGTTTTATTTCTAAAAAGGTGTGCATGCACATAAACTCCTTTTAAGTTAGTTTTCTAAAGTATTAATTATCCAAGGTCTGCCATATTTTATAATGCGTCTTATGACTAAGCATGGAATATACTAATGACATGAATGCATCATAAAGGTAAGCCAATCAATGGAATAACTAAGAAACATTATAACATTGGCATAAGGTGATAGGTATAGCACATGTGACATTTTAAACTTTCACTTTCATCTCATGGGGCCACCCTAAAACATCTCTAGGTTATGAGTTCATACGATAACTAGTCGTCACTAGCTCTTACTTATCCTATGATAAGCGTAACATAATCCCGACTTAAAGTACAGGCTAGGGGGCAAATTAAGGATCACCTCTTAGGGTCATTTCCTCTTTGAAATGCTCTACTAGCAACTAGTGCATCGTAGTATTGTCCGCTTTGGCAAGCTCTATGTCAATACCCTCATGGATTTGTTTTCTTGGGGGTGCTCGGCTAAACCGGTGTCACCCAAGAAGGCGTCTCAGTGTTGTGTCGCATTTAAGTTCTCATGATTTTCAAAAAGACCATTTTCTAAGTTCCTCAAATTTGATGGAAATTCGGCAGCATGACGGCTGTAGACCGAATTTTCTCAAATTTGCTTATGCCATGAAAACATATAGGACATACACAAGCATATCATCATGTAAAACTTCTTTATAGCACATATAAACTTATCATAGACAAAACTCATGTATCATATATAATAAATTAAGCATAAAAAAAAAACTCAAGATGTTTTAATGTCTTATGCATTGACCCTTAAGGTCATTAACTCACATTCTAAGTTATTAATCATCAAACCTAATCTCTTGGGTACCTATGCCGTTATAACTAAGTATTTCTCACCTTACACTATGACCAAGAACATCTCTAAACCTCAAGGATGCAGAATTTATAATCCTAACTTTACGGGTGCCTAGGAGTCACAACAGTGACCTTTTCTAAGTCCGGTTTGTTCCTAAGGCTTCAAGATCAAGTCCTAAACCAATTATGAGTCATTCCTACACATTTAAACTAATTTAAATCCATGATTAGCATTACTAAACCTTGCTGGACAGAATCCAGAAAATTCAAACATTAAAGGATCTAGAACTCTCAAATAATTAATTCTTTTCTAGTTTCTAACTTATCTTATCTTTCACATATGAGTGTTAACATTATTTTTACTCAAACATAAGCATATTGTCATCATTAAAACAACACATACAGTGGAAAATAAATAGCAAGGCAGAACCGAAATGTGCATCTCCATAAAGGCATAAAAACACAATTTCTAAAGCACATAAAATACTAGTTTCTCTTGGAACCTTTTCAATACTTTCAAAACCCATTTATAGACAATTTTAACATCTAAAATCATAAGAATATTTAAGAGGGCAGTGACCAATTCATCTTTGTCTTAAGAGGTCCTAAATTCTTAAAACTTAGTTCTATGCATTCCTTAAACTCATAAAAGCTTGGAAAAATTATAAAACATAGTCTTCAATACTTAGAAACATCAAGACCCCTTAGGGCCGAAATATGAACCAAAGGAAATAAATATTTTTAGACCTTTGTTTGAGACAACAATGGGCAAGTCTTTGAGCTCTAGGTTCATTTAGGTGATGACATAAAAATAAACATGCTTATGCACTTATTTTAGGTTCCATTAGAAAGTAAAGTGATAGCACAAAGTAAATATGAATGCAACTCATTATTATCTTGGTATTAAGTGAGAACTTGAAATATAAACATGATAATGCATAGCTTAAAATATAAACATGATAATGCAAGGTTCACTTATTATCTTGATACTTAGTGATAGCAAGGAAAGTAGACATGATGTGCATAGCATAAAAGTAAACATGATGCAAGGTTCATTTTATGGTTAGCTAGAGCTCATTCAAGACTTTAACAAAGTAACAACCCAACATATATCTCATTACAAAGAGAGCTCTAGAGTTCTTGAACCAAGTTCTCATAGGAACTATGAGGTTCTTGAACATCATCATCAAGCTCAAAGAAAACAAACTTTCTAAACAAAACCAAACAAAATCTCGAGGATCAAAATACCACAATCGAAAACCTTACAAAAGAACAAGAGAATGAAACTAAGCCAAGTTCTTTATTAAATACCCAAAACCTCTATCTAGAGAAAAATCTCTAGAACGTGCCGGCCAACTTTAAGGTTGACACGGGTAGGCTTGGGCTTTTAGAAATCCTTAGATTAATTTTCTTAAGTTGAAAAACCATGTGAGCTAAGTATAGTATAGATGAAGTTAAAGAAAAGAAAAACTCAAGCTCTAGAGGTTCCTTTGAGATGAACACATAGTCATTCTCTAGGAGTCCTCATCATTGAGCTATCATGTGCTCCTCAAGGCCTCATGGCCGAAATCACAAGGAGAGAAAAACAAGAAAGTTTCAAAAGAAAATCCAAGAGAAAGCTAGAAAGAACTCATTTTCAAGAAAACAAAGTTTAGCAAACACCCCTACCTAGAGTGAAGACACAAAGCTTGATCTTTTGAAAAGAAAAACAAGATGATGAGCTCCTCCTTGGTGCTTGATGGTTTCGGCCAAGAGGAAGCAAGAAGGTTGGAGTTGTGTTTCAAGTGAGGTTGTGTTTGAGGTGTGATATTTGAGAGGTTTGATGATGGTTCAAAAGGCTATGGGGTGGTGTTTCAAGGTTGAGAGATGATGATGAGGTGAAGAGAGGATGAAGATGAAGATGAAAAGAAAGGAAGAACTCTATTGAAACTAGAGAGAAAAAGAAAGAACTAGCAAGACAACTCTAGAATTCTAAACTTAGCAAATGCTTCAAAGTGCAACTAAGCTATCACAAGCATCCTATTTATAGAAAAACAAAACAATGAGGCTCACCAAGGGGGAGGAGTGGCCGTAGCATTGGAGGACAAAGGGAGAGGAAAATATCTCTTTGATTGTGTCATAGAAGCATGGTTTGAAGTATGGAAACTATGCTACAAAGTATGGCTTGATGTGAGTTAATTTCCTATCAATTTTTGATGAAATTAGGCTTCTAGAAACAATGCATGGCTGGAACTTTTCCAGTCACAAATAAATGGAGAAAATGGCCTATTTTAATTAGTTATTTACTTGGAAAATCAAGCTTGATTGAAAGTTATGACAAGGTATAGTGTATATGACTTGAGGTATGGCCTTGGAGTGTTGAACAATTGAACATGTGATGCATATGGGGAGGGAGGAGCTTCGGCCAGAATTCAGACAACATGGGGGAGGACTTTTCTTCCATGTAATTGGGTGCTAATGATAGGATTAAGTGTAGGTTAGTTTAGGTACAAGGTTAGGAGTAATTAAGCTTAAGTTTAGGTAACTAAGCATGTGTATTAGGAATTTTATGACAAGGTTAGGAGTGCTCATACATCATTAAAGAATTTTAAACTCATTTATGAATAAACAATGTGTGACACAATTCCATGATTCAAGGAATTGGAGAGAGGAAACACTATTCAAGATTCCATGACTAGGAGTCTTGAAATTAAAATATGATTTTAAGTTGTAATTAATCACTTTTAGGTTCTAATCAACTTTAATAAATTATTTTAACTCAAGATTAATTAAGGAAATTAATTAACCTTCGATTAGAGCCTAATATTGCTTAGGTTTGCTTAATCACGCGTTTAAGCGTAAAAACACGAAACTAGGGGCAAAACTGTAATTTTGTACTAATTTCGCCCAGGACCTCCGGGACCAAAACTAAAGTCATAGTTTACATAAAAACGCCTTTAAAAATCATCTGGAGAAGTTTCAGATTCATCCGGTACTTGCAAACGGGTAAAACACCGCAGGGGCATTTTGGTCATTTTGACTCGAAAACTCGAAAAACGAGATTTTCTATCCCGGGAAGGTACACAAGTCATCTAATCCCCTTCCAACATTGAGTTTGCCCTTCGAGTACTGTCGAACCGGCTTTCCTCGAATTCCGGGCTGAAAATGACCTCAAGGGCATTTTGGTCATTTCCACTCTTAATAGAAAAATCGGGGCGTTACACACTAGTTGCTAGTAGATCGTTTCAAAGAGAAAATGACCCTAAGAGATGATCCTTAATTTGCCCCCTAGCCCGTACTTTAAGTCGGGATTATGTATGTTACGCTTATCATAGGATAAGTAAGAGCTAGTGACGACTAGTTAAGGTATGAGCTCATAACCTAGAGATGTTTTAGGGTGGCCCCATGAGACAAAAGTTAAAGTTTAAAATGTCACATGTGCTACGAAAAACCAAGAAAAAATATTTATGAGATTTATACCTGTCACCTTATGCCACTGTTATAATATTTCTTAGTTATTCTATTGATTGGTTTACCTTTATGATGCATTAATATCATTAGTGTATTCCATGCTTAGTCATAAGACGCATTGTAAAATATGACGGACCTTGAATAACTAATGCTTTAGAAAACTAACTCAAAAGGAGTTTATATGTATACACACCTTTTTAGAAATAAAACCCAAGGTTCCTGAGGATGTGATGACGTCACTTAGTTAAGGATTGCCCTACTGAGAATTCTTTTAAAAGATTCTCATTCCCTCTCTCTTTTCTTCCGTCACATCTTCAGATGGTGACTTTCGTACTCTTTATCGACACCCCGATGTGGGAGCTGCACCATGACCCAGCACTCGGGTCATACCATTTTGAGGGTCGCTGCACAATCAGAGTGTTCATGTTTATGGGACGACCCTTTGAACACCCAGTACGGAGCTACCGCTTCACCCCGACTGCCCCTTATCATCATAACACGATTTCGAGCGAGCTAGACCATGCGACAAGCAGATCCTCCGCTTGCAGCCCGAGGCATCAGCCGTACGTGACTACCCGAAGTACATGCCTCGGACTCAGTATTAGGAGACGGATCCATCAGAGGACCCGACCTTGCACATGTACAGTTGGAGCTCCAGCCCCGCTCCCCCACCGATGAGAGCCGGGAGTGAGGAGACGGTGGTTCAGCCGAGGTTGGCTCGTAGGCCATCCATGTGCCCTCGCCGCGGTGGACACGCTTAGATGATCCGCACGACCACTCCCGCCAAGATCCGCCAGTGGATCGATTCTACCCCTCAGTACTCGGACCAGCAGGAGTAGGTGCATAGGATGGGTAGTAGCTAGTGCACACACACCACATAGTTGAGGACAAACCTTCTTTTGTATATGAGGTTGTCTACTCTAGGTGCACACGGGTATGAGTGTTGCTTTCATGGTTTCCTTGTATTTGCTTTTCAGTTGTATTCCGTTCTTCTATGTACCGAATAGTCCTGCCTTTTGGTAGGCACATTATCTATATATATATATTCAGTTGATGTATCCATGTTATTTATGTGTTTTATTATTTGCTCATATGACTTGTATGAACTTCCTATTCAAAGAATCATGTGTGGCTCTCACTTTGGTTTTAATTACAAAAAGAAAAATTTTACCCATATTTCCACTAAGTATTTTCAAAGTAAAGAATGAGACCAAGAGGTAACATTTTAAGGATTAACCTAAATACATACTAGTAGTATTAGGTTAAGACTTAGGGCGTTACACCATTTATGTGGGTAAGGATTTTTTTTTAAAAAAATCTAACTCTATAGCTTTGTTCTACACTTAAAAAGAGTCATTTTTATGTATTTTGTGAAATTTTTTAGTAAACTTTAGTATCTCGAGTTAGATCACTATTTTAGAGAGTTTATTATGTTAATAATGTTTGCTTCAAAAACCATGTTTGTAACATCCTAATTTTTAACCCAATACTCTAGAACACATTAGGTTAATCATTAGGTTATTACTTCTTAGTCTCATTCTTTTATGAAAATACTTAGCGAAAATATGAGTAAATTTTTCTTTTAAAATATAAAAATCAAAGTGAAAGCTGCGTATGACGTAATAAAGACTAACATATAGAAAAGATACCTCATATCATTCATGGTCACAAAACACAAAGGTCATTCATTATATCACAACAGAATCATAGGTGCATAATTTATGACTATCACAGTCCTATTGTCACATAAAAAGAAATACACTTCTATAATTATAAAACTAAAGCGGCATCTACGTTCGTCCATTACGTCCCGCCAATCTAGCTCGTAGTGCATGCCTCATGCCTATGACTTAGTAGAAATCACGAACCGCGTCATGAGATACACTAGCATCCTCGTCTAGAGACGATACGAAAAGAAAAGAGAGAGAGGGATGAGAAACTCATTCAAGATTCTCAGTAGGGATTTCCGACTCTAACACACGTGTCATCATCGTCGTCCCCAGCCACTTCGGTTTTAATTATAAAAAGGTGGTCATGCATAAGGTTTAACTTTTAATCTTCTCAAATCTATTTATCCAAAGTGGGTGTCTTTTAGTATGGGTCTTAATGATATGAATGCAACAGATATTGGATGCATGCATGACAGTACATGATGCAAACAGTCAATAGAACATAGCATCAAGGAAAACTATTAACATATACATGGCACATAAAACTCTTTCTTTTCTCATAACAATGTGACTTTAAAAACATCATATCTCTTTCTCATGCTTGAACTCTTAAGTTCTTTTTTTCTCAAAGACCACCCTCGTAAACATGGTCACCTAAATCCAACCGACATACTGCCCCGGCGATTTTTATCATGGTCCCCAAACTCCGTCTCACCTAATCGCCTAGGAATGAACTCAATCCTAACTAGTCGTCACTAGATTTAACATGGGGAAAAATAGAGGGGGTAACACATCACTAGTTTCCAACTCATTATCTGAATAAACGAATCATAAAAATGATATCCCGACTACTAGAGTACGGGCTAGGGGCGTAAGGGTCACCTAATACACCGACTCCTTAAGTACGGGTTAGGGACTTAAGGATCACCTAATACACCGACTCCCAGAGTACGGTTTAGGGTTATTTCCTTCTTCGAAACGCATCTACGGCATCTATTGCACAGTAAATTTGTCCGCTCTGGCAGGCTGCATATACCATACCCTCACGGTTTTGTTATCTCCTTACCGAAGTAGGAGAAATGCGTCTAGGTGTGTTATGCAAGAATACATCATAAACACATGCCCTCAACTATCATCATGGAACCTCATGCAATATGTATATCATGCTCATAAATTTATGCACTTCATCATAGAATGCCACATCAACTCATAATGCTTGTACTTACACATTCAGTTTCACATTTCATAACTAAATTCTAAAGTCATATAAATGGTTTCATCCCAGCACATGCATTCACACATCATCACAGCATCAACATAAAAAGATCACATCATCATAACTCATATATCATCACATCATGCATGTCCACATATCATACTTGCATTATCAAACTCAAAGCAATAAAAGATCTCTTAATGTCTTATGCTTTTACCCTTAAGGTTCTTAACTCACAATCTAAGTTATAAATCATCACGACTTAAGCTCTCGGATACCTATAGGCTCATATCTAAGTATTCCATACTCAATTCTATGATCATCAACAATTCTAAACCTCAAGAATGCATAATCTAAAATTCTAACTTTACGGGTACCTAGGAGTCACAACAATGACCCTTTCTAAGTCTGGTTTGCTCCTATGGCATCAAGATCGAGTCCTAAACCAATTATGAGTCATTCCTACACATTTAAACTAATTTAAACCCGTGATTAGCATTACTAAACCTTGCTGGAAAGAATCCAGAAAATTTAAACATTAAGGGATCTAAAATTCTCAAATTAATTCTTTTCTAGTTTCTAACTTCTCTTATCTTTCACATATGAGTTTTAACATTAATTACACTCAAACTTAATCATATTATCATCATCAAACAGCACATACAGTGGCAATAAAATAGCAAGATAGAACCGAAACCAAGTCTCCATACAAAGGCATCAAACACAATTTCTAAAGCACATAAAATACTAGTTTCACTTGGAATCTTTTTCAAACTTTCAAAACTCATTTATAAAAATTTTTAACCTCTAAAATCATTAAAATATTTATGAGGGTAGTAGCCAAATCAAACTTGTCTCAAGAGGTCCTAAATTCATAAAATCTTGTTTTAAACATTTCTTGAACTCATCTAAGCTTAGAAAAATTATGAAGCATAGATCTCAATACTTGTAACCACTAAAATCCTTAGAGGCCAAAAACAAGGAGACAAATAACATAGGTTTTCAAGCCTTTGTTTGACACAACAATGGGCAAGTCTTTGAGCTCTAGGTTCATTTAAGTGATGACATAACATGCTAATGCACTTATTTTAGGTTCCATTAGAAAGTAAAGTGAGAGCATAAAGTAAACATGAGATGCAACTTATTATTATCTTTGGTATATTAAGTGAGGACTTGAAATATAAATATGATAATGCAAAGCTTGAAACATAAACATGATAATGCAAGTTCATTTATTATCTTGATACTTAGTGATAGCAATGATAGTAAATATGATGTGCAAGGCATAAACATAAACATGGATGCAATATTCATTTTAATCTCATCTAGAGCTCTTACAAGACTTTAGAGATACAACTCAACACTTATCTCATCACAAAGAGTGCTTTAGAGTCCTTGAACCAAGTTCTCAAAGGAACTATGTGGTTCTTGAACATCATCATCAAGCTCAAAGAAACAAGCTTTTAAAGGAAAGTAAAACTTTAAGAGAGTAAGAACCAAAACAACATTCTTTCATGACATAAAATAGAAATATAGATACTTTAAAAATTTTAACAAAACCTTTGAAGAAAAACTATGAAGGCTGAAATCATAAAGAACAAAAAAGAAAGAAAAACTAAAACTTTACTAGATCAAGAACAAAACTTAAGCTTTAGAGGTTTCTTTGAGATGAACACAAACTCATCATCTAGAAACTCTCATCATCAAGCTATCATGCTCATAAACAAGGCCTTGAGGCCGAAATAGAAGGAAAAGAAGAAAACAAAAGAAAGCTTAAAAAGAAACCAAGAGAAACCTTGAGAAAATCATACTTTTGAGTAAAAACAAAACATGAAAGCAACTCCCTACCAAGTATGAAGACAAAAGCTTGGTCTTGAGGATGAAAATAAGAAGAGTAACTCCTCCTAAAGTGGAGATGTGGCTTCGGCCTTATGGAGAGGAAAAAGGGATGAGATGTTTTTTTGAGTGAGGTTGTGTTTGAGGTTGAGTGTTTGAGAGCTTAGAGGATGATCTAAGGTGGTGGTTTGAGGTTATGAGATGATTATGTAATGAGAGGATGAAGAGGATGAAGATGAAGAGAAAGGAAGAACTCTCTTGAAACTTGAGAGAAAAAGAAAGGAAACTCAAGAAAGCTTAGAAAACTTGAAACTTAACAAATGATCTAAAGTGTTTGCAAGCTCAAGTAAGCAAGGTATTTATAGAAAATGAAAACAAATGAGAGCCCAAAGGGAGGAGGGGCTGGCCGTGTGGTTTGGGAGGGAAAGGAAGAGAAAAATATCTCTTACACAATGTCATTCAAGCATGGTTTGAAGTATGGAAGTTATGATATAAGACATGGCTTCAAGTAAGGTGATTTGAGTGAATTTCCTATCAATTTTGAATGAAATAATTCTTCTAGAAGCAAGGCATGGCTAGTTGTTTTTGGACCACAAATAAATGAGGAAAATAGCTCAATTCATTTAGTTGTTTACTTGAAAAAATCAAGCATGGTGGAAAGTATGACAAAGTATGGTGAGTATGACTTGAGGTATGGCTTTGGAGTGCCAAAAATTTGAGCATGTGATGAATATGGGGGGGAGGAGCATTCAGCCGGATTGGACAGCAAGAAAGAGGAAGAAAAATCTCTCATGTAATTGGGTGTTAATGATAGGTTTAAGTGTGTATTCGTTTAGGTATAAGGTTAAGAATTATTAAGCATAAGTTTAGGTAACTAAGGATGGGGTTTAAGAGTTTTATGACAAGGTTAAGGAGTGCTCATACACATTTAGAGAGTTTAAAATTCATTTTATGAGTCAACAAGGTAGACAAATTTCCATGATTTGAGGAATTGGAAAGAGAAAACACTATTCAAGATTCTATGACTATGAATCTTGAATTTAAAATAAGATTTCAAGCTGTAATTAAGCATTCTTAGGTTCTAATCAACTTTAATAAATTATTTTGACTTAAGATTAATTATGGAAATTAATTAATCTTCGATTAGAGCCTAATATTGCTTAGGTTCGCTTAATCACGCGATTAAACACAAAACTAGGGGCAAAATCGTAATTTTGCACTAATTTTACCCGGAACCTCCGAGACCAAAACTAAAGTCATAGAATACATAAAAATGCCTTTTAAAATCATTTGGAGAAGTTCCGGGTTCATTTGGCACTTGCAAACGGGTAAAACTACATAGGGGTATTTTGGTCATCTTGACCCGAAAACTCGAAAAACAATATTTTCGATCCTGCAAAGGTACACAAGCCAACTAATCCCTTTCCAACATTGAGTTTGCTCTTCGAGTACTGTCGGATCGGCTTTCCTCGAATTCCAAGCTGAAAATGACCTCAGGGGCATTTTGGTCATTTTCACTCTAACAGAAAATCGGGGCGTTACAATGTTGATATTTAGAACCTACACATAAAAGGGAGCACGTTCATGTATGTTTCAAAGTTTTTGCAAAGTCTTGGGTTTTGGGCTATTTGGTTTGGCCTTAGCTGGTTCTCATAGAAGGAATTATTTTAAAAAAAACTAATTATATATTTGGAATCTACATGAAAAATGGAGTGGGTACATGTAATTTGGGTATTTTTGTGATTATGTAGAGATTTGGGGTCAAAATGTAATTTTACAAAGTTTAGGGCCTTTTATGTAAAAACTGAATTTTTACGATGTAAATCTACAAAAATAAGCTCTGGAACAATAAGCAATGTGTTTAGGAGGGAAAAAAATGAGTTTGGGGTTATTTTGCACTTTTAGTGAAGTATAGGGATTAAAATATAATTGTATAAAATTTTGGGGTTTTTATGAAAAAATTGAGTTTTTCGGTATAAAGATGTAAAAATTGGGTTTTGGAGCAATAATGTATGTGTTTGGAATAGAAGATTGAATTTTGGGTTACTTTGTAATTTTTGAAAAGTTTAAGGTCAAAATGTAATTTCCCAAAAGTTTGGGATTTTTTGTAAATTCTAAATGTTAAAGTGCACGGCTGTAATTTCAATAAAACTAGAGTGGAAAATGTGTTTTTGGATGAAAAATTAAGTTAGAGGCTATATTGTAAATTATGTAAAGTTTGGGGCCACTTAGTGAAACTAGAAGTTGTGAAGTCCTTAAAAGTCAATTTTTAGAACTTGTAACTAAAGTAAGTTAGGCCATGGTAATCATATATCTTGGGAAGAGAAAAAATGTGTCTTTCAAAGCTCTTTTATCATCAAACTGAAAATGGTTTAGCATATGTGATTTATAACTGTGATTCCTAATGCATTGATGACTCTTGAATATCTATTGGATGAAATATGATTAGTTATTGCAGTTGATTGTTATACTTGATTGGATTATGAATAACTGTTGTGACATACATGATTGAGATGCATTGGTGATATATTTGATATAAATTGTCATACTGGTTAATGTTGATTGGAGTGGTTGCAAATATAATTATGCCAAGCATTGTTCATGATTATTCTTGAATGAGTCTCATTAATATATTGTGTTGCATCAAATATGCATTAAGACATGGATAAAGGAAATCTTGAGCATAGGACACTGATATAGTGTACCACATAGTGCAATGGCGAACCCACTTGTGAAGTAAGGAAATATATTATACATATATCCTGTTGAGCATAGCATATACATTAGCTGAGTCTGGTCCTTGACTTCTGGCATACTAGGTAGGAGTATGTTTACATTTCAATGAGATGTGATGATAACATGCTTGTGGATATATGTGAAATGAGATGCATGCTTATGTGATTAATGATATGATGAATTGTGGAATGTTGTGATCATGAATGATTAATTAAGATACTTGATGGATATGTTATATGACAGGAAACAAATTGAGGGAAACTCCGCTACCGGACGTTATGCTGCTAGATTTCAGCCAAATTTGTGGACTTAGAGAAATTATGAAGTTTATGAGTAAGAAATGTTAAATAATAAGTTATGATGATGGCTATGATTATATGCTCTTGTTTACACCTCTAAATGGCTTGCTAAGATTAAAGGTGACATAAGACACATGGAAATGATCTTTTAGACTCCAGGAATTAATAGTTACGTGAGGTGCTCCAATAAGGGGATCCTTTAAACTCCAGGAATTAATGGTTATAGGAGATGTCCCAAAGAGGTGATCCTTTAGACTCCAGGAATTAATGGTTATGAAAGGTGATCTTATGCCCCCTATCCTACAGTCTGGGAGTCGGGAATTAGCTTATCGAGAGGATAAGTGTAGACTAATGACGACAAGTTAGATATGAACTCATAACCTAAAGCTCTCAAGAAGAGAGACTATTAGGGTGGCTCCTTAGTAGAGAGCAAGAAAGTTAAGTCACCTAAGAGAGTAAAGAGGAAAGATTATGTTGTGATGTTTTTTGATCCTTATGCTATGACAATTATTATAATTTTGGTGTGAAATGTTGCATAAGGCATTGACATGCATTCATCATGAGGTGAGAATCATGCTAAAAGACATGAACCTTGGCTACTGGCTTTTAAACTTAACAAATGAACCTTATTTATGTCCAATGTTTCCAAAATGAAACTCGCGGTTCCTAGGATGATGATGATGACACATGTGTGGAGATGGAAAACCTACTGAGATTCTTATATAATTTTCTCAGTCATCCTCTTTTTTTCCATCTTCATCTTCAGACAAGGTTAATGGTGTCATCCGCGGACTTTCTTAAGATGGTGGTGTAACATCCTCCTAAGTACGACCTCATGCTTAAGTCATGGTATCGTACTCGAAAGTTATTACTTATAAATTTGTAGACCTTTCTTAATTATTTATAGTGAAAATTGGTTGAATCGTGTACTAACTAACTCATGGTTTTATCAAAATATATAGCAAAGAAACAAAACATTTATTTAATACAAGTCAAGTACAAAAGGAAGCTCTTCCATGTTCTTTAATATTATAACTAAGTACAATAGATACGAGTGTCCACTACTAAACTAGAAAAATTCCAATTTAGTCTTTTTTGTAACTGCTTCACTGTTCTCTGGAATCAACCTAACGACGATATGAAAACACAAACATATAGGGGTGAGAATTATAAAATTCTCAGTAGTGCATTTCCCCAATTACACACTCGTAATGTCATCGTCATTGTCCCAACAACTTCGGTTTATTAAGAAAAAAGTGATCATACATTAAATAATAATGGTTCATTTTTAAAGTTCCAAATCATATTTCTGAAGTGGGTTGCTTTTAAAGGAAATCAATCATTTAGTACACATTCATCATAAGCTCATAATCATAGTAAATAATGTTAAACAAAATGATTCGATATGTTATAAATATGTATATGCCCATTATAGTGAAATTTATATGTTAATTGCCATTGATAAATCAAAGAAGATCTCATCTCTCTTTATATGCCCTCGACAAGTCGGAGAGGATCTCATTTCTCTTTATACGGCCTCGACAAGTCCAAGAGGATCTTATCTCTCTTTATATACCTTTGACAAGTCGAAAAGGATCTTATCTCTCTTTATATGCTCACGACAAGTCAAAGTGGATCTCATCCGTCTTTATATGCCCTCGACAAGTTGAAAAGGATCTCATTTTCCTACTTATGGCTATAGAACTTAATTCAGTGTATCATTCATAATGTGAATTCAATTATACCTCAAACCAATCCTTAAAGTCACTAACATGCTTTCATATACAATAGACTTGAACAAAATGTCATTATGTCACCAATATAATGCATTAACACAAATACAGCACCTTGGTAGATTTTACACCTTGGTATCACAATTTAATTTGCACATAAAACAACCAATTCAGGGGCTACAAAAATTCTTCACCTCAATGTGTCCACAATATCCTGTAAAAATTTTAGAGGAAGAAACATTCTCTAACTATACTGACAAAATTCTATGAATTTGGTGGTCAGAGACCACCTAATCTCAGCTCAGAACCGAAATCTCATAATTTGTAACCTTAGAAAATGATTGAATCAATTCAAGATAAAAACCATGGCTAAACCTTAAGATGTGTCCAACATCCTAAAAAAATTTGAAATGAAAAATCAATCATTTTCTATAGTAACAAAATAAGACAAATTCATAGCTTCAGTTCTAACAATTCAGGCAGCACAAGTATCATTTCGGTTCATGATTTTTTTTGAAGCTGTATTAGTCCCAAATAAAGCTTAAGAAAATTTGTGGAACTAGCTTAGGATGTTAGCTTCAACATATAATTTTCTAGCTCATAAAAACACATAAATATATCAGAAAAAGCATGGTTATCTACTACTTGGGACAAAACCGAAATTCCAGCAAACTAGTCAAAACTTCTTTTGACAAAAATGATTTTCTAACCTCATCCAAACACTCCACAAATTTAAATTCATCAATATATATTTATCATCAACTAATATAACCAGAATTTCTAGCCAAACCAATCAGAAAAATTAAAAACAAATTTTGAAAGAGAAGAGAACAAATAAGCCCTACTTCGATGGCTTTAGTAATCTTGGCAATCTAAAAATGATTTTACTCACTTTAAAACCTCCCTAACAGCACTAAAACCTTCCTAAAACAGTGGAGTATGAGATATCAAGGTTAGAAATAGTGACGAATTGAAATTTTAATTGGTTAGATTTGTAGATCTTGATGAGTGGAATAAGTTTAGTGAAGGGAGTTTGTGATTTTATCAAGCGTAGGCAAGGATTTTGGATCAAATTTCATGGTTTTTGTGAAGAACAAATGGAGGTGGCTATTCCCTCCATGCATGGCCGAGAATGTGCTTAGCTTCTTAGATAAGATTGAGTTTGTGTTGATCTTATAATGAAGGTTTGAGAATTTTATAATATAAAGAAATAATTCAAGGAGAAAGAAAGTAAAATGGATGGCTAGGATTTAATCTTGTAAATCAAGACTAAATGTTAGCCTTTCACTAAGTCAAAAGGGATATACATTATCCTTTTATAAAGATTAAACCATATTTTGGTATTAGAAATCACACATAGAAATTTTACTGAACCGGTAAAATAGTGTATACGGGTAATCAAATATTACCTAAAAATTAATTCTAGGTATAAAATCTTTATGCCTACCTATTTCTAATCTTAATCCTATAATTTCTCAATTTCGGGCATCTCCGGACCCTAATTCTAGGGTTTTGGCTGTCCCAATGGGCCTATTTGGGTTACTATTGACCTTTTTTTTTTTTACAGATTTGTTGGATCGTCCTCATCATTGTTATGTCTGTCAAATTTTTGAAATTATGACTAGTAAAGCTCAAATTAATTTTTAAATAATTTTTAAGGTGTTACAGCTGGCGTAGGAGTTGCACTATGGTCTAGATCAGAGTGGTGCAACGGAAGTGGAGATATAGTCCTTTCTGTTTGCAGCGCTTAGGAGTTGTCTTGTCTTCGTGCATGCTCATAACTTATGTTCTAGTAGACGTGCACCCATGAAGGGTTTAGCTACAGCATAGTTATGCTTAACTTTTGAATTATTGCATGCTCAACCTTTATTGGTGGACTCTGTATATTTGCTATGGTATTATACTTGTGGAATACTTCTATATTATTATTATTACTATATGACATGATATTTAAAGTTAATGTTATGCTATGATGATATTTTCAGTTTATGTTATGCTTTGTTGTGATTTGCATGTATGTTATGTGATGGATGGTTAAAAATACATTGATGAGATGTACTACTATCACATATTACATGATGAATACTTATGTGCTATATCTTATACGTGAATGGCTTATAGTTTGATCTTTTAATAAAAAAAAAGGGTCATATTTTCCATAGACTTGTTTTCAAAGTTTAAAATCAAGTAAAGTTCTGAGACAAAAGAATAACAACTAACGATTAACCATTATGCGTCCTAGGCACATTGTGTTGAAAGTTAGGGTTTTACAACTTATGCTTGGACCAAAAAATAAAAATTGGAGAGTGAATGGGGGGAAAGTGCAGCACAATTTTGAGGGGGGTTTGGGGGATTGTTTTTGTGTTTTGTGAGTGTTTGGATTAGAATTAAGGGTAGGTTTAATTAAGGAAAGGGTTAGGGATTAGTAATTAGGAGTTTAAGGCTTTCAAGATAAGATTAGAGGGTTGTTTTGCATGATTAATGAGGCTAAACCCAATTAATTGAAAATTCAAACCCCAACATGTCCCTAATCCTAAGGAAAAGAAAGAGAGAGAATCTATCATTTGTACCCTACTTTTGCTTTTGTTCTCATAAAGCACCTTTTGTTCATTTCTCACTAATCTTGCATTAAGAGTAAGATTAAGTTTCTCTAACTATTCTTGGGCCTTAATTGACTCAAAATAGTTATTTTGACTCATAATTAATAAATAGAAATAATTTATCTTTAATTAGAGCCTAATATTGCCTGTATGCCCTTAATTAAGCTTAATTAGTACTAACTAAGGGTAAAATGGTAATTTTACATAGAAACTCCTCGGGACTCATCCAGACATCATATATCCCCTCTAATTATCATATCCAAGTCCCGAGTGATGATTGGGTCCAGTCGTCACTTAATCTCGCGTTAAATTACCTGAAGGGCATTTCGGTAATTTTATGCATAGGAAAAACCAAGAATTAAGATTTTTATATCTATTGTCATCCAATACATATCTAATCCCCTTCAAACATCAAACTAACCCCTTGAGGATAGCCAGGACCGATCATCCTCGATTTCTGGGTAAAAATGACCTCAGGGGCATTTTGGTAATTTTACACATGGGAAAAATCGGGGATGGTGATTTTCACACAAATTGATTTCTATAACATATAGTCTCATTATAATATTAAATTACCCATTGAGGATGTCCTGGACTAGCCATCCTTGATTCTCGTGCAAAAATGGCTTGAGGGGCATTTTCGTCATTGTGGACAGTAGGAAAAATTAGGGCGTTACAATTATTCACTTTTTTTTTTCACTAAGTCGTTCTTGTTAAGACTAATTTTATCTAATTCATGAAATTCTTGTCAATAAAGTTCAAATAAAATTTTTGAAGTAAATTTCGAGGTGTTACATTCTACCTCTATAAAACGTAATCTAGTATGAATCTAACCCAGAGGTAGTCACAAAGAGGTTGGTGCCCCAAATATGACTGAAAGTTCACTTCTTCTTTTTTGTATGGGAAGTTATTACTGTAGGTAGAAAAGTGCATGAGAAGAGGGATTGAATCGTGTTATTCTTTTCTAAACCTTTTAGCAACTAAAACTTAAAACAAAGACTGTCAAGTGTTAAGCTTGTAGTGTAGTGAAAACAAAGCTAAAAGATTTAGAAAGTGACTTTCTAAATTTTAACGTTAGTAGCATATAAACTGAAATGGTAAACTTTAATAGATATAAATTTTGTGAAGCTAAACAATGAAAGTAAAAAGATCAAGGATAAGAAAATATTGCACATGAATTTTATACTGATTCGGCCAACACCTGCCTACATGCAGTTCTCAACAATCACTGAGTTTAGCTAACTTTTCTCAACCCCGAGAAAGAAAAACTAGATAGTCTTTACAATAGCCTTCCCAAGCTCTAACTTGTGACCAGTAAACAACTCTTACTGTCACAAAGCAAGTAGTTCTTCACCAACTTCTTCAAGCTGAATCGAGTAGTCTTTGACTAGCCTCTCTAAGCTAAACCGAGTAGTCTTTGATAAAAGCCACTTTAACCTAAACCGTGAGCAGCAAAAGCCCTTCTACTGTAACGTTGCAAATAGTTTTGTAGTTGCCTCTTCAAGCTATCTCACACCAATCACGACTAGATCAAGGATACAAAGGTTTAGTGTTTGGGTTGCCACTTAAACTAACCTGCACTCAAGTTTCTTTACAAATATACAATGAATAAGCTTAGGATAACTTAAATGAATTCTTTTTGATGATTCTTCCTAAGAAGAACCCATAAACAATCTAAGAACTTAGAAAGAACATTTTTATAAACAAAGGAACTTATTAGAAAAAGTAATAAACTTCTCAAAATAGATTAAGGAAAGATTTTGCAGTGTTTTGGCTCTTGTGATCACATCAATTTTTTATCTTGAAAGCTCAACATCTTTATTTATAGATGGTCTCCTTTTGTGACCATTGCCCTTAATCAGTTGTCCAAGTGACACGTATTGATCATTTGTCCCTTAATCAGTTGTCCAAGTGACACATGTTGATCACCTATTTGTGTCTTGGAAACGTAATCTAGAGGAGTAGCTCGTCTAGTGTTAGAACTTTTCACAGAATCCATTGAAAGGTTGAGGTTTCTAATGTGTTTCAGAAACTACTTTTCCATTTTTTGAATATGGTTTTTAACTCTTGCTTCTAGAAGCTGGAGTGGTTAACCAAAAGGGCTAAAGAGATGACATGTTAGTTTGAAACTAGATTTGACTTGAAATATGAATTACAAAAATTCAAAATTCCCCTCCTTTTCAGTAAGGTGAACTTTCTATGTGTGCTATCAATTTCTTGATAAAAATTTTGTCTTTTAGTTTTCAATCTAAATTTTATGATGATGAAAGTATTACGATCATGATGCTTGAATAATGTGTAACATGTTGTTCTCATATTTGCATGATTTCTTTATTCTAGGCATACTTTCTGATGTCTCGTGCTACTTTTTGAAGACCTGTGCCTTGGTTTCTTGTTCTTGACTTGATTTTCTTCAATCCATAAGACATGTATATGCTCTTTTCATGACATAATGTTCACTTTTTTATGGCACAATCTCTTAATTTAGTTTATGCAATTATTTTTATGAGATAAATCATATTTACATACGTAAAGTGAAATTATTTTTGCTTCAAGTTCATTTTATGCAATTTGAAAATTTCTTGTTATGGTTTGTCAATAAACTCAAGGTAGACATTAGTAATTCTTCAAAGTATTTTCTTTAATTTAGTTTCATTGTCATTCAAAACATATGTCTCTACTGCTTTCTTAAGAGTTCTAGAGCTTACAATTACTATCAGAGTATTTGAGTGGACTGTTGGATTTCCTTTCTCACCTTTAAATGATAGTTTGTAATTTTGATACTATTGCTAACTTTGCATTGCATTTATCAGGGACCGTAGAATCTTCGAGATTCATTTGCTAAAGCAAATTCTAGTATTATGGTTAGGGTGATTTTGGATTTCATTGCTTTTTATTTCACTCACCTGGATTTCATTCTGGTATGCTATCTCATTTCTGGATTAAAATTATCCCTTCCTATGTTCCCTATTATTTAGTTAAGGCTTCTTCTCTTTTATGCATACTATGATTCAACTTGAGGCTATGAATGGTGTGTATTTGTGTTTATTTCCTTTTGTTATTGATGTTATTAGTTGGTTTGGAATTTCAACTAATGTGTGAGTTCATCTTTTTTTCCCTCTACCTTGATTCATAGATTTAACCAAATCATTTTTTAAAATTCCTCTATCCTGATTCAATGTAAGTCACAAACTCCCATAATACATTGATTCTATATGCTCCTAAAAAGGAGCCATAATTTTTTCTTTTTGTTTTCATCTACACTAAACATACCCTGAACCCTAACAAGCAAAATTCTAAGAGATTGAATAGTTCAACTTTAGATTAATTTCCCTAACATTGGCCCCAATGGAATAGAAAAATCTTTAGGATGAAATCACAAGAAAAGGACTCTTCCCTGACCTTTTTTTGACGAATTCATAAGATAGATTATTTTTTAGGTCACTTAAGATTTGTATATCTAGATTATAGTGTATATAAATAAAGAGATATTAATTGAGCATTTAAATGAGTTCACCATCATTCATGCTTATTCAATGGAATGCTCAATTAAGGACACTACGCTAACATGTAAATGATTAATCCCTTTCTAGTTCTTATATATTTTACATTTTTGGAATATAGGGTGTGCCTAGAATTTGCTCACATCTTTTTTATTTATATACCCATAATTGTATGGACCCAAATTTGCTTTATTTTTTTATTATTATTTGAGATTGTAATTTTTTATGGGGAATATTACAATAATTTTAGACTGGTATAATCTAATAGGTAATGATGCCTGGATTATTACTGCACTTAGCCGTCAATCCTTTTTGTTTTTGTTTTTGTTTTGTTTTGGTTGAATACTTATGTTGCATCTACTAGGTGGTTTCTTTTCAATAAGGATTATGATTTTTCTCTATAATAAAGAAATAGCTTCCCAAGTTGCATTTAGCAAAATGGGCAATGGCATTATCTTACTGTGTTGGTTGACCTTTCTGCTATTGACAGTGATACTATATTATCTTATGAGAAATACTGTAATGTAAATTACTTAATTTTGGGGAGGATAATTAGGCTTTCTAATGTCATTTCCCCTTTCTTCCTTTTACTCTTCTTTCCTTGTAACATATGTCACATTTAGGTGTACTATATATTGTCGTCCCTAGTGTGAGCATAACACCTAGCATGCAGATATTGTCTGCTTTGGGGCCTAAATGAGCACCCTTACGAATTTGTTCTTCCCCCTCTAAAAGGGAAAATGTGTCTATATAGAAGAGATATCCACACCTTTATAGGGCATGCTTCATTCCCCTCCTCAACCAATGTAGGACTAGTTCCACCCTTCATAGTTGGGGCCCAGCATCCTTGCTTGTAGGCACAACGATCTCAAAATCGGTTTTGATACCATTTGTAATATCAGTCACATCTAGGCGTGCTACGTATTGTCATCCCCAGTGTGACCATAACACCCGGTATGTAGATATTGTCTGCTTTGGAGCCTAACTGAGTGTCCCTCATGGATTTGTTCTTCCCCTTTCTTAAGTGAAAAATGTGTCTGCATGGGGAGGTACACCCTTATAAGGCATGCTTTGTTCTTCTCCCCAACTGATATGGGACTAGTTCCACCCGTCCTAGTAGGGGCCCAGCATCCTCACTGGTTGGCACACTAATCCTGGGATCAGCACCGATATCATTTGTCACATTTGGGCGCGCTTCGTATTGCCTTCCCCAGTGTAAGTGTAACACTTGGCATGCAGATATTGTCTGCTTTGGGGCGTAACTGGGCGTCCCTTATAAATTTGCTCTTTCGCTATCTCAAGGGAAAATAGCTCTGCATGGGGGAAGTATCCACACCATTATAAGGCATGCATTGTTCCCTTCCCTAATCGATGTGGGACTAGTTCCAACCTTCCTAGTGGGGGCCCAGCATCCCCTCTAGCTAGCACACCGATCCCAAGACCGACTCTGATACCATTTATAACATTTGTCACATTTAGGCGCGATACATAGTGCGCCTAGATATGACAGATGTTTGGGTTGCCACTTAAACTAACCTACACTCAAGTTTGTAACACCCTCATAACTACCACGTATTACTCAACTATTAACATTGTAATTAGAAGAGTATCATTCCCTTTCTGTAATACATACTAGTCGAGTGGAATAAAAATAAGGTAAATTAAACTCATAAGTTGCAAAGAAAACTCCAATATACATATATTTGATACTTCATATACAACTTTTCTTTATACACACCATAATGTAAGTTAAGTCATTTTACTTCTAATACTACTCTATTACTAGTATCAAAAGACATATCCAGTACCTGAAACCCAACCTGGTTAAATATCAAGGTCTAGTAAAAATAGCATATACATAGAAATGAAGCTAAAACATCTAACAGAAATCAATTTGTAGGCTAGTAAAGTTCTAGCACTACACTATGGCTATATACAAGTCAAAGTCCCTGAAGATCTTGTATCCTCCTAAGGAAAGCCATTGGTCATCGGTATGATGGCGTCACCTCTGCCAGGGGTATTATAACCCTCAAGTGGATCCGAGTCTGCGGATGAGGGGGGAGCGTCTACTGGAAGGGGTACTAGTGGTGCGAGTGGATATCAAATATAAGCGGATGTGCCGTATGGAGAGGCACACCATTATATGGGAAAGTGGGGTCAAAGTTAGCTGTAAAAACAGACATACTAAAAGAGCGCTTGAAAAACACATATGCATGGACCTGAGAATAGGCTACTGTATAAAGGGAGTCAAGTACAGGGTTGTAGTGCCGCACCCATTGTGGCAAATCAAGGAAGAACACTAGGGACGACATCCACTGAATTTGAATAATGCAAAATAAATACAACCTTAGGCATAAGAATATTATAAAATTCTCAATAAGGTACTCCCTTTAGTTGATGCAGGACATAATCAATAAGCCCATTCATATAGGAATCCTCATGTAAAATTATATGCATAAATATCAATGTACATAAATCATGCAAAGTCAAATGCAACACAGTAGTGATTGTGTGTAACGCCCCGATTTTCTGTCAGAGTGAAAATGACCAAAATGCCCCTGAGGTAATTTTCGGCCCAGAATTCTAGGAAAGCCGGTCTGGCAGTACTCGAAGGGCAAACTCAATGTTGGAACGGGATTGGATGACTTGTGTACTTTCCCGGGATCGAAAATCTCATTTTTCGAGTTTTCAGGTTAAAATGACCAAAACACCCCTGCGGTGTTTTACCCATTTGCAAGCGCCGGATGAACCCAAAACTTCTCCAGATGGTTTTAAAAGGCATTTTTATGTAGACTACGACTTTAGTTTTGGTCCCGGAGGTCCCGGGCAAAATTAGTACAAAATTACGGTTTTGCCCCTAGTATCGTGTTTTTACGCTTAATCGCGTGACTAAGCAAACCTTAGCAATATTAGGCTCTAATCGAAGGTTAATTAATTTCCTTAATTAATCTTGAGTCAAAATAATTTATTAAAGTTGATTAGAACCTAAAAGTGCTTAATTACAACTTAAAATCATATTTTAATTTCAAGACTCCTAGTCATGGAATCTTGAATAGTATTTTCTCTTTCCAATTCCTTAAATCATGGAATTGTGTTACGCATTGTTTATTCATAAATGAGTTTTTAAGTCTCTAATGATGTATGAGCACTCCTAATCTTATCATAAAATTCTTAAAACACATTCTTAGTTACCTAAACTTAAGCTTAATTATTCCTAACCTTGTACCTAAGCTAATACACATTTAAACCTACCATTAACACCCAATTAGATTATCAAAACTCACCTCCCCCATGCTATCCCTGGTCTGGCCGTGCACTCCCTCCTCCCATATGCATCACATGTTCAATTTTTCAACACTCCAAGGCCATACCTCAAGTCACATATACCATACCTTGTCATAACTTTCAATCAAGCTTGAATTTCCACATGAATAAATAATTAAAACAACCCATTTTTCCCATTTATTTGTGGCTGGAAAAGTTCCAGCCATGTGAAGTTTCTAGAAGCCTAATTTCATCAAAAATTGATCGGAAATTCACTTACATCAAGCCATACTTTGCATCATAGCTTCCATACCTCAAACCATGCTTGAATGACCTTGTGTAAGAGATATTTTCTCTTCCTTTTCCCTCCAATAGCTACGGCCAGCACCTCCCCCTTTAGAGCCTTCATTTGCTTTCATTCTCTATAAATACCTTGCCTAGAAACACATGCAAACACTTTAGTTCATTTGGTAAGTTTCAAGTTTTCCTAAGCTTTCTTGAGTTCTTTCTTTTTCTCTCAAGTTTCAAGAGAGTTCTTCCTTTCTTTTCATCTTCATCTTCATCCTCTCTTCATCTCGTAATCATCTCTCAACCTTGAAACACCACCCCACCACCTTAGATCATCATACAAACACCTAAACTTCCATTCTCAAACACAAGCCCACCAAGAACACATCACCTTTCTTTTCCTCTCCACAAGGCCGAAGCCATATCCACCTCAAGGAGGAGCTCATCATCTTGTTTTCCTTTTTAAAGTTCAAGCTTTGTGTCTTCACTCTAGGTAGGAGTGTTTTCTAAACTTTGTTTCTTGAAAAAGAGTTCTTTCTAGCTTTCTCTTGGATTTTCTTTTTGGAACTTCCTTTGTTATTCTTTCCTTGAGATTTCGGCCATGAGGCCTTGATGAGCACATGATAGCTCAATGATGAGGACTCCTAGATGATGACTATGTGTTCATCTCAAAGGACCCTCTAGAGCTTGAGGTTTTATTTTCTTTGAGTTTCAACTTCATGTTCTAACTCAAATATGATGTTTACTCAAGAACACTTTTTCTTTTCTTGCTATTTGGAGTTTGGTTCCTTTGTTTCCTTTTCCTTAACATTTTGGTTTCTATTTCCTTTTTGATCTTTGAGGTTTTGTTTGTTTAGAAAGTTTGCTTTCTTGAGCTTGATGATGATGTTCAAGAACCTCATAGTTCCTTTGAGAACTTGGTTCAAGAACTCTAGAGCTCTCTTTGTAATGAGATATATGTTGGGTTGTTATTTTGTTAAAGTCTTGGATGAACTCTAGCTAACCATAAAATGAACCTTGCATCATGTTTATTTTATGCTTTGCACATCATGTTTACTTTCTTTGCTATCACTAAGTATTCAAGATAATAAGTGAAACTTGCATTATCATATTTATATTTCAAGCTATGCATTATCATGTTTATATTTCAAGTTCTCACTAAATATTAAAGATAATAATAATAGGTTGCATCTCATGTTTATTTTATGCTATCACTTTACTTTCTAATGCAAGCTAAAACAAGTGCATGAGCATGTTTACTTTTATGTCATCACTTAAATGAACCTAGAGCTCAAAGACTTGCCCATTGTTGTTGTAACACCCTGATAGAACCCCACTGTGCTTAAGTTCACATTTGGATTCTATTAGTTGTCACTTATGCCTTGTATTAATTTTCTTTTGAAATTAACTTAGAAAAATAATGTAAGTTTTTTTTTTCTTTAAATAAATTAATTTTTTTGAAAACTTAAGCCTGTAACGAGAAGTGAAATACATAGCGCTTTTATAGATAATAATCAAGTTACATTGCGCACTTAATTAAATAAGCGGAATAAAAGACTAAGTGTAGAACAATTATCACATAAACTGGAATATAATCACTTAATACATAAGTCACAACAGGGCATATATCATACTGATAAGTTATTACAAATAACAATATAAGTTCTACTATTACTAATTGTTTCTCACAAACTATAATGTAACTAAAGCTCGGAATGCTCCTACTTGAACGGTTTGAAATCTTCACGTGCTACCTCCTTCCTCAGCTACGGCCTCGTTGCTTTAGGTGGACACGTTTGTCTCTGGTAACGACAACGGAAAATAAACATAGGAGTGAGAAATACATGATTTCTCAGTAGGAGTTCCTACTTGTACTAAAAGTGTCATCGTTGTCGTCCCAGTCACTTCGGGTTTATTATAAAGAGGTGAACAGGTAAGGATTCAATTATCAAACTTTCACAAATGTGATTAGCCGAAGTGCAGTTACTTTTAAACTAATCTTGAACATTAGCAGAAATATTCATTCAGTATTTCATCAAGCATACATATAAGCATATCATGTAAAACCCCTAATAAGCAGTAATCATTTAGGAGTTGCATGCATTTCATGATTACTCATCCTCAACATTCACTTGTTTAGTGATCATCATCTTTCATTTATTTCATCAACATATTTCTTAATTACTCACGGGATGAATGCATCAATGCCTTAGACCACCCTAAAAGGGTAATGAGCTCATACCGTGGCCGTCGCCACAACCTTTTTGGTTTCCTTTCCGTTGCCGTGATCTCAACGGTTTAGGGGGTTAAGCCGTGAGTTTAGCTCAAGTCCACTTTTCTAGACTTTCATTGCTACTTTTTCAAACTTTACTTTTATTATTTCTTTTGAAAATGAATGTATGCATATTATCATGTAATCACAATAAATCCTGGGCAATCAATAATTCATCCTCATCATTTCATAATTCATCACCATATATTCACATTACTATAAATCACTTCATAAAACATGGACAATATCATGTAAATCTCATAGTAAACACTTTCATAGATGATTCATATTAAACAACCAAAGTTATCAAGTTGAGTTCCTAGTGTTTGTAAGAGGTAATGGATGTCTTAGTATTATCTTTTTCTTTTAGTGTTCTTTGTACTCTTAGCATTCCATTAATACATTAATGCACTTCAAAATATTATTATAGGTTCTTTATATATTTTTATTATGACTTTCATATAACTCTTGAAGATTATTATTCTACTTAAATTCTTAAAATTCTCTCTTTACAAGACTTGATTCTTTTATTTATAGTTTTGACATCTTTTAGAAGAAAGTTTATAATTCTCTATATATTTGTTATCTCAGCTTAGTAAAGGTAGTTCCAAATTCCTAACTCATCAAATTTTAGCATTTACATCTTTGGAATAGTGTAAATCAACTGTAAACCATGCATAGGAGGGTTCCCAGCAAAGAGAGGTGGGTCACAATGGACATGCTTAAATACCAAGTCTTTCCTTAGCCAGAACCTTTCCAAACTGCACTTTCACAGTACACTATCCCGAAATTTATTTCTCATTCTGTATTTACGTGGTACAAATCTTTATACATAACATACATGGGTGTATTCCTATATGTGTTAGCTCTCCAACAAAGTTGAAATCAGTCCATTTGCATTTTTCTAGAGTGAGTTACATCTATTTTACTACTACAAGGTCAGATTTAAAGTTTCAGTCTTAGGCTCTACTTTAAAAATTTATATCTTGAGCTAGAAAACTCCGTTTTAGGTGATTCTGTTTGGAGAGTGTTCTATAATGAGTCTAGTTGATAGTAAAATTATTTTAATTTCGAGATACTTAATATTTTATGAACAGTAGCTTTCAAAGTACCTACTGCCAGAAACAACTAGAATTTCCAGCACCTACCATTTTCATGTCTTAAGTTACCTTTATTAAATCAGGTTTCACATACAATCTTTTCAAGTTATATTTGAGTTTGATAACATCATAAAGGTACTCATAACAAAATAGAACATGTCATATTTCTAAAAATATATTTTTCAAATAATCATTTAAAACTTTTGACAATAACTCAAACTTGAGGCATTCTATCAAGGTTAGAAGCCAACAATGCTTGAACAATTAAAGATGAAGCTCCTACCTCTTGTGTAGGGTCTAAAAAGGGTCCTTCTCTTCTTCCTTAAGCTTTGAACAAGAGTCTTTGGAGTGGATGACCCTCCTTGAATCTTGGCTCTAGAACTTGAATGCTTAAGAAAATATTTCTCACTAGAGTTAAAGATTGTAACTCTTGTGAGGGCTAGTGAAAGTTTGGACTTAGGATTGAAGTGTTTGGATGAAGTTTAGAGGATCAAGAGAAGTTTTTGAAGAACATAAGAAGAATGATAGAATAAGAAAGAAAGAACACTTAGGGAGTTTCTGAATTGAAGAGAGTTTGAGGAGTATTTATAGTGGAAAGATTAGAGAAAAAAAATAGAAGAAGGAAAGCACTTGGAGCATGATTTATGGAAACATGTTGGCTGAATTTTAGGATGAAAATGCTCCTTGTTTTGTGCAAACACGTTTCCATGTTTTGTCCAAACACGTTTCCATGTTTTATGCAAACATGTTAGATGAAAATGCTCCATGTTTTATGCAAACATGTTTCCATGTTTGATGCAAACACGTTTCCATGTTTTGTGCAAAGATGTTAGTGGATATTCTTGTAATTCCATTCATAGAGTAAGGGTATCTTTGTCATTTAATAAGGCAAGGGTAGTTTGGTAATTTCCTTTACATAGCAAGGGCATTTTCGTAATTTCCACTAAGTGATGGCATTTTCGTAATTCTTTGCATTTTTCTCTAGACATACTTAAGTAGTCTATTTGTTGTGTTTCATAACATTTGTCCAGATCCTCTTGGTTTTGCTATCAATAATTAAGATTCTTAGTTATAAATTTGGGGATGTTACATTTCTCCCCTTCTTATTAAAAATTTTGCCCTCAAAATTTGATACCTGTGAATAGGTTCGGAAATTCTTTTCAGATATCTTCCTCGAGCTCCCATGTGTGCTCTTCCATTCCATCTTGTCCCTGTGCTACTCGGACTGCAGATATAGATTTGTTTCTCAGCTGCTTGATGCCATGATCCACGATCCTCATCGGTGGTAATTCAAAAGTTAAGACATCTTTTAATTGTATAGTTTCTGCTCAAACACATGACTGGGTCCGACTGATACTTTCTCAATTGGGACACATGAAAAAATTGTGTAGGTTAGACAAATTTGGAGGTAATGCAATTTGGTAGGCGGAGGGACCTACCTTTTTGAGGATTTGGAAGGGTCCTAAGAATCTAGGGCTTAGCTTTTTGACTTTCATTGCACGACCTATACCTGTGGTAGGAGTAATTCGCAAGAATATGTGTTCTCCTTCTTGAAATTCGAGAGGTGTCCTTCTCTTGTCAAAGATAGCTCTTCCGCCTACTCGAGCAATGAGGATTCTTTCCTAATTTTCCTTATTTGTTTGGTTGTCTCTTCTACCAAATCAGGGCCCAAAATACTTTGCTCTCCCGGGTCACACCAACAAAGTGGTGATTGACACTTTCTACCATACAAAGCCTCATAAGGTGCCATCCCAATGCTAGTGTGGTAACTATTATTATATGCAAACTCAATCAATGGAAGTTGTTTGTCCCAACTTGTGGCTGGTCTAAGACACATGCTCTTAGCATATCCTCAAGGGTTTGAATTGTTCTTTCCGATTGTCCATCACCTGAGGGTGATAGGCAAGGCTTAGACACAATCTTGAACCAAACGCCTTTTGCAAAGCTCCCAAAATCTTGAGGTGAACCTTGGATCCCTATCTCGAGACAATGGTTTTGGGTACTCCATGGAGCCTTATTATCTCTTGGATGTATAGCTGAGCTAACTTTTCCAAAGGGTAATTTGCTCGAATGGGTAAAAAGTGAGCAGATTTGGTCAATCTATCCACAATTACCCATATGGAGTCATGTCCGTAGGCGTTCTTGGCAATCCCATCACGAAATCCATGGATATTCCTTCCCACTTCCATTCGGGGATTTCGAGAGGTTGCAGCACTCCGGAGGGTTTTTGATGCTCTATCTTCACTTTTTGGCATACCAAACATTTTTGCACTATATTTGCTATATCTGCTTTCATCTTTGGCCACGTAACATCTTTTTAGGTCATGGTACATCTTGGTTATACCGGGGTGTACACTAAATTGATTCTTGTGGGCTTCTTCCAAAATGCTAGCTCTCAATCCTTTTTTGCAGGTACACAAATTCTCCCTTGGTATCTCCACACTCCTTCCTTATCCTGGACAAACTCTTTCAACTTTCCTACTTCGACAAGGGTTAAGGTTCTAAGGAAATCCTCATCTTCCCTTTGGGCTTGAATTATTTGATCCTTAAAGCTACCAAGGTTACACTTAATGGCTTAACCAAATTTGTTCAAGTCCCCTATATCCTAAGTTGAGGTTCCTAAAATCTTCTATCAGCTCATTTTCTTTCACCATGAGCCAAGCGGCATGCAAGGACTTACGACTCAAAGCTGCCTGCTACCACATTTGCCTTTCTGGGTGGTAGTTCAACCCAAAGTCATAGTCCTTGAGAAACTCCATCCAACGCCTTTGTCTCATATTGAGTTCCTTTTGGTTGAAGAGGTATTTCAGACTTTTGTGGTGAAAAAATACTTCAAACCTTACACCATAAAGATGATGTCTCCAGATTTTTAAGGCAAAGACAATAGCTGCTAGCTCTAAGTCATGGGTTGGGTAATTTACTTCATGGGGTTTGAGCTGTCTAGAGGCATATGCTACTACATTCCTATTTTGCATCAAAACACATCCTAGTCCTCTTCCCGAGGCATCACAATACACCTCAAATTTTTCTTTTGGGTCGTAGGATTAGGACAGGGGTAGTGGTCAACTTCTTTTTTAGTTCTTGGAAACTCTCTTCACATTCTGGGCTCCATATAAAAGCTGAATTCTTCCTTGTTAGCTTGGTGAGGGGTAAGGCAATTTGGGAAAAACCTCTAATGAACCTTTCGGTAGTAACCGGCTAGCCCTAGAAAACTCCTAATCTCCTTCACAGTGGTAGGGGTTTCCCATTGTTGCACCGCTTCTATCTTACTTGGGTCTACTGCTATTCACCCATGTGACACTACATGACCTAAGAACTTAACTTCCTTCGTCCAAAATTCACACTTGGACAACTTTGCATAAAGTTTCTTTTTCCTCAACACCTCCAACACCACTCGTAAGTGTTCTTCGTGCTCTTCTTCAGTTCTAGAGTAAACTAGAATGTCATCGATGAACACTATTACAAACTTGTCCAAGTATGGTCTAAATATCCTATTCATGTAGTCCATAAACACTGCCAGTGCATTGGTTAACCCAAACGACATCACATTAAACTCATAATGTCCATATCTAGTCCTAAAGGCTGTCTTTGGTATGTCCTCCTCCTTCACTCGAATCTGGTGGTATCCTCGATCGCAGATCTATCTTGGAAAACACTTGGGCTCCTCTTAATTGGTCCATGAGGTCATCTATTCTAGGCAAAGGGTATTTATTCTTTATGGTCACTTGGTTTAGCTGCCTATAATCCACACATAACCGCAAGCTCCCATCCTTCTTCTTGACAAATAGCACTGGAGCTCCCCATGGTGAAGCACTAGGCCTAATGAATTTCTTCTCTAGTAGCTCCTCTAATTGCTTCTTCAATTACATTAACTCGACTGGCATCCTATAAGGAGCTATAGATATGGGTCCGCTTCCTGCACTCAAATCTATAGAAAACTCAATCTCCCTTTTTGGAGGAAATTCAGGTATGTCATCAGGAAAAACATCTGAGAATTCCTTTACTACAAGGATCTTTTCTAGAGCTTGCTCCACTTCCCTCTCACTTGTCATCGGAAAACATATCCTCGCTCTTCATTCCTACTATCCCCACGATAATGGAGTTTAGGTATAGTCGTACCTTTCTATCAAGTTTAGAGGGATTGGGTAAAGATGGTTTGGGAAGAAATACTAGTGACTTATTTGCACAATGTAGTAACACACGGTTAGCCGAAAGCCAATCCATGCCCAAGATTACATCAAAACTAGACAAGGGTAGACAAACTAAATCATGATGAAAAATCCTATCGCCTACCTCAAATTCACAATTTAGGCAAGGCTTGATCAGTTCTAACAAAGATTTATAGTGGGTGTAGAGACAACTAAGATGATTTTTAAGTCAGATATATACAACCTCAACTTATTAGCACAATCATATGAAATGAATGAATGTGTTGCGCCAGAATCAAACAATACAATTAAGGGTTTTCCATTAATTATACACTTACCTTGAATCAGATCATCGGATTCTGAGGGCATCTCAGCGGTGATAGCAAATACGCGTCCCTGTGCCTTAGGCTTAAGTGTAGAGGACTGATTGAGCTTTAGGCACTCTCTAGAATAGTGTCCTGTCTGTCCACACCGATAACAAACATTCTTACCAAATCTGCATTCCCTCCATGTATCTTTCCACAAGTGGCACAAGGGGGTCTACTCATAGGTTCAGTGACAAAGAGCCATCCTAGGTCGATTAACAGCTTGTGTCTTAGGTTGATTCATCATAGGGTGTTGGGGTTGTTTCCTTTTAAATCCACCTCCTTGGTAGGGTTTCTTGTAAGGGGGTGGGAACCCTCGGTGACCTTGTTGAGCAGACCTCTTCCTATTCTCTTCAACTCGGTGGGCAACTAGTTGGCGATTGCAACTCTCAGCCACTTGGCTTTTGGTCGACTAAAGATGCATAGTCGGTGACCTCCAAAGTGGAGCCACAGATGCCAAAATGTCGGCCTCAAACCACTCTCATATTTCATGCATTTCCAAGCCTCGTTGGGATTACTTTGGTAGCTAGTTGAGTGTTTGATCGTTCTTCAAACTTAGCTGTGTACTCACCACACTTCGATTTCCTGTACAAAGAATGTAAATTCTACTTCCTTTGCCTTCTTAACCGGATCTGGAAAATATTTCTTATGGAATGTAGCATAGAAAACCTCCCACGTAATCTGTATGTCAAAGCACTTTCAAGCAAGCCCTTTGCACCCTTCCACCACGCGGCAGCCTCTCCTTTCAAAGATATAAGTAGAGAATGCCACCTTTTGTTCATCGAGCATTCTACCACCGAGAAAACCTTCTCCATCTCTTGAATCCATATGTCACCTATTTCGGTTAGTTGTCCCTTTGAATTACGGAGGTCCACCCTCTTGAATTCTCGAGAATTTTCCATGTTCTTGGTTCCCAACCGATTCCTCGACATCCTATTCATCCGCTCCATCATCACTGTTGTTTGTGCTTGCATAGCCCTAGCCATCTCCTGGAGTGCATTTGCGGTTCATCACGATTACCTCCACGCGTGCCCCATGCAGACGTCATTCTGCTTGTCGCCATTAGTTCCTAGACACACCAAACAACATCCATCGAGTTGATCGTGCTCAATACTATAACTAAGCATGGTAGCAACTATGGCAGTATCACAAGACGATCATGCATTTCTAAATCCTATATCCCATCATACGATAAGATTAATAGCATGATATCATAGACGAAGCATAGTCACCCATTCCTCAGGCTTAAATAGGATGAATCAAGCTCGATACCATAATGTAACACTGATAGAACCCCACTGTGCTTAAGTTCACATTTGGATTCTATTAGTTGTCACTTATGCCTTGTATTAATTTTCTTTTGAAATTAACTTAGAAAAATAATGTAAGATCCTTTTTTCTTTAAATTAATTAATTTTTTGAAAACTTAAGCCTGGAACGAGAAGTGAAATACATAGCGCTTTTATAGATAATAATCAAGTTACATTGCGCACTTAATTAAATAAGCGGAATAAAAGACTAAGTGTAGAACAATTATCACATAAACTGGAATATAATCACTTAATACATAAGTCACAACAGGGCATATATCATAATCGATAAGTTATTACAAATAACAATATAAGTTCTACTATTACTAATTGTTTCTCACAAACTATAATGTAACTAAAGCTCGGAATGCTCCTACTTGAACGGTTTGAAATCTTCACGTGCTACCTCCTTCCTCACCACGGCCTCGTTGCTTTAGGTGGACACGCTTGTCTCCTGTAACGACAACGGAAAATAAACATAGGAGTGAGAAATACATGATTTCTCAAGAGGAGTTCCTACTTGTACTAAAAGTGTCATCGTTGTCGTCCCAAATACTTCGGGTTTATTATAAAGAGGTGAACAGTAAGGATTCAATTATCAAACTTTCACAAATGTGATTAGTCAAGTGCAGTTACTTTTAAACTAATCTTGAACATTAGCAGAAATATTCATTCAAGATTTCATCAAGCATACATATAAGCATATCATGTAAAACCCCTAATAAGCAGTAATCATTTAGGAGTTGCATGCATTTCATGATTACTCATCCTCAACATTCACTTGTTTAGTGATCATCATCTTTCATTTATTTCATCAACATATTTCTTAATTACTCACGGGATGAATGCATCAATGCCTTAGACCACCCTAAAAGGGTAATGAGCTCATACTGCGGGCCGCCGCCACAACCTTTTGGTTTCCTTTCCGTTGCCGTGATCTCAACGGTTTAGGGGGTTAAGCCGTGAGTTTAGCTCAAGTCCACTTTTCTAGACTTTCATTGCTACTTTTTCAAACTTTACTTTTATTATTTCTTTTGAAAATGAATGTATGCATATTATCATGTAATCACAATAAATCTGGGCAATCAATAATTCATCCTCATCATTTCATAATTCATCACCATATATTCACATTACTATAAATCACTTCATAAAACATGGACAATATCATGTAAATCTCATAGTAAACACTTTCATAGATGATTCATATTAAACAACCAAAGTTATCAAGTTGAGTTCCTAGTGTTTGTAAGAGGTAATGGATGTCTTAGTATTATCTTTTTCTTTTAGTGTTCTTTGTACTCTTAGCATTCCATTAATACATTAATGCACTTCAAAATATTATTATAGGTTCTTTATATATTTTTATTATGACTTTCATATAACTCTTGAAGATTATTATTCTACTTAAATTCTTAAAATTCTCTCTTTACAAGACTTGATTCTTTTATTTATAGTTTTGACATCTTTTAGAAGAAAGTTTATAATTCTCTATATATTTGTTATCTCAGCTTAGTAAAGGTAGTTCCAAATTCCTAACTCATCAAATTTTAGCATTTACATCTTTGGAATAGTGTAAATCAACTGTAAACCATGCATAGGAGGGTTCCCAGGAAAGAGAGGTGGGTCACAATGGACATGCTTAAATACCAAGTCTTTCCTTAGCCAGATCCTTTCCAAACTGCACTTTCACAGTACACTATCCCGAAATTTATTTCTCATTCTGTATTTACGTGGTACAAATCTTTATACATAACATACATGGGTGTATTCCTATATGTGTTAGCTCTCCAACAAAGTTGAAATCAGTCCATTTGCATTTTTCTAGAGTGAGTTACATCTATTTTACTACTACAAGGTCAGATTTAAAGTTTCAGTCTTAGGCTCTACTTTAAAAATTTATATCTTGAGCTAGAAAACTCCGTTTTAGGTGATTCTTTTTGGAGAGTGTTCTATAATGAGTCTAGTTGATAGTAAAATTATTTTAATTTCGAGATACTTAATATTTTATGAACAGTAGCTTTCGAAGTACCTACTGCCAGAAACAACTAGAATTTCCAGCACCTACCATTTTCATGTCTTAAGTTACCTTTATTAAATCAGGTTTCACATACAATCTTTTCAAGTTATATTTGAGTTTGATAACATCATAAAGGTACTCATAACAAAATAGAACATGTCATATTTCTAAAAATATATTTTTCAAATAATCATTTAAAACTTTTGACAATAACTCAAACTTGAGGCATTCTATCAAGGTTAGAAGCCAACAATGCTTGAACAATTAAAGATGAAGCTCCTACCTCTTGTGTAGGGTCTAAAAAGGGTCCTTCTCTTCTTCCTTAAGCTTCGAACAAGAGTCTTTGGAGTGGATGACCCTCCTTGAATCTTGGCTCTAGAACTTGAATGCTTAAGAAAATATTTCTCACTAGAGTTAAAGATTGTAACTCTTGTGAGGGCTAGTGAAAGTTTGGACTTAGGATTGAAGTGTTTGGATGAAGTTTAGAGGATCAAGAGAAGTTTTTGAAGAACATAAGAAGAATGATAGAATAAGAAAGAAAGAACACTTAGGGAGTTTCTGAATTGAAGAGAGTTTGAGGAGTATTTATAGTGGAAAGATTAGAGAAAAAAAACAGAAGAAGGAAAGCACTTGGAGCATGATTTATGGAAACATGTTGGCTGAATTTTAGGATGAAAATGCTCCTTGTTTTGTGCAAACACGTTTCCATGTTTTGTGCAAACACGTTTCCATGTTTTGTGCAAACATGTTAGATGAAAATGCTCCATGTTTTATGCAAACATGTTTCCATGTTTGATGCAAACACGTTTCCATGTTTTGTGCAAAGATGTTAGTGGATATTCTTGTAATTCCATTCATAGAGTAAGGGTATCTTTGTCATTTAATAAGGCAAGGGTAGTTTGGTAATTTCCTTTACATAGCAAGGGCATTTTCGTAATTTCCACTAAGTGATGGCATTTTCGTAATTCTTTGCATTTTTCTCTAGACATACTTAAGTAGTCTATTTGTTGTGTTTCATAACATTTGTCCAGATCCTCTTGGTTTTGCTATCAATAATTAAGATTCTTAGTTATAAATTTGGGGATGTTACAGTTGTCTCAAACAAAGGTCTAAAATATTTATTTCCCTTGGTTCATGTTTTGGCCCCAAGGGGGTTTTGATGCTTCTAAGTATTGAAAACTATGTTTCATAAATTTTCTAAGCTTTTATGAGTATAAGGAATATGTAGAACCAAGTTTTATGAATTTAGGACCTCTTGAGACAAAGTTGATTTAGTCACTGCCCTCTTAAATATTTTTATGATTTTAGATGTTAAAAATGTTTATAAATGAGTTTTGGAAATTTTAAAAAGGTTCCAAGAGAAACTAGTATTTTAGGTGCTTTAGAAATTGTGTTTGATGCCTTTAAATGGAGATGTTTGTTTCGGTGCTGCATTGCCATGTTTGGCCACTGTATGAGCTGTGTTAATGATGATAATATGCTTATGTTTAAGTATAATTAATGTTAAGACTCATATGTGAAAGATAAGAGAAGTTAGAAACTAGAAAAGAATTAATTTAAGAGTTCTAGATCCCTTAATGTTTGAATTTTCTGGATTCTGTCCAGCAAGGTTTAGGAATGGTAATCATGGATTTAAATTAGTTTAAATTTGTAGGAATGACTCATAAATGGTTTAGGACTTGATCTCGATGTCTTAGGAGCAAACCAGACTCAGAAAGGGTCATTGTTGTGACTCCTAGGTACCCGTAAAGTTAGGATTATGAATTCTGCATCCTTGAGGTTTATAGATGTTCTTGACCATAGTGTGAGGTGAGAAAGACTTAGTTATAACCTTATAAGTTCCCGAGAGATTAGGCTTGATGATTTATAACTTAGAAAGTGAGTTGAGGACCGTAGGGGTTAATGCATAAGACACTAAAAAGTTGTTAATGCTATGATGTGTTGTAAGATGCAATGATATGATAAGATGTGCTTGATGCATGAGAAAATGATTGATGAAAATGTTAAAGTTTATCATAGCATGAGTTTCATAAGAACATGTTGTGTGAATTAGCTTGTGGCAGTTTGAAGGAAATTCGGTTTAACAATTAGAGGTTGCGAATTTCTGTCAAACCTTAAAGGGTTGAAAGAAATGTTTATGAGTACCATATGAATTGAAAACCTTGGGTGACACCGGTTCGGCCGAGCACCCCCAGGAGATTTTTATGTGACAAAGCACTGAGACGCTTACTGGGTGACACCGGTTCAGCCGAGCACCCCCAGGGGAGACAAATCCGTGAGGGTATGAGTAGATGCAGCCTACCAAAGCGGACAAATTGTTGTGGCGAAATACCCGCAAAGCGTTTCAAAGAGGGTAATCCCAGAGAGAGATGATCCTCGCCTTCTACCTGCATTACTTGCAGTCGGGATTATTATTTATGTTTCGCTTATTCAAGATAATAAGCAAGAGCTAGTGACGACTAGCTGAGGTATGAGCTCATAACCTAGTTATTTTTAGGGTGGCTTATATGCTAAAGTACCATGATTGATGTCACGAAGTTGAGGAATGATTCACTTGAAAGTTATATGCCCTCATGCCACATGATTTATGTTTATGTGCTTTGATGTGTTGTCTTATATGCTCAAGTATTGACATGTATCCATGATATAACCTGTTGCATTTATAATATCAAGACGCATGCTAAAAGGAATGGACCTTGGATAATTAGTTTGAGAAACTCTAAATTGAACCTTATATGCATGATCACTATTTTATAATTAAACCCAAGGTTCTTGAGGATGTGTACGATGTAACCCTAGGATAGGAGACTCCTACTGAGATTCTTTAGCAAGAATTCTCACTCCTCTCTCTTCTCTCTTCCGTCACATCTTCAGAGACCGATGGCGACGTTCGTGCTTTTCATTGACATGCCTACTTGGGAGGTCCACTATGACTCGGACCACGGGTCATATCATTTTGAGGGGCAGTGTACCATGCGAATCTTCATGTTCATTGGACGCCTCTTTGCACATCCTGTACAGAGCTAGCGTTTCTCCCCGACGTCACCTTATAACGACGCGGTGGTTTTTGAGCACGCCCGGACACGAGACAAGAGGATTCTATGGACGTATACCGGTGGTTCGATGCCTCGAGACTTCCAGGACTACGTACCTTAATCCCCGAGTTCGGAGGACGACTCATCCGAGGACCCGCCGACGCACATGTATTGTGAGAGTTCTGCTCCTACACGTCAATTCGTGCGGGACGTGAGCGAGGAGTCCGTTACGCAGCCGAGGCTAGCAAGGCGAGCCGAGTGGCGCCCCCACCGAGGAGTCCACTCTCAGTCTTCACGTGTTTCCACTCCTGCTGCTCTGCGTCCATGGATCGGTTACACTCCACCGTTTCCTGATTCCAAAGAGTCGACGGCGTAGGGGAGGCTTAGTGCACACACCACATGTAGAGTGGATAAACCTTCTTTTGTTTTTGAGGTTATTCACCATAGGTGCACTCGAGTAGTTATGGTTTATTTCTGCTTTCTTGTTTTTTGTTGTATTTCCTTTTCCGCTGTATTACAAGCTCTACCCGTCCCTATGAGGGCATGACTTCTTATGTACCTTAATTATGTTATTGATGGAATGCTTCTTTTATTATCATGATTGTTCTTTGGTTATATGCTCTACTTTATGACTTCTGATAATTGTTATGCGTGCTTTATGTTTCGGTCGTTCGACTAGTTAAGTTTGTGGCTCTCACTTTGCTTTATGTTTTCAAAAAGAAAAATTTACCCGTAATTTCCACTAAGTATTTTAATAAAATAATGAGACTAAGAAGTAATAACCTAATGATTAGCCTAATATGTTCTAGAATATTGGGTTAAAAATTAGGGTGTTACATTGTGCATTCTTCTTTCATAATTATATAATACAATTCAATGCATTTTTCTCTTTTCATCAACATAGGAAAGACTTGATTCTATACCAAGTGGTATTTACAGTGGACAACTTATAACGCCTCGATTTTCTACTTAGCAAAAATGACCAAAATACCCCTATGGTCATTTTTGTGTGAAAATCAAGGCCGACCAACCCCAACCACCCCCAAAAAGATATTTTAATATTAGAAATAGATTATGTAACGATTAGATAGCTAGCTGTGCGAAAATCACAATACAAAATTTTTCCCGTGCAAAAATTACCAAAATGCCCGTAAGATCATTTTTGCCCCAGAAATTGAGGACGACCGACCCGGGCTATCCTCGAGGGGTAGATTTGATGGTCGATGGGGTTTGGATGTGTTAGAAACACTAATGGAGACAAAAATCTCAATTTCTGGACTTTCTGTGCAAAATGACCAAAATACCTCTGTAGCGATTTAACGCGAGATTAAGTGCTGACTGAACCTGGTCTTTTCTTGGAGGTTAGAAATGTCAATTATAAAGGGTGAACAATGTCTGGCAAGGTCCCGGTGGTCTCAAAGAGTTTTCATGCAAAATTACTATTTTGCCCTTAGTTAGTGCAAAACAAGCTTAATTAGGTAATTAACAAAATAAATAGAATATTATACTCTAATTAAAGATAATTTGATTCTAATTATTAATCTTGAGTCAAAATAATTAATCGAGATTAATTAGAACCTAAGAATGCTTAGGGAAAGTCAAAATCTCATTCTTGATTAAAGAACTCCTAAGACGTAAAGAAAGTCAAAAAGTAAATAATGTTTTCTCTTTCCAATTCCTTAATTTTAAGAGGTGTGTTCCCACTTAAAATTCAAATTAATCATGTTTAATTCAAACTAAACAAGCAAGACAATTTCTAATCATGTGTTGAAATTTCTAAACACATGATTAATAAATCAAACACTTAATTACCAATTCCTAAACTTTTGCCTAATCAAACTTACCTCTAATACTCCTCCTAATCTTCATGAAATGAAAACAATTTCCCTACAGTGGACAGCCATAAGGCCACGGCCTCCCTCCTCCAAAATAACCATCATATTTATTCTTTTTTAAACCCAAAAACTTCATTCTTTACCATTCACTTTTTTGGCAAAACACTTGTGTCAAAAAAGTGCTCATAAACTCTCTCAAGCTCAAAGTTTTCTCTCTTCTCTTCCACCTTCAAGAAAGCTTCTTCCACCACCACACCACCACCACAAACCACCCCCTAAATATACAATCTTTCCATTCCTAAGCTTAAAAACACAAGGAAAATCCTTGCTCTCTTTTCTTCGTCTTTGGTCGAAACTACATTGCTCCAAAGATAAGATTTTTGTTCTCTTTTCCTGACAAAAGACCAAGCTTCCTCTTTTTCCTTTCAAGAAGACAACTTTGGTAGGTTTTGTTTTGAGTTCCTTGCTCCTTTTTCTTGTTTTGTTTCGATTTGATGTTTCAAGTGTGAACAAGATCATTTTTTCTTTGTGTTGTGTTCTTCCTCTCTATTTTTTGTTTGGAGCTTGTTGTTCTTCCTTTTTCCTTTTCGGTTTGGACTTCTTGAGTTTTTTTGTTAATGATGGATGTTTGAAATCAAGGTTTGATGATGATGGATCTTGATGGTTGTTGTGAAACTACCATGTGTTGGACCTCTAGAGCCTAAGCTTGACTCCTTGGTTGTTTGCTTATTTCAGTTTTTATGTCTCCTTTACTTTGTGTTTTCGATTTTGTACCTCTTTGTTCTTCTCATGTTTGGTTTGGTTGTTAAAAGAATGGTTGGAAATGTGCCTAAATGATAAGAGCTCTTGATTGTAGTTTTAACAGCACTATGTTTATGACCTTTAGAGCCTAAAGTTTTGGTTCTTTTTCATCCTTTCTTTTTTGGTTTTGTCTTTATTTCCTTTGCTTGTATTTTCAGTTTTGAGGTCTTTTGCCTCTAGGTCATTTTGGTTTTGATGAATGGCTTGATGATGAGTAGTCTTGAAGGAGGTTTTTAATACTACCATGAGCTTGACCTTGAAAGCCTAAGATCTAGCTTTATTTTTCGGTTTTAAGGAAGCTTGAGATATGGCATATTGTTAGTTGGTTTCCTTTTCCGTGTTCTTTTCTTTGAGCTTGATGGTGAGCCCACGACATGAGGTTCTTGGAACCATGGTGTGGAAGGACTCTAAAGCTCACTATGTTTGAGATCTATTAGGAACAAGAATCTAATCTTGTAAAGTCTTGAGCTTTAATGAACAAGATGTAAAATGAACTTGCATTCATGTTTATGTTTCAAGCCCTTGCATCTCATGTTTATATTTCAATCCCTTGCATATCATGTTTATTTTCAAGTTATCACCTTAAATCTTAAAGATTTAAAATGGACTTGCATTTTCATGTTTAATTTCAAGCATTGCATCTCATGTTTATATTTCAAGTTATCATCTAAACCTTAAAGACCTAAAATGAACTTGCATCTCATATTTACTTTTCAAGTCTTGCACATCATATTTATATTTCCAAGCCATCACCTTCTAATGATAAAGACTAAAAATGAGGTTGCATAGCATGTTTATGATTCAAGTCATCACCTAAATCTCTAAATCTCAAGACTTGTCCTTTGATCTTGAATAAAAATTTTAAATCATGGCTACCCCCATGTATATGCATTCGGCCATGACATGAAAAATGGGGTTGAGATGAGTTTTATTTGATTTTATGACTTAAATCTTGTGTCTTAGAACTTTTGTAGGTTATGCCTTAGAAGTTTTGCAAGTCTTGGAAACTCAAAGAGTAGTAAAAGAGTATTTTCCTAAGAAAAGAGATTTATTATTGAAACTTGAGTTTTGCTCTTTGTTTGGTGTTGATATGTAAATATTCAAAGAGGTAAAAACAATTTAAATGCTCCCTATGTCATAAATCAAATAATAAGGAAAACTAGTATCTTAAAAGTATCAAAAAGTATGATTTTTAAATGATTTTGGAACCAAGTTTTCTGCCACTGTTTTGAGCTCTTCATTTCTGTGAGGTGCTGTTTGGAAGGGATTTAAAGTGTAAAAATTGTGATCACTTGTTGCAAAAATTATTTTTGGCATTCTAAGGAAAGCTAGTAACTAGAATAGATCAAGAATACAATTTTCTAATGCTTCTAGGAAATGAAATTTTGACACTGCCTTGAAATTTTAAATTCTATAAAGAGATGTTTGGGATGAGTTAAATGTGTGTAAATTACTAGTAGTTGATGCAAAAATTAATTCCAAGCATTTCGAGAAAGACTAGTAACTAGAAAGAACCGAAAACATAGTTTTTGAGACTCTAGAAACCTAAAATTTATGGTCACTGTCTTGGAAAGATTATTTTAGCTAATATTCTATTTGGAACAGAGTTTAAGTGTAAAATTTCTATTAGTGATGGTAGGAGTTAATTCTAGCATCTTAGGAAAAGATGGCAACTAGAAAGGGTAAAAAATGCAACTTCTATAACCCTGAAACTGTTTATTTTAAAATACTACCCAACATGTCCAGCATTGTTTGAAAATGTTTATGAGGTTAAAAGTTAGTGGAAATCAATAAGGTAGGTCCCTTAGATGCCTAAAAGAATAATTTCGATAATTAGGTTAGGCCAAGTTGTAGTTTTAACTTGTATGGGACTATGGTGTAATTTTCTGACAACTTGGAAATAATTGTATGGTAAGTATCTTATGATGATCTTTAATACCCTGCTTATGTAGATATATATTGATGAGCATATCATGTGCATTAGCTAAGCCCGATCTTTGATTCTGGCATACTAGATAGGAGCATGTTTACTTTAAGTAAAATGTTGATAATATGTGCTTATGAATATACGAAATTGAGGCATGACTACGTGATTAATTGTGGCATTTGATGATTATGATTGATTGATTTAGATGCATGCTTGATATAATATATATGACCTAAAACAGATTACAGGAAAACTCATTTTAGCCATTATGCTATCAAAGTTCTGCTAGACCTATAGACTTAGAAAAATTTATGAAGATTATGAGCATAAAATGTTCAATGAAGGAGTTGTACTAATACCGATAATTATGTTCTCATTAATTTGATAAGAAAAAAAAATAAAAGGTGACATAAAACACATGGAAATGATCCTCTAGACTCCAGGAATGAATGGTTACGAGAGGTGAGGTGATCCAATAAGGACCCTCTGGACTCCATAAATTAATGGTTATGAAAAGTGTTCCTGTACCCTCTATCCCATACTCTAAGAGTCGGGAAACTGCTTATCACAAGATAAGTGTAGAGTAGTGACAACTAGTTTAGATATAAGCTCATAACCTGTAACTCTCAAAAGGGGAGAGTATTAAGGTGGCCCTATCGAGGAAAGAATAATGAATTCAAGTCACCTAAGAAAATAAAAAGGGAAAGAATTCATGTGAAATGATTATGTATCATATGCAATGTTTATTTAGTATAGCTGTTGTGATATGTTACATGTGGCATTGAAATACATTCATGATTTAGTGTGATGCATCCATAGCATCAAGACTCATGATAAAAGACATGAACCTTGGATAATGATATTTAGAACTTAATAAATGAACTTTATACATATACTCACCATTTTCATAATGAAACCTAAAGTTCCTGAGGACATAGATGATGACATATGATTAGGAGGAGAGTGCCCTACTGAGATTCTTTTATGAGTTTCTCATACCCTTTTTCTTTCTTTCTTTATTTTCTTCTCGTCTTCAGAGGCCGATAGTGACATTTGTGATCTTCATTGATGCTCCCACTTGGGAGCTTCACTTCGATGCCACATACTAGACATACCATTTTGTGGGTCGATGTGCCGTCCGTCTTTTTATCTTCATGGAGCACCCATTTGCACACCCTGTCACCAGCTTCAGATTCTCTCCTACCACTCTGTTCATGGATGAGATGATTTTTGAGCATGCTCGCCCTTGAGGAAAGCAGATTCAACATACCCGTAGCATTGCCTCAGCCTTTAGAGACTATCTCGAGTATGTTCCCCGTTCGCCCCCTTATCCGACTGAGCACATGACAGGTCCTTCGGAAGAGTCACCATTCCCGCACTCCTCTGGTGGTTTTGTCCCCACCTTTCCTATGGAGCTTAACGGAGACAGTGATGAAGAAGCCACCATCAAAGGGCCGCTGAGCGGAGCCACATCGGTACACCGAGGAGCTACCTGTCCCCGTCAAGGTGCACACGCTCGTCCAAGCATACGCCTCAGCACACCTGATGAGTTGGCACGCTTCATTGGTTACATCCCTCCCCATCAGTAGGGATACCCCTGGAAGCCGATGGCGGACCTCGTCAGAGCACCACGAGCACATGTGTTGGATAGCCTCCTTTTGTTTCTTTAGTCCTTTTGATTGAGGTTATCTTATCTAGGCGCGCCCTAGTAGGCTTAGTAGAGGATATGGGTCTCAGTTAGTTTGCCTTCTACTTATCTTTTTGTATTTCTTTTATCGTATTTGGATTACTGTAATCCCCTAACCATTTCTGGTGGGCATGATACTATTTATGATGCATATTTATTGATGTATGGAAATGAACAATGCTATTAATGTTATATAAATCCATGATAGTTAGTTATACCTGTGATGTTATGATTTATGTACCTCGTGTTTGTACATGGCATGTTTTATTTACCACCTAATTGAATGCGGAAGGAATGACGTTATTTATTTCAGTATGCGAGGCTCACACTTTTGTTTTTAAGTTCAAAAAAAAATTTACCTATATTTTTGCTATGTATTTTTCAAATGTAAAGTTAAGAACTGGAACAAAAGAATAATAGCTAATAATTAACTTAAACGCATCCTAGACATGTTAGGTTGAATTATTAGGGTGTTACACAACTCCACAATGGGCAATAGATTGCTTATCAGGACATGAGCTCATTCCTATACATGATCATCGGACTTCATTTTTTTCCTCTTTCTGAATTTCACACAGTTCTATTCCTAGCCGATACGTCTACTGACTCATTATCTCTAGGGAAGTCCTTATTTTTGCTTTCCCTTTTTAACCAGGATAACTCTTGTCTCTATTTTCCCTATATGTTAGATCATGCACAATTGAGTTTCTTGCTTGTTCTTTTGTCACATATAATCCATCATCATCTTTCATTGTTACCAATGCATGCCCTAGTCACATGTAAATGAAATTCTCATTCATTCCTCATAAATGAATCTCTAAATAATATAGCATGCTTTGATACTCATCATACTTGTGTCAAAAATCATTTTTTTTTGCCAAATCAAGGGTTTAGTTCATGTCCAGCACATTCATAGAATTTTCACTCAAATAGCAAAAATTATTTCTCATATAAAACAACCGATTACATGTCCACAAAAATTATCCATGACACCTCAATGTGTCTCCCAATGTCCTGTAAACTTTTCAGAGTAAAACAAGTTCTTTTAACTATATCAACAAAATTCTACAAGTTTGGTTATTAGAGACCACTAAGCCTCAACTTAGAACTGAAATCTCATAATTTTTAACCCTAGAAAATGATGAAATCAATTCAAAATAAAAATAAAAGTTGAATTGCAAGATGTTTACAACTAAAAATTTCAAAGGAAAAATCAATCATTTACTATGGTAAAAAAATTAAACAAATTTGCAACTTCAGTTTCAAAAGTTCGGGCAGCAAATGCACAATTTTAGTTCTTGATTTTTTAAACCAGTATAAATCAAAATTAGAGCTCAAGAAAATTCTTGGGACTAGCCTAAGATGTTAGCTTCAACATATATTTTGTTTAGCTCATAGAAATACCTACAACATACTCAATGATCATCCTCTGCCTGTAAGAGAACTGAATTTCTAGCAAGTATGATTAACGCTTCTTTAGCAAAACTGAATTTTTCCACAACACCAATACACTCCACCAATACACATACCTCTACTCCTATGTGTAATCATACACTAGAACCAAGAATATCAATTTTCCATTTATCACAATCAATAAGAAAATAGAGTTTCATCAAGTAAAGAAAATAACACCCTACTTTGCAATTCTAGAGCTTTGTAATCCAAAGGTGTTCCAAAGGATTTATCTTCACTCCAAGGACTCCCAATCAAACCCCACACCTCCGTTAGGCAGTGGGGAAGTGATATATCAAAGTGAAGATTGGTGGAGAATTGAAATTTTAATCAGTTAGAATTGTAGGTGTTGAGGTATAGATTAAGTTTAGTGAAGGAAGTTGGTAGTTTTAACAATTCTAGGCTAATGTTTTTGGCATTTGAAATAAAGTTTAGAGCTCATGGACATGGAGCTTGTTGGTTTCTCCTTGCTATTATTAGCCAAGAATGTCTCTTGGCTTCTTGGAGAAGATTAGTTGTATTTATCTTATACAATGTTGGAATATTATATAATATGAATAGATAATCATTAATCTAGGAAAGAAAAATGGGTGGCTAGGATTTAATCTTATAATTCAAGATTGAATCTTAGTCATTCATTATTTATAAGTTGATAATCTCTTTCATTTTGCAAAAATTAAATTAGTTTTCGGTGCTAGAAATTGCATACCGAAATTTCGCCGAACGAGTAAATCATTATACCCGGGTAATCAGATATTACCTGAAATTTAATTCTAGATATAAAATTTTCATTTCTAACTATTTCAGAACTTGTCCCAATCCTTATTCAATTTTGGGCACCTCCGGGTCCCAAATCTGAGATTTTAGTTGTCCCGATGGATTTGCAGGGCCCATAAAATACTATTCACTTTTTTTTTTTTTACCCATTTGTTGAGTCATCCTCATAATCTCTATGCTTGTGAAAATGTTGAAATTCCTATTAATAAATCTGCAATTAATTTCTAAATAAAATTAGGGTGTTACAAAGTGTCTTTACAAATATACAATGAATAATCCTGACATAACTTGAATGACTTCTTTCTAATGACTCTTCCTAAGAAGAACGTATGAACAATCTAAGAACTTAGAAAGAAGATTTTTATGAACAAAGGAAAGATTTTACAGTGTTTTAGCTCTTGTGATTGTCAACTTCTATTTTAGGCTCAACATATCTATTTATAGAGGGTTTCTCTTTGAGACTGTTGCCTTTGATCAGTTGTCTAAGTGACACGTGTTGATCATCTATTTTTGTCTTGGAAACATAATCTAGAGGAGTAGTTCGTCTAGTATCAGAGCTTTTTATATAAGCCGTTGAAAGGTTGAGGTTTCTATTATCCTTCAGAAACTACTTTGCTATTTTCTGAATATGGTTTCTGAACTCTTTCTTCTAGAAGCTGGAGTGGTTAACCAAAGCGCTAAAGAGATGACGTGTCAATTTGAAATTAGGTTTGACATTACATTTGAAATCCAAAATTCAAAATTTCCCTCCTTTTCAGTAAAGTGAACTTTCTAGTGTGAGCCATTAGTTCTTTGACAATTCTTTGGTCTTCTAATCTTCAATCTGAGCTTTACGATGATGAATGAATTGCGATCATGATGATTGAAGACTGTGTAACATGTTGTTCTCAAATTTTGCAAGATATCTTCATTCTAGATGTACCTTTTGATGTCTCTTGCTACTTTCTGAAGACCCGTGCCTTGGTTTCTCGTTCTTGACTTAATTTGCTTCAATCCGTAATGCATGAATACAAACTTTAGATGATACAGTGTTTACTTCTATTAGGCTCAATTTCTTAACACAAGATAAATCATGTTTGCACATGTAAAGTGAAATTATTCTTGCTTAAGTCCATGTTATGCAATTCGGAAATACCTGTTATGCTTTGTCAAGAAACTCAAGGTAGACATTAGTTGTTCTTCAAAGTATTTTCTTTAAATTGACTTTGTTGTCATTCAAAACATATAGCTTTAATGCTTTCTGAAGGGTTTTGGAGTTACAATCTCCTAATTTTTTATGATGACAAACTAATTTAAAGAAAATCTTTTGAAGTGATATTGAAAGAAATATAACAACTTGATAAGCACATATTCTTTCAAAACATCACAAACTTTAAATTTTAGTAAGTTCTTTGCTTAAGGCATGATATGGATATATTCAAAGTCATTTTATAGCCCTAAGTAACTCAAATTAGGATTGTTTGGGCTATGATGAAACTTTCTGAATTAATTCAGAGTGCTTTCTAAGATGTGTCATTATGATACTAAAGCATATGTCATTGTTTAAGTCTTTTTTGCACAAATAGCCTAACTTTTTGTTATAAAGAGACTTTCTAAAATTTAATGTGCTTGAATGAAAACAGGTAACACTTGTGATATTTCTTCTTAATTGAAATTCTTATTCAGCATAAATTTATCCAAACTAGTTTTTTGAAAGTAAATGCTCGAATATGTATGATAAACATAGCAAAGCACACATGATTGAGATATAGAAACAAACTATTGGTTATGTAGTTTCTTATGCTCAACAAAACCTCAATGAAATTTATCAACATATTAATTATTCAAGGTTTCTGATGCTCAATCATGAATCAACTCCGAATGAATTAGATCAATAAGCATGATATGTTCTAGCATACATACAAAGATAGATGTATTGAGATATTCAATTTATTTGATAAAAGAGCACTCATACATCAATATAATATGTCTAGTTTGTATATGTCTATTAGACCCACAAATATGTCAGAGCAAGAGTAAGAAGGTTTTAACCAAAAAGATAAATTAGAGAAAAATAGTGCATCAAAGATAATTATAGAAAAACAAATAGAGAAAAACCAAAAAGAAGTTTGTGAAATGCGGATGTTAAAAAAAAATTCAAACTTCTTCTAAGCAATTCCTCCTTAGTTTATTCTCTTTGTCTTTCTTAGCACAAGATTGTCTTCTATTTTCTTCTCCCCTCCCCCCCTTTTGACATCAGAAAAAAGGAAGTGTGTTGGAAGTCGGGAATAACATCATTAGCCCTGGCATTTTATTTCCTAAAGAACCTCCAGTAGAAGTGCTTATTGTCTTCATTATTGAGCTTCTAAATTGTTAAGTCAGATGTTGATGAGGCATTGTTCTTGCAGTAAAAATCTGAATTTCAGGGAGGCTTAGCTGTGAAGCAAATGATGGTTGACTGGTTGAAGTATCATCGATGTGAGCAGGAGTTGGTCCTGAGATAATTGGAGCTGGAAGAGAAGTAGGTTCATTTTTTGTTCTGTTCTTTAAAGATGTTTGGGATTTTGATGTTTCTTCTGAGTTTGTAAAAGAGTGAGAAGGGCTTTTCCTAGGTTGAAGAACCACTCATGTTTCTCATCATCCTTAAACTATCTTCAGGTGCAATTATCTTTCTTTTTCCTCTTTTTCCTTCAGCATCTACTGCAACTTCTTTAAGGGCTACATCTCTTTCTGATGATGTTACTTTCTGAGCTTCGACATTCACTTTTTGATTATTAATTCTTCTTTCTGAGTTTGCAAGCTAATTTCTTTTGATTTGGCTTCAACTTGGAGTTATAAAGGGAGAGTATTCAAAGAAGTTTGTGTGTATAAATACTTTATGAAGATTAAAAAGACTTTAAATTTAAAAGTTTTTCAAAGCACAAAAATGATCTTCAGCTAATAGTTTAGTGAATATATTTGACACTTGGTCTTCAGTATTCACAAATAGTAATTCAATATCTCCTTTTTGAACTTGATCCCGAATAAAATGATGCTTTATATCAATGTGCTTGATCTAGGGTGCTAAATGGGATTCTTAGCAAGATTAATAGCACTAGTATTATCATAGTAGATAGGAATTTTGGAATACCTTAGGTGATAATCTTCCACCTGGTCCTGATCTATTACATCTGGGTATAGTAGTTTGTGACTGTTACATATTCTGCTTCTGCAATAGAGAGGACAATGGTATTTTTCTTTTTACATGACTAAGTGATTAAGCTATTTCCAAAGAAACAGAAACATCCACTGGTGCTATTTCTCTCGACTCTATCTCCTGCGAAGTCAATATCACAATAACCTACAATCTCAAAAGTTGTACTTTTCTCATACCATAAGTCAAGATTAGTAGTACCTAATAAATATCTGAAAATTTTTTTAACAGCATTTTAGTGTGATTTCTTTGGGTTTGATTGAAATTTAGCACAAATCCCCATACTTAATTGAATGTCTAGTATACTAGTTGTAAGACACAACAGTGGCCTAATCATCTCTCGATAATTACTTTCTGAGACCTTTTGACCATTTTCATCAACATCAATGATTTGAGATGGATGCATGGGGTACTCATTGGTTTGGCTTGATTATGTTAAAATTTTTCAAAAGTTCTTTTGTATACTTTTCCTGATGGATCAGGGTTCCATCTTTTTATTGTTTTATTTGCAAACCAAGGAAAAATTTGAGTTCTCCCATCATGCTTATTTCAAACTCACTTTGCATTAATTTTGAAAACTTTTCACAAAGAGAATAATTAGAGGCACCAAATATAATGTCATCAATATATATTTGAATTATCATAAAGAGATCAATTTGTTCAACAGTAAATAGAGTAGTATCAACATTACCTTCCTTGAACCCATTCTTTAGTAAAAAGCTGCTTAGATACCAAGCTCGAGGCGGTTATTTCAAACCATAGAAAGCCTTTGTTAGCTTGAAGACATGGTTGGGAAGGTCTTCACTCTCAAAACCCAAATGCTACTTCACATATACTTCCTCGGTGAGGAAACCATTTAGAAAGGCAAACCTAACACCCATTTGGTAAAAAGTGAATCCCTTGAAGGCAACAGAAGCAAGTAGCATTCTTATGGCTTTTAACCTAGCTACTAGTGCAAAGGTTTCATCATAATCAATTCCCTTTTGTTAATTACAACCTTGTGCAACCAATCTTGCTTTGTTCCTGATGACCTTGCCGATTTCATCTAGTTTATTTCTGAATACCCATTTTGTTCCGATGATGGTCTTCCCTTTGGGTTTTTCCACAAGAGTCCAGAGTTTACTTTTTTCAAAATGGTCTAATTATTCTTGCATAGCTTCCATCCAACATTTATCACTCAAAGCTTCTTTAATACATATAGGTTCAATGGTGGAGATGAAAGTATAGTTTGACGTATCTCTTAGGGATGATTTGGTTTTCACTCCTTTAGAAATATCTCCAAGGACTCTATTCTAAGAAACTGCCTTTAGATTAGAAACCTTTTTATAGTTTATGTACCTATGAGATCCTTCAGCTTCTCCATCACCTTCAGGTTGCTCTTTTTCATGTTTAGAGTTACTATTTCCTAAAGGTGGGGCTTTCATCTACTTGCTTTTTGAGTCTTCTTTGAGACTCATTTTCTCAAGAATCTCTTCTAGTTTATCAAGGCCATCATCAAAGTCTTTCTTCAGCTCCTTGAACCTGATATGAATTGTCTCTTCAATGCATAGCATTCTTTTATTGTATACTCTGTAAACTTTCAAAATAGAAGAATATCCCAGGAAAATGCCATCATCAGACCTAGGATCAAACTTTGCAAGTTTGTCCATGGTGTTAAGTATAAAACATGATTAACCAAATATATGAAAGTATGAAATGTTAGATTTTCTACCTTTCCATAGCTCATAGGGAGTCTTTTTGAGGATTAGTCTTAGAAAGATTCTATTTTGTATATAACACAAGGTCTTCACAGCCTCTACCTAAAAGCCTTTTGATAAACCACTTTCCAAAAGCATTGTTCTAGCCATCTCCTGCAAGCTTTTATTTTTCTTTTTAGCAACCCCATTTTGTTAGGGAGTTTTAAGTGTAGAAAACTCGTGAAGGATGCCATGTTTTTCACAAAAAACTCTTTAAAAATGTGATTTTCAAATTCTTATCGATGATCAAATCTGATAGAAACAATTTGAGAATTCTTTTCAATATAAATATGTTTTGCAAAATCTTTGAATCTTTGAATCGCCTCATCCTTAGAAGTCGAGAAAATAACCCATGTAAATCTAAAGAAGTTATCCATAATGACAAGACAATATCTCTTCCTAGTAAGGCTAGCAGTCTTGGTTAGACCAAAGAGATTCATATGTAAGAGCTCCAGTGGTCTAGTGGTTGATACCACATATTTGTTATGGAAAGAAACTTTGGTTTACTTACCTTTCTAACAGAAATCACAAGTTGAATCCTTGTTAAATATGATCTTTGGTAGGCCTTTAACTAGCTCTTTCCGAGATAGCTCAGAAATAAGCTTCATATGAGCACGCACAAGCTTATTATGACATAAGCATTTTTCATCCAAGAAGGATGCAAGACATTTTACATCTTGATCTTGAAGGTCATCCAAGAACAACACATACATGTTATCATGCCTCTTACCAGATAACATGACTTGTCCTAAGATAGGACTTACTATTTTACATGCATAAGCATTAAAAATAACATTAAAACCTTGATAACACAATTGGCTTATACTTAATAAGTTGTGAGCTAGACCTTTAACAAAAAACATATAAGAGATTTTGTGAGAATCATCCTTATCAACATTTCCAATGCCTGTGACCTTGGCCTTACCTCTATCAGCAAATTTTACTAATCCAGAGTTTTTTGGTCACAGATTTCTAAACTATCTTCTAGATTTAGACATGTGTCTGGAGCAGCAACTGTCCATGTACCACTTGTTGTCAAGTTCCACATATGTTCTCAAGTACACCTACAACAAACACATTTTTCAATTTAGGTACCTAGACTTTCTTAAGTCCTTTTAGGTTAGTCATATAAGAGAAAGATTTTCCAACCCATTTGACTGACTTCTTTCTCATGAAGCATTTGTCAGGTTGATGTCCCTTTCTGTAACAGAAAGTGCAAGACATTTTGTCTTTCACACCTTTTGGCTATGTTGCCTTTTCTTTTTCATCCTTCACTTCTTCATATCCCAACTCAGTTTTTTAAAAATATGGCCTCTAATCACCAAGCATTAGCTCAAGGTTTTTTGAGCCATTTACCATTTTTTCTAGGTTAGATTTTAGAAGCTTTGATGTTTTCTCCAATTCAAAAATAATTTTTCGATTTTTCTCATTGTTTTTGGAGACTTCAGTTTCTAAGGCATTGAGCTTAGTATTTTAAACTTCATTTTCCTTTCTCCATTTTTCTTTCTCATCCCTTAGTTTCTCAACTTCTAAATTTGCCATTTGAAGCTCTAAAATAACTTTTTTATGTTTTCTTTTTAAGTTAAGATAATGAGAAGAAAGTGTTTGAGAATTTTCAAACAGTTCTTCATATAAGGCCATTAATTCATCATAAGAGAGATCGGAGTCAGAGTTATTCACCTCATATTCATCTTCTTAAGCATAGTCAGCCATAAAGCATAGATTGGCTATATTTTCTTGCTCATCTTGGCTTTCTGATCGTTCTTTTCTTCATCAAAGTCACTTTACATTACCAACATTCCTTTCTTTTTGTTGGAGAACTTCTTCTGTAGACCTTTAAGTTTGGGAAATTCTGGTTTGAAGTGTCCCTTTTCTCCATAGTTAAAGCAAGTGATGCTTTCTAGCTTTACTTTGCCTTTCTTGTCCCTTTTTAGGTTGATGTCGCTTTTTCTTTTTAGTTTGCCTTTCCAACTCTTGACATTTTTCTTACTAACATGGAGATCTCAGCTCCATTATCATCTTCAGAGTCATCATCAAATTCTTCCTCCTCATCAAAGGTTTCAGCAACTTTCATTGTTTTTCCTTTACTTGGCTTTTGATGAGTTGACTTTGTAACGCCCCGATTTTTCTACTAGAGTGAAAATGACCAAAATGCCCCTAATGTCATTTTCAGCCCAGAATTCGAGGAAAGCCGATCCAGCAGTGCTCGAAGGGCAAACTCAATGTTGAAAGGGGATTAGATGACCTGTGTATCTTTCCGGGATCAAAAATCTCGTTTTTTGAGTTTTCGGGTCAAAATGACCAAAATGCCCCTGCGGTGTTTTACCCGTTTGCAAGTGCCGGATGAACCCGAAACTTCTCCAGATGGTTTTAAAAGGCATTTTTATGTAGACTATGACTTTATTTTTGGTCCCGGAGGTCCCGGACGAAATTAGTGCAAAATTACGGTTTTGCCCCTAATTTCGTGTTTTTACGCTTAATCGCGTGATTAAGCAAACCTAAGCAATATTAGGCTCTAATCGAAGGTTAATTAATTTTCTTAATTAATCTTGAGTCAAAATAATTTATTAAAGTTGATTAGAACCTAAAAGTGCTTAATTACAACTTAAAATCATATTTTAATTTCAAGACTCCTAGTCATGGAATCTTGAATAGTATTTTCTCTTTCCAATTCCTTAAATCATGGAATTGTGTTACACGTTGTTTATTCATAAATGAGTTTTTAATTGTCTAATGATGTATGAGGACTCCTAATCTTGTCATAAAATTCTTAAAACACATTCTTAGTTACCTAAACTTAAGCTTAATTATTTCTAACCTTGTACCTAAGCTAATACTCATTTAAACCTACCATTAACACCCAATTAGATGATCAAAACTCACCTCCCCCATGCTGTCCCTAGTCTGGCCGTGCACTCCCTCCCTCCATATGCATCACATGTTCAATTTTCTAACACTCCAAAGCCATACCTCAAGTCACATACACGATACCTTGTCATATTTTCCATTACACTTGATTTTCCAAGTAAATAACCAATTGAAATAAATCATTTCCCACATTTATTTGTGGCTAAAAATGTTCCAGTCATGTTGAGTTTCTAGAAGAACAATTTCTTGCAAAATTAAAATGAAAGCTCACTCAAAAACCCATGCTTAAAGCCTTACTTTGTGTAATGAACTCCATACCTCAAACCATCCTAGAATGACACCATGTAAGAGATATTTTTCTTCCTTTCTCCCCCCTCTTTGCTACGGCCAAGGCTTCCTCTTGGTGAGCCCATGGTTTTGTTTTTCTATAAATAGGATGCTTGTGATAGCTTAGTTGCACCTTGAAGCATTTGCTAAGTTTAGAATCCTAGAGTTATCTTGCTAGTTCTTTCTTTTCTCTCAAAATTCCAAGAGTTCTTTCTCTTCATCTTCATCCTCTCTTCACATTATCACCTCACCATTTCAATCCACCATATCATAACCTTAGATCATCATCAAAACTCTTAAACACTAAACCTCAAACACAAGCTTCCTCAAAACACATCTCCTTTCCTTTTCTTTCTCTTTGACCAAAGCCATCACACCACCTTAGGAGGAGTTGCTCTTCTCATTTTCCTTTTCAAGTTCAAGCTTTCATCTTCATCACTTGGTAGGGATTTACTTTTCAAACTTGTTTTGCTCAAGAATGTGTTTTTCTCTAGTTTCCTCTTGGATTCTTTTTGAATTTGCCTTTGTTTTTCTTTTTCTTTTTTCATTTCGGCCTCTTGGCCTTGTTTATGAGCATGATAGCTTGATGATGAGAGTTTCTAGATGATGACCTTGTGATCATCTCAAAGAAACCTCTAAAGCTTGAGTCTTTCCTATCTTTAAGCTTCATTATCTAACTTATGTGATTTCAACTCAAGAAACCTTTTTATTTTCCTTGCACATTTTGATTTCGGTTTCCTTGTTTCCTTTCTTTAATATTTCGGTCTCTATTTCCTTTTGATCTTTATGGTTTCATTTGTTTAAGAAAGTTTTGTTTGAGCTTGATGATGATGATTCGAGAACCTCATAGTTCCTTTGAGAACTTGGTTCAAGAACTCTAAAGCTCTCTTTGTAATGAGATATGTGTTGGGTTGTTATCTTGTTAAAGTCTTGAATGAGCTCTAGCTAATCATAAAATGAACCTTGCATCATGTTTACTTTTATGCCTTGCACATCATGTTTATTTTCCTTGCTATCACTAAGTACCAAGATAATAAAGGAACTTGCATTATCATGTTTATATTTCAAGCTATGCATTATCATGTTTACATTTCGAGTTCTCACCTAAATATCAAAGATAATAATATGATGCATCTCATATTTATTTTATGCTCTCACTTTACTTTCTAATAAAAGCTAAAACAAGTGCATAAGCATGTTTATCTTTATGCCATCACTTTAATGAACCTAGAGCTCAAAGACTTGCCCATTGTTGTCTCAAACAAAGGTCTAAAATAATTATTTTCCATAGTTGAGATTTCGGCCCCAAGAGGTTTTAAGTTTTCCAAGTGTTAAAAATATGTTTCATAAATTTTCTAAGCTTATATGAGTATAAGGAATATGTAGAACTAAGTTTTATGAATTTAGGACCTCTTGAGATGAAAATGATTTAGCTACTGCCCTCTTAAGTATTTTCATGTTTTTAAAGGATAAAAGAATTTATAAATGAGTTTTGAAAGTTCTAAAAAGGTTCCAAGAGAAACTAGTATTCTATGTGCTTAAAAAATTGTGTTCTATGCCTTTTATGGAGATGCACATTTCGGTTCTGCCTTGCCATTTATTGCCACTGTATGTGCTGTTTTAATGATGATAATATGCTTATGTTTGAGTAAAAATAATGCTAAGACTCATATGTGAAAGATAGGATAGGTGAGAAACTAGAAAAGAATTAATTTGAGAGTTTAGATCCCTTAATTATTGAATTTTCTGGATTCTGTCCAGCAAGGATTAGATTTGATAATCATGGTTTTAAATTAGTTTAATTATGTAGGAATGACTCATAATTGGTTTAGGACTTGATCTTGATGCCTTAGGAGCAAGCTAGACTTAGAAAGGGTCATTGTTGCGACTCCTAGGAACCCGTAAAGTTAGAATTATAAATTCTGCATCCTTTAGATTTAGAGATGTTTTTTATCATAGTGTGAGGTGGGAAATACTTAGTTATAATCTCATAGGTACCCAAGAGATTAGGTTCGATGATTAATAACTTAGAATGTGAGTTAAGGACCTTAAGGGTCAATGCATAAGACATTAAAAAAAGTCTTGAGTTTTTATGATGCTTAATTTATGTAAGTATGATATATGATACATGAGCTTTATCTACAATGAGTTTGATGTATATGCTATGAAGAAGTTTTTACATGATTAGAATGATTATGTGATGATGTATGTGCTATGAAGAAGTTTTATATGAATACGTGATAACGTGATGATGTATATACTACGAAGAAGTTTTATATGATGATATGCTATACCTCATAAGAAATGTTTGTATGTCCTATATGTTTTCATGGCATAAGCAAATTTGAGGAAATTCGATCTACAGGCCATGTCTGCAATTTCCATCAAATTTGAGTAACTTAGAAAAAGGTCCTTTTTTGAAAATCATGAGAACTTAAATGTGACACAACACTGAGACGCCTTCTTGGGTGACACCGGTTTAGCCGAGCACCCCCAAGAAAATAAATCCGTGAGGGTATTGACACAGAGCTTGCCAAAGCGGACAATACTACTATGCACTAGTTGCTAGTAGAGCGTTTCAAAGAGGAAATGACCCTGAGAGGTGATCCTTAATTTGCCCCCTAGCCCGTACTTTAAGTCGGGATTATGTATGTTACGCTTATCATAGGATAAGTAAGAGCTAGTGATGACTAGTTAAGGTATGAGCTCATAACCTAGAGATGTTTTAGGGTGGCCCCATGAGACAAAAGTTAAAGTTTAAAATGTCACATGTGCTATGAAAAACCAAGAAAAATTATTATGAGATTTATACCTGTCACCTTATGCCACTGTTATACTGTTTCTTAGTTATTCCATTGATTGGTTTACCTTTATGATGCATTCATGTCATTAGTGTATTCCATGTTTAGTCATAAGACGCATTGTAAAATATGACGGACCTTGGATAACTAATGCTTTAGAAAACTAACTTAAAAGGAGTTTATGCAAACACACCTTTTTAGAAATAAAACCCAAGGTTCCTGAGGATGTGATGACGTCACTTAGTTAGGGATTGCCCTACTGAGAATTCTTTTAGAATATTCTCATTCCCTCACTCTTTTCTTCCGTCATATCTTCAAATGGTGACTTTCGTACTCTTCATCAACACTCTGACGTGGGAGCTGCACCATGACCCAGCACTCGGGTAATACCATTTTGAGGGTCGCTGCACAGTCAGAGTATTCATGTTTATGGGATGACCCTTCGCACACCCAGTACGGAGCTACCGCTTCACCCCGACTGCGCCCTATCATCATAACACGATTTTCGAGCGAGCTAGACCATGTGACGAGCAGATCCTCCGCATGCAGCCCGAGGCGTCAGCCGTACGTGACTACCCGGAGTACTTGCCCCGGACTCAGTATTCGGAGACGGATCCATCAAAGGACCCGCCCTCGCACATGTACAGTTAGAGCTCCAGCCCCACTCCCCCACCCATGAGAGCCGGGAGTAAGGAGACGGTGGTTCAGCCGAGGTTGGCTCGTAGGCCATCCATGCCTCCTCGCCATGGTGGACACGCCTTGATGATCCGCACGACCACTCCCGCCGAGATCCGCTAGTGGATCGATTCCACCCCTCAGTACTCGGACCAACAGGAATAGGTGCATAGGATGGGTAGTAGCCAGTGCACACACGCCACACAGTTGAGGACAAACCTTCTTTTGTATATGAGGTTGTCTACTCTAGGTGCACATGGGTATGGGTGTTGCTTTTATGATTTCCTTGTATTTGTTTTTCAGTTGTATTTTGTTCTTCTATGTACCGAATAGTCCTGCCTTTTTGGTAGGCATATTATATATATATATTCAGTTGATGTATCCATGTTATTAATGTGCCTTATCGTGCTTTACTCTTATGACTTGTAAGAATTTCCTGTTCAAAGAACCATGTGTGGCTCTCACTTTGGTTTTAATTCCAAAAAGAAAAATTTTACACGTATTTTCGCTAAGTATTTTCAAAGTAAAAGATGAAACCAAGAGGTAATATTCTAAGGATTAACCTAAATACATACTAGTAGTATTAGGTTAAGATTTAGGGTTTTACAGACTTTAGGGCCATGGACTTGTTCTTGCTCATAGATTCACCATGCATTTTTGCTAGCACTACCTCATGGGTTTTGAGTGACCCAATGAGTGCAACCAAGCTGAGGGTTTAAAGGTCTTTTGCTTTAGTAATAGTTGTTACTTGGGGCAACCAGTAGCAGGGAGACTTCTTAAGATTTTTCGATTTTTCGATTTAACTTAGAGTTAGAATATCTTTTGCCAAGCCCTTTTAATTGATTTATGATATGCATAAACCTTGTGGTCATGTCATCAATACTTTCTTGATTTTTCATTTTAAACATTTCATATTGATGGACCAACACACTGATCTTTGTCTATTTAACTTGATCAATTCCTTCATGCAGCATGAGTACTCGTCCCATATTTCCTTTACTGTATAACAAGCAATGATTTTATCAAATTCATGTTTGCTTAGTGCACATATGAGCAGATACTTAGCTTTGGCATTCAGTTGAACTCTGGCCTTATGTTGCTCTATCCATCTACTCCTAGGAACTTCTCTTGATATAGAGGGTGCACCATGTTTACCAGGAACCTCTTTAGTTGGAACATAGTCACATCCTTAGATTATTTCCCACAAGTCAAGACTTGTGTATTTTATGAGTAGCTCTATGTGATCTCTCCAGTAGGCATAATCATTACCATCAAAGAATGGTGGTCTATTAATGGAGTGCCCTTCTGCTATATGAATATTCTATGCCATTTGTCTTTCGGATATTTGCCCTTTGTAATGGTTAGAATGCTTAACCCCTTAGAGGCCAAGCTCTGATACCACTTGTAGGTATAAAAGTGCATGAGAAAGGAGGGATGAATCGTGCTTTTCTTTTCTAAACACTTCGAAAACTGAAACTTAAAACAAAGACTATCAAGCGTGAAGCTTGAAGTGCAATGGAAACATGGTTAAAAGATTCCGAAAGTGATTTTTTAAATTAGAATGCTAGTAGTAGGTAAACTGAAATGGTAAACTTTAACAAATATATGTTTTGTGAAGTTGAACAATGAAAGTAAAATGATAAAGGATAAGAAAATACTGCACATGGGTTTTGTATTAGTTCGGCCAACACCTGCCTACATCCAGTTCTCAGTAACTACTGAGTTTCACTAACCTTTCTTAATTCGGGAAAAAAAAAATTGGATAGTCTTTATAATGGCCTTCCTAACCTCTAACCTATGACAAGTAGAATACCTTTACTATCACAAACTAAGTAGTTTTTTGCTAGCCTTTTCAATTTGAACTGTGTAGTCTTTCACTAACCTCTCCAAGCTAAATTGTGAGCAGTAAAAACGTCTTTATTGTCAAATTTTGAATAGTTTTGCCATAGCCTCTTCAAGCTATTTCACATCGATCATTACAAGATTTAGGATACAAAGGTTTTGTGTTTGGGTTGTCACTCAAACTAACCTACACTCAAGTTTCTTTACAAATATACAATGAATAATCCTAAGATAACCTAAGTGACTTCTTTCTAATTATTCTTCCTAGGAAGAACGTATGAACAATCTAAGAACTTAGAAAGAAGATTTTTATGAGTAAAGGAGCTGATTATAAGAAGTGATAAACTTCACAGAATAGATGGGGGAAATATTTTGCAGCATTTTAACTCTTGTGATTGTCAAGTTCTATTTCTTGAAGGCATAGCATCTCATTTATAGATGGTATCCCTTTATGACTGTTACCCTTGATCAGTTGTCTGCGTAACACGTGTTGATCATCTGTTTTTGTCTTGGAAATGTAATCTAAAGGGGTAGCTCATCTGGTGTCAAAGGTTTTTGTAGAAGTCATTGAAAGATTGAGGTGTCTGATGTCCTTCAGAAACTACTTTTCTATTTTCTGAATATAGTTTATGAACTCTTTCTTTTAGAAGCTGGAATGGTTAACGGAAGGCACTAAAGAGATGACGTGTCAATCTAAAACTGAGTTTGACTTTACATTTGAATTTTAAAATTCAAAATTTCCCTCATTTTTAGTAAAGTGAACTTTCTAATATGCGCTATTAGTTCCTTGACAATTCTTTGGTCTTCTAATATTCAATATGAGCTTTATGATCCTGAATGAATTGTGATCATGATGATTGAAGACTGTGTAACACGTTGTTCTTAGATTTTGCATGATATCTTCAATCTAAACATACTTTTTGATGTCCCGTGGTCTTTGTGAATACCCGTGCCTTGGTTTCTTATTCTTGACTTCATTTGCTTCAGTCTGCAATGCATAAATGCGAACTTTACATAATATAATGTTTACTTCTATTAGGCTCAATCTCTTAACATGAGATAAACCATGGTTACAAATGTAAAGTGAAATTATTCTTGCTTAAGTCCATGTTATGCAATTTAGAAGTATCTATTATGCTTTGTCAAGAAACTCAAGGTAGACATTAGTTGTTCTTCAAAGTATTTTCTTTAAATTGGCTTCATTGCATTCAAAACATATAGCTTTAATGCTTTCTGAAGGATTCTGGAGCTTACAACATTGCCTTTCTTTTTTTTTAATTTTTTTAAATTCTAAAATATAGAGTTACTAGCTTACCACTGCTTCTTAATTGGGGATCAATTGATTGCATTACATTGGGTAACTTTTGATTTCATTATGGAAAAAGGAATACTGAAGCATCTATCTTTTGTGAGCATATGTTCTTTGCTTTTGAGTTTTTAGTTTTGAGATGAGATTCAATTAAGCTCTCTCTCCTTTCCTACGTTGCAATTTTGGTCACATCCCTGCATAAGAATGGTTGTCAGTGCTTTGCTAAGAATGGTTTACACCTCTAAATGAGATGTGCATTATTATCAATGTGTGTTGCTGAGTTTAAATGTGTACTTTTGATGTATTAAAAAGCTATTACTCTTATGTTGCTTAGCATAAAGTTACATTAACATTGTCCTTATTCTCTATTTAAAGGGGATTGATCAAGAACTTGAGAATCTTTGGCAAATACTATGTGGAGTTATGGATAAAAAATAGTACCATGATTTTGTAAGAAATTTATATATTTTTCCTTTTTATGTGCTTTATATGTGCTATGCCCTTTTGCATTTCTACTTCATATTCGTGTATTTTCTATGCTTCCTTTATCTTTGGATTATTAATGCCATCCATTTATAATTCACTTAAATGAGTTGACAAGAGGACTATTTTGACTAACTTATACAAGTTTTAAAGCCCCTTTCTTTTTCTTCTATGTCATATGCTTGTGAGGGATCAAATATTCACTTCTTCTTAGTGTTAAGTTATTTTATTTAAATGTTGATATTTGCATGTACTAAAAAAAATAAAAACTTGATCTTTATGCATACATATACTAGTGGATCAAATTATATCTTTCTAAATTAAATCTTGAAGATAATGCAAGCTACTTCTATAGTTTGAAACCATTATTCTACCCTCTACTTTTTTTTCTTATGAGAAGACATGCTACTAGAAGTTTAAAATTGAGGAGGAAGTTAGTTACTTAGAATAATAAGGCTATGTGGATTAGTTATATCGTAGAGTTTTAAAAAGTGAAAATTAGTGACTTAACATAGCAACCCAAATTTGAATATTGAAGAAACACTAGTTGCACTGTGAGTGAAGCAATCTTCTCCACCTAATGGGAATGGGCTTTCCTCTATATTAACTCTTATTCCGAATCATGACTAGGTATTGTGAGTAAACTTGCAATAAAGAAACACAAGAAATACTTGTCTTTCTTTACTTTCCATTTTTTTCCTTATTTTGATTGCTTTGTTCTTTGAGTGTTGGTTTTTATAGGCATGGACACATGTCCATCTCACCTTAGCACCAAACAGCATAGAGGAAAAAGTGAAAATGAGTAGTGTTTTATTCCTATACACTACACAAAGAGCCAAAGGTTAATGTCAATGTGTTTGACAAGTATTATAGTTTTTTGCTTGTTTCTTTGCTATGCTTACCTTTATATACTGGGTTTGGTTCCTTGGTATTCCATTTGGAGCCTAGATATTTAAGGAATTATTATGGTTCAGTCCACTTCTATCACCCAACCTTCAATATTAGTTGTAAAGCGGTTTTGGCATCTACAATTTTTAGAGATTAACATAACATTTTTACAAATTCAAATATGTGTTAGGTTATGGTCTATTAATTTACGCTTTCTGGTTCTCTATCGCAAATGGAGGATTAGATGGTTGCGGATTTAAGCTTGTAGGTTCCCGTTGTTGAACAACATAGTTAAGTTTGCAGACAAACATCCCTATTTGATTACTTTCTTATTTAATTTGTGCTTTCTTTTTTTCTATACATATTGCATTTCTATGGTTTTGCATTGAGACTTGGACTCACGGTTGTATTTGTTTGATGGTTGTTTTGTGAACTCTTAGTAAACTTGTTGATGGCTTGTTATCCTTTATTTTGCTCCCTTCCTCTTTCAAATGGTTGAGCATTTGCTAGTGCTAGTGCTGGATTATATAATCAAATTGATAATTCTATATATATTGCTTTTCAAAAGTCAAGATCTAGGTGATCATTATGATTTGTTGTTTTGTTTAAGTTGTTGTGTGTCAGTTTCCATTATGTTTGTTGTAACAAGTGTAAGAACTTTAGGAGTTGGTGTATTGGTATTTGACATATTATATTTTTATGTAAATATAATTATTCGATAAATTAAGCTTGATAATATTTTGATTTTTAATTGTTGGGTATATTCTGTAGATTGAGCTTAATGCATGTACAACTCAGGCAGGCTAAGAGGAGGACTAATACAAAGGACATAAAACATGCAATGGATATGATTATGATGGACTATATTAAGGAGATTTTCTGTGTCAAGTTCTCATGACTAATGTCCTTTAATTTTGTGAACTACATATAATAACTTTGTCTATTTTGGTTTGAACTAAGACTTGTTTCTATTTAGACTTGTGTGTTTTAGACTTGTTTTTATTTAGACCTGTGTGTATCAACCAACATTATGGACTACCATATATGCTTAAAATGACTTAGTTTACTTAGTTGATTAGTTAGTATTACTTTATTTTATTTATAAATTTCAATCAATTAATTAACTTTTTGCTTAAAATTATTATGGTTTCTAATTTACATAGAAAAGGTAATATATATAGTTTAATTTGAGATTGAAAAAGGGGTTGGTTTTAAGAAAATCAAATTTGAGATTGAAACAAAAAGGTGTTGTTTTGAGAATAGGAGGCAATCAAAATTGAAAATAAACAACGGTTTTCAATTGATGCCTAAAATATTAGAAAAGGCAACAAGTTCCATAAGTTGCGTAAAATATAAAAAAACACAATGCTTTGTATTAGTTGCCTAAAATATCAGAAAAAGCAACGACATAAATTGCAACCTTTAACCAGAGAAAAAGTAACGCTTATAAAGAGTTGCATTAAATAAGAAAAAATACAACGCACAAAGGGTGCAAAAATCATTGCTTTTGATTGGCAACAAAATGTTGCCTAAGATGGAATATAGGCAACACTTTTTTCACACACTATTGCTTTTTCTTTGTAAACCGTTGCCTTAGAGAAAAGGTAATGCTAGTATAAGTAACCACCTGGAAAATGTTGCCTTTCCTTGGAAAGTGTTGCTTTTGAGAAAATGCAACATTTTCTTTGTGTTTAAGCTATGGTTTTAAAATGTTGCCTCTGAGCTAATTTCTTATAGTGTCATAGCCATTACTAAATATTATATGAAAGATCTTGTAAAATGACTATTAAAAGTAAACAAGCTAGTTCCTGACAATGTCAAAAGTCAGACACTCACTAGTCCCTGGATGGAAAATAGTAACAATGTTAATGATGATTTCATTATCAAACAAATTGGTCCCTAACATCATTTATAAAAAAAATAAAAAAAAAAATCATCTCTTATTTCCTTCATCTTCTCCATTACTACCACCACTCTCTTTTCCAGAATCCTACAAACGAGTAAAAATATATGCAAAATCAAATCAAATATCAATATAAACAACATCAATTAAGTGAAATTTATATTACTATTCTCCATTATCACCACCACCAGCACCACCACTTTCAATGATAGCAACGGCAACAATGAGTGAATGGCAGAGCCCGCGGTAGTGGTCGTGAACAATGGTAGTCACAGTGCTTGAGCTCCTCTTCCCCTTTTTGATTTTTTTTTTTTCCAGATTTGTAGTTTGGGATTGGTTATGAGGTTTGGCTTTTTCTTTTCATTTGGGTGAAAGTCATTATGTATATGATAGTATTAGATAATTTTTGTTATAAAGTTGCCTGGTGTTTGGGGTTGTTGTGATTTAGGGTTATGGATGATGATGATAAATGGGTTATGGTTGTGTTTGTTGTGAAGATATTTTTTGGTTGAAATGGGTTACTGATGATGAAGAAGTGTGGGTTGTGGTTGGTGGTGGTGGTAAAGAGGATGAAGGAAGGAAAGAGATAGAGAGTGATATGGGGTTGTATGGGGAGATGATGGTGAGTGTGGTGATGATGGCTGTGGTAATTTAGATTTGAAAGTGATGGTGGTGATGATGGTGGTGGTGGTGAAGAGGATGAAAGAAGAAAATGGATAAAGAGTGATATGGGTTTGTGTAGGGGATGATGATAGCTGTGCCGATAGTGGTGAAAAGGATAAAGGAAGGAAAGAGATGGGGGATAGGACGTTAGGGACCAATGTCCAGTAATGAAATTGTCATTAACACCGTTATTGTTTTTCGCCGAGGGACTAGTGTCCGACTTTTGACATTGTTAGGGATCAAGTTAACAATTTCCAATTGTTAGGAACTAGCTTGTCTGACGTTGAAATTGTTAGGAATCACCTTGAGGGTTTACTCAACTATTAAAACAATATCATACATATCAAATACATATGAGTAAAAGAAAATAAATTCTAAAAAATCTAACTATTTTTTAATTTAATTCAATTAATATTTTTTATCTATTTATTTTTGGGTTCTAGCTCTTAAAATAATACAAAATCAGATATAGAAAACAATTTTATATATAAGCGAAATTGATGGACATTAATTATATTTGTACTATAGCTTTTAAGTTTTGATGAAAATAACACGAGTCCCAACATATTCTTGAATAACTTTTGTTTACTTTGTTATTTACTTACTTTGGTTGATTGTTTACCCTTTTTTTTTAATTAATAATACATGACCATTACTGAACATACACCAGCTACTTACACCAAAGAAAACAACAAATTTCGAATATTTGAGATGGTATGATACGGAGAGGTAAACTTGGGAACAAAAGAAAAGGCAAAAAAAGAAGGAAAAACAGCATTCCTTAACATGTTCATTCTTTCTTTGTTGTTTCTCTCTCTTATCTATCAAAGCTTTCATTTTTTTTCTCTTGATCAAGTGCTCTCTCTCATCCTTTATCATTCACATGAGAACGAAGAAGAAAAAGCAACATTCTTCATTCTTTTCAGAACTTGTTTACTCTTTTTTCCTTGTTTCTCTCTCTCACTCACCAAAGTCTTCATTTTCTCTGTCTTTCTTACGTTTCTTTCTCTCTTTCTCTCTTGTTCTTCATAATTCGCAGGAGGAAGAAGAAGAAGAAGAATTTTCAACAAAAAGAATTAAGAATCACTTTGCTACAAGCTGAAATTTGTTGTTATTGTTGAAAACTGGTGTTCAAAAATTATAAATATGTATTATGAAAAGTTATAAATCAGTAGCAAAATGTTGCAAACCATTGCACAAAAAGTTGCAAACAATAGCAAAATGTTGTAAACCAATTAAGAACACATACTAAATATATTCAAAATTAAATGTAAAATTATATTACAAAAATGTGTAAACCAATATATAAAATGCTGTAAACTAGTATGCAAAAAAATGGAAATCAGTAGCAAAATATTGTAAACCATTGCAAAAAAAGTTTTAAACCTAGAGCAAAATGTTATAAACCAATTGAGCACATATACTAAACATATTTAGAATTAAATATAAAATTATATTATGAAAATATATAAATCAATATGCAAAAAGTTAAAAACCAGTATGCAAAATGTTGTAATTCAACTAAGCTAAACAACAAATGTAATAGAGGTTTACAACTTTTTTATATGTGAATGTACTAGAAGTTTGTGATTTGCAAATGTTGGAATGAGTTAAGTCTTCATGTGTGAGGATTACAAATTTAATTCTGAACTTGCTTAGCATGTGCCCTCAATTGGTTTACAATATTTTGCTACTAGTTTACAATTTTTTGTGCACTAGTTTACAATTTTTTGCATATTAGTTTATGACTTTTTGTATATTGGTTTACACATTTTCATAATATAATTTGATATTTAATTCTAAACCTGTTTAGTATGTGTCCTCAATTGGTTTACAATATTTTGCTACTAGTTCACAACTCTTTATGCAATGGTTTGCAATATTTTGCTACTGGTTTACAACTTTTTATGCACTGATTTACAACTATTTATATACTAGTTTATAACTTTTTACATATTGGTTTATACATTTTCGTAATATAATTTTACATTTAATTCTGAATCTGTTTAGTATGTGTCCTCAATTGGTTTACAACATTTTGCTACAGATTTACAACTCTTTATGCAATGGTTTACAACATTTTGTGCAATGTTGTACAATATTTTACTATTGGCTTACAATTTTTTGTATATTAGTTTACAAATTGTGCATAGTAGTTTTTAACTTTTTACATATTGGTTTACACATTTTTGTAATATAATTTTACATTTTATTTTGAGTCTGTTTAGTATGTGTCCTTAATTAGTTTATGACATTTTACTACTGATTTATAACTTTTTGTGCAATGGTTTACAATATTTTGCTACTGGTTTATAACTTTTCGTAACATGCATTTGTAATTTTTCAACTTCAGTTTTTAACAATAACAGCAAATTTCAGCTTGTAGTAGAGTTATTCTCAATTCGTTTTGTTATTGAAAATTCTTCTTCTTTTTCTTCCTATAGAGTGAGAGATAGAGAAACAATAAAAAAAAGAGTAAACAAAATCTGAAAAGAAGGAATGACATTGCTTCTTCTTTTTCTTACTCTTGTGAATGATGAAGAGTGAGAGAGAGAATCCGATAAAAAGAGAAAAAGTGAAAGCTTTGATAGATGAGAGAGAAAAACAATAAAGAGAGAACGAATATGTTAAGGAACGTTGCTTTTTCTTCTCTTTTGCCTTTTCTTTTATTCCCAAATTTGCTCCTTCATATCTATACCATCTCAAATACGCGAAATTCGTCGTTTATCTTAGTGTAAGTAACTGGTGTATGTTTAGTGATAGTCTTGTATCATTACTTTTTTTTGTTTTTTGGGGGTCAAACACATCCACACCTTCATAGGGGAGGGGGCAAGAATTCACACCACAACTAGGCTCTGCTTAGTTTGAACCCGGCTGCAGTTTTTAAGAGACGCACAGGTCTACCACTGATGCAACGTTACAACTGCATTGATTGTTTTATTTTTTGAGCAAGACATGTAATCCATTTTTTTTCGGCGCAAAAGATGTGGATTGCAAAATGAACGGGGATGTAAATCCAATCTTAACACAACGCGCATGGTCACCAGGGCCACCACCCGATGGGGCTTCATTTAGCATAGGTATTGTTGGGCCATGACCCATCCAAATGAAAACACTTTGCACTTTGCAAAACCCGGTCTTATGGTTGGTAATATCCAAACGCCTTTATCAAAACACGTTCGAGATTCTATTGAATCATGGCTTTGACCAATTTCAGAGCCCAAAACAAAATGCACATACATAACCATACAAACTCGTACATTACATGCACGCATTACATCTGTATTACACATATTATGCACGCAAGTTATGAACATCACTACACAACATTGTGATCATGATATTAGCTTTCAAAACAATATTTGAATTCATTGAAGTCTAAAAGCAGATGGAAATTGGAACGCAAAGGGGTCTGCGCGTAATGCAATTTGGCACTGATCGTTCTTTTTTTTTTTTTAATTAAAACTAAGTTGTTTTTCCAAAAGAAAAAAACAATTTCTTGAAAGCTGATTTTAACACATACCACCAGCAACTAATTACCGGTTATATATAATATATCGAATGCATAATATCAAACTGTTATTTAACGAATCCACAGTACCACTTCCCTTTCGTCACGCAGCGGACTCTGCCTCCGTTTAGGATCATAAAAAAATGAAAAAAATGGGACTCGTAAAAGCCACCTATATAGAGGAGCAAGGGCTCACTTTAATACCGAAAATTATAAACGCGTTGCATTTTTAGTTCCTAAAAGTTCAAATTAAAATTTTTTTTCCTAAAACTGTATTCTATAAATCACTTCAATTCCTGATAAAACACACATTAGTCAACTGATATTATTTTACAAATGTGACACGTGACATGCCACCTGTCACTAAAGTGTCATGTTGATCCCACATGACATGCCACGTGTCGTCGAGGGTCATATTGATCTCACATAGCAAACCATGTGTCGCTGATGTGTCACATTTATTCCATATGTCATGCAATGTGGCCTTATGATGTGGTAGCAATTTAAAATAATTTCAAATTAATCCATAAAATTTTTAAATCTATCAAAATAGTCCCTAAAATTTACTAAAATATATAAAAAATAGACCCAAATTTTGACATGTTTTAGAAAATTTCATGGATTATTTGGACATATTTAGAAATTTTAGAGACTAATTTGACCATATGTTAAATTTTGCCACATTAGAATGTCATGTGGGACCAATATAATACGTTAATGACGTATGACATGTCATGTATGAGCAACGTGACATGTTAAGTGACCGATGACATACAAGTTCAAAGACTTAAAAGTCAATTTTGAAATTTTAAGGATTAAAATGAAGCATATTTGTAATTTGTAGAGATTAAAATGAACCTTTACTGCATATTGACATCGATCACAAAGGCCAAAGTATTTGTTAAAAAAAAAAACTCTTTGAATCATAAAATTTAAGGCAGACATGAACAATTCAACGTCTCAATTATTGCGTGAGAAACTCCACACAACAATCAAGGCTGGCTCTGGTACCATTGAATTTTAGGCATATGCAATGGAAAGAAAATACAAAATAATTCAATTCCGGTAAATTTAAGACATCACCTTGATATAATTTTGAATTCAAAGAAATAAGTATCATAGCATAGCTTAAAAAGAGCAATAACTATTGTACAGCGGAGCTATTTTCATAAAGGGGCCAAAATTTTACTAAAGATCGGTTAGTCTCACTTTAATAATTTGATAAACTTATTTGTCTTATTTATGTTATTATTAATGATCAATTTAAAATATTTTGTAAATAATTTAAGAATTAATGATTCTCATAAAGCTTTTAAAAATATTAAGAAGACAGTAATTTGCCTTACATTTTTTATTGTGAGCGGTCACAATTTTATTTTTTAGGAGAACAATGTTTTGTCAAGAACAAAATTGGATATTTATTCTAAAGGAAAATACACATTTCATGTACCAAAAAAAAAAAAGTACACATTTCACCTAATCACAATTCAATCAACAAATTCAATCAACACACATATATACATAATATATTATCTCTTATAGTATTTAAACATCTAATTAAGAAAAATATTTAAAAGACTAGCCTCAAATATTTCAATTGAATATTTTAATTTGGATATAAACGAACAATCAGTAAATAAAATAAATGGAGATGGAAAAATAAATGACTGGCAGAGTGAGCAATAAAATTGGACTACTAATATTGAAGTTATCTATTTTTCTTTTAATTTTCATCATTATATAAATATAAAAAATATGTATAAGAGGGGGTCCAATTATGTATACACTAAAAAATTAACAAAATTGAAAAATCCATGGGGGCATCGCCACCCCTGAGGTGAACGAAGCTCCCCATTGCTATTGTGTATGATGTTCTGATAGACACACAAAAGCATGACCTCCAACGATGATACATACCAGGAAATTTCTTGTATCCCGATCACCTCAATGAGAAAACCCAAGTCTCACTTTTGATTCTTTGTTTGTGGCTGACACTTTTTTTATAGAGAACCATTCTCTAATTAAATTCAATTTTCTATTTTATCTGAACAACCCATAAGATAAAATTTAATTTTATCTTTTATCTTGTAAAGAATATTTCTTATCATTTTAAAAAGATTTTGAAAACTAATTTTGATTTAATTGAGTTGTTTTAATTCTTATTTCCCAGAAATAAAGTTAACTACCTTATGTAATTAAACATAACTGAGTTTTGGGCATTATTCTACCAAAAGCAACATAAAGTAGATAGATTATCTAGTTATTTGTACTTCCACACACATAATTTTACACATTCAACAAGAAATCACCCATATACATAGTTAAGTACATTCCATTCAAACGAAGGATGTACGGATGATGCAAACATCCTTATTCTTCAAGTCCAGGTCCACACAGATTATTTAGACAAACACTTAACCACAAACCAAACCCATTATTTCTTTAGTAGTTACTTTTCTTTATGAAGGCTTGGAGCTATGCCTTGAGAAGATAACCATCAATTTCTACGGTGCACTTGTCAAAGTATTCCATGTAGCCATATGGAGCTTCAACATTCTCATTGATCTTCTCGTATTCGACAGCCCACTTAACAGTAGCACTATCACCAGTCTTATCCACCGCATGAAGGCTGAGCTTGAAGACCTTATAGTGTTGGCTGATATCTCCATCGAAGAGGTTGAATGTGATTGACTTGTTTCGCTCATCGATGCTGTCAATAGTCTCCTTACAAGTTGTCACCTTACCATCTGTTGTTTTACAATCAATTAAGATCAATATATATATATATATATATATAAATCAATAAAGGTATAACAACTTAACAAGTCAGATACAAAAAATAGTTTATACCTATGACATAAGTCCAGTGTTTCACTGAACCTGAACCAATGGCATGCCAGTCACCTTGATGCAGCTTGGTTCCATGTACTCTTTCACAAAGGTTTTGAACATGGTGGAGTTGAGTTGTGAACAGGTTGAAGAACTTAGCAGCAGATGTCTTCACCGGAACTTCGAGAGATAGTTTTCCAGTTAGTGCCATTTCTCAAGAAGAAAACAAATAATATGAAGCAAGAAACGTAGCAAACTAAGACGACAGATGGTGAAACATATTCAGCCTCACAGCACCTTATATAGAAATCACCAACCCGCCCAACATGCCACCTCAATTGTTCAATCAATATCGCACAAACGTTAGTTGGCTACTTAGATATTGTTTGTATTAAAATATAATATGCAAGTTTCTGGTCATCATAATCGGATTACAAACAGTATACTCCATAAATTTTGCTTTTATCAAAATTCAAACTGGTGTAGGACCGGTGCATTGTCACTCTTATTTATTAAATGAGAATTCGTTTCTAAAAGTGGCTTAACTGAATGACATCTCTATTGTTAATGTTTCTTTTAAATTGTAAATCCTTTTGAAATGGTTATGCACAATTTTTTAATTTATATTTTTTTCCAACTTGGATTAGTTTTGTCTATTTCAGTTATAATTTCAAATATTTATCCCTTAAATATTTCTCCTCCTCTAATGATGTTTGAAGTGGTTATGACGTTTGCTAATGTATGCCTCTAAAGTCAACATTTTTCACAAAGCGAAGAAGAACAGATATATCTACCCTTAAATGACTTTCTAATTTAAGACAATAATGATCTCTTAATGAAATTATGGGTTGATGACCCTCACGTATTCACTTTACAGATGCTGCAAATGAAATTTTAGGTTGTAAGCATGATTAATGCAAAAGAATTTTACACTCTTGTGAAATTATATGTTATTATTTGTGGAGATTTTGAGGTACTAAATATGAAAGTGATATATATATATATATATATATATATATTGAAAACATGCAAATTAAAAGGGTGGAGGTCTGCCTAAAAATGCAAGGATGTTCTGTGTCACCCTCATATTGAAGATTGATGGGGCTAAGGCGCTGAAGGACTGCAGACTGATAAGTATGGTGGGTTGTGCGCATAAAGTCATGGCTAATTGGCTTAGACAGGTGGTACCTACTATTGTTGGGGAAGCACATATGGTTTTTATCAAAGGAAGGAACATACATAATGGGGTGATAATTGCTACTAAAACAGTAAATTCGATTAAAAACAGGAAAAAAAAAAGGTCATTTTGTTCAATATAGACTTTTAGAAAGCATATGACCAGGTACAATGGGATTTCATAGATCTTGGGATTTGGAATCGCTCAGGGTAAAGGGTAGATTTGTGTGTAGGCTTAGCAAATGAACTATTTCCTTTCTTACATGGCCAAGCATATATCCTCTAGCTGGAGGATCGTTACTCTTCATAAATGCAATGGCCATTTCAGCATTCAAAGGTTGATTCGCTTTCACATAATATCAGGGCTCTGTTAATGCATATGCATGGGGGAATCCGATACTCTTTGGGCCAATCCAAAGAGCTTGTTTGTGGGGCCAACCAAGCTTCATTTTTGGTCTAGCTTGGAGACCCAATGAGATTGGAGTCCAATGAGCTATAAGGTCGGTCAGGAGTTGATCAATCGACAAGCCTTGGCCCCAATCTTGAAGTTTGGAGGATTGAAGGGACTAATTGTGCTAATGTTCCATAGAGATAAGAACGAGGTGGGCTGGAGACCAGTTAGACACTGACCGACCCACAAGCCCCACAGTCTTGAAGTTTGAAGGACTGAAGAGACTCCGGTGAGCTAAGGTTTTCGGAGACAAGAGCCTAAACAAAGCCCGAGGACAAAGTCAATTAAACGCCACAGCTGACATTCTGAATTTCCCTTTAGATGCTAACGGTTACATGGTTCTCAATGGTAGTAACCATGTGTCATCACTTCATTGGTTTGGAAGTCACGTTCAATTAACGCGGTAACAGTTCCCTGTATGATGAAAGACATGTGGCGCTTAATACACAATGATGAAGAGGAAGTTGAAAAGACTAGAGGGAAAGAGAACTTGCTTAATCATTATCATGGGTTTGTCTTGGCCCTTATGCATTTCTCCTTACCCTTCTCTCTCAACTACATTTTTTTGCTTCAACTCCCTTGCACAACCTAGAGTTGGGTATACGGGCCGCAATTCACAGACTAACCCATTTAACTCGCAACCCTAAGGAAAATGGACCAGAAAATTTTTAACCTGCCAACCCATGGACTCTTGTGATCCGCTTTGCCTAGCTTGTGAGCTAAAACAAGCCTGGCCCACGGATTTGCGGACTAGCCCGACTAGCCTACATAAAATTCTCTAGTCCAAACATCTGGTACTATGCAGGTAGTCCAATGAGTCCACAAACCATTTATTTCACCACTAGGTTGTGAGTAATTGTGAAACACTGAAACTATTAAGCCCAGGCCCAAGGACATTTGGTGGCCCAGTCTTCATAAACTATGTATTAGTGGAAGGCTCTAGGGTTAGGGTTGCCTACTTGCCCTCAAATCTTCAATCTCAGACTTTCTCTCCTTTTCTTCTTCATAAGTCAAGTGGCGCATATCTCTTTCTCTCTCTCTCTCTCTTAACTCAACTACTTCGCCACCATTCACCACCTCCCCCAGCTGTATACCGAATTTCTTTCAAATTTCCTTTATGTCACAAAACTTATGATACATATACTTTCATACTCAGTTTCTCTTTATCATGGTAAACTTAAATTCACATAATCACACTTAACATAGCACATGCATCATCACATCATACTTGAATTAATAACATCATAGCATCAAAGAATCTATAATGTCTTATGCTTTGACCCTTAAGGTCTTAAACTTGAAATCTAAGTTCTCTAATCATCCGATCTTAATCTCTCATGCACCTATTGGTTCACAACTCATTATTCTCAATAATTATCATGATAATAACTTATTCTAAACCTCATTTGTGTAGAATCTATGTTTTTACAATTACGGATACCTAGGAGTCACAACTTTGACCCTTTCTAAGTTCGATCTTCTCCTACAGTACCAAGATCAATTCCTAAACCAATTATGAGTGATTCCTACACATTTATACTAATTATAAACCATTATTACTAATTTTTCCTGTGCTGAAACAGAATCCTAAATTCTCATTTCTAAGGGTTCTAGAAATCTCATTTAAATTATTTTCTAGTTACTAACTTATCTTAACTTTCTCAACTTAATTCTAACATCAAATATACATGAATATACACATTCTAATATCATAAAATCATCATCATATAGTGACCAAACCATTAAAACAGAATCGTGACCAACATCATCATATAATGCATAGAATTTCATTTCTAACACACATAGACTTGCTAGTTTCTCTTGGAACTTTTTTAGAACTTCTAAAACTCAATAGAAAACATTTTATTTCATTAAAATCATCATAAAACCAATGAGGGCAGTAGCTATTTCAAAACAATCTCAAGAGGGATTAAAATCATAAAATCATGCTTAAGATATTCCTTGAGATCATCTAAGCTTGGGAAAATTATAAAACATAGGTTTTTGGCACTTGTGACTAGATAAAACTCACACCAAGCTCATCATCATCACATGGCCAAATTTTAGGTTGATCAAAACTCTTCCATTTCCAATCTTTACTTGAGATAACAAGGGACAAGTCTTTGAGCTCTAATATATTTAGGTGATGACAAGAATATAAACATACTATGCACTTTCTTTTATCTTTATTAGAAAAGTAAAGTGAGAGCTTAAAATAAATATGAGGTGCAACTCATTTTTATATTTAAGATTAGGTGATGACTTGAAAAGTAAACATGAAATGCAAAGCTTGAATTTAAACATGATAGTGCAAGTTCATTTATTTATTCTTGAGAGTTTAGTGATGACATAAGAAATAAATATGCTATGCAAGGCATAAATTTAATATGAATGCTAATCCATTATTATATGTCATTAGAGCTGATACAAGACTTTAAAACAATCAAGATCACAATCCCAATCATAATCTCATCAACATGAAGCAAGCTCTAGAGTTCTAAGTACCAAGGTTTCAAAGAAACCTCATGGTCCTTTGAATATCATCATCAAGCTCAAGGAAATAGATTCAAAACAAAGTTTCAAAGGAAAAAGAAATGAAGAAACCGAAACTACAAAGAGAAGGAAAATACATCATGTTCTTTATTATGTACCCAAAACCCCTATCTAGAGTAAACTCTAGAACGTGCCGGCCAACTTTAAGGTTGACAAAGGTAGGCCTTGGGCTTTTTGAAATCCTTGTAATTATTTTCATAAGGTAAAATCATTAGTGAGCTAAGTAATATAAGTAAAACTTAAAGAAAGAAAGAAAAACTCAAGCTTTAGAGGTCTCATTGTAATGAACACAAGGTCACCATCTAGAGACACTCATTATTAAGCTATCATGAGGATGAAACAAGGCCTTGAGGCTGATAATAAAAAGAAAAGATCCAAGAGAGAACCGAAAAAGAAAGACAATAAAAACTCATGAAAACAACACTTTCTTTGAAGAACAAAGCATTTTTAAGAAAAACGAAGATTTTAGAACAACTCCCTACCAATGAAATCTTGAAGGAAGAAAGAAAACTTGATCTTTGTTTGCAAATGAGAAAACAAAAATCTTCTCTAGGAGATGATGATGATTCGGCCGAATGGAGAGAAAAGGAAAAGAGATGTGTTTTGGGTGAGCTTGTGTTTGAGGGTGGAGGCTTAGGTGTTTAGGTGATGATTCAAGGTAGTGGTGTGGTGGTTTGAGGTTGTGAGGTGGTGATTTAAAGAGGAAGATGAAGAAGATGAAGGTGAAGGAAAGCTCTTGGAACTTTGAAAGAAAAGAAAGAACTTGCAAGAATGCTTAAGACTTGAACTTAGCAAATGATCTAAAGGTTTTTCCAAGTTTCTAAGCATGTGTATTTATAGAGAAACAAAACAATGAAGGCTCATGAACATGGAACATGAGGTGAGAGATGAGTTCTTTGAAGGCATGGTAAAGCATGGTTGGAAGTATGGTGAGCATGGTTCAAGGTAAGACTTCAAGCATGGTCTTTTGAGTAGTTTTCTTTTTAAATTGTGAGGAAATAATTTCCATACATGGAGGTGGAGGGCTGGTAGTTTTTGGACAGGAAGGGGAGGGAAAATATCTCATTCATTTAGTCATTCAAAGCATGGCTTGGAGTATGGTGGAGTATGGTTCAAAGCATGTGCAAGTATGGTGCAAGACATGGCCTAAGGCATGGTTCTTTGAGTGTTTGAATTTCAACATGTGAAGAATATGGGGGAGGGAGGTTTTCGGCCAACCTTGACAGCCCATGGGGAAGAGAAATTGTTTCATCTAATTGTGTATTAATTATGTGCTTAGATGTGGTTTAGGTTAAGCTTAAGATTAGGAATTGCTAAGCAAGTGATTAGGTAATTAAAAAAGTAATTAAGAATCTCAAGAAATGATTAGAGAGTGCTCATATATATTTAGAGGAATTTAAACTCATTTTATGCATAAACAATTGTAGACACAATTTCTTAATTTAAGAAATTGGAGAGAGAAAAAACTATTCAAGATTCTATGACTAGGAAATCTTGAATTTAAAAAGAGGTTTAAGTTTAATCTAAACAATTTTAGGTTCTAATTAACTTTAATAAATTATTTTGACTCTAGATTAATTATGGAAATTAATTATGCTTCGATTAGAGCCTAATATTGCTTAGGTTTGTTTAATTACATCATTAAGCTCAAAAATACTATGCTATTGGTAAAATCGTAATTTTACTCAAAAACTACCCGGGACCACCGAAACTTAAACAGATGTTATGAAATACATAAAAAAAACATTATTTAAAACCATCTGGAGAAGTTCAGGGCTCAAACGGCACTCGTACCCGTGCAGAAATGTTATATGGGTATTTTGGTCATTTTGACCCGAAACTTCAGAAAATGAGATTTTCGCTCCCGAAAACATTCAAAAGACATCTAGTCCCCTTCAAACATTGAGTTAGCCATTTGAGGACTGTTGGGTCAGCTATCCTTGAATTTTAGTCAGAAAAATGACTTCAGGGGCATTTTAGTCATTTTCGCTCAGACAGAAAATCGGGACGTTACACCATTCATTGTCGATCTTATTCAAACTTGCCAATAAACTTTTTAGCAAATCAACACATTAGATGCTATATCAAACTTGAGATGGTAGTACATTGAAAGACATAAAAAAATTTATTCAAGTGCACTAGTGCCTGACAATTTGAACAACCCATAGACTAGTTTGAACCGATCTTTAATTGTAGTAATGCCTTAACTTCGCAACATTCCATGTTCAGGGAATCTCTTTGCCAGTAAGCATACTTAGTCAGTATGCGCCATTCCCTGCACTCTTGATAATAAGAAATGGACCATCCCAATTTGGGGCCAACTTCCCATTTATCAGGCATTTATCTACTCAGGGAAGTACTAAATCGCCTACCTTGAATTTGCGAGTGACCATTCTTTTGTTGTATTGTTGGGTGATTTTTGCCTTGGCGACTATGGATCTAACATAGGCAATCTCTCTTTCATATAATAGCAAATCTAGATTGGCCCTTCCATTAACATCATTATTATTCTCCTCAAACCTTTCCCGCCACTAGCTTAGTATTCCTACTTCTATTGGAATCATGGCGTCCTCACCATAAGTTCATCGGAATGGCATTTCCTTGGTGGAAGATTATGGAGTAGTGTGATAGGCCTCTAACATGCTATAGAGCTCTTCTGTCTGTTTGCCCTTCGCTTGGTCTAGGTGTTTTTTAATCCATTAAAGAATGACCTTGTTTGCAGCTTCCACTTGGCTGTTACTCTAGGGGTGCTCTACTAAAGTGAAGATCTACCTGATTTCCAACTTCTCATGAAAGCCTTTAAAACCCTTATCTACAAACTAGGTCCCATTATCAGTCACTATAGCATAGGGTAGACAATACTTGCAAATGATCTGCTTCCAAGTGAAGTCCTCCATCTTTTAAGCTATTATGGTTGATAAAAGCTTAGCCTCGATCCATTTAGTGAAGTAATCTATGGCTACGATGAGAAACTTATGTTGACTGGTGGCTTGGTGGAATGCTCCTAAGAGGTCCATACCCTAAGAGGTCCATACCCCACCTATTGAATGGCCATTTGGTTTCCAAGTTGCAGAGTTCCTCTAAAGGTGCAAGATGCATTGATGCGAACTTTTAGCATTTGCCACACTCTTGGACATAAATAACATAATTGGTCTTGAGAGTTGGCCAATAATAATCTGCCCTAAGAATTTTCTTAACCAAAGACCGGGCTCCAAAATGATGCCCGCACATTCCTTTATATAGCTCCACCATTGCATATTGGGCTTGGTCAGGGATTAAACACCTTAGCAGTAGGATGGAAAAACCTCATTTGTGTAGCTGATCATTAGGTAAACAATAATATGCTTCTAATCTTTGAAGCTTCCAATCATCCCGTTCATTGCTTGTGAGCTATCTAGTGTAAGGTATCTCTTAACAAGGGTCATCCAAGAATCTGGTATCTCTAAGCTAACCGATAAAGATGGAATAGAAGTGGAAAGTTGGTTAACAGTAAAAATAACCAATGGAGTGATAGTCAATTCATCTAGTGTTTCTTGGATTATCGACTGATTATTTCTTGGTCGCCACGTAGTGGTCAGTTTAGATAGGAGATCAACCCTCGAGTTTTTCTCTCAAGGAATATATTCAATTGTGAATTTAGAGAAAGCCTTCAGCAAATCCTTTACACGATCCAAGTACTATTCCAGGAGCTTGTCCTTGGCCAAATACTCAACCTTAACTTGTACCATTATTTATCAAGAAAGAAGATGCCAAATAAATGCACGTACATAGAGAAGATAGTCATATATTAGAAAGACCCAAGTCTAGGAAGGGTAACAAAATTGGACATAACCACGGAATATAAACTGACATGATACAATTGAGAAGAATTTAAATGAACATGCTTAATTGACATGATAAAGATAAAGTATTATTGTTCCTTTTTCCATTCCTAGCCAATCTGATACTACTCTTAAGATACCTGGCTGGTGACTGTTTGAAAGATGCTTCTTGGAATGATGGTAAACCTCCTACTTCTTTGGCCAGCTAAAGTCCTACCACTAATGCCTCATACTCTACTTGGTTGTTGCTAGCCTTAAAACCAAATTTCAAAGACTGCTCTATGGTAAGCTCATGAGGCCTTTCCAAAATGATACCGACTCCATTCCCCCAAAGGCTAGAAGCCTCATCTACATATGGAACCTAGGTTTTGCCAGTAACATGATCTAGGGACTAGTTGGTATTGCACCATTTGCTAACAAAATCCGCTGGAAATTGGGATTTGATCGACCTTCAACTTTCATAAATAATCCCAAATTAAGAAAACTCCACAGACCATCCAATTTGAATGGCAAGCCAGGTTGGACTGGCTAAGACCTGTCATATGGGCTTGTAACATGCCCAAATTCATAATGAGGAAAAATATTGATTAACCCTAATTAGTGATTTAGATGAAAGAGAGAAAAACAAATTGGAAAAGTGTCATTAAACATAACAAATATTATTAGAATAGTCAAGTGTGTCTAGAGAAAGATGTAAAGAATTACAAAAAATGCCATTACTTAGTAGAATTTTGAAAATACCCTTACTATGTAAAGGAAATTACCAAACTACCCCTGCCTTATTAGTAAATGACAAATATACCCTTATTCTATAAATGAAATTACAAGAATGCCACTATCATTATCCAATTACAAAAGTACCCTTGTCTTGGATTAAGAAATTACTACAATGCCACTACTTTAAATAATTACAACAATACCACTACTTTAAATAATAACAACAATGCCATTATATCAATCTCTAGGTTTGTCTTGAAACAAAAATGAATCTAGGCCATTGGATTAATACTAGGAAGAATCAAAAGGTCAAGTTGCAAATCTCAAGTATAAAATAATAAGTTATCAGTATAAGTTTCTACAGATAATTGATTTAATAGTAACACTAAGACACTGACAAAGTAAATGATCCAAATAATGTAATCATAGATGGTGGAGCTAATTAATGAGTATGTTACAAAAATTAACTTAGAATCCCAATTTTAAGAATAAGATATAATAGCTTTGTCATGATTTGGTCAAACAAAAATATCTTATGATATCATAAATTATGATAAGACAAAACATAACACACAAACATATCATACCATGCATGACAAGTTTATTAAGTGCATGAAACAAGACAAGACTTAATGGAACTCCATATTACAATGTATGCATGAAAGAACTTAACACTTGGATCCTTTCATCTATGTATGAGCCAAACATTAGCATTATCATGATAGGGGACAAATTGATTTAATGAATGAAATTGTGGCATAAAATCTCTTGATTCCACTAAAATTGGCCTACACTAGTCATTACTTCTAACATAAAGATTGTGCCTCTGTAACGCCCCAATTTAATAACCGAAATGCCACTGAGGTCATTTTTACCTGGAACACGAGGACGGCCAGCCTCGGCCATCCTCATAAGAGCTTTGGTTATGTAGTAAGGGGATTTCATGTATATGAATGTTTAATAGAGCAGAAGAATCTCATTTATGAGGTTTCTGCACATAAATGACCACCCTTACAGTAATTTAAGGCAATTTTGAGTTTTATTTTGACCCAGATTTGTCCCGGAGGCCTAAAACAATATTTTTAAGGCATGATTTATGTTTGCTTAAGTCTCGATGGTCCCGGGCAGTTTTTGAGAAAAAATTACGATTTTGCCCCTGCTTTAAGTACATTAGGGCTTAATGACGATTTTTTAAAACAAAACCTAAGCAATATTAAGCTCTAATTAAATATTAATTAATTTTCATAATTAATCTAGAGCTAAAATAATTATTTGAGGTTGATTATGACCTAAAATTGCTTAAGGAAACTTAAAACCCATTTCTAGTATTATTTCTTCAAGAAAGCATCTAAGAATAGTGTTTTTACTATTCAATCTCCCTAGTTCAAGGAAATATGTTGTTCTCTAATCTTTAGTCAATGGAGTTTGACTCCACTAATCTAACAAGATTTCTCCCAAATTAAGTTGTTCATGGCCCTAATTGCCTAATTAGTTCACCTAAACGCTTGGTTATAAAACCTTAATTAGTGGCCTAATCTTGTTTGCTCCTAAACACATGATTAACACACGTTCAGATGAAACAATCTTCTCTCCCCATGGGCTATCAAGGCTGGCCAAAACCCCTCCCCCACATTCTCCACATGTTTGAAATTTAAACACTCAAAGAACCGTGCCTTAGACCATGCTTAACACCTTACCTTGCACTATGCTTGATCATACTTCCAACCATGCTTTGAATGACTAAATAAATGAGATATTTTCCTCCCCTTTGCTGTCCCAAAACCGTCAGCCCTCCCTTTCCCTTCTAGAAGATTTATTTCAATTCAAGTCAACAAGAAAACACCTCACCTTGAGCCATGCTTAAGCCCATACCTATCTTACCTTTAACCATGCTTTGAATGACAACTTGTAAAAGATATTTTCTCTTCCCCAACCCATGAAAGGCCACACGGTTACCCCTCCCCATTCACTCCCTCATGATTCAAACTATATAAATACCTTGCCTTAGTGAGCCTTGCTTCACTTTGAATCATTTGCTAAGTTTGAAGTCTTAAGAAAGTGCTAGTTCTCTCAAAGCTTTCTTTTCTCCTCCTTGTTTTAAGAGAAACCGCCAACCCTCCACCTCTCAATCTTCATCTAGTCTTCATCTAAAAACATCACCAAGCTCAAACACAAGCCAACACATCTTCTTTCTTCATTTCTCTTCAAGGCCAAAGCTATACTCCAAGTTACAAGAAGATTTCTTCTTGCTTTCTCCTCAAGATCAAACCATCCTTTGTCTTCAAGAACACACATACTTGGTAGGGAGCTTTTCTAAAAAAATTTCTTTGATCTTTATGCTTTAATCTTGTTGAAATATGATGAATGGATGAACCTTTCATGTTGTTCATTTTCGGTTTCTTCCTTTTTTTCTCCTTGTGATTTCAGCCTCAAGGCCTTGAACATGATGGCTTGATTATGAGTGTTTTCTAGAGGTGACTATGTGTTCATCTCTCATGAAACCTCTAAAGCTTGAGGTTTTCCTTTCTTTAAAGTTCTACCTATACTACTTAGCTCCCTAAAGTTTTCAACTCAAGAAAATTAATCAAGGATTTCAATAAGCCCAAGGCCTACCCTTGTCAACCTTAAAGTTGGCCGGCACGTTCTAGAGTTTTACTCTAGATAGGGGGTCTTGGGTACATAATAAAGAACATGGTGTATTTTTCCTTCTCTTCATGGTTTCAGTTTCTTGCTCTTTTTCCTTTTTTGAAGTTTTGTTCTCTTGAGTTTATTTCCTCAGAGCTTGATGATGATGTTCAAAGAACCATGAGATTTCTTTGAAGCCTTGGTTATTAGAACTCTAGAGCTTGCTTTATGATGATGAGATTGGGATTGAGATTGTGATATTGATTCTTTAAAGTCTTGTATGAGCTCTAATAACATATAATAATGGACTAGCATTCATGTTTAAATTTATGTCTTGCATAGCATATTTATTTTTATGCTATCGCTAAACTCTCAAGAATAAATAATGAGCTTGCATTATCATATTTAAATTCAAGCTTTGCATTTCATGTTTACTTTTCAAGTCACCACCTAATCTTAAGATAAAAATGAGTTGCATCTCATATTTAGTTTGAGCTCTCACTTTACTTTCTAATAAAGATAAAATGAAGTGCATAGCATGTTTATATTCTTGTTATCACTTAAAATATTAGAGCTCAAAGACTTGTCCCTTGGTATCTCAAGTAAAGTTTGGAAATGAATGTGTTTTACTCTTTTGATTTTCGGGCATGTGATGATGATGAACTTGGTGTGAGTTTCATCTAGTCATAAGTGCTAAAACCTATGTTGTATAATTTTCTTAAGTCTAGATGATCTTAACAAATGTTTCAAACATGATTTTATGATTTAAATCCCTCTTGAGGTTGTCTTGAAATAGGTAGTGCCCTTGTATGTTTTATGAGGATTCTTATGAAATAAATTGTTTTCAAATGATTTTTAGAAGCTTTGAAAAGGTTCCAAGAGAAACTAGTAAGTTATGTGTATTTGAGATGAAAGTTCTATGCTTGATATGATGGGTATGTTTTTGGTTCTGCCTTATTTATTCCAGCACCTTAAATTCTATTTTGGGTGGTCTATATGTGCTTAAATATCTTACCAATGGTATGATAATTGTTCTAGGCATCTTAGGCATGCTTAGTAACTCTAGTAGTTTGAAAATGTGATTTCTAGAACTCCTTAAGAACAAAAATTGTATATTCTATTCTAGCCTTGGTAGAGTTTGCATAATCATATTATAACATGTTTAGATGGGTGAGAATGACTCATAATTGGTTTAGGTATTAATTATTACATCATAGAAAAAGTCGGTAATGAGAAAGGACCTAAAACGTAACCTCTAGAACACCGTAATTCATCAAAATATGCTTACTGCCTATGCTGCCCAGTCATAATTAATTAGGTTCTAGGACTTAATAAATTTTGGTAATGAGATTAATCAATCCCTTAGAGGTGGAAGAAAATAACTTGGAAGTTTGAGGTTACCTGATTTAGGGGTTTTTACTTTTAAGAGAATGGTTGGTGTGCCCTTTATAAATGATGAATTAATGTGTTGTCTCATGACTTATGTAATGCTATATGATGATAGAATTATCAATTGCATGTTATTGTTCTCTTAGAACCTTAGAGATGCCTATATTAAAATTATATGAGATATGTGATATGTATGAATTATGTGGCGTCTTGTTATAACATGCTAAGATTTAATGTGACATAAACTATGAGAAAATGATCCTTCGGAACCATCAAACTAGGGATGGGGATGAGGTGATTCTAGCTCCCTAGCCCGTACTTTAAGTCGGGACCTTAACTTATCAAAAGGGATAAGAATACGTGCTAGTAACGACTAGTGAGGTATGAGCTCATAACCTAGAGGTTTCTCAAAAGGGAGAACAATTAGGGTGGCCCTATATGCAAAGTAAATGTCTTAATGTCACCTAAGTAACCAAGATAAGATACCATGTACCATGTACCAAGTTTTATGTTTTATGCTCTATGTTCTATGATCTATGTACCATGTGCTATGTCTATATTTACCATGTATGCTAATAAGTTAGTTAGATCTTGCATATCATAATGAAGTATGATGCATCCATGTAAATACAAGCTATGTGTTAAAATGAATGGGCCTCATTAATCAATGTTTTAGAACTTCATAATTGAACTATTACATGCCCATTATTTTTATAAGAACCCGAGGTTCCTAGAGACGTAGATGATGTCACCTAGATAGGAGGAAAACCCTACTGAGTTTCTTTAGCAAAGATTCTCACTCCCCCTACTTTTTCTTTCCGTCACGTCTTCAAATTCAGATGGCGACTTTCGTCCTGTTCGTTGACATGTCCACATGGGAGTTCCACTACGATCCAGAACACGGATGTATCATTTTGAGGGACGTTGCGCGGCCCGAGTTTTTTTGTTTGTTTGACGCCCCTTCAGCCATCCAGTACTGAGCTACTGTTTCACCCCTACTTCCCCTTACGGAGACGAGATGATTTTTGAGCGAGCACGCCCATCTTTCGAGCGGAGGCTTTGCATGCCCCCTTCCAGATTGGCTGTTCGAGACTTCCCTAATTATGTCCCCCATTTGAGGTTTTCTGAGACAGACCCCTCCGAAGATGAGCCTATACATGTGTATTCTGAGAGTTCGGCCCCTACTCCCCTACCTATAGGAGAAGGGAGTTAGGAGACAGTCACGTAGCCATGGTTGGCACAGAGACCAGCCATGCGCCCTAGACATGGAGGTCATGTGCGACCATCTGGTGTGCTTATCCCCGACGAGTTACGACCATGGATCGGATACGTCCCCCCATTGTCGGGCCATCAGCCATAGATGACTCTTGGAGTTTTTAGTGCACACACGTCTCACTAGTCATGATGATCTTCTTTTGTTGTAAAGGTTATCTACCTTAGGTGCACCATGTAGGTTTGTGTCTTGTGTATTTCGTTTCCTATGTATTTTATTTCTTATGTATTAGCATTTCATCTTCATGTACCTGAATTTAACTCACCTCTAGGTGGGTGGTTTATATATATATATATATATATATGTTATAATATGATATATTCTTTGAGGAGACTTTTTGATGTTTAGATTTCCGCATTCTTTTATATCGCTTGTATATGCTACACGCGGCTCTTACTTTATCAAGGTTTTAAAAAAGAAAAATTTGGCTTGTATTTTCAGTAAGTATTTTCAACGATAAATGAACTGAAACAAGAAGTAATGACTAATATTTAGCCAAGTACGTTCTAGGAGTATTGGGTTGAATATTAGGGTGTTACAGCCTCGGACTTAGCAATCCAACATAATTATTAATCCAACCATATGAGCATCGAAGAACAAGAAATGGAAGCATAAAAAGCACTCCATTACAACCCTCAAGTCATGGCTTCTTGGCCTATAAAAAGGAGGGGAGTGTGTGAATTCATTCCTCATAACACATTCTTGCTAGTCTCTAAGCCTTAGAAACTCCCTAAGTGTTCTTTCTCTCTTATTCTTTCTCTACTATTTCTTCTTATATTCTCCTCTTCAAAGACTTCTCTTCACCCTCTAAACTTCATCTAATACTTAATTCCTAAGCCCAAACATTCACTAGGCCTCACAAGAGTTACAATCTTTAACTCTAGTGAGAAATATCTTAAGCACTTAAGGTCTAGAGCCAAGATTCAAGGAGGGCTATCTACTCCAAGGACTCTTGCTCAAGCTCAAGAAAGAAGAGAATGACTCTTTTTAGACCCTATATAAGAGGCAGGAGCTTCATCTTTAATTATTCAAGCATTGTTGGCTTCTAAACTTTCCCATGGATAGAATGCCTTAAGCTTAAGTTATTGTCAAAAGTTGTGAACATTTGTTTGAAAAATATATTTTTAGGTAGCAAAACATGTTCTATTCTATTCTGAGTATTTTCATGATGTCATCATACTCAAATATAACTTAAAAATATTATATATGAGACTTGAATTAATAAAAGAGACTTAAGATATGAAAACAATAGGTGCTGGAATTTCTGGCTATTTTTGGCAGATACTTCGAAAAGCATTGTTCATAAAATATGAAGTATCTTGAAATGAAAATAATTTTACCATATAATAGACACAATATAGAACACTCTCCAAAAAGAATCACCTAAAATAGAGTTCTCTAGCTTAAGATATAAATTTTCAAAGTTAAGTCGAAGACTGAAACTCTAAATCTGACCTTGCACTAGTAAATTAGGTGTGACTCACTCTATAAAGATGCAAATGGACTGGTTTCAACTTTGCTAGAAAGCTAACACATATAGGAACACACCTTGGTATTATATACATAAAGCTTTACACCACGAAACTATAGAATGAGGAATATATTTTCGGAACAGTATGCTAAGAGAGTCTAGAAAAAGGGGTAACTTTGTGAAGGTACTATGGCATAACCATAAATGTGTTTTTAATGAAACTACACTTAACGGAAAGCTTGATGAGTTGGAAATCTGGAACTACCTTTACTAGGCTAAGATAATAAACATATAGAAAGTTACAAATTTTCTTCTAAAAGATGTCAGAATTATAAATAAAAGATTCAAGTTTTGTAAAGAGAGAATTTTAAGGATTTAACTAGTAATAATCATTAAAAGGAAAAATATGTATATAAAGTTCAAAAGGGAGTTTTAAAATATGTAAAGAAACTCTAATAATATTTTAAAGTGCATTAATGTAGTAATGAAATGCTAAGAGTACAAAGAAGACTAAGAGAAAAGAGGTTTGGCAAGAATTTGAAAGAATGGAAAGAAAGGCATTCATAATGTATACATACCAACCAAGAAATTCATGACCCCTTAGGAACATAAGGACTCACGTTGATTAACTTTGGTTACTTAATATGAGATTTGTCTATAAGATTATCTGCTAAGTACTATGAGATTTACTTAACAGTTCTACTGTTTGATATGAGGGTTGGTATGAAATGCCTACTAATTGATATAAGGTTATATATGAGATGTTGTTTATGCTACCCAAAGTGATATATAGAAATCTGAATATATACTGATGAGTTATGAAACGATGAGGATGAATGATTGACTGTACTATAATTTATTTATGATTACATGATGATACACATACATTCATGTTTCAAGTGAAATAATAAGTGACAAACTCATTGCTTAATCCTCAAAGGGGATTAAGGTATTGGTGATTTCACTCAATGAGAATAAAAGTAAAGCTTGGAAAAGTAACAATAATAGTCTGGAAAAGTGGACTTGAGCTAAGCTCATGGCTTAACCCCTCAATCGTTGAGATCACGGCAATGGAAAGAAAACGAAAAGGTTATGGCGACGGCAATGGTATAAGCTCATTACCTTTTTAGGGTGGTCTAAGGCATTGATGTATTCATCCCGTGAGTAATTAAAGAGACATGTCAATGAAAGAAAGTAAAGTGTCATGCATACACATTACAAATGGAAATGCTTGTGTAATTATGAAAAGGATGCATGAGATTATTAAATGATGGGTTGACTTGTAATTGATGAGTTATGATAAGTATGTATGACTCTGTTAATAAGAATAGTTTGAAAATAACTCTACCTCAGCTAATCACGTTTCCGAAAATCTTGATAAATGAACCTTTACTTGCCCATCACTTTGTAGTAGACCTGAGGTGGCTGGAGTAATAACGATGACATGATCTGTACCTAGTTGAAACTCCTACTAAGAAATTCAACATTTCTCATCCCTGCATATATTTCCATTGTCACCACCAAATACGGATGGACTCCAGCCATTGGAGAAAGGGGGAGGCTTACTTCCCTGAGTTAGGATACATGGAGTTTGGGGAGCTAGGGAGAAGGGCCACTCACGTAGCTAGACACCCCACCATTGATGGTCTTAGCATGGGGGAAGGATCAAGCAGAGAACAACGACCTCTAGTCATTAGCATATCATCTGATTTAGGAGAATTGCCACCTAAAGGACAAGTATCCATTATTGAGCTATCCTCCGATCCAGAGGGAGAGATCATAGAGCCATTCAATGTAGAACCACTAAACATAGTATTTTCGTGGCAAATAGACGAGGGTTATGTGACAGAAGAAGAAGAGGACCCTAAAGAAGATTCTGAGAAGGACCCTGAAGAAGATTCTGAAGAGGACCCTGAAGAAGATCTAGAGGAGAACATGGAGCCCATGGGGGATGATGATGTTGATTTGCTCGTACCTTTATCTTTCGGCTTTGATTATTTCCTAGATGAGCCCACGGAGGACGAGGAGGAGTTCATTATGGTAGTAGATCTTGTAGAAGAACCCATGGAGATCATAGTTTCTGATTTGAGCTATATAATGATGTCACTAGTTGAGCCTCAGATTAGACACGTAATAGGTTAAAAACCACTGCCACTACCTCCATAGTGATCTATGCTAGGGATTTTCACTTTCCCATTGTTGCTATCCATTTGTTGTATTTTCCTTTTTCTATGTACTGTTTTATTTGTATAGCCATATCAAAAGCTTGTACTGTATTCACCATGTAGGTGCTAATATGTAAACTCATGTTTAGAATTTATGTATAATTATGTCATGTTATTTTCGCAATGTTATTACCGCTCAATTAATTTCAATAGTAGAATTCATATTATACTAAAACTACAACATACATATCATTCTCGGTACAGGCTTAACTTTAAAAAGATAGATTCATATTAAAAAAAAATTACTCCTATTTTCTTATCATTAATTTAAAAATAAAATTGGTCAAAGAGTATAGGTAACAGCTAATAAAGTTCGGGTATATTAGGGTGTTACAAGGCTGATCAGTCTTCACAATGATTTGTAGTTCTGAAAATAAGGTTGTAACATTCTACGTGAAATGATCAAAGCCAAAGCCAATTGCTTAATCTTTTGGTACCTTGTTTCCTGTCCTTGTAACGCTTTGCTAAAGAAGTAAACCAAACATCACTCTTCTCTTCTTCTCTGACTAGGGTGGAGCTGATAGCTTTCTTTGAAATTGAGAGATAAAAATAAAGGCTCCTCGAGCATAGGCTTGGTCAAAATAGGAGAATTGGAAAGTAAAAGCTTTATTTTTTGGAATGCCACTTTACAATCTTCTGTCCATAGAAAGTTCTTCACCCATTTTATACAATCAAAGAATAAAGTAGTCTTATCTTCTAACTTGGACATAAAGCGAGATAGGGCATTTATTCTCTTGGCCAATTGTTGGACATCCTTGACCGTGGGCTCTTCATGTCTATCACTGCCTTGCATTTTTCAGGGTTAATCTCAATTCCCCTCCTCGTAAGCATGTACCCTAGAAACTTGCCGGCCTAAACCCTAAATATGCACTTGCTCAAGTTCAGGCGCATATTATGTGCTCTTAGCTGACTAAAAGCTTCCTGAAGATTGGAACAATGGTCACCAGTGCTCAATGTTTTGGCAAGCATGTAATCGAGGTACACCTTAATGTTGCTCGAACACCTTGTCCATTAGCCTCTGGTAAGTTACCTTGTGTTCTTGAGGCCAAAAGGCATCACATGGTAACAATAGGTTGGCCTGTCTATCATGAAGCCCATCTTCTCTTCATCATCCGAGTGTATTCTGATCTGGTTGTACCTAAACATGCATCCATGAAGTTGAGGAGCTTGTAACTAGCAATTGAAACCACGAGTTTATCAATGCTCGGTAAAGGAGTTAAGTCATTAAGGTAGCCTTGTTCAAATAAGTGAAGTCTATGCGTATCACCAATATCCTTTGCTCTTGTTTTTTACTAGCACGACATGGGATAGCCAAGTTATACATTGAATGTCTTTGATAAAACTAGCTTTCAACAATTTGTTAGTCTTTACTTTCATTATCCTTTTCTTTTCCTTGGTTAGCTTCCTCTTAAGCTGAGCAATAGGCCTATAAACTGGAGTTATTTCTAACTCATGGGAAATGAATATGGGGCATATTGGCTAGGACCCAAGCAAATAGGTTAGCATAGTGTTGGAGCAGTTCAACAAACTTCGCCTTGAGATCTCTCGAGAAGTTAGATCCAATCATAACACCCACATCACCCCTTTCACATATATTGACTTTTTCCAATTCTCTTTCCGGCTGTGGTCTCACTTCTTGGTAAGTCCTCTCGAGGATCCAACTCCATTAGATTCATGTCTGACATCCTGGAGCATATTTTCTTTTTTTTTCTAGAGGAGGATGATGGCAACTACCCTTGAGTTGTCACTAACTTTTTTGGATACATAGGGTTTCCCCATAGCACTATCTCGCCTCCTTCTTATTAGCATGAATTACATTGATGGTAGCCAAGAGAGGAAACTTCATAGTTGAATGAGTAGTAGAGATTATAGCACCTAACCTGGTGATAAAAAGTTTTCTGATTATGATGTTGTATGGGCTCTGCTTATCAATGATGAAGTACTTAACTGTTATAGTCTTAACTCCTCCAAAAGTCATAAGTAGCTTTACACAGCCCCTAGGCATCACTTGCTCTCCTATGAACCTGACTAGCCCGCCCTGAGGGGATGAAATGCTTTCCCTGGGCAGACCCAGCTTCAGGAAAGCATTATGAAGATGATCTCCGTTGAGCTTCCTTGGTCAATTAAAACTCGCCTTACTTCAAAATTGGCCACGATGACCCATATCACCATCGGGTCATCATGGTTTGGCTCTACACCTTGAAAATCTTTTGTCGAGAAGGTGATCAAAATGTCTAGAGCCACTTACTTGGGAAGAGATTGCCCAATGCTCATAATGGTTTGGAGAGACTGAAGGTGTTCTACGCTTAGCCGACTCTGTGGCTCCACCCCTAGCAAATCTCCATGCAATTATGTTAATCACCCCTTAATCACTATTCTCGGGTGCTGTTCTAATGTCTTTTCTAGCTGATTAGACCTGGACTTAGAGCAGCATCTATCATTACCTAGATAGTGCGGGTAATGCCTGGCTAGCTTTCCACTCTTAGCTAAAGTCTCAAAGAGATCTTTGAAAGAATCATACTTCTCGGTTATATGGCCAAAGGCCTGCTAATAGTCACACCTCTATCTTCGATCAACATAGCGGGGTTGGTATCTTGGTGGTTGTGGGAAAGACACTAGCTCAACGTTACAAACATCTCGTAATATCACATCCTTTGGGGCACTAAAATAGGCATTTGGTATAAGCTGGTCATGGGGGTCCAATTTTCAATATACCACTCCCTATTTGGCCACTGTAGGGTAGTGTTTCTTTGACGCCCTTCCCAAGGCTAGTGTCGAGCTTGTTCTCTAGCCATTAGTGGGGTTACCTAAGAATCCCGCTTAAGGTTGTCTTTGTTCTTTTTGTGGTTCTTGGCTTTTTCTTCTACCTAGATGTATTTGGCCACTATGCTTCGTAACTCTTCTAAGTTATAGACCGGATTGATGTCAAGGGATTCTACAAATGGTCTAGGCTTAACACTCCCACAAAGGCATACATTGCTATTTTTTTTTACCATGTTCCTTTATCTGGGTGGTCATCTTGTCAAACCGGCCCATGAAGTGTTTCAAAGGCTTTGTACTTCCTTGTACCAAGCCATAAAGGATTTCAATTGTCTTTTGATTAACCTTGCTCACATTGAAATGATTCAAAAAATGGTTAGTGAGTTCATTGAAACTAGCAATAGACCGTGGCAAGGGAGATGCGACCCACTGCTAGGTAGTATCCTTTAAATTCAATGGAAATGCTTTGTAGCGAAGAGCATCTGAATCCCTACATACTAGCATTGCATTTTTGAAAGCATCAATATGGCTTTGTAGATCCGATGATCTGTCATAAGGTCAAAGATGGGTTGGAGGTTAGTACGAAGGTGGTACAAGCTTGGTCATGACGAATTCTGTGAAGAGGTGTTTAAGATGGCTATTTGAGGTGACAAGTTTAGTATTAAAGGTGTATGGGGTGGCTCCTCAAGGTCAGGAGGCATATAGATTAGTCAGTTGGGTGGGTCCATAGGATTAGTTTGAGTATGATGGCTGGAACTGAGAATGAGAATGAGCGGGGGAGGATTGGGGTTTGATTGGTCTGTCATTTGAGCGGTGATCGTTCATATGGTTGATTTGTTGCTACATGTCATGAACAGATTTCAAGATCTGCCCTTGAATGGTGTTGGAATGTTGTCATCAAGGTTGGTATTGGCATTGGAATTATGGCTAAGCTCTTCGTTGCTTGGACTAGTGCAGTTAGGGATGGGAATAGGTCAGCCGGCTTGCCGGGGACCTACGGCCTGGCCTTTTTATTATTTAAGCCAGGCTCAAGCCTTTGAAAAAAGCTATTCAGTTAAAAAGACCAAGCCTAGGGTATCTAGGAAGCCTATTAGGCCTGGTAGGCAAACCTATTCACATATATACTTAATTATATGTAAAATTATGTATAGAGGTATGAAGGATTCGAACCTAGGTCATAGACATTTTATAAAGAGTACAAACCACTATACTAACTTGTTTGTTTGGTAATATGTAACCTACCTAATATATTTATATTAGTTTTCAAAACTAAATAATTAAATAATTTTCAAATGACTACTCAGAAATCAAAACCCATTTTGCTTGTCCCAGACTTTTAGGATCTCATTCACAAATCACAATTTCAGTTTTAGAAACCTATAACTCTATCTATCTATCATGGTCACAGTCCTCAGTTACCATATATAACGCCCTAAAAATTATTTAAAAATTAATTTGAGTTTTACTATTCATAATTTCAAAAATACAATAGACATAGCAATGATGAGGATGGTCCAACAGATCTGTAAAATAAAAAAAATGTGAATAGTAACCTAATGGGCCCCATAAGCTCGTCGGGACAGTCGAAACCCTATAATTATGGCATGGAGATGCCCAAAATTGAGAAGTTATAGGCATAAGATTAGAAATATGTAGGAATAAAGATTTTATGCCTAGAATTAATTTTCGAACAATGTTTGATTACTCGAGTACACTGTTTTACCTGTTCAGTAAAATTTCAGTGTGCGATTTTTAACACCGAAAGATAGTTTAATCATTATAAATGGATAATGTATATCCATTCTAGCCACATGTAGGGTTAAGATTTAATCTTGAATTATAAGATTAAATCCTAGCCATCCATTTGTTTTTCTTTCCTTTAAAGAATTATACATTTATACTACATAATATCTGCACTGAAATACATGATAAATACAATACAACAACCTTATCTCTCCATACATGATCATTCTCGGCTAGCCAAAGGAACAAAAAAACTAGCCTCCATTTTTGTTCTTCAAAGAGCTTCAACTTGATTTCAATCTCCCAAAATGATAACCTACACTTGCCAAAACCTCAAACTTCCTTCACTAAACTTCAACTACTCAACATAACCTACAAAACTAACTAATTGAAATTCCAAATTTTCACCTTAGATATCATTCTATACTGCAATGCTTAAGGCAAGGAAAAACTATTCTTGGAAGGACTTTTGGAGTTAGAAGTCTTCAAGCATCACAAGTAGGGTTTATTTGTTCTCTTCTCTTTTAAAATTTGTTTTTAATTTTTATGATTGGTTTGGATAGAAATTATGGTTATATTAGTTGATAATAGATATGTATTTATGTGTTTAAATTAGCGGAATGTTTGGATGAGGTTAGAAAACTAATTTTGTCAAAAGAAGTTTTGACTAGTTTCCTGGAATTTTGGTTTTGTCCCAGGAAACAAACAATCATGATTTTTATGATATATTTATAGATACTTTTATGAGTTAGAAAAATTATATGTTGAAGTTAACATCCTAATCTAGTTTCACAAATTTTATTGAGCTCTGTTTTGGACTTATACTACTTGAAAGAAATCATGAACCGAAATGATACATGTGCTGCCTAGATTATTGGAATTGAAGCTGTGAATTTATCTAATTTTGTTACCATAGCAAATGATTGATTTTTTCTTTGAAATTTTTACAGAATGTTGGAAACATATTAAGGTTCAACCATGATTTTTATCTTGACTTGATTCAATTATGGGATTAAAAATTGTGACATTCAGGTTCTAAGCTGAGATTAGGTAGTCTCTGACCACTAAATTTGTAGAATTTATTAGTATAATTAGAGAATGTTTCTTCCGATGAAATTTTAAAAAAACCTTGTGGACACGTTGAGGTGTCATTGAGAATTTTTATAACCCCTGAATTGGTTTTTTGATGTGCAAATTAAATTGTGCTACCAAGGCGTAAAATATGTCTATGTGCCGTATTTGTGCTATTGCATTATATTGGTGACATAAAGACATTTTGTTCAAGTCTATTGTATATGAAATCATGCTAATGACTTTAAGCATTGGTTTGAGGCATAATTGAATTCACATTGTGAATGAATGCATATATGTGTGTTATACATGCAATTGGAAAAAAAAAAGTTAATGATACACTGAATTAAGTTCTATAGCCCTAAGTAAAACTAGGATCCTCTTGGCTTGTCAACGGCAAATAAAGAAACCCGAGACCCTTTTCGACTTATCGAGGGCAAATAAATAAACATGTGATCATCTTCGACTGGTCGAGGGCATATAAAGAGAGATAAGATCCTCTTTGACTTGTTGAAGGTGTATAAAGAAAGGTAAAATCCTCTTTGACCTGTCGAGGGCATATAAAGAAAGATAAGATTTTCTTTGACTTGTGGAGGGAGGGCATACAAAGAGAGATAAGAACCTCTTTGACTTGTCAAGGGCATATAAAGAGAGATGGGATCCTCTCTGACTTATCGAGGGCATATAAAGTGAGATGAGATCCTCTTCAATTTATCAAGGGCAATTAAAGATAATTTCACTACATTGGGCATATATGTATTTGTAACATATCGAATCATTCTATTTAATATTATTTACTATGATTATGAGCTGATGGTGAATGTGTACTAAATGATTGATTTACTTTAAAAGCAACCTACTTCGGAAGTATGATTTGGAAATTTAAAAATGAATCGTTTTATTTAATGCATGATCACCTTTTTCTTAATAAACCAAAGTGGCTGGGATGATGGCGATGACATTATGATTGTGTATTTGGGGAAATGCCCTACTGAGAATTTTATAATTCTCACCCCCTATGTGTTTGTGTTTCTGTGTTGTCTCTAGGTTGATTCCAAAGAACAGTGAAGCCACTACAAGAAAGACTAAATTAGAATTTCTGTAGTTTAGTAGTGGATACTCGTATCTATTGTACTTAGATATATATAAGTCTATAAATATAGTAAAGAGCAAATGTGTACTAAAGCTCATATAAGAGCTTCCTTTTTTGTACTTGACTTGCATTAAATAAATACTTTGTTTCTCTACTATATATTTTGATAGAACCACGAGTTAGTTTGTACATGATTTGACTGATTCTTACTGTAGATAATTAAGAAAAGCCAACAAATTTATAAACAACTCACGAGTACGATGCCATGACTTAAGGATGAGGTCCTATTTGGGAGGATGTTACATTATGGTATCAAAGCAGTTCATCCTAGTAGGATCTTGAGGAATGGACTTGCTATGCTTCCTTAGTTCCCCAGTGATGAGGGCGAGGGTGATCGTCAGTGCAAAAGAAAGCACAGACTGTAAACTCCAAAACCCTTTAAAAAGTATGAGCTTAAATGTTTTGATTCACAACAAAGCCAATTTAAAGAAAATACTTTGAAGAATGACTAACGGCTACTTTGAGTTTCTTGACAAAAGCTTATCAGGTGACTTCGAGATGCATTATCGGAGTTAAGTTGAGATGATTTCACTATGTATGTGCAAACATGTTTTTCTCTCATCAATAGAGGAAAGATTCAGATAAAGTAAAATTTATCAAGCAAAATGCATTCATGTGCATCAAAGAAGCAAGCTCATTGTAACAAAATCAAGGAATCAAGGATATGGTTGTCAGAAAGTAACACTAAACCTCAGAAAGAATGGATTCAATGATGATAACATTTAAAAATTGGAAGCAATATGTTACTCAATCGTCAGTTATCATAATCATAGACTATTCATCAGTATAAGTCAAAGATTGAAGATCAAAAGACAAATAAATCAACAAGAAGCTAGTAGTGCTCTTCAGAAAGCTCACATCTTAAAAAGAGAAGGAAAGCAATCAGATTTGAAATTCAAATTCAAAAGTCAAATCAGTCTCTTTTACCTAGAACATCATCTCTTCAGTACCCTCAATCAACAAAGAAAAACTTGCCAAGAAGTTTAGAAACCTCATTCAAAAAGTAGAAGAATAGTTTCTGATAGACTGTAGAAACTTCAACTCATCAACGGCTTCTAAAAAAAGTTCCTGACACCAGACGGGCTACTCCTTTAAATTATATTCCCAATACCTAATTGATGTTTGACACATGTTGGTTGGATAGAAGATTATGAACAACAGTAACAAAGGAGAATAATCTATAAATAGAGATGACTGAGCTTTAAAAGAAAAGAGACGAGATATAGTGCAAAAATGCTGAAAAAATCTTTCCAAATCTCTCTATAGAAATTATTTGCTAGATTTCTTGTATATTAAAATCTTCTTTCCACACACTAGATTGTTCATATGTTCTTCTGAGGAAGAATTAGTAGAGAGAAGTCTCTCAAGCTAGTTCAGATTTATCACCTCACATTCATAAAAGTAGAAGCTTGAGTGTAACAACATTCAAATCGTGAATCCAGTGTATCATCGATCCAGCAGTGATCGGAAGTTGAAAGCTTGAAGAGGCTACTGCAAAACTACTTCTTGTTGTTGAGTTAGTAAGAGTGATTTACTAACGTTGGTAAGATCTTCAGAAGGATACAGTAAAGACTATCTTGTATTGTTATTTCCTCGGGTTGAGGAAGCTTAGTGGAACTCAGTGGTTACTGAGAACTGGATGTAGAAAAGTGTTAGCCAAACCAGTAAAAATCTTTGGATTTAGTATTTTCTCATCCTTAATCACTTTTATTTTATAGTCTTTGATTTTGCATAAATACTTTATCATTATTTCTTGTTTTTCATCTGCTTACTAAAATAACTCAATTCAGAAAGTTACATTCTGAATAAACTAACGTATCTTCCACTACACTTCAAGCTCTAAGCTTGATAGAGTTTCTTTGAAAAATTTTTCAGTTTTCAATTTAGAGAAAAGAAGCATGATTTAACCCCTTTTTTTGTGCATTTTCTCGCTATCACGGACAAAAAGCGGTTCCTCACAAGGCCATCTAAGCGGAGGGGTACATGAATGAACCGATTAAAAACCCAAATGAAATAGATCCTAAGACTATATAGGTATGGGACTATACAGTTGAGGATGACTTATATGAATTGATTTGTACAACCTATACCAACAAGATGCATATTCTTTTCGGTAGCCCATCACTAAATAACTCCATGGTTAAGCATGCTTAACTTGGAGTAATTTTGAGATGGGTAACCTACTGGGAAGTTTCTTAAGGAAGTGTGTGAGTGAGGACAAAGTATGCTGAAAAGACTTGTGTTGGTTTGTGGGAATAGTTTTCAATCCATAAAGCAACATAAGCTGTTACAAATAGTTTCAGAGCCATGCCTCTCCCAGTACGGTATGGTTCGGGGATGAACCAAGTGGTAGCTGGTGCACATGTAACACTCGGTGATGAGAGCGGGGAGTGATCGCCAATGCAAAAAAGGCACAGATAAGGAGCAGCTCATCGCAAGGCCCTTTAAGCAAAGGGGTACATGAATAAACCGATTACACACCCAAATAAGAGAGATCCTAAGACTGTATAGGCATGGGACTATACAGTTGAGGATGGCTTATATGAATTGATTTATACAACCTATACCAACAAGATGTATCTTCATTTCGATGGCCCATCACTAAGGAACTCCATGGTTAAGCGTGCTTAACTTGGAGCAATTTTGGGATGGGACCTCCTGGGAAGTTTCCCCAGGAAGCGTGTGAGTGAGGATAAAGCATGCTGAAAAGACTCGTGTTGGTTTGTAGGGACAATCGTCAATCCATAAAGCAACATGGGCTGTTACACCATACCCAAACACAAGCGGCTAAGCCCCTTACACGGCCACACCTAGTCACCTAATGCACCTGCCAGTTGCTATCGTTTGTTGCACAACCACCAGTCACCCCCATCTAGATCTGGCCTCTGTCACACAGCTACCAGTCACCCCATATCTAGATCTGGCATCACCCGAATAACCTTGCACCACCTCTACACAACCACACATGACCCTATGGAGCCATGAAGCTGTGGATTCTAAAGTCTTCCTGTGTTTGCACCATTGTATAATGGATAGAGTTGAAACTACACAGGGCTGAAACTTTGAAAGGTACTACAGTCTACATATTAGTAAGATAGACACTAATTTTGGGTTATTAATTCAGATTTTGCTTGTCATGGTATTTCCTTTTAGGGTTTGTTAATTCATATTTTGGCTTATTAATTAGGATTTTGCATCTATTTTCAGATTTTGTATGTCAGTGATTTTGGCATCTATTTCCAATTCGAATTGGTTGAAATGGATTTTTGCATCTGAATGCATATTTTTGAAGCTGCATTTTGAAACAGATTTTCAACCATCATTTTCTTGTATCTAAAAGAAAATTTTTGAAATAATCAGATTAACAGCATGCTGTTAAAAAAATACTTGATTAATAACTTGCTATTAAGTTGAAATAATTAGATTTTTGTTTAATAACTAACATGTTTAGTCCTAATTTTTTTTAAAGTAACATACTTGTTTAACATACTATATGACAAGTTTATTCAATGGCTTCTCCAATTAATGTTGATGAGACAATATCATTTGGTATGCATTCCCTTGGCCCTATTGAAAGCAGTGGACAAGGAGTCACACCAATGACAACAACAAATTTAAGCCAACCTCAAGAAGATGATGCAAATTGTGCCATTCTAAAGGAGTGACAGAAGCTGTCTACAATCACTAAAGGGACAATTTACTTACTCAGGGAAAGGGGTTAGCACTAGCCATTTGAAAATACATACAAAAAATTGCTTATAAAGGAGGTTACACATGGCCTCACAAAAGAAGCAGCCCACCATTCCATTTGCACCTTCCAGCTTAGATCTCAATCTTTTTCTGACATCTGGAGTTAGGTATACAAATGAAAAGATGAGAGAAATACTTGCTAGTTCAATCATGGTGCATGAGTACCCTTTTAGCATTGTTAAGGATCAAATGTTGATGTAAAGCTTCCAATATGCGAATCCTGAGATCAAGAAGGTTACTCACAAAACAATTAGGAATGAATAGTTGGCAATCTATGAGGTAGAGAAGAAAAACTTGAAGGCCTTGTTGAAAGGTGTGAGCAAAATAAGCGACTACAGATATGTGGAAATCTAGTCACCAAGTAGCTCAATACATGGTTTTAACCAATCATTTCATTTATACAAGGTGGAATCATCAGAATATAGTCTTAAGCTTTGTAAAAATGGCTGCACTGGATAAGGAATTGATGTAGCTGATGCCATTTTCAAGTGTCTTAAAGCTTGGGGCATTGAGAACAAGGTGTTTACTATGTCTATTGATAATACTTCATACAATGACTCATGCCTAAGAAATCTCAAGGACAATTTATCACTATATAACAAATTAGTACTTGATGGTAAGTTGTTTCATGTTAGACGTTGTGCACATATTCTGAATTTGTTGGTGTAAGATAAATATACTAATTAGGGATAAATGCATTTTACCCCCCCTGACTTTTCAAAATGTGCATCGCAACCTCTTGAACTTTCGAAACTATGCAAAACACCCTTTAATATAATTTTACCACCTAACAAATATAAGATTTATGTGCACTTAACCCCTTTTGAAGTTTCTAATTTATGCAACCCGACACCTTATCCGTGAATAATATGTGTAATTAACCCCCCTGACTTTTTTTATTATGTGCAACCCAACACCCTACTATGACTTAAATTTTTGGGGGTGTTTTTTGCACAGTTTGAAAAGTTCAGGGTGTCGTAATGCACATTTTGAAAAGTCAAGGTTTAAATTGCACATGACCTAAAATTCAGGGGGGGTAAAATGCATTTAACCCTATTAATTATAATGATTCAAGGTTGAAGGCATTTTATGATATAGTGGAGCAGAAGCACTTGAAAGAAAGAAAGCTCATCATTGATTGTCCAACAAAGTGGAATTCTACCTACAAGATGCCATCTACTACCTTGAATTTTAAGATGGTATTTGAAGCTTATAAGGAAAGAGAGCCATATTATACCAATGAGCCATCACAAAAGGACTAGAGTAAAGTTGAGAAAGTCTGCAAGTCTTGAGGGTATTCAATATAGCTACTAATGTCATCTTTAGTAGTGACTATCCAATTGCAAATTTATATTTGCCTGAAGTTTGGAGGGTGAAAGAAGTCATTGACAAAATGGCAAAGGATAAAGACCACTTCATAAGAGATATGGTATCCTCAATGAAAGCTAATATTGACAAATATTAGGGAGAGTGCAATATGCTAATGTCCATTGCACTTGCTTTGGATCTTATGTTCAAATTTCATTGAAGATGTTATATGATGAGTATGTTAAATTGTGGGAGGAAAAGGGAATTGCCAGTGGTAGTGGTGAAGTTGATGATGGTGGCATTGACAATATCAATCCTTCCAATGAGATTAATTCTCAACAAGAAATCATTGGAGCTGATCAATTAATGAGTTTTTTTTTTTTTTTTTTTTGTGACAAGCAGGCAATTCCCCCAATGAAATTTGAGTTGGAGGTTGATCTTAAGGAGGTTGTTCATATTCTCGACAAAAGAACTAACTCTTTCAGTGCTTTGGAATGGTAGGAAAGCAATGGCTTGAAATATAAGATTTTGTCAAAGACGACAGATGATATTCTAGCCATCCAAATCTCAACAGTTGCATCTAAATCAACATTTAGTGCTGGAAAAAGAGTAATTGATGAGTTTCGTTCAAGATTGAATGAAGCATCTATTACAACCCTCATTTGTGTCAGGCTTTGGCTATCCAACAAGTATAATCTAAAGAAGAAACAAATGGTATGGATTTTATATACTACAATGTTATCTTTTCTAGTAGTTGTTAATTTATGGCATAATCTAACTATAAATAATTTCTTATTTTCAAGGTACTTGACTTTGAAAAAAAGGAGGAGATCATTTTGAAGATTTGATTTTTTGTTGCATTGTTGGGTTTATTGAAGATTACGCTTTATTTAGTTATGTAACATTTAGAGTTGCTCATACCGTGTTCTTGAGACTTGGTGAACCTTGTTTCACTTGTGTTGAGTTTTCTTTTCGAACTTTGGTTTAGTTGTATAGTTTGAATTTTCTTTGACTTTTGGTTGAATGATTAATCTTGGTGTGTTTGAAATTAGAACTTTGTTAGATTTAATTTGATTCTATGAAACTGAATCGCAAGTTTATGTAGTTTTGATAATCTGTCATTTTGGGTTTACATACACTGCTGTACTTGGAATTTTGATTTTATATTCATATAGGTGTTAAAAGACCTTGGCCTTTTTATGCCTTTTTAAGGGGAGTTAAAAGGACGACGCCTTAAGGCTTATTATATAAATTGCAATAGATTTTTTTACTCGTGTCTAAATGAAGTTTAGAAATAGGCTTTGTAAGTAGGCTTTAGGCTATGCCAGGCCTTTCAAGCAAGTCAAACCAAGCCAAAACTAAAGCCTATAACAAGTAATAGGCCATGTTCAGGCCTAGTGTTCCTGTTGCAGGCTTGGCCTATTTAGGGTGTAGCCTGACCTAGCCTGGCCTGTTCCCACCCTTAAGTGCGGTCAAGGCAATTTGGATTTGGGATGGTGTTGTTGTTCCCTTTACTGTGCATGTTGACCATCGTTCACGTTGTGGGGTGTGAAGTTTGGGAAGTTTCGAGAAAGTGGGAGAAGTTTTACCTTTTCCCATAGACGGCGCCAAAATGTTACGATCTTGCTCGAGGTAAAGGGTAGGTCTATTTGTAGGCTTAGCAAATGAACTAACTCCTTTCTTACTGTGGCTAAGCATATATCCTTTAGCTAGAGAACCATTGCTCTATATCAATGCTCTGGCCATTTCAGCATTTAAAGGTAGATCCTTTTTTACATAATATTAGGGCTCTATCGATTTAGATGCACTAGGGAATCCAATACTCTTTGGGCTGATCTGAAAGCCTATTTGGGGAAGCCCACCAAGCTTCATTTTTGGTCTAGCTTGGAGACCCAACAAGCTTGGAGCCCAATGAGCTATAAGGTCGATTAAGAGCCGACCAATCTAGGAATGGTGTCGAGATGGTGGATAAGTTAGTGCATCACTACCTCAATTATGTTGATTGTGGTAAGTGAAAGCCATAAGCATTGGTAAAAAAACAAGTTAAAGATTATGGGTTAGGCATGTAGTAAATACTTATAATATCATTGATCATAAACTGAAGATATGTCCTAAATTTATGTCATTCACTATAAATACGCAGATTCTAGTATCAACATGTGCAATATGTGGGAACTGAATTCAAATTTGTAGTAGGATTCTATGTCACGTTGGCAAGTTATGGGACCCTTTGTCTCTATTCTCTACATATGGATTGCGGCGATTGGCTCATAAATCTAGTCTAGTAAAATACACTTATAATAAATTTGGTGTAAACTATGATCATGTGGTCACGGGTATAAGAATCACTTTTATTACCCTATATATATAGGGAACGACCCAAGTGAGAGGGGTGGTTTCTTGTGAAAGTGGGAAAAATAAATATAGGTTATTGAATCTTATGAATGATCAAGATTAAAACTTAAAATCATGTTAATGTTAATTACCAATAATAACTTTCAATTTGGTCATCCATGATTACTTCTCTCAATAAAGTCATCCCTTGTGTGTGCGTGTGTATATATTCATCAGATTTTTTTGGATCTAAACAAAGTGGATGATAATATACATATAAGAAGAACCACCACTTTAACTCCTTCAATATCATATCACGAGCAAAATAGCTCTGGAAAGAAACTATATTCAATTTTAGCCCTCAAAAAATCCATCTTGTTTGACAGTTAGTTAACAAAAGTGATTCTTTCAGGGGCTATTTGGCTAGGGATATGAACTTTTGGGTGCTAAAGTTGTGATTCTACAATGATAACATGGCATGAAATAGGCTATTTTGTCTAAGATATGATCTTTATAGGAGTAAACTAGTGGTTCTAATGGGTTAATTTGATATAAAATATGACACATAATCACTTTTGAAGGTCTGTTGACATTTGGATGGATTTGTCAAATGAGGTGGCTCTTTCTATGGTCAAAAGTAAATATAATTCCTTTAGAGGAAAATTTTGACAATGGGATGGGCCCAAAATATTAGTTCTCCCCGTACATATTTGTTTTATAATTAAGACAAAATAATTTACCAAAAGAGAATCGGCATCCTTAATTAGTGTTATGAAAGCTAGATCGTTGTCACTTGCAAGAGAATTAATCAATCTTTTATGTCAATTGTATGACATCTAAATCATATATATCTTATTATCTGAACAATAATTTTTGCATCACGACAAATAAATTAGGTGACCGCTGATTTAGTGTCATGTTCTAGAACATTGATCGAATCTGCAAGCAGAAAGATACGAGGGATTTGAATATTGAAAATTAACCTATCAAACATATATAATTCCACAATATTAAAAATCATTTGATTTTTATTGATGAATTATTAGTTAATTATATATTCCCTTGGTCACGGGAGCAACTCAAGCGAGAGAGATAAATTATTGTAAGAGTAAAAAGAGTTTATCTTGATCATTTGAATCTTATATGAATTATCAAGATTAAAACATTATATAGTTATATGACTTTTTTAAATAAGTATGTGAGTATTAATTATCATTAATTAATTTTCAATCTCTATTATCTATATATACTTATACTACTTAGACTTGTTCCTCGTATTCTCATAATAAATAATTTCTCTTGTATAATACACCCATATGGTCACATTGATAAATAAATTAAATCTCTAATTACATATTTAATTTTTTAAAAAAGTCATGTATATAAAAAAAATTAATAAAAATAGTTTATAAATTGTCAACATTTTATTTAGAGAATAATTTTTATGTATACCCAAGATAAAATAATTTTATCCTATTGATCAATAAAAGTTCAAGAAATTCCTAAATCATGATAACTAGTTACAGTGATAGGGACTTAGTTATCATGATTTAACAATTTTTTGAGTTTATACAAGATAACAATATATAGTTGTTTTATATTGTCAATACATAAAATTTATAGTGTTGGCCATTAAAAATTCAATAATTGACATGCGGAAATGAGAAATTGAATGAACTTAAAATTTTTGAAATAATGACAATAGTATTAAATTACTTTACCTTGATAGTGTATAAAATTAGAACATGTTTTTATTTCCGTTCATATATAGTGTAATATTAAAATTAATTAATTCAAAGTCGTTATCTTCCAAATGAAGCAAATTAGAATATAGTCATTATCTTATTCATTTCTTTTAAGATTGCACCGGATTTGGTATATGATTAGCATTCCACCTAACGCAATCAACGATGTATATAATAATATTCCATGAGTTACGGTCACAACATCAATATTCACGTGTTTTTCTATATAATTGCATTATATAAACTTCCAAGATTTTCATATTATTATTTTTTGTTTAATTTCGTTTAGATATGTTTCTTCGTTGAAAAATGAGTGAATTTCAGCTTTAGTCCCCAAATTTTTTTTTGTTTTATTTTGTTTCAAGCATTCATAAAACCTTTTGGTTTTAGTCCTATTGTTAGACTATCTTTTTTTTCTTTTCACATGAAAGAAATATTTATTCAATAAGGCTAATTATAGAAATTTCAAATATATCATATGATATAAATGACAGATTAAATTTCTATGTCCCAATGATCTCTTTAATTCTAACTATGGTATGTTAAACAATAATGACATTAACAATAAAGTGATTGGGTTTCTGGGTTACCTATAATGATTGAAGAAGATGAATCTCATCAATCAATTTCCACAAATCCTTTTCTGTTGAACTATTAGGAGAACATAGAGAAAGTGAGATGAATCCAACAATGGGATTTTACGAGTTTTACTGCTCTTATTCCAAATTAAGTTTTTTGCGTCATGATACCAGTGGGAAAATCATGTAGCCTATATACATGGTTAGGATGGGGCTCTCTCATTGTGTCAATAAAGTGATAAGCCATACATAAGAACCCATGAACATGCCTACAATGAGCGATGCTTAATAATAATTAGTCCAATACCAATAATGATCACAAATTATTGGGCTTAAACAATAAACTCTTATTATTTTGACATCAAATTAATTTGGGTCCAAAAATAAATTTAACATATTTTAATCCACAAAATTATTCAAACACTAATGACACTTATGAATTAAAAAACTCCAAATCTATATTGAATTAGAAACAATTACATTCCAGATTCAGAATCCACCAACAATTTGTGGCTTTGCTGCTCACCCAAAGACTATCAACATTAAAACATCTTTCTCATCCAAGAGTAACACAAAAAGAACTGTAGTTTGAAAAATATATTACACTTTATTCCAAATCAGATTTAAATATCTTTGTAACTATAACACCATCAGAAAAAAGAAGAAGAAGCAAAACACCCATAAAAGAGAACAAAAACTTTGCAAGAGGGACAAAAAATATAGACATCCACAAAGGGGACAAAATGAAAGAAACAAAAAACTTGAAGAATGAAAAGAAGAAGAAATAGTAGGGCTACCACAATAAAAGAAAAATGGCAACCCCTAAGCAAAACTCCAGAAGTGAAGGCCATAGATATAGAGAGAAAAGAAGTTGTATGGCTAATACCGTTATACCATATATGTTAAATGTTGATTTGACTACTACAGCATTTGGTCATTCAATCATACATGATTTCTAGCAGCAATCATATCTGGCCGAAATTAAAACCACTTAACCAAATAATTTTAAAAATGTTAAGAACAAAAGCAAACCAAAAAAATATTTTAGGGACCAAATTTAAATTTTTTTTTCAATGATCAAAATCATATTTAAACTGGACCAATTGACACTAGCCTAATCCTTGCTTTTGGACATCGCCCTAAAGTCTCTTTGACCTTTCGAGCCTTGAGACTAAGGGGCTTGTAGACCGATTGGCACTAGCCCGACCCACACCTTGCACTTCAGGCCCATATACCGGAATCTCCTTAATCGACCGAGCCCAAAGGTATTCTCCCATCTAGCCTAACTGGTGCTGGCCCAATGCATGGAAATGGACACCATCCCTTCTTCCCTCTATGAAGCCCATCTGAGCCACCTAACCGTCCCGTATGTCTCGCTAGGTAGATCCAAACCTGCCAGTTTTGTGGTCTTCCCCAAATCATGATTGGCCTATGAATGTCACGTGATCCCTCTTGTTATTGCCTGAGCCGGCATATATACCTACCCAATGATAGAGGAAGGCAAATGATGTTAGCTCCAGAACCCTTCAGGAATGCTAAAGAAATATGTTTTGAGTGATGACATAACACTTTTGAGAAAATATTTTGAAGAATGACTAATGTTTTCCCTTGAGTTTCTTGAAATAGCAAACAGGTTCTTCTGGATTGCACAGCACGTCTTGAATCAAGAACAATTTCACTTTACATGTGCAAACATGCTTTAGCTCGTTTAAAGTGATAGGAACCTAATAGAAGTGAAATTTATACCAAGCAAAGTACGTATACATGCTTAACAGATTGGAGATCAATCATGTACAAGAAACCAAGGTTGAGATATTCAGAAAGTAGAATGTGACTTCAGAAAGTACTCATAAAATGAAGATATTAAACCATCTCTGAAGCAGAACAATTTAATCATATACATGCTCTGATTGAAGACTGGAAGATCACTGTTTTACCATGAAACTGATTCTGCACTTTAGAATGTTCATTTGAAAGGGAAACAATGCACTCTACCAGAAAAGAAGGGAATTTGAAATTGAAATTTAAAGTCAAACCTAGTTATGAACTGGTGTTTCATCTCTTCTGCCAACTTGAGCAACTACCTCAACTTCTAGAAGAAAGAGTTCAGAAACGACATTCAGAAAGTAAAAAGTAGTTTATGAAGAAACCTAAAAAACTTCCACTTTACCATAGTTTTTGCAACAGATCTGACAAAAAAAACAAGCTACTCTTCTAGACTGCATTTCCAAGGCACAAACAGATGATTAACATATGTCACTTGGAAAAATTGATCAAAGGCAACAGTAAAAAATGAAGGTCATCTATAAATAGAGATGTTGTGATTTCAAAGAATAAGATCTTGACACTGAACAAGTGTTGAAACTCTAAGAAAATTTCTCCTCATCATCTTAAAATGTTTATTCCATCATGTAATCTGTTCTTTGCTTATAAAAATCTCCTTTCTACGTTCCTAAATAGCTTACACATTTTTCCTAGGAAGAATCATTAGAAAGAAGTCATTCATGTTACCTTAGGTCATTAATTGTATATTCTAAGGAAACTTGAGTGTAGGTTACACAGGTAAAAGAGTGCATGAGAAAGAAGGATTGAATCGTGCTTTCTGAAGCTTTCATGCAAATCTAAAACATTTAACATGAAAAAGACAATCAAGCATAAAACTTGAAGTGCAGTGGAATAATGATATTTCAGAAAGTAGATTTCTGAAGCATACAACTTAAATGAAGCTTTAAAGAGTGATAAAAAAAATTGAATAACATGAAACTAAAAGATCAAGGAAGAGAGAATTGACACAAGTATTTTTATACTAGTTTGGCTAACCTGCCTACATCCAGTACTCAACACATGTTGAGATCATTGGTAAAACAGCGCATGCGAAAGGGGGGGTTAAATCACGCTTTCTGAAGTGTTCTTGCAAATTTGAAATTTTTAACAAAAAGATACTAACAAGCTTTTGGCTTAAAATGCAGCGAAATTATGGTTAATAGTTTTAGAAAGTAGATCTCTGAAGCATAGTAGTTATGACACTACTTTAACATAACTTAATCAATAATTATCTTAAAGTGCATAACATAAAACTAAAAAATAGGGAATAGAGAATGAACACAAGAGTTTTTATACTGGGTCAGCCAACCTGCCTACATCCAGTACTCAACACATGTTGAGATTTCATTAATAACAACTTTCTCAACTTGAGAAAGTAAAATGGATAGTCTTTACATTAGCCTTCCCAAGCTCTCACAGTGCACAGTGGACAACCCCAACTGTCACTAATTGAGTAGTTCTGAACTAGCCTCTCCAAGCTGAACCGAGTAGTTCTAAACCAACCTCTCCAAGCTGAATTGTGTCCTACAGACAACTTCTACTGCCATGTTGTAAGTAGTCTTGACCAGCCTCTCCAAGCTTAACCGTAATAAGCAGATACCTCTGCTATCACATTGCAAGTAATTTTACCTTAGCCTCTCCAAGCTATGTTATGCTCTGATCACTAACGGATCAAGATTACAAAGGTTATGTGTTTGGGTTGTCGCTCAAACTAACCTACACCCATATTTCCTTAATAATATTCACTAATACAAACCTGGGAAACATGAGTGACTTCTTTCTCACATTTCTTTCTAAGAAGAGTATATAAATAATTATAGAACATGGAAAGAAAAATTTTTACACTTCGAGATTATTGATTACATATTATAATGAATAACACAGGAAGTGTGGAGAGATTTTTCTAGAGTTTCCACTTCTATATCTTCAACTCTCTCATCAGTATTCATGTATGGAATCTCCATTTATACTGGTCCTTCTTCATGACCATTTCCTTTGATCAGATCTCCAAGTTGCATGAGTAGATCATCAGTTATGTCTTGGAACGTTGGTCTAGAAAGGTAGGCTGACAGACTTGTCACATTGGTTGCAGAAGCCGTTGCATTTTAGAGGTTTCTAATGTCCTCATTTTCCTTTTACTTTCTGAACATGGTTTTTGAACTCCTCCTTCTAGAAGCTAGGATCATGAATCAATTAGGCAGAAGAGATGACGTACCAGTTATAACATTGGGTCTAATTCGAGATTTGAATTTTGAAATTCAAATTTTCCCTCCATTTTCCTTAGCGTTCTGTGCTCCACAATTAAATAAGCTTTTTAATAAACCTCTCTAATATTTCTTCAATCTTCCAGTCTTCAATCTTGGCTTTTTGATGATAATTTTTTTGCGATTATAGTGATTGATGACTGAGTAAATTACTCTTGGACATGAGTTGAATTCTTCATCTTGAGTGCACTTTCTGATGTCCCGTGCTACTTTCTAAAGATCCTTTCCTTGGTTTCTTGATCTTTGACTTGATCTGCTTCAGTCGTTAAGCATTTACACATTCATTACACGAGATAATATTCAGTTTTTTAAGCTTAAACTCTTCCCTTGAGATAAAACATGATTTCTCATGTGTAGTGAAATTATTCCCGATTCAAGTATGATTTTTTTATTTTGGTCCGTAAACATGAATATGTGCTTTGCTTGAAATAACCTTCACTTTATTTTTGGCTTAATCTCTTCCCATGAAATGAATCATGCTTGCGCACACAAAGTGAAACATTATTCTTACTTTAAGTCTGTATTATGCTATAATCTGTATCCACGATCTTTGCTTGACATAATATTTACTTTCTATTTAGCTTAATCTCTTCCCATGAGATAAAAAATGCTCACAAATGCAAAGTGAAATATTAATCTTGCTTTAAGTCCGTGTGATACAAATCAGATTAACCTGTTATACTTTATCAAGAAACTCAAGGCAGCCATTAGTCATTCTTCAAAGTATTTTCTTTAAATTGGTTTTGTTGTCAATTAAAACATTAAAGCTCATACTTTCTGAAGGGGTCTGGAGTTTATAGAGATTTTATTAACAACAACTTTCTCAACCTAAGAAAGTAAACTGGATAGTTTTCATATTAGCCTTCCTAAGCTTTCATAGTGAATAGTGGACAACCCTAATAGTCACAATCTGAGTAGTTTTGAACCAGCCTCTCTAAGATGAACCGAGTAGTTCTATACCAGCCTCTCCAAGCTGAACCGAGTAGTTCTGTACCAGCCTTTCCAAGTTGAACCGTGACCTGTAGACAACTTCTACTGCCACATTGTAAGTAGTCTTGAACCAGCCTTTCCAAGCTGAATCGTGATGAACAGATACCTTTATCATCGCGTTGCAAGCAGTTTTACCTTAGTCTCTCTAAGCTATGTCTCACTTTGATCACTAACAAATCAAGGTTACAAAGGTTATATGTTTGGGTTGCCACTCAAACTATTCTACACCTGTGTTTCCTTAAGAATATTCAATAATACAGACCTGGAAAATATGAGCGACTTCTTTCTCACATCTCTTCCTATGAAGAGTATACAAACCATTACAGAACTTGGAAAAAAGATTTTCTACATTTCAAGAAGATTGATTACATATTACGGTGAATATCACAGGAAGTATAGAGAGATTTTCTAGAGTTTTTACTCTTATATCTTTAATTCTATCATCGACATTCATGTATGGCATCTCCATTTATACAGGTCCTTCGTTGTGACTGTTGCCTTTGATTAGATCTCCAAGTGACACGTGTAGATCATTAGTTATGTCTCGAAACATTAGTCTAGAGTGGTAGACTAACAAACTTGTCACATTAGTTGCAAAAGTCATTGTATTGTAGAGGTTTTTTATGTCCTCTTTTTCTTTTTACTTTCTAATCATGGTTTCTAAACTCCTCCTTCTAGAAGCTAGGATCATGAATCAATCAGGTAAAAGAGATGACGTATCAGTTATAAAATTAGGTTTGATTTGAGATTTGAAATTTGAATTTTGAATTTTCCCTCCATTTCCTTTAGTGTTCCATGCTCCATAGCTAGGTGAGCTTTCTGATGATGTAATCAATCTCTTTGATTTTTCTTTGATCTTCCAGTTTTCAATCTTAGGTCTTTGATGATAATTCATTTACGATTGTGATGATTGATGACTGAGTAACATGTTACTTCCAGAGTAGGCATGATTTCCTCATTCTTTAGTGTACTTTCTGAAGTCCCATGTTACTTTCTGAAGAACTCTTCCTTATGCTTCTTACTTTTGTATTGATCTGCTTCATTCCTTGATGCATATGAATGTTCTTTACACGATATAATATTCACTTCGTTTAAGCTCATTCTCTTACCACGAAACTTTGGAATCTCTACCTATTAAACCTAGTCAAGAAACTCAAGGTAGCCATTAGTCATTCTTCAAAGTATTTTCTTAAAATTGGCTTTGTTGTCATTCAAAACGATAAAGCTCATACTTTCTGAAGGGTTTTGGAGTTTATAATCTCCCCCTTTTTTATGATGACAAACCAATTTGAAGAAAATTTTTTGAAGAGAGGTTGAAAGAAATAATGCAGAATATAATATGATAAATTGCATTTTCTTTCAACACATCATGATTCTTAAATCTTAGTAAGTCCTTTTCTTAAAGCGTGATTAAATATGATCAAGAAAATTTTGGTGCCTTAAGTTGACTTAAATCAATGTTGCTTGGTTCATGATCATATTTTCTAATTTAAATCAGAAAGCTTCTTTAATTTGTATCACCGAGATACTAGAGCATATGTCATCATTTTATTCCAATTTTACCAATCAGCTTGATTCCAGTCGTAAAATAACTTTCTAACATTTAAGTGTACTTAAATAAATAAACAAGTAATACTTGTGATATTATTTCTTGATAGAAAATCTTATTTAGCACTTTCTTTTCCTATACTCCGCTTTTAACAAAAATTTTATGCTCAAGGATGTACAGGTATATGAATGATAAAACCTTTTAAGCATGTTATGAGAAAAGCTTAAGTGGAAGTTTCTGATGCTTAGAAAAACCTTGGTATAAATGATATCAGTGAAATTACAAGATGAGGTTTCTGAAGCTTAATTAGGGATACAACCCAACTTTATCAAAGCTTTAAGTGTTAGTGAGCTTATTTCAGTGAGCCAGGAAACTTTATAAGTATCAGATGATGAAATAATTTTTGAAGAATTTTTTTTCCCAAAATAATTTTTTCTTACTGATACATATTGAATCAAAATATAACACATTATTGGTCAATTAGGCTCAACATACTTGAGATGTATCTCAGATCAACTTTTCTTATCATAGTTGAATTAGAGACATTTAAAAGTGGTCTCTGAAAGCCCTCAGAAACTGTTTGCAACTATATTTGATCATATTAAAACATAGAATCTCATGCATGCATGAATTAAAAAAGTGTTCTATATTTATGTAATACCCCAAATATAGAATTTATTAGTATTTGAGTTATTATTGCTATTATTATTATTATTATTATTATCATATATACATTTATATCGTTGCTGTTATCAGTACTTATTTATTAGTGTTAATAATAATAATAATAATAATAATAATAATAATATTATTATTATTATTATATATACAAGCACGTGTTGCACATAGTTATCATTTTATTAGTATTATATGTATAACGTGCTACACGATTGATTTTAATATTATTATTATTATGTATATATAATATAGAACCCATGCTACATGGGCTAGTGATTGGTAATATTATATTGTTATAATATATCTATATATAGAGATGAATTGTTAAAGGAGTCTCCATTGTGTAGCAAGACAACTCGCTCTGCAATCTTTCTTGTTTTCATATAATATATATATATATATATATATATAATAATAGTAATAGCGGCATACACATATATGTAAGTAAAGAGACGGACGCTTCAGTTTTATTTTTCTTTTACGCTTTGCAGTTTCATTATATACTCTTAGTATATTTTAGACACATAATAATATTTCCAAATATTTTTATAAGAACCCTAGCCACCGAAAGAATCCTTCTGGTAAGTGATCTTCATAAAATTTAACTAGTTCCTCTTCTTTTTATCTAATTCATGAGTTTGAGTACTATTAGACATAATTTCCTCTTAACATTTTTCCTCCCTATCATCCCAAACCTAGTTTGGATGATAAAAATCAAATTGTTTATATCTTCATTATATTATTTGGTAGTTACCAGTGCCATTCCAGCTCCTCAGAGTCAAGTTGTTAGTGGAAGTACACTCCCTACTATCAACTGTGAGTGGGTTTAAGCTCATGATCATACTTTTGGTCATTATTAATATTTTTCCATATTATATAAATTATTTATGAAATTTTAGAATGTTTTTATATCAAGCCCGAACATGCTATTATGAGTTATGTCAATTTTAGAAATATTATTACTTTTACAGTTATCATGAAAATTAGTCATTTTAGAAAACTCATGGGACCATACTTGTTGTATGTATGATTTAGATTTATTTATTAGTTAGAAAATATTATGAATCTCAATTTTGTATAAAATTATTACTATTACTTTTTAGCCAATAAATAGTGAGAAACAAATCAGCGAGTTAATGGCTACAGGATTGATTGTTAACCTTGATACCAAGTGGTTCGTTAGAGGACCAGCTCACCCCTAGTAAGGTGTCCATTTATGGGACCTAGTTAGGTACCCATCAGATTAGCCATTGGCTTAGATTTAGCTATTTAGCTCAGATATTCATGTATAGAATAATTCCTGTTTCTCTACTAGTTATTGCCATGGATTCAGTTAATTTATTATTTTAGTACAGTCATATGTAATTATATTTATATATATATATATATATATATAATATTTCACATCAGTTGCATATATATATATATATAATATTTCACATCAGTTGCATGTATATGTTATGTATTTTCGTTATTGTCCTGTGTGGGTTGTGAGTGGAGACTCGCTCACTGAGTTTTGATAAACTCACCCTTCTCTTTTCTTTCCCCTACATATACAGCTACAGGTTCAGTTGTACCACAAGATCCTTCGCAGTAGTGCTACAGCTTCCTTGGTGAGCTTTGCTTTGGAGTGGAGCATATTGTCAATTATGTCAGTTTAGTAGTGCTCCAATAATTATGTAGGCAGGATCCCAGACATGCATGATATTGTTTTGATTACTTTTAGAATTTCTGTTATTTGTTTAATTATGTTTGGCTTTGGCTCAGATTATGGATTTTATGCATATTTATGTTCAGAATTTATGTTTTGAGAACAATTTCATATTATCAAGTTTTAGTTGAACTTGAGATACTTTGAATAAATTTGGATTATTTATGCATATTAGTCAATCATGTGACAAGAGGCTTCCGTGGGAACCTATTTCCTCACGTGCTGGTCATGTTCCGTACGCAGTCATGACAAATGATAGGCATTTTAAGCATCCTCAAACATATCAAAGCACATCATTTCGAGTATCCAGATATTGATAGAAAGAATTTTCATTTCTTAAGGATACTTGCTAAGGCTAATCAAGGATAAGTGTGTGCTTATTTCTCTAACATGTTAATGATTAAACAGTTTAGAGTAAGTGCTTAATATAACATAAGCATACGTAAGCAAGTCATGATAAATGATCAGCTAAGCATAATGGATTAGGTAATGATATGTATTAGAGTTTGAAACCACCATCTATGTACCAGAGTATAAAAAATTCAAAATATGAATTGAACTGAGAAATCCTCAGATTGTAATGAGAAAAATTAAAGCACAAGTAGGTTTTCGAAGAAGAAGAAAAATGCATGCTAATTTTTTTTTCTGAGCTCCCCCTCAACCTGATCATCCATCTGAGTTCTTTAGCATGGCTCCCCCTGAATTCCTTCCTTACTCTTCTCCTTGAGTTTCTTAGCACAGGATTTTCTTCATTCCTTTCTCCCTCTTTTGGCATCATCAAAAAAGTGTGCATGGGAGGAACAGAAGTATCATCTTCAACCTCTTTGTCTCAGCTCTTGTAAGATTTATTGATTAGTGTGAAGAATCTGAAGTTGCAATTCATCATTTTATCTTAGTTGTGCCTTTTGTTCTATTATTGTCACCTCAAGTATGTCCTGTCTAGAGGCAATTTCCTTTAGATGCCTTAGGATGATTTGATTGAATTGATAGCCTGAGGAAGGCTTATTTGAGGCTGGAGGTGGTAAGTTGATAGGTACTGATGCTTGAGCAGCTCTTGGAGAAGGCTTAGGAATGTTAAGGGGTATGGTGTCCCCAGTCTTAGGTGATTCATTTTGTGCACCAACAAGAGGTAGGGAAGATGGTAGATTAGTGGTAGGAGAATAAGTAGACTCAAGAATAGGAGCAACAGTAGTTTTAGGTTTTTGAGCCAAGATAGAAGCATGGTCTTCATCACCCAAATCAGTGCCAGCTTATGATGATTGTCTGCTTCTTCTTCTTCCATTTGAACAATGCAAATAAAAGGAGGAGGTTGAGGTACCATAAGAATAATAGCAGTCTCAGGCCTACGATTGTCTTCATCCGGCTCTTCAATTGTTGGCTCTATGGAGAAAGTCCCAACAGTGAACTTCGATCTGACTATCCCACTTATTCTAGCTTTTTCAATTTTTAGCAAGTTTTCTTTCTTTTCTTCTTTAGATGACAATACTTTGGCTGGTTTTCTTCTTCTATTTCTTCTTTTTCATCTTTAGAGTAGTTGAGAACAACTTGATATCCTGCTTCTTCATACTTCTTGACTTCTTTCTGCAGAGTAGAGATTTTGGACTCATGGATGGACATTTTCTTGCATTTGAGCCAAATGTCTTTTCTACTGATGATTTTTACTGGTTTGGCTATTGTTTGAGTTTCTTGAGTTCTCGACTCTTATTTTCTTTTTGTTCATCTTTCATTTGTATAGAGAATCTGACTTAATTCCTCTTCTGAGTTCTCAGTCTCACTTTCTAGAGAGATTATCTTCCTTTTTCCTTTAGCTTTTTCTTTTTGAGACTTATCTTTTAAATAGGCTCTTCTGACTAGGTCTCCCCTTGTCCGAGGGCTTAACCGTGTTAGCTCAGAAGTTGGAACATTAACTTTTTTTCTTGAAGTTCTGAATGATGAGGGTGAGAACACTGTTCTTTCAAGATACATATATTTTTTAGTGATAAATGGAAGACCCATCTTCTAAAAGACTGTTGTTAGCAGCATGCCGTATGGAACACTAGCAGTTCTTTAGTTTTCTTTTGTGGTAGCACTTAACATATAGTCTAGGATAAGTCATGGCAGATTTACCTTTCTTTTTTCCATGAGACAGTATAGGAGCATGCAATCCATGCCTACTAATGTATATGTGCTTCTTATACGAGGTAGAATAGAGAATTGCACTACTATATATACTTTTCTAGCCCTAGCACTTAGCATGGCAGTGGATATTTCATTTGGCTTGTGAAGAATGGAATTAGTTAGATACCTTGAAATGTCTCCTTCATTAATTCCTAGAGAATAAACCCAGCCAGGAGTTGAACTGCAAACTAGTCCATCATTTGGTGCTTTAATGATTTTGGACAATCCTGAGTTTCCTTCGAGCTAAGAATAGAAGGCATTAACTATCCTTGGATAAACTTATTCATTTATTTCTAGATTCCTATCCCTGGAATGATATGACTTCCCATAGGGTGAACTCGCATCATCACTTCCTTTGAGAGAGTTTTTCCAAGAGACACTGGATGCTGAGCGAAGTTTTCAGCATAGTGTTGTTGATGAATTGGTTCATTGAACATGTAAAGAGCTCCTATGCTATAGGAGTAAGATTTTCCTTTAGTCATTTCCAGCATATTTAGAGGAGATGTTTGTGAGAAGAGTGGTTGAAGCTTGAGAGGAGATACAATGGTGAAACCCAGAGGAAAGATGGATGATTTTGGTTTTAGTAAAAGGATTTTGGTTTTGGTAAAAGGAGTTTGAAGGAGTAGAGAGATGAAATGATTTTGGAAGCATGTAAAGGAAGATATAGGTAGAAGGAATAACGTGTGAGAGTTGGTCGATTATTAGATGGTAGGACGTGCTTGTCGGAAGCTGAAATGGCTTGGGCAAGAGAAATGAAGAGACGTGAGAGAATTATCCCCCTCTTTTTCCTTTTCTTCAGAGTTAGTGGTTTCTGATCCTTTGGATTTCAAAACAATTGTACTATCTAAGTTCCTCTTAGTGTTTTCTATTCCCTTGGAGAATTGTGATGTTATCTACTAAACTAGTCATTTTATTACACCCTAAGGCTTACGACATAGACTATTCTTAATTTTATCTTTTCGCTAAGGTCGTGATTAATTTTTCTGAAAATCAAGGGATAGACTTGTCTTTCAACTGGAGCTTATACATGATCTTCATATTAGATTCATGTAGAGAAGAGTGCCCATAAATATTTATGGATGATGGTTGTGTAGATTTTGAGGAACATGTATCAATAAAAATAATTTTTGAATATGATTTTAATCAAATTTGTCAAAGGGATGCATGAATCTATGGTGCTGAATATGCCTTTCTAAACAAGATCAGTATCACTAGTATTATAGGGATTTCTGAATGTCTGATCTTTTGGCTAGTTCCTTATTCGCAGCATCTGGGTGTTTTAGATTGCATCAATTCTCCATTTCTTCTTAGGCATCAGAAGTATGTACTTTTCTCTACATAGTCAGAGGTCTCTAAGTCTCTTACGAGTATAAGCATTCTGGAATTTCTTAGTTCCATATGACTTGTCATGATGCTTTCCTTTCTCTTCAAGTATTCAAGTTTTGCATTATTCTTAGACTGGTTATGCTCTTGTAGCAAAGTCTGCTCAAGGCTTTTTCACATACTTTGTTACAGTGGTGGAGATAAAAGCACATGTTTACATGTTTCCCAAAACTTTTAGATAGCTTTATCTTGTTGCTCAGAAATGTTTTTTTTTTTTTATTTTCTTTAAAGCTCTTTAGCATACTTTCTGAAGTATCTGATTTCTAGAGTTTACTTTTTGAGGATGTGGCCTCCATTATTTTTGCTAATCATGAATTTTCTTGAGACTTTTTTACTCAAGAATTTCTTCCAGTCATTAATGATAGTTAGCAAAGTCATTCTTGAATACTTTTCATCAGCAAATTCAAGTCATTTGGAGATCTAGAATATCATACTTATGATTTTCTTTTTTGGAGCCGTGGAAAGTGTTTAAGATAGTACCTGAAAGGAAAATGATTCTGGTACTCAACTTTCTTGAGTCCATCTTGATTAGTTATTTAAGAGGGAGATTTCGCATGCTTTCTGAATAGATTTCTCTTTTAAGAGTCATTTGTCATATGGGTATCCCTTCTTGTGAATGATAGCAAATACAACTAAGATAGTGATTTTTGATGTAGCTGCATTTCTTTTTACTTCCAATTTCCTTTTCATTCTTCAAACTTATTTTCTGAACCAGTGGCCATTAACCATTAAGCACAAGTTTGAGGTTTTAGAATCTTTAGCCATTTGATTAGTTCAAAAGTTTAGAAGCTATAGGAAAGGGTTTTCTGATTCATAAATTGCTTTATGAGATTTGTTTTGTTTTAATTGAGAGACTTTAGTTTCTAAGGCTTAGAGTGTGAAAACATAATTAATATCATCTTTATCAGTTTCTTTATCAAACTTAGGCTTATTCTAATTGAGATATTTTGAAAAGGAAGTATACATATTATATGGCAACTCATCCTATGACAGTAAGAAAGATAAAGGAATGAGTTTGACTATTCTTACCTTGTATGCTTCTGTAAAATCTCACATATAGAAATTTTGCATTTTCAATCTTATGATGACTTTTTGACCTATTCTTTTTAACTTCAGAATTGCTCTTTTCAGGATTTTCTTTGCTATTTTTGTCTTCCTCTGAGATTGATGCTTTTACCATTTTTGGCTTAGCCTTATTGAACTTTTGACATTTTCTCCGCAAGCAAGGAGATCTCATCTCCATTTTCAATGTTAGATTTTTCATCAGATTCTTCCTCTTTACTAGAGGTATCAACAATTTTCCATTTGCTTTTAATGTGAGGACTTTTTGAATTATCGCTTTATCTTTTCTATAGGATAATCAATCATTTTGAAAAGTATGATTTCTTTAGTATATCCAGTATATCCCATCTTCTTGTCGTAGTGCTGTAAAAGTAGTTTTTCATGTTATGTTCAGCTTGGTACACATTGAGATAGCCTTGTTATATCTTGGAAGCTCATATTGAATGAATGGTCAATTTAATGAATGAAATCCTACTTCATTTTGTCCCTTCAATCTGTATCCTTTGTAATTGTTGGATTGCTTAACCCCTCAAAGGTCTAGCTCTGATACCACTTGTAGTTAAAAGAGTGCACGGGAAGGAGGGTTGAATCATGCTTTTTGAAGCTTTCTTGCAAATCTGAAACATTTAACATAAAAGAGACTATCAAGCATAAAATTTGAAGTGTAGCGGAATAATGGTTAGATGCTTTCAAAAGTAGATTTCTGAAGGATAATAATAAAAGTACAACTTAAATGAAGCTTTAAACGGCGATAAAAAAAAATTGAATAACATGAAACTAAAAGATTAGGTAAGAAAGAATTGACACAAGTATTTTTATACTGATTCGGCCAACCTCCCTACATCTAGTACTCAACACATGTTGAGATCTCATTAATAAAAACTTTCTCAACCTAAGAAAATAAACTGGATAGTCTATACATTAGTCTTCCTAAGCTCTCACAATGAATAGTGGACACCCCAACTATCATAAACCAAGTAGTTTTGAACCAACCTCTCCAACCTAAACCGAGTAGTTCTGTACCAGCCTTTCCAAGCTGAATCATGACCTGCAGACAACTTCTATTACCACGTTGCAAGTAGTCTTGAACCAGCCTCTCCAACCTGAACCGAGTAGTTCTGTACCAACCTTTCCAAGCTAAATCGTGACCTGCAGACAACTTCTACTACCACGTTGTAAGTAATCTTGAACCAGCCTTTCAAGCTGAGCCGGTGATGAACAGATATCTCTATCATCGTGTTGCAAGTAGTTTTACCTTAGCTTCTCTAAGCTATGTCTCACTCTTATCACTAACAGATCAAGGTTACAAAAGTTATGTGTTTGGGTCGCCACTCAAACTAACCTCTAATGTCATAATTAAATGGCTTAAAATGAATAGGCATTGCATATTTGTGTTTCAAGTCATCACCTTATATCTTTAATGCTCAAGACTTGCCTTTTACTATCTTAAATGGAATTTCTGTGAACATGGACACACACACACACACACAGATATATATATATATATAATTTTTGGCCATGCACACGTATAGGGATTGTGGTTGGTTTTATTTTATTTAAAACTTGTATATTGTGTCTAAGCTATTCAAGGGAATTTTTTAAATAGTTAGAAAACAATAAAGGGCAAAGATGTGATTTTTGAAAAAGTAGGACCCCTTGGATATGATTTTAATTTAGCCACTATTTAAAGGTCAAAAATCGATTTATCTAAGTATGAGAATGAATTCTTGTATTTAAAGGGTCTTAGAATAATTTTTGAAGGAAAGTAATAACTAGAAAGGGCTAAAAAATAATTTTCAAAGCTTTTCATATTTTCAATCTTTGCCATTGTTGCTTACTGTTTGTTACTATTTGCTACTGTGTTGGGAGTTTCAAGTGTTAATAATTGTTGCAAAAAATATTTTTAGCATCATGAGGTCTAAAAGGATCTTTAAAAGTATTAGGTTTAAATAGTTTTGTAACTGTGAAAAGTTGCACTTTAAACTTCTCAAATATGTGAATTTGGCCAAATGAGCTAAAAAATGAAAGTAAAAAATAATGTTGGATGTTTCATGTGTTCAAAATGCCATTTATAATGTTAATAATTATCTTCAGAAGTGTTGGCACTTACTTAGTGTCAAAAAGTGGAATTTGCACTTTAACCCCTAAAGTCTAACAAATTCACCCAATGGCTAAAAATGATTTATATGATGTTTAGAAGAAATGTCTAAGTGGTATTGGGTCTCTTAAAAGTGTAAAATAATTTTGAGAATCATTGGTTTTGAGAAAAGTGTTAAAAAGAGAAATTTACACTTTGACCCACATACTTATAGAAATTTCAATTTTGACCAGTTTTTGGGGCTAGAGTATAAATATTAATGACTTGATGATATTGATGTGAATGGTACACTATGTGAGCTATATTCATGTGAGTTGTTTGGAAATTGAATGGCATGAAAAGATTATGTAAAATTATGTATTGATGACTATGCATGCTTAATCTTTGGATTATAAAAATGATAATTACCGTTTGTATTGTATATATCCTGTTAAGCATAACATATACATTAGCTAAGCCTGGTCCTTGATTTTCGATAGTAAGGTAGGAGCATGTTTACCATATCAATGAGATACTGATGATAACGTGCTTATGGATATATGCAAATGTGAGGTGCATGCTTATGTGATCAATAAAATGATAATTGTAGCATTTTGTGATTATGAATGAATAAATGATATGCATGATTGATATGTTATATGTTAGGAAGCAAATTTGGCTAAACTCCATTCTCAACCGTTATGTTGCTAGATTTCCATCAAATTTGTGGACTTAGAGGAATTATAAAGTTCTGAGCATGACAATGTTAAGTGATAGGCTATGATAATGATTATGATTACATGCTCATATTTGTATCTCTAAACAACATGCTAAGATTGAAAGTAGCATAAGACACACAAAGATGATCTTCTAGACTAGAAGTTACTAGTTATGGGAGGTGATCCAAGGAGATAAACCTTCAGACTCTAGAAGATACTGGTTATGAAAGGCGATACAAGCCCCTTATCTCGGACTTTGGGAGTTAGGAAATACCTTATCAAAAGGGATAAGCGTAGGCTAGTTGTCACTAGCTAGGTATGAGCTTATAACCTTAGAACTCTAAAAAAGGATAGAGTATTAGGGTGGCCCACATGAAAGATTAAGAATACTGAGTCACCTAAGAAAGGAAAAAAGGAAAATTATATGCCATAGTTGTTCATGTTCCATATACTTCTATATTATGTAATTATATGTTTGGAATGTTGAATAAGGTATTGACATGTAGTCATAATATGGTATGATGCATCCATGACATTAATATTCATGTTAAAAGATATGGTCCTCAACTAAGGGTATTTGGAACTTAATAAATGAATATTATTTGTGTCCACTATTTTCTTAATGAAACTCATAGGATAATGATGGTGACATATGCATAAAGATGGAAACCCCACTGAGATTCTTGTTTAAGTTTCTTACTCCCTTTCTTTCTTTCCATCTTGTCTTCAGACAAGGTTGATGGCAATGTTCGTAGACCTTTTTTAGATGTTGGCATGGGAGTTACACTATACTTTGGATCAGAGTGGCATAGTGGAAGCAAGGATGTGGCCCTTCTTGTTTGTAGTCACTTAGGGGTTGTCTTATTTTCAAATGTGTTCATAACTTAGTCTTTGGTAAATATGCACAAATGATGGGTTTAGCTACATTATAGTTTTGCTTAGCCTTTGAATCATTGTATGCTCAACCTCTATTGGTGGGCTTGATATAATGTTATGCTATGATGATGTTTTCAGTTTATGTTATGCTCTACTGTGACTTTGCATGTATGTTATGCGATGGATAGGTAAGAATACATTGATGAGATGTACTATTATTATGTATTATATGATGAATACTTATGTGCTATAAGTTTGCAAACAGCTCATAGTTTGGTCTTTAAAAAAAATGGGTCATATTTTTCATAGAGTTTGAAATTAATCAAAGTTATGAGATAAATGGGTAACAACTAATGATTAACCGTTATGCACCCTAGGTGTATTGTGTTGAAAGCCAGGGTGTTACATCAATAGCATAAATAACTTCTTCCTAGGAATATGGTGAAGGACACCCAGATTCCTTAACTTGAAAAAAAATAAAAGAACACTCCAACACTAGGCTCATAACCAAGCACCTTGAATAGGATCTCAAATGCTTGGATAAAGCACATTTGTTTGAATGCAAGCGGGTAGGAGCCACATTCACCCTATTTAGACATCCCACAATTGTTTGAATGCAGGTGGGTAAAAGGCACATTCACCCTATTCAAACATCCCTCCTCAAACCGGGTGAAGGGCACCATTACATACATCTAACTTCTCAGAATAATCGATATATATATAGACAAAATCATCATCACTCTCCCTTGACCTATAATAGGAAATCCTATCCTCAAACTCACAAGGAAGGCACTCAATCTTCTTCTCTCCATAAGAAAAGACAAGACAACAATCTTTAAACTTATGAACCTTTCTTCATCATCAAATACAAAGGCCACCTCCTTGACCTCAGATCTAACCTAACCCTAGAAGTCATAACTTGCCTCATCCATTATAGACTTCCCCTTTCCTGAGGTAAAAGCACCTTTTCCTTTGCCACTGATTAAAAAAAAAAACCCTATTAATAGCAGCAAAAATAGGGGTTTAGGAAGGGAAAACACACCCAAAACTAGGAAAAAGCAAAAGAAAAAGAAAAATCACCCACTTTAAGGGTTAGGAAAAAATAAACTAATCAAATAGTAGAAGAAGAGTAGAATAATCAAACTCTTACTGATTGAAATTTGAAGAAAATGGGTTCAAAAACTTGAATTTGAGCTTGAGAATTGCCTTGAGTGCTATTGCAATGAAGAACATAAATAGAGGGTGTGAGCAAGGGAAATGATCATTTTCACTTTAGGTTAAATCTTTTAAAAGTATCTCGAGCTCATCTACATCGTCCATTTAGTAATACATCTCAAGCATTCATTTTATCCAATGACATGAGGTTAATCATTTTGATATAATGGGCCTATGTAGCCCACAATCTCCACTTAGTGAGGCATGATTATCCATCATTTTCGGCGCTACGCGTGTCATCATATGTCCCCAATTACTGCCACTACAATAACTGAAAAGATTTACTAAGTTATGCATGACAACTGGACCCATTTGAGCTCAACACGAAGTCCTTGACTCACATACCTCAACAGTGACACCTCGACACCGTATGCTTGGCCTTTGACCAAGCTCGAGGGCTATGTATTGGACTAGAAATATAGGTCCTGAGACCTCGGCATTGCCTTGTAGAACTCAGACTGGGGATTCCACAGATCGGTCACGTGGCATTGTGATTGCCTTGAAAGTCTCCCTCGATTTTGTAGAGGATATCTCCTAAATCACCTATGAAATCTCTTATTATCTCACCACATCTTCTATAGCAGATTATATCTTCCTCTTAATATGAAATATATATATATATAATCCGCACTAAATCTTAGGAATATCTCTCTTATCTAAGAAAGATTATCTCCAAACTTATAATGGGGTCATCTGTCACTATATAGGGGGCTTAATGGCCCTAGGTATGATTAGTTAATCCTCATTATACTCTTAAAACCTCTATGCCTTATTCGCTTGCTGACTTGAGCATCAAAATGCCTTTGTAAGTACCTCCACCTTCATTTACATAGATGGTAGAGATACTTGAAGCCTTACCTCTACTTCTAGGTAAAAATAATATATATATATTAATTTTTTATATTTAAATTATTAGCATTTGTAATTTTGTGATTCATTACACTTTAATAACTTGAATTGAACTGGATCAATTACCATAAAATGTAAAGATCTTCAAGTGCTATTTTTACAAAGGAAAAGTTTTAGATAAAGTTCCTTATATTAACTTTGTCTTCAGTTCTTGATGGCATTGCCAAACAGGGCTTGATTGATATGCTCTGTTTAGGGCTCTCTTTGCCAAGTTGAAAGAGGTTTTAGGTCAGTTCTCTCCCAAGGTATATGGTACTGCCCTAGTGGTTTTTGTATTGGCATCAATTGCTTAGATGACATCGCTTGTATTGATCTTGATTTCTAGGGCTAAATAGGTGTATATGTTATGAGGTTTTTTCTATTAGCATGGTTGTATGTTTGATATCTGGTTGTGCTATGGATAATAAGCCATTTTTCGGCAATTGGTTATTGAAGGGCAGTAGCATTCTAGTATGCTTTATGGTGCTTTGTTAGTGGGTTAAGGCTACAGATTCCTAATACATGGCTTGTTCTACTAGGTTATTTTTTCTCTTTCCCTAGCATGCTATTAATCTTGGGCTTAACTACTATATATTCTACTGATATGCCTTTGATGTTATGTCTTCTTTTGATATGAAAAGTCTCTAAACTCAAGCTTCAAATGACTGGTTGTGTCACGTGCATTGGTCTAGTTGAAGCTCTTGAAGTTGTAAGTCTTTTTCTTTTTCCATATCTTTAGTTAATTTGCTTTCTTTTTGGATTGGTTGGTTGTGTTTCTTGGGTTTTTTTACTGCTTAGATGCTTATTGTATTGCTTTGTGACTTTGCTCCCACTAATTAGAGAGGAGTGTTCTTATATCTATTTAAAACAAAAACTTTATTCAATTGTCAATTTTTTTTTAAAAAAAAAGGACTTGTAGATGTTTATGCTTAATACTTTGTTTAAGAAAATAAACATCAAACAATGTAAATCAACAAATCATTTGTATGAAATATACATTCAAGTTTTTTTTTTCTTTGTCCCCTTTCAGGGTTTTGTTTGTGCTCTATTAGGATTTTGTAATAGAGTGTTTGTTTTTTGGCGATTATTGGTGAAAATGTTCCTAGATAAGTTTGTAGTCATTAGTTCTTAATTTCATAGAGCATCCAAATGGTGAACCAGGTAATTCTGTAGAGGAAGAACCTTGTGATATGAATGAGGAAGAGGTTCTTTTTTTTTAGAAGAGATTCAACACAATATAGCGGATTGCCAAAAAAATCCTTGTTGAATAAATCCTTGGAAATCAATCATTCTCATTAGGGAAGGTGGAAAGTGCTCTAGATGTGATTTGGAATCATCTAAAAGGATTGAGTCATGGAGTATGGAAACAATACCTTCCAATTTTTATTTGCCAAAGATTTGATGTGCTTCATGTAGAATTGGACTCATCATGGTTATTCAACAATTATATCTTAAATGTTAGAAGATGGTAAAAAAGGAATGAGTATTGTGGAAGAAGATCTATCTAGGGTTCCTATATGGGTGCCAACATGTGGAAGGCTAGGGAAAAAAATTGATATTCTAGAATGTTATTGCTACTCCTCAAAAAAAAAAAAATGACCTCTAAAAAGTTTGTTGATGGATTGTCATTAGTTTTTCTTCTTCTTCTTTGATTTTTCATGTTTACTTAACTACTCTTAGTAATAATGTAGCTAGGTAATTCCCTCTCTATTTCCTTTTTCTTGTAGAGCTTTGGGACCAACCTTTGATTTTTATTAATGGAATTTTTACCTATCTTTCCTTTTAAAAAAGGTACATTAAAGCTAATTATTCTTTTAAAAAAAGGAACATTTTGCTCAAGTTAGTGGACGAATGAGGGAGGGATAGTAAAGTATGTGAAAGCGAATTTAGGTCCCATACTTGGGTGCATTAGCCCTCTTATATAATGATAGGTTACCACGTGGTAGATCTAGAGACAATTTTCCCTAAATAAAGGAAATATTCATAGGATTTAGTTAATGCTAGATATGTTTCATATCAGTAGGAGATATCATATAAGGAGATGATGAGAGATACAAAGAGATCCTGTATATGATTTAGGCGATATTCTCAACTAAATTAGGAGCGAATCTTTAAGGGACTTAGCTACCACGTGGACGATCGCTGGGCCATATGTCCAAGCTCTCTCAACTTAGGTCGGGGGGTCTGGCCTATGTTTCTAGTCCATCACATAGCCCCTGAGCTTGGCTAAAGACAGAGTATCCTAGGTTGGACATATGTGAGCCGAGGTGTTTGCGTTGAGGACCTCATGTCAAGCTCAAATGTGTTGATTTGTTGTATGTGTCCTATCACCTATCTTGGTGACGGTTATAGGAGAACATGCGGTGACACATGTTGCATCCCAAATGGTGGGCAATCATGTCTCACTAATACGAGATCACCCAATTGCATGCGCACCGTTGGATTGAAGTGGTTAGCCCCTTGTTGTTGGATAGGATGAACGTCTCATATGTGTTATTAAGTATAAGGAAATGTTCTCAGCTATTGGATAAGCTTGGTTTGATTGATAGTGGGAGAGAGAGGTTTCAAAAGTTCATTTCTACTAACTTCTTCGTATTCTTCCTTATGTTTTCTAATTTTTTGCTAGTGCAAACTTCAATTTTTGCTTCAAAGCTTTGATTTTTCCATCTTTCAATCGACGAGTTTGATTTTTCTCTTCATGTTCTTTTGTTTGATTGGTTTAGTTTAACTGGAACCTTAGGGTAGACAACTTTGATTTTTCCGCTATTTCTCTTTCTTTTTTTTTGGTTCTGTTTTCCCTTCTTAATACCCCTCTTCTTTTTGGATTGACTAGGTATTTATCTATGGCTCAAGGAAAAGGTGTGCCTACTTTAGGGAAAAGGAAAATAGTGGCAGATGAGGCTGAATACAATCGTTACGATTGGGTCAGTAATGAAGGCCTTTGTCTTTTATGACAGTGAGGCTATTCGCTAGTTTAAAGGGTGTTGTTTAGTTATGTCATATGGGGAAAAGAAAATAAAGTGTCTCCCTTGTAGTGCCGATGATAGGTGTAAGAGAAATCATATTTACACGTATGTAGAATTTTTTGAGAAACTAGATGTGAAGGTGCCCTCTACTCAATTTGAGGAGGAGTGCTTGAATAATGTGAACGTTGCCCCTTCTCAACTACATCCAAATAGTTTGGCCTTTATCCGACCATTTGAGAACTTTTTTGAAGTGCTTGGTCATGAACCTAGTGTAGGAGTATTTTTTTTTATTTTTTTATAGCTGAATAGGGTAAATAAAAGGAATTTGGTTTCTTTCAACAATGTCTCTAGAAAAAAGTTATTGGCCTTGCTGACCTCTAACTTTAATAAATTCAAATACAAATTTTTGAAGTTGAGTTTGGTCAATTCCGAGTTTGCCTTTTTCCTAGATGAGTGTGTATTGGATAGATTTCTTCTTTATTAGCAACCTGACCCTTATCAGATTCTAAAGGCGAAGTATAGATCCATTTTGTTGGAGGATCAGGCTGTGATTGAATTCCTAGAGCAGCATTTTAGTCCGAGTTCTCCCTTTTCCTACATTGTCTTAATGGAGTGGGGATATAACAATGAGAAAGTTCTAAAAATATAAGTAGTTATTGAATTTTCTTTCTTTCGGCACTGGATTTTTTTGGGTATTTGTTGATCTTCTCCTTTTTCCCTTCTCAAGTGAGATGGTTCCTAAGCTTAGTCTGAAAGATTTTTCTGCCTATATGGCAAGAAAGAGGGTGCTACTAGTCTCAATGGAGTTTTGTCAGTGTCCCCTAGAGCTGGGTCAAGCTTGGGCACTCTTACCAACCATAATCCTTTACAAGGAAGAAAAAGGCCAGGATGGAGACTAGGTGGGAGACAGCTTCTCTTTCGCCGTCCACTTTTGTAGGGGGAGGGGGCGAAATAAATCAAGGATTTCCTTGACAATGTGAATGTTTCAAGATTGTGGAGCATGGAGTTTCCTTTCCCAAAATTCATTGATCAGTAGTTCAGCCATCCTGAAGATGTGGCTATGGTAAGAAGGGCAGGATCCCCAATATCTATTGTTATTTTGAGATCTAGGTTCTCCGTTAAGTGATGATGGCTCAGAACCTGCAAAAGGAATATAGGGCATCTGACTAGGAATTTGATACGGCAACATTCGTCATGGTTGATCTCCAAGCTAAGAAAGAAGAGGTGGAAGTGAAGCTGGCCAAGAGGAAGTTTACCAGCTTGACTACCCATACGAAGCTCAACGTAGACACCGTTGAGCTTCAAAGGAAGGAACTCGAGATTGAGAATCAGCACCTAAAGGACAAGTTTGAGTCACTAACATGATGGGTGGCTAATCAGTTCATTGCCAAGTTTGATTATGCTCTTGATCAGGTATGGTTCCTTTGTAGGGAGTTTGACCTATCCCAGTGTGGTGACACCCTTCCTTCGAAGGAGATGTTTATAATGGAGCTCAGGCGGACATCGAAGAGGAGGGAGATGGTACTGAAGCTATAAAAAGCTAGTATCAGGCTATGATGGTGGAGCCTATTCGAACTGTCAAAAGGGCCAAGAGGGACCTGTTGATCTTGATCCATGAACTTGCAACTTTAGTTTTGTTTCCTTTATTGGAATAGTAATTGTAATGCTTTGGAGTTTTGCTAATTTGTTTTCAAAGTTGTGCATGGCTGGTAATTGTGATTGACTAGTTTTTGTAGACTTTTTTTTTTATTTTCATTTGGCTATTTTGTTGCTTGTAGAGTGCCAAGAGTTGCTCGTTCTTAAGTGCTTTAGGGACATCTCGGTGAATCGAGGACAGCCCGATGCACACGTCATAAAAGTGCTTTTAAAACAGCTCAAGGTGAGCTAAGAACAACCTGATGTGCACATAGGGTGCTTTGAGACAGCTTGGGTGAATTAAGGATAACATGATGTGCAACTATGAGGATAGCTTAGCTGAACCAAGGATAACTTGATTTGCACATCTTTTTCCTAGAAGAATCTGTTGTACAAAAAATACATAAGAAAAATTATGATAAGATATAATGTCTTATTTAAAGAAGTAGGATTGATATATTGTCCTTAGAAGTTCCTATCCAAATAGCTCAGAAATCATATATGCTCCTCGATTGATGTTTGTAGTCTTTTGGAATGGCCCTTCCCAATTCAGAGCTAGCTTGCCTTCACTTAGGGGCTTCCTCTGTTATTCCACATTTTGCTAAACTAGGTCATCGACTTGAAAAGTTTCGGGGTCAAGAATTTTATTGTATGCTCGAGCCACTACTTCTTGGTTTCTTATTCCTTACTGTGAGCTAGTTCCCGGTCTTCTTCGATAAGGCCTAGCTTGACTCTTTGATTTTTGACACATGCTTCTTTAGAGAATGTCATCCGTCAGACACTAGGCTAAGTGACTTCTATAACACCCTAAAAATTATTTAAAAATAATTTGAGCTTTACGAGTCATAATTTCAAAAATATGATAGACATAGTAATGATGAGGATAACCCAATGGATCTGCAAAAAAAGAAAGAAAAAAAAGGTCCCTTTCGATGTGTCGAGGGCACATATAGTTGAGAATTAATTATTAGAAAGACATGAGTATGTTAAGTGATTGAAAATGTTGGGTAGTATGACATACATACATACATACATACATATTATATATATATATATATATATATATATATATATAATATGTATGTATGTATGTATGTATGTCATACTACCCAACATTTTCAATCACTTAACATATGTATGACATCAATCACTTAACATATGTATGACATACATACATACATACATACATACATATATATATATATATATATATATATATATATATATATATATATATATATATATCGAGTGATTGAGTAATTACACTTCGAAAAAATAGTTTTGAACCTTAAAATGAACCTTTGATATATGTTGCATGCTCACATTTTCTAAACAAACTGAAATCTCTAGGACGATGATGATGACATTACAAATTGTGTATTTGGGGAAATTCCCTACTGAGAATTGAATAATTCTCACCCCCTATGTGTTTGTGTTTCCATGTCGTCTCCAGGTTGAACCAGAGGACTATAGGGCTGCTTCGCAAAAGAACTCAGAATTGCAATAGTGTAGTAGTTAATGATTTTATTATGCTATATTTAATGGAATGGATATGTACTTAGATGTAATAGAGAATGGATATGTATTAAAGCTCATAGTAGAACTTCCTTTTGTACTTAACTATGTATTCAATAAAGGTTGTGTTTCTTTGTCATATATTTTAATATATTACGTTTAGTTATTACACGCGTTAGTCAAAGACTGCCATAGATATTTAAGAAAGGTCCGTTATTTTATAAATAACAACTCTTGAGTGCAATGCCATGACTTAAGGATAACGTTGTACTTGGGAGGATGTTACATTATGGTATCAGAGCAGTTCATCCTAGTAGAACCTTGAGGAATGGACTGGCTATGCTTCCTTAGTAAATGTCATGCATTATAATTCTATACATGTGTATGACTGCTAGTTAGAAATGTTGTGGGTTGCTGCCATACTTAGCTTAGTAATAGTCTGATCAACTCAATGATTCTTGTTTAGTGTGATAGGAGCCGATGACTTCAAATCAGCATGCTAGGTACGGTGCCGGAGATAAAGCGGGCATGATGGACACTTTTCATGGGATGGCAGCTACCATGAAAGAACAAGCTACAATAACTAATAAGATAATGGAAAGGTTGGATCGATATGCCAAATGAAATCTAGTTGGAAATCCTAGATGAGTAGATGTAGACATAGAATATCATAAGTTCGCTAAGTTCAAAGAAGCAAACCCTCCACCATTTCGAGGAGCTTTCAATCCAAACAAAGTAGAAGAATGGATTAAAGCTATGGAGAAGATTTTCTCAGTTCTTCCATGTACAAAAACCAAAAAAGTGGCTTTTGCTACTTACATGCTTGAAGCAGATACAGAGTTTTTGTGAGAGTCATCCTTACCAATATTTCCAAAGCCTGTGACTTTGGCTTTACCTCCATTAGCAAATTTTACAAAACCTGAGTTCTTTGACTTGAAGTTTTTGAATGATTTCTTGCTTCCTGATATGTGTTTAGAGAAGACAACTAGATCACCTTGCCATTTAAAGGGGAACATTTTACAGGTACAATGAACCATTAATGCAAGAACACTATGCTAATAACTTTTCACTGAGAAAAGTGGCACCAAGAAAAACATTGAGGAAGGAAATGCTGAATGAGGTCCCCATTCTACTTCCAAGATTGGGAAGACTTTCTGGAAATCTCTGACAGAGTGTTTTTAGGAACAATAACTACCTTCTACTTCCATTTAGAAGAAAAATTAGAAATTGTGCTCAATACCACTATTAGAGATAGTTTTTTAGAGGTTAGACCTTCTAGGCTATCCAACATTGTTAGTGCACCAGTTGTTAGGATCACTTCCTTAGCTCAAAGTTCTTGGCCTCAATCCCTAGGTGTCACTGTAGAGGAAATCTCAAGGTATGTCATTGTATAAGCATAGTGCGATTACCATTAAAATGTTGAGTCCTAGAACTAAAGAGGTTTTTATAGTTGTCCAATTCACTATCCTACCTAGATTAAGCAGCGCTGATGTTCTGGTAAGAATGAATTGTATGCTGCTTTACTATTAGCTGGGAAAGAAAAAGGTGAATATACCCAAACTTATAATGGATTTCATGCTCAGTGTTATCACTAAGGATATGAGGAAAAAAACTGTTGTCCCATACGGGAGGTTGTTGATAAGGATTTTTCAATACATGGGATACCCTCTTATTGAATAGTGGTCTGAGTTTATGCTGGGTATTAAGTTCACCATGACCCCTTTCAAGACAATAAGAGTATGGTAGTGAAAACAATTAAAAAAGGTACGATTTATGGATCAGGGAAGAGAAAGTGAAGAAAACTACAGAAGAAGAAAAAAAAAAAAAAAGAAAAGGAGAGAGGAAAGAGAAAGAGAAAGGTCATCCTAATTGAGACTAGCTTTGAAGAATCAGAGGATAATATTTCAATTTAAGTCCCTTTGAAATCTGAGAGAAGATCTAAACACACAAAAGACAAGAGGCAGAAGAAAACGTCCCCTAAGGCTTTAGAAACTAAGGAACAACCCTCAAAAGGTGAAAAACTGAGGAGAATGCCTAACAAGCTTCCTATTAAAAGAGAAAATATAGAGCACAAGTATAGAAACTTGCCCAAGGATGTTCCCAGGGCTACTCTGATTCTACTAGATACACTTGAGGCAGAATAAGTAGGACTTCTTATTAAAGAGAAAGACTATTATAAGGAAGTGGAGGAAACAGAGCATATTCTCAAGGAGAATAAGATTCTCCAAGAGAAAAGAAAGCTAAAGGAGGCTCAGATAGTTGAAAAGGCCAAGGGAAATCAGAGCTTTAGCAGAAAAAGGTCAAAATTAATTGTCCCTAAACCCTTTGTTGTGATAAAGGTGTAACATTCAATGCCTATGACCCAACAATTTGGGTACACCTATTTTCCTATTTCTGCTGCACTTCCTAGAAGACAAGCTCATTCAAAAACCAGCTCAAAAATAAAATCCACCACTGCTCCAAATGCTGCACATTTTGCATTTGAAAATGCCATTGAAGATTCAATGGAGTACAAGAAAGCAACCTCTATTGAAGCTAAGAAAGTGGCTGAATATGCAATTAAAATGGTTGAGAAAAAGGGTGAGATAGCTACTGCTACAGATGATGAGAAAGTGGCTTCAAAAACCACTTCTGAGGATGAAGATGATTTAATGACTTTGAAGTAGATTCTGAAGTCTATTTCAAAAAATATGGAAAAAGAAACTTAGCCTGAGAGGGAGAGTTTTGAGAAACTGAAGATATACGTGAATAAGCTTTCTCATACATTGGAGCCTATTGTTGAAGAGCTTGAGGAAGAGCAATCTATTGAGTCCTCAACTGGAATAATCTTGAAGATGCCTCCTCCACCATCCATTAGAATAACTTCCCTGGAGGAGGATGAAGCCTCAGAAACAGGCTCTTTTCAAGAGAAAGTCCAAGCTTTTCATGTTGCTGCTAATGACACTCAAGTTACCACCACTCCAATTGTTGAAGAACCAACAACTCCTACCACTACCACTACTGAAGTTGATGCTAAGCTAGAAAAAGCTCAACATTCACCAAAGTCTTAGGATATTATTCTTTTAGACATTCTAGAATAGCACCCAAAGCTGCCTCAGCACTAATAGTTCAATTACCCAGCCAATCTCAACCTCAACCTAAGCCCTATCCAAATTTCACTGAAGTCCAGCTGCTACTGCACAACTAGAGAGACATGGCTGCTACACTGGATAGAGTTAGAGACTCAAATAGAGATATTAGAGCACAGTTTAAGAAGCATAAGGATTTCCTCTTGCAGATTCTTCATGAATTGAAAAGAGGATAAGGAGGCCGGTGATGGTGTGATCTCACGCACACCTTTTTACTGATGACAAAATGGGGGAAAAGAATGAGAGAAAAAATCTTTTGTGTAGAGTGTCAAAGGTCGAGCTGAGGGGCAGCCTCAAATCATCATGCATACATATCATTTTTTTGTTCATGTTTCTTTGTCATTCTGAAAACATTTCTAATACTGATTTATGAACAACTATGATCATTACTACTTATGTTATGATAATTCTCTTAATTATTTATGCTCTTATACTTTTCATAGTTTAATACTTATGCTATGATATATTATGATGCTCTTATACATTTTGACATTGATACATTATCTTATGTTCTAATATGTATATGGCTTTATCATACTCTAATACATAAGCTCTGAAAATTATGCTCTAACACACATGCTTATGCTCTGGTTCATATATTTCAGAAGCTCTAATACACATATTTCAAAAACTATGTTCTCATTTACAATTATTAGTTTCATATGCATAAAAACTAATATTGATTCTCTAAGAAAGTTTATAGTTCTAAAAACTTGGAGGCAAGTTTGCAGAATCATGAGTTCTAATGTAATATCAGTATCATAATGTTTATCTTTTTAGCTTTGATTACCTATTCGATTCAATTAAGAAATTATTCTAACTCTAAGAATCAAGCTAATTTAGTTCAAGCAATTATTAAACTCTGGCACATCTTAGACTCTTTTTTTTTTTTCAAAATCAACTATGATACTTGCTATTGAAGGTTACTATGTACTTTGACACTATTAACGAGAAATCTTAAGTCAGCTAATTTCTAAAAGACTAAGTTATCACATTTAACATGTTTCTTGAAAGAACATTTAAGCTCCAATACAAGTCTCTAGACTTGAAATTTCTTTCAAAATATTCTCCAAAAGATTTTCTCAAAATTTGGTTTGTTATCATCAAAAAATGGGAGATTGTTAGCTCTAGAACTCTTCAAAAAACTTTATAGCTTCAATTTTGAGTGACGAAAAAATAAATTTTTTTAAAATATTTTGAAGAAAGAACTAACATGTCAAATGAGTTTCTATACCACTTAGACAGGACTAGTCTCGTTACATATAAATTCAATCGATGTCATATTTTTCACAATATCATGTGTTTTAACATAATCATAATCTCATCCAAAGATATTCAAAGCTTAATCATTGTGAAAAATATTTCAAAAAATGAATTAATATATGTTAGAGACTCAAGGAAGCATTGGCAAGCATCAGAAACCAAGTTTACAACATCAGAAGATATCACACTCGTTCAGACAGCTCAACAATCAAAGAAGAAATATCTTTGAGCAAATTATGATCATGATTTCAATCAACATAAGAATCAACTATGAAGGCATCCTAAATGGTGAAAGAATTACTATCAAGCTCAGAGTCATGCAAAGAAGATCAATTAGAAGATCAGAAACTGAGAAAGAACATCAAAAAGCACATACATTCAGAAATTGTGCTGACTTTCACAGAAAATGAGAGAAAATTCAAAATTCGAATGAAGTCAACTCTCAAAAAGCATTGATAGTGACATATTACTTTTGCACTTGGTCAAGTACCCTAGCTTCTAGAAGAAGTTTAAAAACCATGTTCAAAAATTAAAAAGCAGTTTCGAAATATGCATTCAAAACCTACATTTGACAATGGATTCTGGAACTGCAAATGTAGCTTTGACACAATTGTGCTACTGATTTAGAGGACAGCTCTTAGAACACAAAAAAAAATATCAACACATGTCACGATGAAAGGAAATCAAGGGGTAATGGTCCAATTCAAGAACCAAGTATAAAAGGAGTTTACCTTCGTACAAGAAAAGAACTTTTGACAGAAAAACTTTTGCCCCGAAGTCTTGATGAGAAACCTTCATGCTCATCCCTCTCTTTATCTAAAAGTCTATTACATCTTATAATCCGTTTATGTAAAAATCTTCTTTAGATAACATTTCTTCTTAGGAAGAATTGTAAAAAGAAGTCACTCAAATTTTTCAATCATACGTTGTTTTATTACCAGAAAACTTGAGTGTTCATTAGTTGGAGTGTACGAACCAAACCAACACATTTGTACCCTGATCCAGCTGTGATCATTGTGAGGATAGCTTGAAGACGCTAGTAAAAAGGCTACTTTGAGTGAGAGTAAATTGAAATTACTGCTCACTGGTTTTAGCTTGAGAATGATATTCCAAAACTATCTCATTTTCTCAAGGTTAAGAAAGGGCTGCTAGTGGAACTCAACAAGTTGTTGAGAAATGGATATAGGCAAAGTTGGCAGAACCAATATATTATCTCTTTTATATTCAGCATTTATGGTTAACTATGTTACACTTTTCTGGAAAACATTTTCAAATAGTTTTAGATTTTTCACTTAGTTTAGAAAGTAACTTTCTGAACTACACTAACATAAATGTATGCTACCTTTAAGTGAAAAACTTGATAAACCTTATTTAGCATTTCAAAATCCTAAAAATAATTTAAAGCACGATTGAAATCCCCTTCTTGTGCGCCATAGGATCTTTTCAGTTGCCCCATTCACCACTATCATAAGGGTGGCGAAAAGTCGGGAGCTCGAGGTTGATAGGTAAGCCAATGGCCATAAGCTCATTCAAAAAAAGACCATGGTGTATTAGCCCAGGCTGGTCATTGGGCTAAAGGTGATAGACGATGCATCAAGAGTAGGATGGTTTTCCATTGTCGAACCAATAGCTTTCATGTTCAGTAGTCCTGTCATCGCCGTCAACACCTTCAGGGCGAGAATGTTTGTGGTCTTCTTTGAAGATATGGTCGATCATGCACTGACTTTCTTCCTAGGGTTTGTAGATGATCTCGAGGACTTCTTTAATGTTTGGAGAAGGTTGAGTGTTGATGGGATTGGTTTGGCTTGTAGCATCAGCCATGGATGGTTGTATTTGAGGTTGTGGGGAGGCTTGTTTATGTACCAAGCCCCATGGTTGGTGCCAATGTTCTTATATAGAAATTGAGGTAACGATGCAGGTGATTCTAGTGTCCATGTCAGTAGAGGATGGGGTACCTACAAAGACACTCCAATGCTCAAGTCAGTGGATGAATGAGGCAGTAGTGGTAAAGTATATGAAAGCGATAAAAAAAATTAGGCCCGATACCTAGGGGGCGTTAGCCCCCTTATATAATGAGAGTTATCCCATGCTAAATTTGTAGACAATTTTCCTTAAATAAGAGAGATATTTATGGGATTTAGTTAATGCTAGATATTTTTCATATCAATAGGATATATTATCCAATATAGAAGATATAAGGAGAAAATAAGAGATATAAAGAGATTATGTACATGATTTAGGAGATATCCTGCACTAAATCAGGGGTGAATCTTTAGGGGACCTGGCTACCACATGGCCAATCACTGGACCCCATGTCCAAGCTCTTCTGGCTTGGGCCGAGAGGTCTGGCCTATATTTCTAGTCCAACACATAATTCAGTCTCTATTTCCTTTTGCTTGTAGTGCTTTGGGATGAACCTTTGATTTTTATTAATGGAATTTCGATCTTTCCTTGAAAAAAAACAGGATACATTTAAGCTAATTATTCTTTTAACTTGTATAAAAACATCAAAATAAATTTGTCTAGTTTTAGTAATTTTTTCAAAATGATTGAATTATTTTAAATTTCATATATTTTTAAATTATCTTTATAAATTGACATAGCAATTTTAAATTATGTTTAAAATTAAATTAATTCTTTAAGTAAAGTCTTATATCTGGTTTTTCAAATATTTGAAGTTCAAATTCATATTTTTGTAAGGGGTCTATAATAGAGTTTTTTATATAAATAAAACAAAAAAAAGACATATTATATATATACCCTGTTATTAAAAGTATTACACATGTGTCCTTTTTTTGTTACATAGAAATCGGTTTAGGGTTTAAATCAGTTTAAACTGATTTTTGACACATTCTGGCGTGATCTGACAAGCTACAGTAATTAACTTAAACCGAGGTGCAAAATCGGTGCAAACTGATTTCTGCAATGAATTTTTCTATATAAATTGGATTCAAATCGGTTTATTTTATGTATTTTAGTTGTCTAGTGATTATAACTCTATAGTTCTTATCTTATTTTTTGTATATTTAAATATTTCTTAAAAAAATTAGAATCTCAAAAAATTACTTTTCAGTTTTTTTTATAGAAGTTAAAAAGAGCCGTTTTTTAAAAAAAAAGTTAATTTTTCAATTTTTTATTAAATATAAAATTTAAATTTCATAATCATTTTTTAAAATTTAAAATAAATGGACCCTCAATCTTCACCTCTAAATTAGTGGAATAAATTTTGAGATCCAAAATCAATTTTATAACCTAAATGATTTTTTTAACATGCTTGTTTCCCATTCACATGTCAATTATCACTTGAGGAGTGTTTTGGTTTCAAGACATATACCCCAAAATTTTTGCAAATTTTATTCATTTTGGTTATTTCAGTTTATTGCAGAGCATCATTTTTTGGTGGGCGAATATTTTGTTTAGACCAATGATATTTATATTTATGGGATATGAAATACTATGCGACGCACATCCTATTTATTATTGGATAAAACATGAACCCTATTTAAATAGGATCAACTTTTATTCAATAATAAATAAAATGTGAATGGATATAATGTCATATATCTCTTGAGTATAATCATCATTTTTGTTTTTTATTATATTGCAGAATGTGATGGCACTGCAACTTTGCAGGCTTTGTACACCAATTTGGACACTTGAAGTTGAAAATAAAAAGACAAAACTGCCTCTTGCATTGCATTCATTAAGACTAAATATTTATCCTTGTGATTTTGGTATAGATTGCACGATGAAATTTTTGTTTGGCAAGGAGTAATTAGATTTGACCTCAATTTTGATACGCATTATTATATGGTTAATTACAATTTAATTCGCAATCATTTAACGGTCATTTATTCCATTAATTTAGATGTGAAGATTGATGGTACATTTATTTTAAATTTTAAAAAATATATTATGAAATTTAAATTTTTTATTTAATTAAAAAATTGAAAAATTAACTTTTCTTTAAAAAAAATTGCTTTGAATCAAATTTATATAGGAAAATTCACGGCAGAAATCGGTTTAAGTTAATTATTGTAGCTTGTCACATCTAAAATTGGTTTAAACTGATTTTTGACACATTCTAATGCAATCTGACGAGCTACAGTAATCGGTTTAACTTGAACTAAAATCAGTTTAAACCGATTTCTATATAACCAAAAAAAGAACATATATGTAATACTTTTAATAATAGGATATATATATAATTTTTTTTTTTATTTATGTAAAAAAACTCCCTATAATATGTTTCAATCTTGAGATAAAACAATATTCTGTCTTTTCGAACAGTTATCAATAAAAATACGGTAAAGACAAAATTTAAAAATAAAATAATTCTGCAGGAAATGCATGTGCCTAATCTGACATTTGTAAATTGAATCGATGCGTGACATATCTTACTAACTTTGATTGTATTGTCTGCTTTTCGTTATCCTTTTTCATGCGGAACGTGGACATCAACTTCCCATATTTATTTTCTTATCATAAATTAAAATTTTATTCTAAATTAATATCTGAAAACACTTATACTATTGTAAAAGCAATAAATTCATGAAGAAAAAATAGATTTAACCTAAGAAACGGACTTCCGAGAGCCTTTGAGAGAAAAGAAGTTCGGATATTCTGTATATAAGCAATCTAAGATATGTATAATGCAGTCATAACCAGTGCAAGGACTCAAGATAGAGTAACAAAATATTTTCCTATATGGATCAGTCTACACCAAAGGTCAATGTTGATTCCATATATTTTCACACTACTCTTGGATGTGCTCATGGAGCATTTTCAAGACTTAGTGCCTTGTTATATTCTATTTATAGACAATATAGTCCTGATAGCAGAATCGATAAAAGAAATAAATAGCAGGTTAGAGTTGTGGAGGGAAGCTTTGGAGCTACGTGGGTTCCATAGAAGCAGAAGTAAGATGGAGAATATGCATGGAAGAATAGAAATAGCCAAGCCATGTGTCTGAAGAAGCCATCTCCATAAGTATCTCTTATTACATCCTCAATCGGCCTAGTCCACTTTATCTAATTATAAGAAGACATAATAACCTATAAAAGACATCATTCCATCTATATAAGTAAATTTTATTTAATTATTAACCAAATTAATTGATCATTAACTAATCACATATGGGTATTTCATCTTCATTTATCATCATATTCAATTAAAATTACTCTAATTATTTAAAAATGGTTTAAATATATTTTTATCCATAAAAAATAAGTGAATTTTGGTTTTGATTTCTAAAAAAATATTGTATTTGGTTTTGGTTCAAATATTTCTTAAATTGTGTGGTTTTAGTCTCTCTCACATAAGATTATTATCCGTCATGTAACTAGGATTGAATGACCTGAATCTCTATTGGACAATTCAAGATTTGACATTAAAAGTCTAATGATAGTAAAAAACCAAGCAATTTTATAAACTTTTAGACCAAAATTAAAGACAAAATTACTAAGGACCAAAACCAATTTTTCTTTTTTATTTTCCAGTAATAAAAGCATATTTAATTTATACGTTGATTATATATTACACAAGTATTAATTAATGATTAATTTAACCGTTTACTATACATTACAAATATTAATGATTAATTTATTTAATATAATTATCTAAATCTAACTATTTAATGCTCTTAAAACTTTTTTTTGACGTGACTCTTAAAACTTTCTCAATATAATAATCATATCTAAATAATAGAGCAATGATTTTTGAAAAACATTAGTGGCCAATATTTTTTTTTACACAAAAATAGAATATATGGGCAAAATAGGATTTTCAACCTTACTTTTATTTGATTTTTGTTTTCCTCAATTCAGTCCCTTATATTTCCAATCATTTTTAATAAGGTCCCAAATTATTGTTCTGTCAAAATAACTTAAAGAAAACACTAACATGACACTTATAGTGATGACATGGTGCACAAGTAGATCTTACATGAATTGTGCCTCTTAGCATTTTTGGTCAATTATATGACAAAACAGTGATTTATGGACAAATTAACAAATCGAGTAAAACTGATCCAAAAATCTCTTTTGCTTTACATATAATTTGTCATATGTAACGTAATTACATTTTTTTTAACATATAGTGTTCGTATAATTAAAACATGATTGGATAAATGTTTGGTACAAGGCTTCTATTTTTTTCCTATTTACCAATTAATTTTTACTATAGTCTTTTTGTTCATCATTTACGTTGATTGACCTATAAATTTGATCCCTCAAAAAAGTATATACATCGTCAATTTATTCTCTAAAAGAATTTTAACATTAGTTTATTCTATGAAAAATATATGTGGTATCACTTTGAATTTTAAAAAATGGTTATGATCCCAAAAAAGTATTCATGAATATTTTAGAAAAAAAGAAGATTAAATATATGTCACATGCATTTTTTAGGAACAGATTAAAGTGTTATTATATGTATTTTTTTTCTAGACTAAACTGATATAAAATTTTTTCCACATACTAAACTGGTGCCATATATAATTTTTAGAAACTAAGATGAAATAATTTTTCTTTTTCAAAGACTAAAATGGTCCAAGCCATAGCCTCATCCATTATATTCAGGATGATCCATTTAGACAACTCTAGTCAAAATCCACTTTGATTGCGAACAACAAAATTTGACACAATACAAATAATTGAGTCCGTTAAACACAATGTCGTGGACTCCTTTCATGATTGTGTGTCTAGAAAATACTTTTGGAGAGAAAATATCCACTGCGGATATCTTTACGCATTGAAAGAAGATTAATCACTATTAGTAATGGTCTACAATTAAAAAGTTCTACCGTGATTGCGACAACTAACTTTTAGGTATGTTTAGTTTATTTTGAAAAGAATCCATTAAACTTAAAGAAACATTGAAAAACCAATGATTAATACCTGCCACAATCACGACCCTTTAATAAACCCTTTAATAAATTGAATTGGAGCTTGTTTTCAAACTAAGAGTTAAAGTTTTAGATAGGATTTTAAAATGCAAGGAGTAGATAGATTAGTTAAATTTAAATAAAAGTTACGCTGTTAAATAATTTTTTGTTGTTGTAGTTTTTTTCTTTCAAAATCTAACGTTAGATTGGAATCTCACACAATATGGATGACGGCTATAAAATTTTCAATCAATCCAAAATAGTTTAATATAGTTTATCATCAAAATTAATATAATATATGTGAATGTGTGTGGGCGCGTGCGCACACGCTTAAAGTGACAAGAATAATAGCTATATAATTGAATTCCTATTGATATTTAATTTTTATGAAATTTAACATAAATAATATTTAATATAAGTAATTATAATTTAATAGTTAGATTGATAAAAAATTATTTCATAGAATATTATAAGTGGTGTGACAATATTAAAAGTTATACCAGTATAACTTTATTTGAGTCCTAGAGGTATACACATATATATGTATTAGTAGGGATCTATTTATACTAGTTGTAAGTTTTGATATACTTACATCATTTAATAATTTTTTACAACAATATTATTTAAACATATAAAAGTAGATATCACATTTAAATACTTAGTTTGTTACCCTTTCATAAGATAGATAACTTAAATTAGTTGGGACTACTATCTCATTTAATAGTAGGTAAATGTTTAAATGCGACGTCCATTCTTAAATGTTTAAATAACGTTTTTGTAAACTTTATATTCTATTAATCTATTATATTCATATTTATTTGAAATTAAACTTTTTAAACTTCCGAATTAAATTCTTCATTCCTCCACCAGTGAAGATTTGTCAAATAAATAAATAAATAACAACATAAACTATATAGATATCCAGTTATTTGTAATTCCACACTTATAATTTTGCACATTACCGACAAACATAACCAAGTACATTCCATTCAAACGAACGATGTGCAGATGATGCAAACATCCTTATTCCTCAAGTCGAAGTCCACACTTATTTTTGGAAAAGCACTTAATCTCAAGCTATGAAAACCCCTTATTTTTTTATTTGTTTTTTTTTTCTTTATCCATGACGGCTTCGAGATATGCCTTGAGATAACCATCAATATCTATGAGATAACCATTCCACGTAGCCATATGGAGCTTCGACATCCTCGTTGATCTTCTTATACTCAATAGTCCACTGGATAGTAGCACCGCCACCAGTCTTATCCGCAACTCGAAGAATGAGCTTGAAGACATTATAGTGCTGACCGATGGCTCCATCGAAGAGATTGAATATGATTGACATGTTCCGCTTATCGATGCTGTCAATAGTCTCCTCACATTATCGCACCTTAACATCTGTTGATTTTCATTTAATCAAGCTCAATATAAAAAATAAAAAAAATTGCGTAACAACTAAACAAGTCAGATACAATTTGTTTATTTTTTTTTCCACAGGATATCCACAAACCTTCAGCATTTAATTAAAGAATGAGAGGGTCTTTGTCACGCCATTTCGGTCCCCTGGTTTAATTGGTACATTTTTTTGTTTACATGTTAATATACATTTAGTGTTAGCCTTGAAAACCATCACCCAAAGGACCCGGGGAGAATTGGGTGATAAAAAAACTATTGGAACTTTTATAAATTTTTTATTTTATATGCTTATATTATAAACGCAGCGTAATAATTCTAATAAAGATCCAAGTATTATGAATTACTCAAGTATAATTTGTTTCATAGGAGGAATAACGAGAATCACTAATATCAATAGGAATAATCAAGATAATGAATCACATGCATCTCAATGCTTTGAGTTTTAAGGAATTTTCCTAATCTTTTCACTCTAATCCCTTTGTCAATCTTATTTTAAAAATTTTATTAGAAATTTGGTTAAGTATATGAAATAAAAGTGATTTAGTGCAAGAAATTTAAGTGCTTTATCAATATAAATGAAGTGCAAACTCAATATATACCGGTTCGTCACCTCTTGTGGCCTATATCTAGTCCCCAAGCAACCGCCTGAGAGTTTATACTTTCATTCCAAGTTTCCTTGCCTTTACACACTAAGGGTAATCTTACTGTTAGCTCCAAAGAACCCTTCAGAATCGCTGAGAATACATGTATTGAGCAATAACATAATAAATCTAAAGAAAATATTTTAGAATGACTAATGTTTTCCCTTGAGTTTCTTGAGATAGTAAATAGGTCTTTTTGTTTTTCATAATACATTTTCAATCGAAAATAAATTCATTTTATATGTGCAAACATGTTGTATCTCATGTAAAGAGATAAGAACTCAATAGAAGTGAAATTTATATTGCGCAAAGTATGTTTACATGATCAACGGATCAAATCATAAATAAGAAACAAGGTTAGGATCTTCAGAAAGTAGAATGTGACTTCAGAAAGTATTCATGAAATGAAGATATCAGGCCAACTCTAAAGCAAAGATGTTCTACAACCTTCAATCATCATCATTGTAACGCTCAGGGACGAGGGCGAGGAGTGATGACCGATGTCAAGAAGGCACGGACAAGGAGTGGCTCCTTACAAGGCCTTCTAAGCAGAGGGGTGCATGAATGAACCGATTACACACTCGAATGAGAAGGATCCTAAGACTGTATAGGTATGGGACTATACAGTTGAAGATGACTTATATGAATTGATTTGGACAACCTATACCAATAAAATGCATCTTCTTTTCAGTAACCCATCACTAAAGAATTTCATGGTTAAGCATGCTTGACCTAGAATAATTTTGGGATGGTGACCTCCTAGAAAGTTTTCCCAATAGCCATGTGAGTGAGGACAAAGCATGCTGAAAAGACCCGTGTTGGTTTGTGGGGACAGTCGTTAATCCATAAAGCAGCATGGGCTGTTACAAATGGTTTCAGAGTCATGCCTCTCCCAGTACGGTTTGGTTCGAGGACGAACCAAACAAAAGTTGGTGGGCATGTATCGCCTGGGGACGAGGATGAGAAGTGATCACCGGTGCAAAAAGATACGGACAAGAATCAGCTCCTCACAAAGTCTTTTAAGCGGATGGGTGCATGAATGAATGGATTACACACTCGAATGAGAAGGATCCTAAGATTGTATAAGTATGGGACTATATAGTTGAGGATGACTTATATGAGTTGATTTGGACAACCTATACCAATAAGATGCATCTTCTTTTCGGTAGCCCATCACTAAAGAACTTCATGTTTAAGCATGCTTGACCTAGAATAATTTTGGGATGGATAACCTCCTCGGAAGTTTTCCCAATAAGCATGTGAGTGAGGACAAAGCATGCTAAAAAGACTCATGGTGATTTGTGGAGACAGTCGTCAATCTATAAAGCAGTATAGGCTGTAATAAATAGTTTCAGAGTCGTGCCTCTCCCAGTACAGTTTGGTTCCGGGACGAACCAAGCAAAAGCTAGTGGGCATGTATCGCCTGGGGACGAGGATGAGAAGTGATCACTGGTGCAAAAAAGCACGGACAAGAAGCAACTCCTCACAAGGTCTTTTAAACGAATGGGTGCATGAATGAACCGATTATACACCCGAATGAGAGGGGTCCTAATATAGGACTATACAGTGGAGGATGACTTACATGAATTGATTTGGACAACTTATACCAACAAGATGCATCTTCTTTTCGGTAGCCCATAACTAAAGAACTCCATGGTCAAGCATGCTTGACCTAGAGTAATTTTGGGATGGGTGACATCTTGGGAAGTGTTTCCGAGAAGCATGTGAGTGAGGACAAAACATGCTGAAAAGACCCGTGTAATTGTTACAATCATCGCAATTGTTTTAATAATATACTTATTCTAATTGAAGATTAGAAGATCGTTTGTTCATCATTGAATTGATTCCATACCTCAAAAAGCTCACTTAACAGTGAAATAGTGTGCTCTACAAGAAAAGAAGGGAAATTTAAAATTTAAATTTAAAGTCAAACCTAGTGACAGACTGACGTGCCATCTCTTCTGCCAACTTGGTCAACTACCCCAGCTTCTAGAAGAAATAGTTCAGAAACTATGTTCAGAAAGTAAAAAGTAGTTTCTGAAGGGTCATCAGAAACCTTAACTTTACAATGGCTTCTGCAATAGATCTGAGAAACAGTCAAGCTATTCTTCTAGACTGCATTTTCAAGACACAAACAGATGATCAACACATGACACTTGGAGAACTAATAAAGGGCAACGATCATAAATGAAGACCATCTATAAATAGGAATGTTGTGCTTTCAAAAGAAACAGATTTGACGTTGCACAAGTGTTGAAACGCTGTGAAAATTTCTCTTCATCTCTTTTAAAGTTCATTACATCTTGTAATCAGTTTCCCTATCTGTAAAAATATTTTTTGCTATGTTCCTCAATAGTTTATATGTTCTTCCGTGGAAGAATCGGTAGAAAGAAGTCATTCAAGTTATCCCAAGTCATTCATTGTATATTTTAAGGAAACTTGAGTGTAGGTTAATTTGAGTTGCAAACCTAAACATAAACCTTTGTATCCTCGATCCAGTAGTGATCAGTGTGAGTTAGCTTAGATAAGCTAGTCAAAGACTACTTACAATGCAACAATAAAAGGTGTTTTACTGGTCATGGTTTAAGCTTAGATAGGCTGGTTAAAGACTTCTCAGTTTAACTTGGAAAGGCTGGTCAAAGACTACTTGACTCAACTTAGAGAAGTTGGTGAATAACTACTTGATTTGTGACAATAGGGGTTGTCTATTGGTCACAGGTTAGAGCTTGGGAAGACTCTTGTAAAGACTATCTAATTTTTTCTTTTCTCAGGTTAAGAAAGGTTTTGGTGAAACTCAATAGTGGTTGAGTACTGGATATAGATAGGTTGACCAAACTAGTATAAAAATATTTATGCAGTATTTTCTTCTCCCTTATCTCTTTTTATTTTCCTGTTATGTGCTATCGTTTAATAGCAGCTTTAAGTTCATCCTTTTAGCTTATCTGCTTTTGACACTATACTTCAAAAAGTTATTTTCTAAACCAACTAACATTATTTTTGCTGTACTACAAGCTCAATGGTTGATAGTACTTTGTTTAAATTTTCAGTTGTTAAAAGGGAAAGAGAAGCGAGACGATTCAACGCCTCTTCTCGTGTTTGTTTCTACTTACAAGTGGTATCAAAGCTTGGCATCTAAGGGGTTGAGCATTCCAATGATTGTAAAGGACAAAGATCTGAGGGACATATGGCAGAAAATATTCATATAGCAGAAGGACACTCCATTAACAGACAGCCATTCTTTGATGGTAGAGACTATGCCTACTAGAGAGATCGCATGAAGTTGTTCATAAAATATACAAGTGTTGACTTATGGTAAATAATTCAAGAAGGTAACTATATTCCAACTAAAGAGGTTTGTGGAACCAATGATGCACCTTCAACGTCAAGAGAACTCCCCAATAGTAGGTGGACAAAGCAACACAAGGCCAGAGTTTAGTTGAACTCCAAAGCTAAATACCTGTTCACGTGTGCACTAAGCAAGACTGAATATGATAAAATTATTTTTTGTGACACGACAAAGGAAATATGGGATGGATTGCACATGTTGCATGAAGGCACTAATCAAGTTAAGGAAACTAAGATTAGTATGTTGGTTCATCAATATGAGATGTTTAAAATGACATATCAAAAAAATATTAATAGAATGACCACAAGATATATGCACATCATAAACCAGTTGAAGGGACTAAGCAAAAGATACTAACTCTCAAATGGTTAGAAAAATCCTGAGAAGCCTCCCTGCCAAGTGCTTGCCTAAGGTCGTAGCCATTATTGAGGTTAAAAACCATCTAACTCTCGATCTGGACGCACTTATTGAATCTCTTAAAACTCATGAGGTGGTTCTCTCTGAAATGCATGGCAAATCCATATAGAAGAGCAAGCCCATGGCCTCGAAGTCGTCTCATCATAAGGTAAATAAGGCAAAGGCAATGAAAGCTGCTAAAATCTCTAATAAAGAGGAAGAATCTGAATATGAGACAGACAAAGAAGATGGAGATGAGCTCTCCATGTTGGTGAGGAAGATGTCCAAAACCTGGAGAGGCAAGACAAAGAGAATAAGAGACATCAACCTTAGAAAAGACAAAAAAGGCAAAGCGAAGCTGAAAGGTGTCACGTGCTATGATTATGGGGAGAAGGGACATTTTAAACTAGAATGTCCCAAGCTCAAGGGTCCACAGAAAATGTTCATGTCAAAGAAGAAATGCATGTTGGCCACCTAGAGTAAATTAGAAGAAGAGAACAAAGGACCAGAAGATCAGGAGGAGCTAGATGTTACAAATCTATGCTTCATGGTAGGCTATTCATTAGAAAGTGAACCTAAGGTAAATAGCTCTAACCTTGATCTTTCCTATGATGAAATTTTAGCTTAATATGAAAAGTTGCTTGAGGACTCTCAAACTCTTTCCTCTAACTATTTCAGCCTGAAAAAGAAACATAAAAAGGTTGTTTTAGAACTTGAAATGGCCAAAGCAGAAGCTAAGAGTCTAAGGCTTGAAAAAGAAGAACTAAAAGAAGAAAACAAATTTTAAATGTTAAATTCAATGCCTTAGAATTTGAAGTCTCAAATAAAAGTAAAAACACTCAGAAGGTCATTTCTAAACTACAGAGAACTTCAAAGTGTAACACCCTAAATCTTAATCTAATACTACTAGCATATAATTAGGTTAATCTTTAGAATATTATCTCTTGGTCTCATTCTTTACTTGAAAATACTTAGCGGAAATATGGGTAAATTTTTCTTTTTGGAATTAAAACCAAAGTGAGAGCCACGTATGATTCTTTGAACAGAAATTCATACAAGTCATATGAGCAATCATAACAAAACACATAAATAACATGGACACATCAACTGATTATATATATAGATAATGTGCCTACCAAAAGGGGCAGGACTATTCGGTACATAGTAAAACGAAATACAACTGAAATGCGAATACAAGGAAATCATAAAAGAAAGTACAAGGAAACCATGAAAGCAACACCCATACCCATGTGCACCTAGAGTAGACAACCTCATATACAAAAGAAGGTTTGTCCTCAACTATGTGGCGTGTGTGCACTAGCTACTACCCACCCTATGCACCTACTCCTGTTGGTCTGAGTACTGAGGGGTGGAATCGATCCACTGGCGAATCTCGGCGGGAGTGGTCGTGCGGATCATCGGAGCGTGTCCACCGCGGCGAGGGCGCATGGATGGCCTACGAGCCAACCTCGGCTGTACCACCGTCTCCTCACTCCCGGCTCTCATCGGTGGAGGAGCGGGATTGGAACTCCAACTGTACATGTGCGAGGGCGGGTCCTCTGAAAGATTCGTCTCCGAATACTGAGTCCGGGGCACGTACTCCGGGTAGTCGCGTACGGCTGATGCCTCAGGCTGCATGCGGAGGATCTGCTCATTGCGTGATCTGGCTCGCTCAAAAATCATGTTATGATGATAGGGAGCAGTCGAGGTGAAGCGGTAGCTCCGTACTGGGTGCGCAAAGGGTCGTCCCATAAACATAAATACTCACGGCAGGTCTGGCTGACCCTCAAAATGATATGACCCGAGGGCTGGGTCATGGTGCAGCTCCCATGTCGGGGTGTCGATGAAGAGTACGAAAGTTGCCATCTGAAGATGTGACGGAAGAAAAAAGAGAGGGAATGAGAATCTTCTAAAAGAATTCTCAGTAGGGCAATCCCTAACTAAGTGACATCATCACATCCTCAGGAACCTTTGGTTTTATTTCTAAAAAGTGTGCATGCATGTAAACTTCTTTTAATTTTCTAAAGTATTAATTATCCAAGGTCCGTTATATTTTACAATGCGTCTTATGACTACGCATGGAACATACTAATGACATGAATGCATCATAAAGGTAAGCCAATCAATAGAATAACTAAGAAACATTATAACATTGGCATAAGGTGATAGGTATAGCACATGTGACATTTTAAACTTTAACTTTTATCTCATGGGGCCACCCTAAAACATCTCTAGGTTATGAGCTCATACCTTAACTAGTTGTCACTAGCTCTTACTTATCCTATGATAAGCGTAACATAATCCCGACTTAAAGTATGGGCTAGGGGGCAATTTAAGGATCACCTCTTAGGGTCATTTCCTCTTTGAAATGCTCTACTAGCAACTAGTGCATCGTAGTATTGTCCGCTTTGGCAAGCTATATGTCAATACCCTCACCGATTTGTTTTCTTGGGGGTGCTCGGCAAAACCGGTGTCACCCAAGAAGGCGTCTCAGTGTTGTGTCACATTTAAGTTCTCATGATTTTCAAAAAGACCATTTTTTAAGTTCCTCAAATTTGATGGAAATTCGGCAGCATGACGGCAGTAGACCGAATTTCCTCAAATTTGCTTATGCCATGAAAACATATAGGACATACACAAACATTTCTTATGGGGTATAGCATATCATCATGTAAAAACTTTGTTATAGCACATATCAACTTATCATAGACAAAACTCATGCATCATATATCATAAATTAAGCATCATAAAAGCTCAAGATGTTTTAATGTCTTATGCATTAACCCTTAAGGTCCTTAGCTCACGTTCTAAGTTATTAATCATCAAACCTAATCTCTTGGGTACCTATGAGGTTATAACTAAGTATTTCTCACCTCACACTATGATCAAGAACATCTCTAAACCTCAAGGATGCAGAATTTAAAATCCTAACTTTACGGGTCCCTAGGAGTCACAACAGTGACCCTTTCTAAGTCCGGTTTGTTCCTAAGGCTTCAAGATCAAGTCCTAAACCATTTATGAGTCATTCCTACACATTTAAACTAATTTACATCCGTGATTAGCATTACTAAACCTTGCTGGACAGAATCCAAAAAATTCAAACATTAAAGGATCTAGAACTCTCAAATTAATTCTTTTCTAGTCTCTAACTTATCTTATCTTCCACATAAGAGTTTTAACATTATTTTTACTCAAAAATAAGCATATTATCATCATTAAAACAGCACATTCAGTGGCAAATAAGTAGCAAGGCAGAATCGAAACATACACTCTCCATAAAGGCATAAAACACAATTTCTAGAGCACATAAATTACTAGTGTCTCTTGGAACCTTTTTAAACTTTCAAAACTCATTTATAAACAATTTTAACATCTAAAATCATAAGAATATTTAAGAGGGCAGTGACCAATTCATTTTTGTCTCAAGAGGTCCTAAATTCTTAAAACTTAGTTCTATGCATTTCTTGAACTCATAAAAGCTTGGAAAAATTATAAAACATGGTCTTCAATACTTAGAAACATCAAGACCCCTTAGGGCTGAAATATGAACCAAAAGAAATAAATATTTTTAGACCTTTGTTTGAGACAACAATGGGCAAGTCTTTGAGCTCTAGGTTCATTTAGGTGATGACATAAAAATAAACATGCTCGTGCACTTATTTTAGGTTCTATTAGAAAATAAAGTGATAGCACAAAGTAAATATGAATGCAACTCATTATTATCTTGGTATTAAGTGAGAACTTGAAATATAAACATGATAATGCATAGCTTGGAATATAAACATGATAATGCAAGGTTCACTTATTATCTTGATACTTAGTGAGAGCAAAGAAAGTTAACATGATGTGCGTAGCATAAAAGTAAACATGATGCAAGGTTCATTTTATGGTTAGCTAGAGCTCATTCAAGACTTTAACAAAGTAACAACCTAACATACATCTCATTACAAGGAGAGCTCTAGAGTTCTTGAACCAAGTTCTCATAGGAACTATGAGGTTCTTGAACGTCATCATCAAGCTAAAAGAAAACAAACTTTCTAAACAAAACCAAACAAAATCTCAAGGATCAAAATACCAAAACCGAAAACCTTACAAAAGAAAAAGAAAGTGAAACTAAGTCAAGTTCTTTATTAAATACCCACAACCCCTATCTAGAGAAAAATCTCTAGAACGTGCCGGCCAACTTTAAGGTTGACAAGGGTAGGCTTGGGCTTTTAGAAATCCTTAGATTAATTTTCTTAAGTTGAAAAACCATGTGAGCTAGATATCATATAGATGAAGTCATAAGGAAAGGAAAACTCAAGCTTTAGAGGTTTCTTTGAGATGAACACAAGGTCATCATCTAGAAACTCTCATCATCAAGCTATCATGTTTGAGAAGAAAAGGCCAAGATGCCGAAATGGAAAAAGAAAAGGAATATAAAGGAAGGCTCAAAAAGAAACCAAGAGAAAACTAGAGGAAACACATCTTTTGAGTAAAACAAAATTTGAAAAGAAACTCCCTACCTAAAGTGAAGACACAAAGCTTGAACTTTTGAAAAGAAAAACAAGATGATGAGCTCCTCCTTGGTGCTTGATGGTTTCGGCCAAGAGGAAGCAAAAAGGTTGGAGTTGTGTTTCAAGTGAGATTGTGTTTGAGGTGTGGTGTTTGAGAGGTTTGATGATGGTTCAAGGTTATGAGGTGGTGTTTCAAGGTTGAGAGATGATGATGAGAGGAAAAGAGGATGAAGATGAAAAAAAAAGGAAGAACTCTATTGAAACTTGAGAGAAAAAGAAAGAACTAGCAAGACAACTCTAGAATTACAAACTTAGCAAATGCTTCAAAGTGCAACTAAGCTATCACAAGCATCCTATTTATAGAAAAACAAAACAATGAGGCTCACCAAGGGAGGCCTTTGGCCGTAGCATTGAGGGGTAAAGGGAGAGGAAAATATCTCTTTGATTGTGTCATAGAAGCATGGTTTGAAGTATGGAAGCTATGCTACAAAGTATGGCTTGATGTGAGTTAATTTCCTATCAATTTTTGATGAAATTAGGCTTCTAGAAACAATGCATGGCTGGAACTTTTCCAGCCACAAATAATTGGAGAAAATGGGCTATTTTAATTAGTTATTTACTTGGAAAATCAAGCTTGATTGAAAGTTATGACAAGGTATAGTGTATGTGACTTGAGGTATGGCCTTGGAGTGTTGAAAAATTAAACATGTGATGCATATGGGAGGAGGACAGCTTCGGCCAGGCCTTGGGCAGCAGAGAGGAGGTGAGTTTTGATCATTTAATTGGGTGTTAATGGTAGGTTTAAATGTGTATTAGCTTAGGTACAAGGTTAGGAATAATTAAGCTTAAGTTTAGGTGACTAAGAATGTGATTTAAGGATTTTATGACAAGATTAGGAGTGCTCATACATCATTAAAGAATTTTAAACTCATTTATGAATAAACAATGTGTAACACAATTCTATGATTTAAGGAATTGGAAAGAGAAAACACTATTTAAGATTCCATGACTAGAAGTATTGAAATTAAAATATGATTTTAGGTTGTAATTATGCACTTTTAGGTTCTAATCAACTTTAATAAATTATTTTGACTCAAGATTAATTAAGAAAATTAATTAACCTTCGATTAGAGCCTAATATTGCTTAGGTTTGCTTAATCACGCGATTAAGCGTAAAAACACGAAACTAGGGGTAAAACCGTAATTTTGCACTAATTTCGCCTGGGACCTCCGGGATCAAAACTAAAGTCACATTCTACATAAAAACACCTTTTAAAATCATCTGGAGAAGTTTCGGGTTCATCCGGCACTTGCAAACTGGTAAAACACCGCAGGGGCGTTTTGGTCATTTTGACCCGAAAACTAGAAAAATGAGATTTTCGATCCCGGGAAGGTACACAAGTCATCCAATCCCCTTCCAATATTGAGTTTGCCCTTTAAGTACTGCCAGACCGGCTTTCCTCGAATTCCGGGCTGAAAATGACCTCAGAGGCATTTTGGTCATTTTCACTCTAACAGAAAAATCAGGACATTACACAAAGCTTCTCAAATCTGACCTTGAAAAAATGGTGAATAGATCAAGGAACCTTAATCTAATGCTTGGAGGTCAATTTCAAAAAATTGGGTTGGGATATGAAGAGAAAATTGATGAGAAAGGAAAGCCAACTTTGTTTAAGAAAGTAAAGAATAAAGTCTTTTATACTTTCTGTTATAAGAAGAGAAATTCACTTGACAAGTGCTTCAAGAGAAAAAATTCAGTCATAAAGGTTAGAAAACCTTCTTCTTACAAGACTAACCCAAAAAGACCCAAGAAAGTTTCGGTACCTAAATTGAAAACTATGTTTATTGCAGGTCTGCCTAAGAACACATGTTGAACCTGACAACAAGTGGTACATGGACAGTGGCTTATTCAGACATGTTTGGTTCCAGAAGATGCTTTAGAAAACTGTAGCCTAAAAATTCTGGATCAGTAAAGTTTGCTAATAGAGGTAAGGCCAAGGTCATAGGCATACGAAATGTTGGTAAGGATGATTCCTACCAAATTTCGTATGTGCTTGTCACAATGTCCCTGGAGAGGGGGATTTGAAATTTTTAATAGGTCAATGGAGTCACCATCATTTTTTATTTATGATAAAAATTCGAAAACTCTTTTAATTTGACAAGATTGGTCTTTTAAGATAAAATTAGGTTTGGGAGTCCAGATATGATTAAGGAAGGGTGGAAACTTAATCTCACTGCATCCCTAATAAATCCGTTTCGCAACAGTTACCCAAAGTTTGTTATGCAAATTAAACAATAACTTTAACAATTTTTTGCCCTTAAAAAAATTTATAGAATTTAATACAAGTATTTACAAAAGAAAAGAAACCAAATTTGGGAAAATTTAATTTTAACTTGACAGAAAAATGTCTACTCCTACATATCCTTTGGTGTAATAAGGAATTCAAAGTCACGTTGTTCTTATAAAAATAGTGTGTGTTAAGTTAATTTTATTTTTTAAAAAACAAATTATAAGAGATAAAATCCACTTTTGCATGGGATTCAAGGTAGCAATAGACTACTCAGTAAATCCTTTTACAATTCAATAGTGATAAAGGAGGCACTAGCCCTTCAGTCACAACTATTGATTATTACATGATTTGAAAAGAAAATATATAAAGGTGGAATTTTATTATTTATCAAAAAGGTTAATATTAAAAAAAGAATAAAACAATTTGGAACCAAACTTAAGCACTGAAACAACTCAAAATTCTTTCTTTTTCTTTACCTTTATGCTTTTAATTCTAAAGACAATGACCAAAGTAAGATGACCTTCTAAGAGTAATACACATATTTAGAAAAAACCAAGCAAACTAGTTAAAGAAAGCCAATGTTGACCATGTCAAAATGAACAAATGCTAGCTAGAATAATGACTAACCTGAATGAAACCTACCTCAACGTCAGTAGAACAAGTTAAAAGAAAAGGAGACGAGAATGTGAGAACTCATGTGGCAAGTGGCGGTAGGCACATCACGAGGTAGATAGACCAGCGAGGTGGAGCACTAGCAGCACACTCGATGACGACATTACTCCTAGAGGACTAGTGGGGGTTGTATTGTGCGATGGTGGTGCTGCTATGTCGCGGAGGCTACAGGCCCGGGACTACAATTTGCTGGAATAATGGCTGGGTTTTGTGGCTCTAAGATGGGAGACAAAGTTAATAGCTAGCTGTGGCTTGAAAAAGGTAGTGCTTAATAGAGGTGTAGTTGATAGTTATTGTAGAGGTTAAAAGAGATGATGGTGGTGGTGAAGGTGGAATTTTTGGGGTACTGGTGGTGAAAGTAATGCAAAATAAGAATTGGTTCTGGAAGGCTAAACTTTGTCTCCTCCCTCTTGGTTCTAATTTTCCTCTCCCAGGATTGTGTGTCTCCCTTTATCTCCATTCAGTGTTTGTTCCCCCTGCCCCCTTTTTTACTCACCAATGAAAATCATTTATACACAAATTCTAACCTAATATAATTAATTACAAAATATTTGATTTGATGCTATTAACATTGATTAGAGAAATAAAATCAAGTTAATTAAAAAAATAAATCAAGTTGTAGTCAATTAATAAATGTCAAATAAGATCAGTTTTTTTTAAAAGGAAAAAATGTTAGAAAGATTTGATTTTTTTATTTTTTTTAGATTTTCTTCTTTTAAATTTTTTTTGTATTAAAAAAAAAAGAAATCTTTTTTAACCTGATCAAAATTGGGTGCTGACAGTAGCCCTCCTTTGCTTGGTCTTTTAATTTAAAAGGACAAGCAAAGTAAAAAGCAACCAATTTTGTTCGAATCAATCTTTTTTTTAAAAAAAAATACTATTTATAGGGCAACAACAATCCAATCCTAAGCTTCGCAATCCTTCAATAAGTGTCGGTGTCGCAATTGAAGGCATAACAATACCTTCAATGTGATGAGTAGGCATCACAATACCTCAAAACGATAGGGAAGGCGTCACAATACCTTCAAAGGATTGCGTAGGCGTCACAATACTTTCAAAAGGTTGAGTAGGCATCACAATACTTCGAAAAGATAAAGAAGGCGTCACAATGCCCTCAAAAGATTGAGTAGGCATCACAATACCTACAATGGATAAAAGTGAGGAGTCACAATACCTCGAAAAGATAAAGAAGGCATCGCAATGCCCTCAAAAGGATAAGCTAGGCATCTCAATACCTAGAATGTAAATGAATTGGGATGCAAAATTAGCTAGGCTTCACAATGCATAGAATGCAAATGGAAATGGACCAGGCTTCACAATACCTAGAATGTAAATGTGCAAATGGACTAAGCTTCACAATACCTAGAATACAGATAAACCAAGCAAATTACGAAAAGAAATAATTTTTTTTAACAAAAACTCTTGATGAATTCAACTGGAGCTGTATTTCATTTGAGAATAATTAGAAACACTCACCATTGTGACATATCTCAAGTTCAAGTTGTCCAAGAGTAGATGATATGGGCTTGTAATTGGAAAGAGTGTTTGGGAAATATGGTAATAAGGATGAGTCATCATGAAGTAAATTTGGCTCCTAAGCTTATCAACTCCACTCATGCAAATGATTATGCAATATTCTTTGGCTTCCCTTGTCTTGAGAAATTCCTTTAAATAGCCCTCCAAGTTAAAGATCTGAATTGTAGACGTCTTTCTTATTTGCTTTGATCTAAATGTCACGTCCTTTTTTCTTTTCTCTCTCTGTTTTTATCTTCTTCTTCTTTTTTAACTTTTTTTTTGTCCCGTAATTAAAATGAATGAGAATAAAAGAAATCAATCAAATATCAGAATGGACTTTATTAAGCTTGTAATGTGGCCAAGGTTAGGATTTATGAATGAAAGGATATTAATGGCCCAAAGAAGCGTTTAAAGGTTAATCAAGATCAATGATCACTTTTTTATTTTAACAGAATAACTCCATTAGTTGTATTTTCTAGAAAAGCATCTGCACTTATCTTCATTTTGCTGTCTTTGTTCCGCAAATTTTCTTCAGCTTTGTTTTGGTTGAAAAAAATCATGAACCGAGACTTTATATATGTTGTCTGAATTTTTGGTCTTGAAGTTGTGAATTTGTCTAATTTTGTTACCATAGAAAATGATTGATTTTTCCATTGAAAGTTTTACAGGGTGTTGAAAACATCTTGAAGTTCAATCATGATTTTTATTCTAAATTGATTCAATCAATTGCTAGGGTTACAAATTATGATATTCTAGTTTTGAGCTGAGATTATATGGTCTCTAACCACCAAATTTGTAGAATTTTGTTAACAAAGTTAAAGAACTCTTTTTGCCTAAAATTTTCACAGAACCTTAGGGACACATTGAGATGTCATGGTGAATTTTTATAGCCTTGGAATTGCTGGTTTGAAATGTAGAATAATTTGTGCTACGAATATGTGAAATCTGTCATTCTGCTAAAAATGAATTTATGCTTTGAATTGATCAAATAATGACACTTGGTACTAGTATGACATGAAAATGAATATAAATAATTGAGCATGTAAGCTTATTGATGAAGGTAGGCATACATAGATATGAATGCTTCTTACAATTGCACATATGTGAAAGAAAAGCATAAGATTATGTCACAACCCGATTTAGGCACGTGACTAGCACGTGAGAGATCCCATTCCCACGTAAGCCTCGTGACATGAATTCTCTATATGCATAGTTAATTATAAAATCTAATCAAACTCATTTTCATTTTCTACATACAAATCACCTGTTTATCAAATCATACTAGTCTATATTGAAATTTCATAATTCAAACTCCATTGTCTGTGAGTCATAATACAAAACATATCTGTGTAAAGCTACTCTTATTTGAAATATTCATAAATGCTAAAGTATTCAATACAACTTCAAATAATATTATAGTATGCAAAAATATAAACATGCTCTATTGTCTGGATCATGCCTACATTTGTACTGGAGCACTCTAGACAAAACTATAAACACTTCACCCAAGTGAAGCTCACCATATGAACTCTAATGCTAGTGGAGGATGATAACTGGGAAGGTCTACCGTAGCCATACAATCTGTTGAATAGAAGAAAAGAGAGGGGTGAGTTTTGTGCAAAACTCAATGGGTGAATCCTCACCTAAAATCCCCTTTCATGGAACAAGAGAAAGAATACATAATGCACAAAAAATCATAAAAACATTAATAATACTAAGAAATCTCTAATAACCAAGTCTACATATATTTCTAAAAAAAAAATCCTTTATAATCATTAGGCTATCACTTAAAAACAATTTCTCTGAACTTATTTTCACAACTAAAATCATACAAATAACACAATATAGTAGCTCCTAGAGGAGCAGTAATCTTTGCTCTAGTTACGCACAATGTCTATGACGTAACAAAACTCTGAATATAAATCTCTGGTCATATCTGGGTGTTACGTATTGCCGTCCCCGGTATGACAATAAATTCTATATTATCTCTGAATATAAATTATCTGGATATCTCTGACCCGGGTTACATGGTACCAAGGTTAATGGATTTATTATCGTTAACACATAGCCTGTTTTTCTATAGCTACCCTCTAAACTAATCAAATAAATCTATTAAAACCAATCCTTTAAACATTTTTTAATTCTCTAGAGCTCTGAATCTATCTGATTCTAACAGTCTGACCTTAACATAACTGTGGCTATGAAATCATGCCCAAAGGATCACCCTTTGTAGACATTTGTGATTTCAACAGCTCACAGAATATGTAACTGTCAATTGTTCTGAATCTCATGAAGATTCAAACTCTAAAATCATTTTGGTTTATTCTCTAAAGTACAGTTCAAACCATCAAGTTCTCATACTAAAACTCTCAATATCATATTTCAAATAGCTATGTTCACAATCACAATTCCATTCTTTTCTCTAAATATCATTTTTAAGTATTAAATATTCATAAGTTGTTTCTAGAATTCATTCCAACATTCATAGAAGCTTTCCATAATCACAATTATCATCAAATACATTGAAATCAATTCAAGAAACATGGTCCCATGAGTTTTCTCAAAAATATATTTTATGCACTAAAATCAAAAGTTTTAAAACATATATGGAGGGGTGAACAGTAAGGGAAAACAGTGAACCCACTCATATGGAGGGGTGAACAGTGAAGAATCTACACTGACAGAGCTCCTTGGAGTAGAAACATCATTAACATCTGACATAGGAGCCATAATACTCTAGATTAACTTCTACAAAGCACTAAGTAACTCATATCTAATTCAAACACCAAGGAGGAACTTCACCTCTTGGATAATATGGAGGAATAGCAAAACCAACCTCAAGAACAAAGAAGAAATGGAAGAAAATGAGAGGAATCATCAAGATCTCTTACCTTGAAGCCTTGGAAATGAAAGATTGATGTTAGATTGGTGAAGATGGGTGAGAAAGAGATGGGAGATGCGAATTTTTGTGTTTCCTAGGGGTAGGGTTGTGCATCGGATGAAATGAAGGTTCTAGACCCCGAAATGGGGTTTTTAAGTGGTCTGTCGAGTGCTGCAGTGCTAAAAAGCACTGCGCGCTGCAGCACTCACTAGAGAGTGCATTTTGCACCGACATACTTTTTTGTTGAGCGCTGCAGTTCTCATGAGTGCTACAACACTCACAAGAATGGTCTCTCACTCTCCAGAATGGTCTCTCATTCCCCCAAACCCACTTAACTTTTAAACACAAATGTAAATAAGGGAATACTCCCCATTTGGATTCAAATAAAATATTAGAAAAATTAGAATCCCAACAATTAAAAATCTAGATTTTGGATTTTAGTTCAAATATGAGAATTCTTAAGATTTCATAAACTTGAAATTTAAAAATGACTTATTTAAAGATTTCATAAGATTCGTTAAAAATCTCTTTTTAACTCATTTTTCTCTAACGAACAATTACCGGGACTTTTGGTCCCAAGAATATGATTTTACCATGTAGCTTTCTAAGGACTTGTAAGGTCCAGACTTAGTGAAATTCAGGACCCGGAACGACAGATAAGGGTAGCTAGTACCCTTCTGAGTTCGGAAAAAGAATTCTAACTTTTTAATTTAAAAATTGGGGTATTACAGATTATATTTCTTGGGCTAGAGAAAGTAAATCCGGTTTGTCGAGGAAAGTAAACTTGACTACCAAGATAAGCATGAGATTATATGTCTTGGGTTAGAAAAAGTAAATTCGGTTTGTCATGGAAAGTAAACCTGACTACCCTTGAATTGAGACAGGAAAAGTAAACCTGGGTAGGAATAGGTCTGTGTGAGAATTAGAGAAAGTAAATCCAATTATCATGTATAGGAATGAGCTCAGTCCTGAAAAGTAATCTATTACCCAATATTGCCATGCTGGGGATGGCAATACGTAATGCCCAAATGTGACAAGATTAGTCGAGGACCAAGACAAGTTAAAGTAGAAATTGTCCTAAGTAGTCCTTTATCTTATGTGCTAACTAAAGAATTTTAGCATCGATATTGAGACTAAAATATTTAAATTGTAATTTAACAGTAGCTTTATATGATGTTGAGTAGTATAACATGTGTATATTAAATGACTGAATAATAAAAGAAACCCACTTTGGAAGAATGGTTTTTGAATTTTAAAATGAACCTTTGATATATGCTGAATGTTTACATTTTCTTAATAAACTGAAGTGGCTGGGACGATGACGATGACATTAATTTCATTATATGTTTTGGGGATTCCTACTGAGAATTGTAGAATTCTCACCCCTATGTGTTTGTCTTTTTGTGTCGTCTCCAGGTTGAGTGGTTGTAGAATTCACTCCCGATGACATTAATTGTAGAATTGCAGTAGTTTAGTGGTTGAGACTTGTATTTATTTTACTTAGTTATAGGTAATTTCTATAAATATATGAGATAATATACGTGTTTTAAAGCTCATAGCAGAGCTTCCTTTAGTGCTTGACTTTGTAATCAACAAATGTTTTGTCTCTTTGTTATATATTTTGATAGAATCATGACTTAGTTATTTCATGATATGATAAATATTGCTATAGCTAAACTAAGAAAGGTCCACTAATTAATGAGTAACAACTCCTAACTACGATGTCATGACTTAAAGATGATGTAGTACTTGGGAGGATGTTACCATATGGTATCAGAGCAGTTTATGCTAGTAGGATCTTGAGGAATGGACTGGCTATGCTTCCTTAGTAAATATCATGCATTATAATTCTAAGAATGTGTATGGCTATTAGCTAGAAACGTTGTGAGTTGTTGCCACACTTAGCTTGATATTGAGCCTGATCAACTTAATAATTCTTATTTTGGGGACTTCTGTAAACTCCAGAACCCTTTAAAAAGTATAAGCTTTATCATTTTGAATGACAACAAAGCCAATTTAAAGAAAATACTTTGAAAAACAACTAATGGCTATGAGTTTCTTGACTAAGCATAACAAGTAGAATTACAAAGTGCATTACACAGACTTGAGCAAGAATAATTTCACTTTACATGTGCAAATATATTTTATCTTGTGGGAAGAGAATAAGCTTAAATGACGTGACCATTATATCATGTAAAGAGCGTTTGTATGCATTAAGGAATAAAGCAGATCAATACAAAAGCAAGAAGTCCAAGGAAACGATCTTCAGAAAGTAACACTTGGAGTAAATTATATGACTCATGAGGGATGGTTCAAATCACTTGGAGTAAGTGAAGAAGATGTGTCAAAATGCCTTATCGACTCTACAAAGTATCAACTAAGAGCCATTACAACCTCCATGCTCAAGTTATAAGCAAGAAAAGTTTTTACTGTTGTACAATTTACAATCCTTCCTAGACGAGGAAGTACTGATATTCTCTTAGGGATGGATAGTTTGTTACTTTTATGTCTTTTGATTAAAAGGAAAGTAAACTTGCTAAGATTAATAATGGACTACATGCTTAATACCATTTCGAAAGAGAAAAGAAGAACCACAGGAGTTCTTTATGGGATGTTGTTGACTAGGATCTTTTAGCATGTCAAATGCCCTTTTGCTAGAGAGGTGTTTGATTATCCTACCGGCATAGATTTCATTATCAACCTCTTTAGAATAATAAAGAAGTCACATCCCATACTAGTCAAAACAAATTCTAGGCAGACTAGTTCCCTGATTAGGAAACAAAGGATTCCTCTGCCAAAGAAAAGAAAAGGATATTGCAGAAGAAAAAGGCAACGAAAAGAAAAAGTGCTCCTTTTGAAAGCAGCCTTGAATAAGAAGAACATGAATATGAGAAAACTATCTCTCAAGAATCCTCTCAAGGATAAAGACAAAAGACAAAAATCAACAAAAGCCTCACTATCCACAAAATTTTCTAAAGCAAAGCCTGAGAGTTTAGAAAGTGATCAGCTTCAAGGCAGACTTGACAAACTGCCCATCCGAAGGAATGTCACTAAGTCAAAGCCTAAAAATCTGCCAAAAGGGATAAGCCAAGCAGCATTCATTCTGAGGGATACGAGTGACACCCCAAAAGCAGAAATTTAAGATAAAAACACTAACTCTTTAGAAAACGAAGAAGAGGAAGAAAGAATTCTTAAAGAACAAAGAATCCTTCAAGAAAAGAGAAGGCTAGAAAAAGTCAAGAAACTGCAACAAGCTAAAAGCATTCAAGGCTTAAGAACTCAAAGAAGAAGATCCTCCTCACCAAGTCCTTTTGTTGTAGTTAAAGAACATTCAACAAGGCCTATGAGTGAGCAATTTGGCTATACCTCTTTTCCTATCTCAGCTACACCTCCCAAAGATATAGAATCCTCACTTCTGAGTCAACAGTTGTTTCCACAAAAACAACAATCCCTGAGTCAAAGGTAACCTCCCTAGGTGAGAATGATGACTTCAGGACAATTAGCCAATTGATGGAATCAATGACTAAATCCATTGCATCAAAATCAAAACCTAAGGAAGAAGGAGTGGATAAGTTGAACTTCTTTGTAAATGAGATCTTCTCTAATCTAGAATAATTGAGGAGCCAACTGAAGGAACTCATGAAAAGGAATCTAGTATGATTGTAATGGTACCTCAACCTCCTCCTACTCTATTCGTATTACCTTACTTGAAGAAGAAGAGGAAGATAGGTCATCAAAAATTGGTAAAGAAGCTGGAGTGTTTATCTTTAATCATACACATGAAGGTGTTATCATATCCTCTCCTGGTGCACAAAATGCCAACATTCCATGCTCTACACCTTTAGCTGTTGCACAAATGGAAATAGAGGCACTCACAAAAGTCTGGGGACACCGTACCCTTTAATATCCGTAAGCCCTCTCCAAGAGCTACTCCATTTTCGGCACTTATCAACCTACCTTCTCCAGTGTCAACCGAGTCTACCTTAAGTCATCAGTTCAACCAAATTATATTACAGTACCTAAGAAAATCACCTCCAGAAAAGACAAACTTAAGGCAATGATTATAGAATAAGGCACCCACTCAGACAAAATGAAGAACTACAACTTCATATTCTTCAAACTAAGCAACAAATCCTACAAGAGTTGAGACATCAAGGTTGAAGATGATGGTACTGACATTCTGCACAACCCCTCTTTGATAATGACAAAAAGGGGAGAAGAAAAGAGATGAAAAAAATCCAGTGCTAAGGAACTCAAGGGGAGAATAAAGAGTTCAGGGGGAGCTATGTTGGAGACCATACTGAAGAGGACCCCAAATTGTTTTTAGCATGCTACATATATTCTTGCTTTTCTAGAACTTGTTTATATATTAACAATTCATCGTTATAATCTGATGGTTTTCTCTTTTGGATTTTATAATTTTACTTATGCTTAGTTCATTTTTTTTTTTTTTTTTGCATCCTAAGTTCTGATTTGCATTGATACATACATAGTTTGTAACACCCCGATTTTCTACTAGAGTGAAAATGACCAAAATGCTCCTTTAGTCATTTTCAGCCCGGAATTCGAGGAAAGCCGATCTGGCAGTACTCGAAGGCCAAACTCAATGTTGGAAGGGGATTAGATGACTCGTGTATCTTTCCGGGATCGAAAATCTCGTTTTTCGAGTTTTCGGGTCAAAATGACCAAAACGCGTCTGCGGTGTTTTACCCGTTTGCAAGTACCGGATGAACCCAAAACTTCTCCAGATGGTTTTAAAAGACGTTTTTATGTAGTTTGTGACTTTAGTTTTGGTCCCAGAGGTCCCGGGCGAAATTAGTGCAAAATTACGATTTTGCCCCTAGTTTCGTATTTTTACGCTTAATCGCGTGATTAAGCAAACCTAAGCAATATTAGGCTCTAATAGAATATTAATTAATTTTCATAATTAATCTTGAGTCAAAATAATTTATTAAAGTTGATTAGAACCTAAAAGTGCTTAATTACAACTTAAAATCTTATTTTAAATTCAAGATTCCTAGTCATGGAATCTTAAATAGTGTTTTCTCTCTCCAATTCCTTAAATCATGGAATTTTGTCTACATTGTTTTATTCATAAAATGAATTTAAAATCTCCTCAATATGTATGAGTACTCCTTAATCATGTCATAAAGGTTCCTAATCACATTCTTAGTCACCTAAACTTATGCTTATTGACTCCTAACCTTGCACCTAAACTAATACACCCCTAAACACATCACTAACACACAATTACATGACCAAAACTCCCTCCTCCCTTGCTGCATCAGACCTGGCCGAAATTCATACCCCATTTTATCACAATTTAATTTTATTTCACACTCCAAAGACCATGCTTCCTGTAACGCCCCGATTTTCTGCTAGAGTGAAAATGACCGAAATGCCCCTGAGGTCATTTTCGGCCCAGAATTTGAGGAAAGCCGATCTGGCAGTACTCGAAGGGCAAACTCAATGTTGGAAGGGGATTAGATGACCTGTGTACCTTTCCGGAATCGAAAATCTCGTTTTTCGAGTTTTCGGGTCAAAATGACCAAAACGCCCCTGCGGTGTTTTACCTATTTGCAAGTGCCGGATGAACCCGAAACTTCTCTAGATGGTTTTAAAAGGCATTTTTATGTATTCTACGACCTCATTTTTAATTATGGAGGTCCCGGGCAAAATTAGTGCAAAATTACGATTTTACCCCTAGTTTCGTGTTTTTACGCTTAATCGCGTGATTAAGCAAACCTAAGCAATATTAGGCTCTAATCAAAGATTAATTAATTTCCATAATTAATCTTGAGTCAAAATAATTTATTAAAGTTGATTAGAACCTAAAAGTGCTTAATTACAACTTAAAATCTTATTTTAAATTCAAGATTTCTAGTCATGGAATCTTGAATAGTGTTTTCTCTCTCCAATTCCTTAAATTATGGAATTTTGTCTACATTGTTTTATTCATAAAATGAATTTAAAATCTCCTAAATATGTATGAGTACTCCTTAATCATGTCATAAAGGTTCCTAATCACATTCTTAGTCACCTAAACTTATGCTTAATGACTCTTAATCTTACACCTAAGCTAATACACCCCTAAACACATCACTAACACACTATTACATGACCAAAACTCCCTCCTCCCTTGCTGCATCAGACCTGCACGAAATTCATCATCCATTTTATCACAATTTAATTTTATTTCACACTCTAAAGACTATGGTTGAAGCCATGTCATCAAAGTGCAATTCTCTCACCTCATGTTCCATGAGGATTCATTCTCCTCCACTCATTCACTCTTATTCTTCTCTATAAATACCATGCCTAGATGAACCTTTGCTACACTTTGTTCATTTGCTAAGTTTAGTTTTTAGTTTTTCTCTAAGTTCTTCCTTTTTCTCTCAAATCTCAAGAGCATTCTTCTTCTTCATCTTCTTCTTTTTCCTTTTGAAACATCATCACACAACCTTGAAACACCACCCCACCACCTTGGATCATCATACAAACACCTAAACTTCCATTCTCAAACACAAGCTCACCAAGAACACATTTGCTTCCTTTTTCTTTCATCAAGGCCGAATCATCATCACCATCCTAGGAGGTGTTGCTCGTATCATTTTCATCTTCAAGTCCAAGCTTTTTGTCTTCACTCTAGGTAGGAGTGTTTTCTAAACTTTGTCTTCTTGAAAATGAGTTCTTTCTAGCTTTCTCTTGGGTTTTCTTTTTGAAACTTTCTTTGGTTTCCCTTTCTTGTATTTTCGGCCTCTTGGCCTTGATGAGTACATGATAGCTCAATGATGAGGACTCCTAGATAATGACTATGTGTTCATCTCAAAGGAAACTCTAGAGCTTGATGTTTTATTTTCTTTGAGTTCCAACTTTATTTTCTAACTCAAAAATGATTTTTACTCAAGAATACCTTTACTTTTCTTGCTATTATGATTTCGGTTTCTTTGTTCCTTTCTTTAACATTTCGGTTACCATTTTCCTTTTTGATCTTTGAAGTTTTATTTGTTCAAAAAGTTTTGCTTTCTTTGAGCTTGATGATGATGTTCAAGAACCTCATAATTCCTTTGAGAACTTGGTTCAAGAACTCTAAAGCTCTCTTTGTAATGAGATATGTGTTGGGTTATTATGTTGTTAAAGTCTTGGATGAGCTTTAGATCACCTTAAAATGAACCTTGCATCATGTTTATTTTATGCTTTGCACATCATGTTTACTTTCTTTGCTATCACTAAGTACCAAGGTAATAAAGGAACTTGCATTATCATGTTTATATTTCAAGTTCTCACCTAAATATCAAAGATAATAATATAATGCATACCATATTTATTTTATGCTTTGCACATCATGTTTATTTTCTTTGTTATCACTAAGTACCAAGGTAATAAAGGATCTTGCATTATCATGTTTATATTTCAAGCTATGCATTATCATGTTTATGTTTCAAGTTCTCACCTAAATATCAAAGATAATAATATAATGCATCACATATTTATTTTATGCTCTCACTTTACTTTCTAGCAAAAACTAAAATAAGTGCATGAGCATGTTTATTTTTATGTCATCACTTTAATGAACCTAGAGCTCAAAGACTTGCCCATTGTTGTCTCAACAAAGGTCTAAAAATATTTATTGCTTTTGGTCCCTATTTCGGCCCTAAGAGGCTTTGGTGTTTCCAAGTATTGAAAACTATGTTTTATAATTTTTCTAAGCTTATGTAAGTATAAGAAATATGTAGAACTAAGTTTTATGAATTTAGGACCTCTTGAGAAAAAAATGATTTAGCTATTACCCTCTTAAGTATTTTTATGATTTTAGGTGATAAAAGTGTCCATAAATGAGTTTTGAAAGTTGAAAAAGGTTCCAAGAGAAACTAGTATTGTATGTGCTTAGAAATTGTGTTTCATGTCTTTTATGGAGATGTTTGTTTCGGTTCTGCCTTGCTATGTTTGGCCACTGTATGAGCTGTGTTAATAATGATAAGATGCTTATGTTTGAGTAAAAATAATGTTAAGACTCATATGTGAAAGATAGGATAAGTTAGGAACTAGAAAAGAATTAATTTGAGAGTTTTAGATCCCTTAATGATGGAATTTTCTGGATTCTGTCCAGCAAGGTTTAGAAATGATAATCATGGTTCTAAATTAGTTTAAATGTGTAGGAATGACTCATAATTGGTTTAGGGCTTAATCTTGATGCTTTAGGAACAAACTGGACTTAGAAAGAGTCATTGTTGTGACTCCTAGGTACCCGTAAAGTTGGGATTTTAAATTCTGCATCCTTGAGGTCTAGAGATGTTCTTGACCATAGTGTGAGGTGAGAAATACTTAGTTATAACCTCATAGGTTCCCAAGAGACTAGGTTTTGATGATTTATAACTTAGATTGTGAGTTAAGGACCTTAAGGGTCGATGCATAAGATATTAAGAAGTCTTGAGTTTTTATGATGCTTAATTTTATGCAAGTATGATATATGATACATGAGCTTTATCTATGTGAGTATGATGTGTTTAAAATATATGCTATGATGAGTTTGGAATATATGCTATAATCTATGTAAGAATGATGAGTTTGAAATATATGTTATGATGTTTATCTATGTGAGAATGATGTATTAGAAGAATATGCTTGATGATGCATGAACCCTAAAATGTTTTATTGATGATACGTGAGGAAATGATTATTGAGATGTTAAGTTGTGTGATTAGCTTGTGGCATGAATTTTGGTTTGAAGGAAATTCAGTTTAACAGCCGTTATGCTTGCCAATTTCTATCAAACCTAAAAGAGTTGAAAAATGTTTTAAAGTACCATATGAGTTGAAAACCCTGGGTGACACTGGTTCGGCCGAGCACCCCAGGATATTTTTATGTGACAAGCATTGAGATGTACTTCTCCTGCTACGGTGAGGAGGAGGCAAATCCGTGAGGGTATGTGCAGATGCAGCCTTACCAAAGGCACAATTCATTGTGCACTCGAGGCCAGTAGAACATTTCAAAGAATGAAATATGTTTATGTTACCCCCTCATTTTACCCCATATTAAATTTAGTGACGACTAGTTAGGATTGAGCTCATTCCTAGGCGATTAGGTGAGACGGAGATAGGAGGTTATGATAAAAATCGCCGGGGCGGTGTATCGGTTGGAAATAGGTGGATATGTTTTAAGAGGGTGGTTTTTGAGAAAAAGAACAAAAGAGATATGATGCTTTTAAGTCACATAAGTATGAGAAAAGTAAGAGTTGTAATATGCCCTTATGCCACTTGCATGAATCTAGATTGTTGTGATTTGTTGATTTATGTGCTCAAATCTTGCCATACATTCATGCTTAAACATGTTGCATTCATGACATCAAGATGCATACTAAAAGAAATGGACCTTGGATAAATAGTTTCATAAACCCTAATAATGAATCTCATATGCATGAACACCTTTTATAAATAAACCCAAGGTTCCCGAGGATGTGAACGATGTAACCCTAGAATAGGAGATTCCTCTGAGATTTTTTAGTAAGATTCTCACTCTTTCTTCTTCTTTTTCTCGCTTCCGTCACATCTTTAGAGACTGATGGCGACATTCGTGGTCTTCATTGACACATCCGTCCGAGAGGCGCTTCTAACTAGGAGCTCACGCCGCCTACACGTATGCCTACTCCCGCCGCCTCATGCTCTTGGATCGCCATTACAATCCATTTCCGGTTCTAGTAGCATATGTTTTAGGGGAGGCTTAGTGCACACACTCACATGTAGACTGGATAAACCTGCTTTTGTTTTGAGGTTATTCACTATAGGTGCACTCGGGTAGTGATGGTTTACTTTATGTTACTTTACGTTTCTCTGCTTTCTATTGTACTTCCTTTCACCAGACATACAAGCTCTGCCCGTCCCAATGAGGGTATGACTACTTATGTATTCTAAGTTATGTTATTAATGAAACGTTTCTCTTGTTGTGATGATTTATGCTCAGCTGTTATATGTTTCCATTTCTGTGTTTCTCTATGAGTGTTAAGCGTGCTTTATATTCCTATTATTCGATTAGACTAAGAACGTGGCTCTCACTTTGTTGTGTGTTTTTAAAAAAAAAAAAAAAATTTACTCGTAATTTTCCTTTAGTATTTTAAGAAAAGGATGAGACTATGAAGTAATAGCCTAATGTTTAACCTAATGTGTTCTAGAAAGTTGGGTTAAAAATTAGGGTGTTACACTTCCACCTCACAAAGAACCATGCTTTGAGTCATAACCTCCATGCTTTCATCCATGCTTCATAGGACATCTTCTAGAAGACTTTTTCTCTCATTTTTGTGGCTCAAAAACAGCCAGCCCTCCTTGCCTTCTAGATGATTAATTTTAAATTCAAACAAAAAGAAATCACCACACTTTGAGCCATACCTTGCACCATGTCTTCCATACCTCAAACCATGCTTTGAATGACCACTTTGAGGAGATATTTTCCTCCCTCAAAGCTCAAAATTTCGTGCACCTTTCCCCCCTCAATGAGCCTCCATTGTTTTTGTTTTCTATAAATACATGTGTTGAAGAACTTCTATGAACCTTTAGATCATTTGCTAAGTTTTGGTTTCTAAGCATTCTTGTTAGTTCTCTCATTTTCTCTCAAGTTTCAAGAGCATTCTTCTTCTTCATCTTCTTCTTTTTCCTTTTGAATCATCATCTCACAACCTTGAAACACCACCCCAACACCTTAGATCATCATACAAACATCTAAACTTCCATTCTCAAACACAAGCTCACCAAGAACACATTTCCTTTCCTTTTCTCTCCACAGGCCGAAGCACTATCATCACTTTAGGAGGAGCTTTCCTTTCCATTCTCACCTCAAAGATCAAGCCTTTGTCTTCACACTTGGTAGGGAGTTTCTTTTCAAACTTTGTTTTATTCAAAAATATGTTTCCTCTAGTTTTCTCTTGGTTTCTTTTTGAGCTTTTCTTTACATTCTTTTTCTTTTTCCATTTCGGCCTCTTGGCCTTTTCTTCTTAAACATGATAGCTTGATGATGAGAGTTTCTAGATGATGACCTTGTATTCATCTCAAAGAAACCTCTGAAGCTTGAGTTTTGTTTCTTGATCTAGCAAGGTTTTGGTTTTTCTTCCCTTTTTCCTTCCTATATGATTCGGCTTCCATGTGCTTTCCTTTAAAGGTTTTGTTAAAAATTTTAAAGTGTTCTTATATTTATTTCATCTCTAAAAATAATTTTTTTTTGTTCTTACTTCTTTAAAGTTTTGTTTTCTTCTAAATTTTACTTCTTTTTGAGCTTGGTGATGATGTTCAAGAACCATGTAGTTCCTTTCAGAACTTGGTTCAAGAACTCTAAAACTCTCTTTGTGATGATGAGTGTTGGGTTGAGATTTGATTTTCTCTTTAAAAGTCTCATATGAGCTCTAAGTTAAGATAAAAGACTTTGCATCCATGTTTACATTTTATGTCATCACTAAATGCTTAAGATTAAAAAATGAACTTGCATCTCCATATTTATGTTTATGTTCTCACTAAATTTCTAAGATAATAAGGAGTTGCATAGCATATTTATTTTATGTCCTCACCTCTAAATAAAGACTAAAATAAAGTGCATTGCATATTTACTTTTATGTCATAACTTAAGATGATTTAGAGCTCATAGACTTGCCCTTTATTTCCTCAAACAAAGGCTTGAAAAAAAAATGTATTCTTTAGCTTATGATTTTGGCCTTAGGAGGTTTACTTTGTTACAAGTACTAAAGTCTATGTTTCATAATTTTTCTAAGCTTTGATGAGTTCAAGAAATATCTAGAAACAAGTTTTATGAATTTAGAACCTCTTGAGACTACTTTAAAATAGCCACTGCCTCTAAAAGTATTTTGAGGATTTTAGTTGATAAAACTAGTTATCAATGAGTTTTGAAAGCTTTAAAAAGGTTTCCAAGAGAAACTAGTATTTTATGTGTTCTAAAAATCAAGTTTTATGCCTTGTTTGTTTGGAGATGATTTCGGTTCTGCCTTGCTTGCTATGCTCACTGTTATATGCTGTTTTGATGATGATAATATGAGTATAATCATGTATATTTGATGTTAAAATTTATATGTGAGAGATAAGAGAAGTTAGTAACTAGAAAAGAATTAATTTGAGAGTTTTAGATCCCTTAGTAAATGATTTTTCTGGATTCTGTCCAGCATGGTTTAGAAGTGATAATCATGGATTTAAATTAGTTTAAATGTGTAGGAATGACTCATAAATGGTTTAGGACTTGATCTTGATACCTTAGGAGCAAACCGGGCTTAGAAAGGGTCATTGTTGTGACTCCTAGGTACCCGTAAAGTTAGGATTATGAATTCTGCATTCTTGAGGTTTAGAGATGTTTATGATCATAGTATTGAGTGAGGAATACTTAGATATGAGCTTATAGGTACCCGAGAGTTTAGGATATGATGATTTATAACTTAGATTGTGAGTGAAGGACCTTAAGGGTCAATGCACAAGACATTAAGAGATTTTCTCGCTTTTAGCTTGGTAATGCAAGTATGATATGTTGATATGCATGATGTGATGATATATGAGGTGTGATGTGTGATACACGAGCATTATTTATATGAGTTATGATGATGTGATCTTTTATGATGATGCTATGATGATGTAGAAATTGATTATGAATTGTTGAGATGTTATGTCTACCATGTTTGTCAGAATTGAATGGGAGAGAGTATGTACCCCTTCTTTTGCCCTCTTAAAAATGTAGTGAAAACTAGTTAGGTTTGAGCTCATTGAGGCAATATGGGTGTTTACGGTTGGATTTGGGTGTATTTGGTTGGACTTGATAATGAGAATAATTTGGTGATGAGTATAAACATAGTTGAGCTCATTCCTAGGCGATAGGGTGTGTTTGGTTGGATTTGGTGATGAATATGAATATCGCCGGGCACTGGTGTTTATGGTTGGATTCGGTGATGAGAAAAGAAGGTGGTCTTTGAGAGAAAGAACTCAAGAGTTCCGACGTGAGAAAAGAGACACGATGTCTCTTTTCAAGTCACATAGTCATGAGTAAAGAAAGAACTAATCCTAAGTTACCCCTTTTTTGCCCTCTTAGAAATCTAGTGATGACTAGTTAGGTTTGAGCTCGTTGGGTTGAGCTCAATCCTAGGTGATAGGATGTATTTGGTTGGTTTTGGTGATGCGTATAAATATCGCCGGGCACTGGTGTTTATGGTTGGATTTGGTCATGAGAAAAGAAGGTGGTTCTTGAGGAGAAGAACTTAAAAGTTCAAGTATGAGAAAAGAAAAGAGGAAAGTTCTGTACTTTTTATGCCTCTTATCTGTTACTTGATGTTATGATTTATTGAATTGCTCGCATAATGTATTGCCATGCATTCATCCAATATCTGCAGAATTCATATCATTATGACCCATACTAAAAGACACCCACTTCGGATAAATAGCTTTCGAAAGTTTAAAACCAAACCTTATGCATGAACACCTCTTTCACAATTAAAACTGAAGTGGCTGGGGATGACGACGATGACACGTGTGTTGGAGTCAAAATTCCCTACTGAGAATCTTGAATAAGTTTCTCATCCCTCTCTCTCTTTTCTTCCGTGTCGTCTCCAGACGAAGATAATGGTGTATCTCATGACGCGGTTCGTGATTTCTACTAAAGTATGGGCATGAAGCATACCCTATGAGTCGGGTTGGTAGGATGCAATGGACACACGCAGATGCCGCTTTGGTTTTGTAAATTATAGAAGTGTATTTCTGTTGAAGCGATACTAGGACTATGATAGTCATAAATTATGTACCTATGATAATATGATCCTGTTGTGATGTAATGAACAAACTTTGTGTTTTGTGACCATGAATGATATGAGATCTCTTTTCTGTATGTTAGTCTTTGTTACGTCATATGCGGCTCTCACTGTGATTTATATTTTCAAAAAAAAATTACCAGTATTTCCGCTAAGTATTTTCATAAAAGAATGAGACTAAGAAGTAATAACCTAATGGTTAGCCTGATGTGTTCTAGAGTATTGGGTTAAAAATTAGGATGTTACATAGTTCTTTTAAGTTCTCTTATGATCTGATACAAAGATGGTTATTTTAAGCTCTAATACATATTAATACCTAATTCATCATGTTTAGCTGATCATTTATCATGACTTACTTATGTATGCATTTGTTCTTTTAAGTGTTTACTCTGAACTGATTAATTGTTAACATGCTAGATAAATAAGCACACACTTATCCCTTATTAGCTTTAGCAAGTATCCTTAAGAAGTGTAAATTCTTTCTCCTAGTATCTAGATATTCGGACTTTATTGATGTGCTTAGATAAGTATGAGACTGCTTGAAAATGCTTATCATTATCGAACACATTTTTATTTACGCATGCATGAGATGCTCTGTTTAATCTAATTAAACTTAGTTGTAAACAGTTTCTGAGGGACTTCAGAAACTGCTTTTAAATGTGTTTAATTCAACTATGATCATAAAAGATGATCTGAGAATCATCTCGAGTGTGCTGAGCTTAATTGCTAACAATGTGTTATATTTTGATTAAATATGCATCAGCAAGCAAAAATTGTTTTGAGAAAAGAGTTTCAAAAATTATTTCATCATCTGATACTTATAAAGTTTCCTAACTTATGAAAATAAGCTCACAAGCATTTAATGCTTTGATAAACCTAGGTTGCATCCTTGATTGAGCTTCATAAACCTCGTAATTTACTAATATAATTTATATCAAGGTTTCTTTCAGCATCAGAGACTTCATTTGTATCTCTTAAAGCTTTTCTCATAACATTCTCAAAAAGATTTTATCGTTCATATACATATTACATCTTTGGGCATCAAATTTTTTGTTAAAAAGGAAGCATAGGAAAAGAAAGTGCTGAATAAGATTTTGTATCAAAAATTAATATCGCAAGTGTTACTTGTTTACTTATTCAAGCACACTTAAATGTTAGAAAGTCATTTTATGACTAAAACCAAACTGATTACTAAATTGAACTAAAACGATGACATCTGCTTTAGTATCTTGGTGATACAAATTAAAGAAGCTTTCTTATTTAAATAAAAAAATATCATCATAAACCAAATAGCTATGATTTAAGTCAACTTAAGGCTTCAAAATTTTCTTGAACATATCTAATCATGCCTTAAGAAAAGGACTTACTAAGATTTAAGAATCATGATATGTTGAAAGAAAATACAACTTATCATATTATATTTTGCATTATTTCTTTCAAGCTCTCTTTAAAATATTTTCTACAAATTGGTTTGTCATCATCAAAAAGGGGGAGATTGTAAACTCCAGAACCTTTCAAAAAGAATGAGCTTTATGATTTTGAATGACAACAAAGCCAATTTAAAGAAAATACTTTGAAGAACAACTAATGGCTACCTTGAGTTTCTTAATTAAGCTTAACAGGTTGAATTCCAAAGTGCATGACATGGACTTTAGTGAGAATAATTTCACTTTGCATGTGCAAACATGTTTTATCTCGTGAGAAAAGAGTAAGCTTAAATGAAGTGAACATTATATCATGTAAAGAACATTCATATGCATTAAGGAATGAAGCAGATCAATACAAAAGCAAGAAGCCCAAGGAAACAATCTTTAGAAAGTAACACGAGACTTCAAAAAGTACACTCAAGAATGAGGAAATCATGCCAACTCTGGAAGAACATGTTACTCAATCAACAATCATCATAATCACAAATTAATCAGCATCAAAGAGCCAAGATTGAAGACTGGAAGATCGAAGAAAGATAAAAAAGATTGATTGTGGAGCACAAAACACTAAAGAAAATGGAGGGAAAATTCGACATTCAAATTTCAAATCCCAAATCAAATCTAGTTTTATAACTTGTATGTCATCTCTTCTGCCTAATTGATTCATGATCCAACTTCTGGAAGGAGGAGTTCAAAAACCATGATCAGAAAGTAAAAAGTAAAATGACATCATAAACTTCTACAATACAACAGCTTCTATAACCGATGTGATAAGACTATCAGCTAACCTCTCTAGACTAATGTTCCAAGACACAATAGATGATCTACACGTTTCACTTGGAGATCTGATCAATGGCAACGGTCATGAAGAAGGACCTGTATAAATGGAGATGCTACACATGAATGCAGATGATAAAATTGAAGACATTAGAGTGAAAACTCTAGAAAATCTCTTCACACTTCCTGAGTTGTTTATCATAACATGTAATCAAACATCTTGAAGTGTAGAAAATCTTCTTTCCATGTTTTGTAATGATTTGTATACTCTTCTTAGGAAGAGATGTGAGAAAAAAGTCACTCATATTTCCCAGGTCTGTTTTATTGAATATTTGTAAGGAAAAATGGGTGTAGGTTAGTTTGAGTGGCAACCCAAACACATAACCTTTGTATCCTTGATCCGTTAGTGATTAGAGTGAGACATAGCTTGGAGAGGCTAAAGTAAAACTACTTGCAACATGATGGCAGAGGTATCTACCCATCACAGTTCAACTTAGAGAGGCTGGTTCAAGACTATTTACAACGTGGCAGTAGAGTTGTTTGTAGGTCACAGTTCATTTTGAAGAGGCTGGTTTAGAACTACTTGATTTAACTTGGACAGGTTGGTTCAAAACTACTCAGTTTGTAATAGTTAAGGTCACTGTTTACTGTGAGAGCTTGGGAAGGCTAATGTAAAGACTATCTAGTTTACTTTCTCAGGTTGAGAAAGTTGTTGTTAATGAAATCTCAACACGTGTTGAGTACTGGATATAGGCAATTTGACCGAACCAGTATAAAAATACATGTATTCTTTCTCTCTTTCCTGATCTCCTTTTTATTATGCTTTCTATATTGATGATTACTAAAGCATTATTTAAGTTGTACTATTATTATTGTGCTTCAGAGATCTACTTTCTAAAACTATGAACCATTTTTTCGCTACATTTCAAGCCAAAAGCTTGATAGTATGTTTTTTTGTTAAAAGTTTCATATTTGGAAGAAAACTTCAGAAAGCACGATTCAACCCCTTTTCTCGTGTACTCCTTTACCAGTAACTTCAAATCGACGTACTAGGAATAGCACGGAGATGAAGTAGGTATATGATGAATACTTTTTGTGAAATGGTGGCTGCCATGAGAGAACAAGCTGCAGTAGAGAATGATGGAAAGGTTAGACTGATATGCCAAAGGCAATCTAGTTGGGAACCTTGAAGGAGTAGAAGTGGACATAGAATACCAGAAGTTTACTGAGTTTAGGAAAGCAAATCCTCTACCTTTCTGAGGAACTTTCAATCCAAATAAAGTAGAAGAATAGATCAAGGCTATAAAGAAGATTTTCTTGGTTCTACCTTGCACCAAGACCCAGAAAGTGGCTTTTGCTACTTACATGCTGGAGGCGGGTGCAGAATTTTTGTGGGTTAGCACTAAGGGGTTGTTTGAAGCTTCTCAGACTGAAGTCATGTGGGATGTTTGCAAGGAAGCCTTTTACCACAAATACTTTCCTGTTTCTGTGAGGAATGCAAAGGAGTTGTAGTTCATGGCACTCAAGCAAGAGTCCATGAGTGTAGCAGAGTACACAACAAAGTTTGGAAAGCTCTGCAAATTTTCCAGTATCTATCAGCATAATCTTGATGAAGCTTGGAAATGCATGAAGTATGAAGGAGGATTATGTGAAGACATTGAAGCTGCAGTGGGACTCTTAGAGATTTAGGATTTTGCAACCTAGGTAAACAAGTGCTATCATACGGAGGACTCCAACAAGAAGTTTGCAATCACCGAATCTGCTAAAGACACTTATAATAAAAGACTACCACTTGAAGACCAAAACTATGAGGATGACCCCCTTAAAGAAGTGATTTCAACCAAGCCCACACAAGGATAAAAGGCAACAACAGTCGAAGCCATGCCCAAAATATGGAAGAGATCACGAGAATAGACCTTGCTTAGCTGGACAAAATGTGTGCTATTGCTGTGAAAAACTAGGACACAAGATTTGGGAGTATCCAGAGAGATATCCAAAACTTGCTGGAAAGCCACAACACTAGAGTAAGGTCTTCACCATAAGTGCTGAAGAGACGTCACCACCCAAAAATCCAATCTAAGATAGTATGTTCAGGATTTGATTGAATTGTTTGAACTGTGTGAATTCCTTGTTTGATTTATGAAAATTTCCTTTTGAAAATTGATTTCAAATGAATTTGGAGCACAAAATTCTTTTTAAAGTGGGTGGTAATGTAACACCTTAGAAATTATTTAAAAATTTATTTGAGATTTACTAGTCATAATTTCAAAAATCCAATAGATTTAGAAATGATGAGGATGACCCAGTGGATGTGTAAAAAAAAATGTGTATAGTAACTTACGGGCCCCACGGCCTTGTTACGATAGTTGAAACCCTAGATTCGGGACCTAAAGATGCTTGAAATTGAGAAATATAGGGATAAGGTTAGAAATAAAAATTTTATACTTATAATTAAATTTCGGGTAATGTTTGATTGCCCGGGTATGGTGTGTTACTCGTTCGGTAAAATTTCGATATGTAATTTCTAACACTGAAAGATAGTTAAATCTTTATTAAAGGATTATGTATATCCATTTTGACTTAGTGAAAGACTAAGATTTAATCTTGATTTACAAGATTAAATCCTAGTTATCCATTTGTTTTTCTTTTCTTTAAAGAATTATACATTTATATTATATAATATTTGAACTTTAATACAAGATAACAACAAATCAAGCTTTTCCAAGAAGCCACAATCCATTCAGCTATTTAAAGAAAGCCAGCCACCTCCATGTCCATTTTCTCAAGAGCTCCAGCTTGAATTCCAACCTTAAAACATTAACCTAGAGTTGTTGAAACTTCCAAGTTCCTTCACTAAACTTATTTCAAACGTCAATACCTACAAATCTAACCGATAGAAATCTAACACTATAAGAAATTTACCCTTTTGGCCATACTTTTACTTGCTACACTTAAAAATTGTACCCTAATGCTATAATAAGAAACACTTTTAAAGTGTTGCCTTTGAAAAGGGGATTTGGCAATAGATTATTTGGCATCACTTAAAAAGTACGCTTTTTAAGGCTAAAAGAGCACATTTAACAAATGTTGCTATATAGTGGCTAAAGGCACACTTGTTTTAATACAAGACAACACTTTTTGAGTGTTGTTTATGGTTGGGGTATATATTTTAGAAAATTTCAAATACCCATTTATAATATTTATATATTTATTACTTTATATTATAATTTGAATGATTAATATATTATCACGAAGTAAATAATTTTTTTGTCATAATATTTTCAATTTGATGTCAATTTAGTCTAACAAAATTCATGATCGTCAGTTTTATATTTGTTTCTTAACCACCTTTATTTTGTACTAATTATGTTTATGTTACCATCAAATTTTAAATCATGTTTGATTTACTACCTAGTGACCTTTTTTTCTCCATTTTTAGTAAATCTTTTCTTTTTCATATACCATTCTATATCAGATAAGCTAAAATATATTCTCAATGTCTATGGTGAAAATTAAAGATTCGAAATCCAAGGCAAGCATACAATGTTATGCTATCTTGGCCTATGCTTTTAGGAAATGATAGGAAAAACAAAACACTGTAAATTCAGGTAAAGAGCAATTTTGGAGATGTTGTTTCCCATTTAATTACCAGAAGTAATGAGGTTAAGGCTGGGGTTGTGAGTTAAGGGGTGACGAAACTTTTAAGGAATAAAAAAATCTTTATTCCAATAAAACAAATCTGGCCGTTTAAAAAAAGAAAAATCAAAACAATAAAAAAACAATAAAAAAAGTAAAGCCTCATGAACAGGCCTTTTCAACTACTGTGCTTTTAGAAAGGAAGTTTTTGTTCTCAGTGGACTCAATTAATTTGCTAAATGCTAGTTTTCTCTCACAATGCGTGCGTGTACAAAGGAAAAACAAATGTGGCATTTGCCAACAGTGACACAGCTCTCCTTCACAATTAATTTAAATTTCTTCCTTTCCCCTGCAATCCAATCTTCCTTTCCTCTTTTCCCCTTCCATCTTTATTCAGATCCATTTCTTTATTCATTCCACTTCGTTAAACTGACACAGAACTGAGCTCTTGAACCTTCTCAAACCTTTGAACCTCCACCGCTCTCGGATTCATTTTTCGACGCGTTACGTCATCCGCGATCGTAATAGAAGATCTATTTTCTAGCAAGGTTCAGTTCTCATCATTTCAGACTCCATGTAGGTGAGATAGCTATTGAACCTTTTTAACCCTTCGAACCTCCACTGCTCTCGGATCTGTTTTCCAGCGCATTACCTCCTCCACAATCGTGACGAAAGATCTATTTTCTAGAAAGGTTCGGTTGTTGTTACTTTGGACTCCACCTAGGTGAGGATCCTCTACTCCACCTCTGCACCTAAACTTGATTTGCTAATTTGTGATTAAATTTATGAGGTTAGGTCACAATTTCATTTGCCTAAACTTAATTCTGATTTCAATTTCATTTGTTCGATCTCTTTGTGATTTGCAGTTGATTTCATCAAATCGATTATTCCTAAGGTTTGGTTAGTGAGAAGATTGGTTGTGTTTGGTTACTTAGAAGATTTCACAAGAAAATTGGGGGTGATTTAGAATATTGCAAATATGAGGTCATCTCTTTCATGAGAAGATTTTGAATATTACAAATATGAGGTCATCTCTTTCTTACCATAATTTAAAGTTTACTTTAAATTAAATTAGTATGGCTTCAAAATTAAATTAATGTTGCGCTTGATTCTTACTTTTGCTGAAAGTATTAATGTAGATAAATCAAATATTGAGTTGAAATATGTAGATCTATCTGAATGTTTGTTGGTCCATAAATAATGTATATTTGTAGTCCTAATATCAAAATTTACTTTAGGTCATTTATTAATGCATCTAAGTAGTAGATGGATTTACCAAGGTATAGTGATGATGTAGAATATTTTTTGAACTTTGCTTACTCTGTTAGAGAACCTGAATGCGAAGAAATTCAATGTCCTTGTGCGAAATGTTGTAATATCAATTGGTATCGACGGAACATTGTATATGATCATTTAATATGCTATGGATTTATTAAAAGATATAGAACTTGGATTAATCATGGGGAGTGGACAATCCCAATGGAAGTTCATAGTGACATAGATGATGAAAATAATTCATGTGACAACATTGATGGGTTATTGAATGAAGCATTTAGAAATGTGGCTCAAACTGAATGCGCTTATGAAGGTCCAAATGGAGATGCGAAGAATTTTTATAACTTAATTGATGAGGCAAGCCAAGAGCTATACTCGAGATGTAAAAGCTTTTCTACCTTATCATTCACCATCCATTTATACTTGTTGAAGTGTCTTCATGGATAGATCAATACATCTTTTACTTCTTTCCTAGAGTTATTGAAAGAGGCAATGCCTGATTTGAACATTCCTTTATCTTTTGGCAAAATGAAGACTATGGTGAAAGACTTAGGTCTTGACTATAAAATGATTGATGCATGTCATAATGATTGCATGCTTTATAAGATTGAGCATAAGCATGACAAACATTGCCATGTTTGTGGAGCTTCTTAATATATTGAAACTCTTGACATTGATAGTGAGTTTGAGCCTCCCAAAAAATGTCATCCTATTCCAACAAAGACTTTTAAGTTACTTTCCTATAATTCCTAGACTCCAAAGGTTATTTATGTGCTCAAGGACATTAAACACATTGAGGTGGCATAATGAGATGCAATGTAAAGATGGAAAGTTAAGACATCCTATTGACGGCAAATCATGGAAAAACTTTGATGACTTTCATCAAGACTTTGCAAAAGATTCTCGAAATATAAGACTTGGCTTGGCAAGTGATGGGTTCAACCCAGTTGTCTTCATAGTGTATAATTTGCCTCCTTGCATGTGCATGAAACAAGAGTATTGTATACTTTCTTTGCTTATACTTGGGCCCCAGTCACCTAGAAATGAGATTGATATTTTCTTCAACCATTAATAGAAGACTTGAAGTTATTATAAGAGACAAGGGTAGAGACATATGATGCTTCGAGGAATCAAACCTTCCAATTGCGAGCAGTTTTAATGTGGACTGTTAGTGACATCTCTGCATATGCAATGCTATCTAGTTAGAGCACAAAAGGGAAGTTGGCTTGCCCATGCTGTAATTATAACACATCATCTACCTACTTGAAACATAGTCGAAATATGTGCTATATGGACCATCATGTTTTTCTACCCATGGATCATCCATGGAGATCTAATAAAAGGTCTTTTAATGGGAAAATAGAATCTAGACAGCCCCCGAAACTCTTAAATGGAACAGATATGGTTGCAAACTTACAAAATGTTATCATTGTTTTTGGGAAGTAGCAAAATAAATCAAATAATGGCCCTTGGAAGAAAGGATCAATTTTTTTTTAATTACCTTATTGGTAATACAACACGTGTTGACATGATCTTGATGTCATGCATATAAAGAAAAACATAGTTGATAGTATAATTGGAACTCTTTTGGATATTTCGAGAAAGACAAAGGATCATGTAAATGCCAGATATGATCTAAAAGAGATGGGGATTAGAAAGAACCTTCAACCAAGAAACATGAAGGATGGTAAGAGAATAAAGTTAGCAAAAGTATGCTTTTCAATGACTGCGGAAAAGAAGTCAACCTTTTGTAGTGTTTTGAAGACAATGAAGCTACCTGATAGTAGTGTTTCCAACATTTCACAAGGTATGGAACTAGATGAAAGAAAAGTGTTTGGTTATAAGACCTATCATGCCCATTTCATGCTACATTATTTGTTGCAAATACTAATCAAAACCATCCTTCCTGATCATGTTACTATCCCTTTTATCCGATTAGGTTCCTTTTTTTGTCATTTGTGCCATAAAGTTATTACACTAGAAGATATAGATCATTTGGAAGCAGAGATTGTTGAAACACTATGTCAGCTTGAGAGAATTTTTCCTCCCAATTTCTTCGATATAATGGTTCAACTTCCTATTCATTTGGCAAATGAGGTGAAACTAGGTGGCCCAATATAGTTTTGATGGATGTATCCCCTAGAGAGGTATATGTGTACATTTAAGTCATATGTTTGTAATAAAAGTCGTCTAGAAGGGTGTATTGTAGAGGCATATTTGGCTAAAGAGTGTTTGACATTTTGCTCAAAATACTTACATGGAGGTGTATGGACTAAACTTAATAGGCTACCCTGAAACAATGATCATTTCAATTTGAATGGAGTTGAATTTTCAAATATGTTCTTAAACAAAGGTCGCCCTTTGGGAGCAAAAAATGGTAATTCATTTGTTCTTGAGGAAATGTTACATAGCCAAGCTTATGTGTACATACTGAACAATTGTGATGAAATTCAAGAACATGTCAGGTATTTGACTCACAATATTTCCTATAACTTAATAAATTATTATTATATTTTGCTAATATATAACAACATTTGTTGTCACGTTAGTTGCATTGACTACAAGCTTCATAAGCTCAAAAGATAAAAATCCAGTTGATGCAAATCTAACTTACTATGGTAGAATAGTTGATATAATAGAGTTATATTATTTTGACCATTTCAAGGTTGTATTATTTGTGATTGGTATAAAACTGGTGAAGATTTTTTTGGCAATCCATATGTTTACTTCAACAAGAAATGTTACCAAGGAGACCTTTCCATACTAGCATCTCAAGCGCACCAATTATTTTATGTGCAAGACCCATTTGAACAACACAAATATTATGCCATGGGCATAATCCCAAGATACTTATTTAACATGAGTGACCAAACTGAGTGTGATGCCTAGCAACTTTATGGAAATGTGTCATTTGAACACTCGATGGGTCCTTCTATCCCCAATGATGATGGTGAAATTGTCTTAGAAAAGAATGATTTACCACCAACTATTGTCAATATGGTTTCAGAAGTGTTTCTTGCCCAAGAACATGAAGCAAATTTGAGAAAAGAGTCTAATTTTGAGGACACATCATAAGACATCACTTTCTTTGTAAATATGTGTGTGTGTCTATACATATATATTCTTTTGAATTGTGTAAGTCATTTTTTTGTACAATTTGTTTGTAAAGTCATTTTTCTATTAAATTTCACTTTTATCTTGTCATGACTTAAGTGAGTTATTGTGTTTTATGCAGGTCTAGAGATCTCCATTGACTAGTTTAGTTAAAAAGGGAAAAAAAAAATTAGTGTCTATGCTTTTTTATATGAAGCTTCCATTGATTATGTTTCCATTTATTATTATTCCAGTTTTTATGTTGCCAATGACAAATAACTTTGTAATTATATTTAGTTCCTATACTCATTCAATTATTCTTATTTGATGCAAAAATAGGTGCCTAGTACTAGAATCTCTAACTCAAAACTATTTTTACTTAAGAAGAGAACATTTCCATCCATTACATTGTAATAAGTTTTTCTGCCATAAACTGACATATATTTATATTATTTATCTGTTTTAATATTTATTCTTTCTTGGTCGAAGTAACCCATGAAACTTAGTTTTAGGTTGTTGTATAATCTATAACTTTGTATTGACTTCCCTCATGACCTTTATGCTGTTACCACTTTTCCTTACCTGTATATGCCAGAATTATGAAATATAAAGTCAGGCATCAAGTCATAAAATGAACAATGTTTTTGCCTACAATAGTGGATGCAAATGTAGGGCAAAGTAAGTTGAATGCAATTAAATCCAATGGAAATAAGAAGTAGGGGCAGAATAAAACTCTACAGGATCAGGCACAAATAGACCATAAAAAGAAGAATCTAATGTTCACTTTCCCACAAGTTGAAGAAGAAAAGCAAACTGATATTTTAGACTGCAAAATCTGAAAAAAGGTGAAGAAAAAGTTGATTTACCCATCACTGACTATTGATCAAATGCTAGAACAGTAAGGGATAAATGTAGAGATAGAAGAAGAGTCTAACATTGAGCCAAAGGAAGATGATTATGGAGGAAATATGGAATCCGATAATGACATTGCTGATTTTGAAGCTAGTGAAAATAACTTTGTTGGAGATCAAGTCATGGCCATTGATTGTGATGCAGGTACTATATATATAAATATTTTAAATACTACTGGCTTATGTGTTGCATCTTATATTTTAAATATTTTCTCTTGTGTTTTTTGGCTAATACATGAAAGTAGGTACATCTAAACAAAAAAGAATCAGGGGAAGAACAACATGCATGGTAATTCATGCTGCCTGAACTTGGGAAGAACCATAGGAGATCACTTTTGATAAGGGATAACTAGTAGCACCCACTGAGAAAAAGGTATCTGATTTAACTAACTTTCTAGGCACAGTGGCTAGAAATAGAAGATTTTTTAGCCTATTGTACACTAGTTGGCACATGGTGCCAGAAGAAATATAAATCACATGTGGAAATATGTTATTGTAAGTACAATAACTCTTTTATTTTTCAATTTTTTTTTCTATTTCACATTAAATTAAGAAAAATATGTCTTATGTTATGCATAGTCCAAGTTTATGCTTCCAATATATTCAAAGAAATGGGTAATAACTACTATTCATGATGCTTGGAGGTGGTTTAAGTCAAAGATTAAGAAGAAACATTTTGACAAGTATGATACTATTGAAGATATGTTAAAGAACCATCCTGAGGTAGTGCCAGAGGCTCAGTTTAGAAAATTAATCAATTATTGGAGTCTTTCTAATGTGCATGTGAGATAGATTAACACTTTAATTTATAATAAATAAATGTAGCTCACCTATATGCTTCCTTATATATTGTTTATTGATATATTTGTTTTTTCCCCATTCCAACGTAGTCTTTGTGTCACATGAATTCTCAAAGTAGAAAGAAATAAATGTTTGGGCATCGCATGGGGGCTGTAAACTTTGCAAGAGTTTGGCAGTGGTATTGTTGTTAAATGCTTAGGTCTGTATTATAATATTTGTGTCTTTTCATACCTTATTTTGTTATACTCTTTCTTGCTTGAAAACTATTTTCATTCTTATAGCGTGCAACCAAGCGGACAAGTGAAGATCCAACGAAATCTAAAATGTTTGTTTTTACTAGCACAAGTTGCAAAAGGAAGGAAGTTGATTCAAAAACACAAGATGCAATTGTATGCAAATTAAGTGTCTTATTAATTGTGACATCATTAATTTATTATATTGTTTACTAATGTTATTTTTAATGTTTCTTATAAACAATCAAAACTTCAAAGTCGCCAAGATACTGGAGAAATAGAGGATGATGCTTTTGAAGCAGTGTTTGGGAAGGAGCAGCCTGGTCGAGTTCAGTGTTATGGTAGATCAATTACAGCAACTTGTCTGAAAAAATATGCAGAAATTACCCAACTAAAACAACAACATAATGAGGAAGTCACATCTTTGAAAAGTGACATTGGAGATTTGAAAGGAGTGATTCACAAGTTACAACATGTGGTAAAATGTTCAGCGATGTGATATTGGGATGAATGCCAAAGAAGTTAAAGCATTTTTGCAATTTGCTACTCCACATGATGCTAATAGTACACCAGGTGTGGCAAGCAACTATAATCCATATTCCTCTGGATCAATCCATGTTTGAGATCAATAAATGGTAAGTTTTTAGATACTACTGACTTTGATTTATTTTGTGCATGCTGCCAGTTACTTTGTAATGTTGGCAGATGAGTAATATGAAATTGCTATGTATTAGTTGGCTGGAAAGTTTCATTTGCTATATGCAAATTATAGAAAAGTAAATTCCCAAAAAGTTTAACCATGCAAGAAGCACATCTTATGCAAATTATTTTAATATAACTAGGACCAGTTCATGGTGGAGGACATGGTGAGGTAAATCCTATTACCTATCTAGCTAGGATGGATTTAGTTGTACAGGGTTAATTGTTTATTTTACCTACATACCCTATGAAATAATGAATCTAAATGTCATGGTTTATTGAGAAAAAAAATGAATTTTGTTGTTATAAGAAATTAATACTTTATTAATGTCTTGTGTATGGGTTGTGTTAATAGTTAAGCCGATATTGTGATTGTAATAATCAATCATATTGTAGGAAAACTTTTGAATAAGTCAGAACACTAATATTGTAAATACGGTTAATTTTTTGTATTATATTAAAATTATTCTTGTGGACTTCACGTTCTAATGTAATGTCTCTTTCAATTTCTATGTACAGGTGCTAGTACGTCAAGAATCATAGCTTTTGTGCATACACCTATTTGTATTGTGTTCCTTAGTGTGGTCAGTTGATTGAAGGATTTAGTCATGGTTCTTTTAATTGTTTGCCTTTTTTTCTTGCCCTCGCTTTGTAGAATGTTTCCTTTATTTGATACCATATATCAAAATTGATTGCGATCATTGAATCTATCATGACATTTTTCTTGAAAGATTGTTTATCAGACATAAAAACAAAAATAGAGATTGAAAATAGAAATTTGTTGGCTTAATTTATTGTATTTTATGTCTATGTAGAAAGCTAGACTCCTCTTATAATCTTATTGAGGTTTTTCATTAATTGTCATTTTCCATTTCTACTTACGGTACCTGTTACAAATTATAATTAGTTTAAATTTATATAAATTCATTTAACATTTTATTTTATAAAATAATGGATTATTAATTGTTATAATTTTTCAAATAAATATTGATTAATACATAATAAAAATGAGTAAATGGCTATTTCATTAAAACTTCCCACAACAATTTATGAAAAATAAAAATATGTGCATAAAAAAAATAAACTACCAAATCTGTTTGATTATCACTAAATGGCTATTTCATTAAAGAAATTTTAATATTTCATTTTTAAATTTAAAAAGAAGGGTAGATTTATTCTAGGATCATAATATAACAACACTTATAAAATGTTGCTTTAAGATAAAATAAGTGTTGCTTATTCTTTTGAAATATTATTGGGTTTTGGACTCAAAGGCAACACTTGATAGGTGTGGCTATAATATTTTCCATAAGTGTTGCTTTATGATATAAAAGTGTTGCTTTTGATAATTGGCCACACTTGATTAAGCAACACACTCAAAAGTGTTACCATAGCTTAAAAAGTGTAGCCTTTGCCAAAGGCACCGTTTTATAATATTTCAAGGCACACTTTTAAAGTGTTGCTATAGACTATTTTTCTTGCAGTGTAAATTCCTCATCAATCCTCACCTTGATACCTCACTTCTCACTACCTAAGGAAGTCTTTGGGCTTGATTTGGTGGCTTTGAAGTAGAGAGAAATCACTTGGAATACTTTTGGAGTATAAAGCTCTAAAGTTTGCAAAGTAAGGTTTTTAATGTCTTGTTTCTTTAAATTCTATTTTTGGTAGACTTTTTTATTGTTTTAAATTAGTAAATTCTAGTTCTAATATGAGTTTATACATAGATATTGATGTATTTGCATAGAAGGGGTAATTTAGTGTGGCGGAAAAATCATTTTTGTCAAAAGAGATTTTGAGCCATGTTGCTGAATTTTCAATTCTATTCCAGGCAGTAACTAATCATGCATTTTCTAAGGGAGTTGTAGGTATTTTTATGAGCTATAAAAAATATATGTTGAAGCTAACATACTAGGCTAGTTCCCTAAATTTTCTTTAGCTTTGTTTTGGACTCTTACTGCCTAAAAAAAAATCATGAACATAGACTATATATGTGCTATTTGAATTTCTTGTCTTGAAGCTGCGAATTTGTCTAATTTTGGTACCATAGAAAATGATTGATTTTTTCTTTGAAAATTTTCCAGGGTTTTGAAAACATATTGAAATTCAATTATTATTTTTATTCTGAATTGATTCAATCATTTGGCAGGGTTAAAAATTATAAGATTCTGGTTCTAAGCTTAGATTAGGTGGTCTCTAACCACCAAATTTGTAGAATTTTGTTAACATAGTTAGAGAACTCTTTTTGCTCTAAACTTTTCACAGGATCTTAGGAACACATTGAGATGTCATAGGAATTTTTATAGCCTTCAAATTGCTGGTTTGAAATATAGAATAATTTGTACTACAAATATGTTAAATCTGTCATCCTATTGAAAATGAATTGATGCTTTGAATTGATGAAATAATGACATTTGATACTAGTATGACATGAACACATGAATATGAATATGAATAATTGAGCATGTGAGCTTATTAATGAGGTTAGGTACACATAGATATGAATGCCTCTTACAATTATGTATATGCCAAAGAAAAGCATAAGATTATATTTCATGGGCTAGAAAAGTAAATACGGTCTGTTGGGGGAAGTAAATCGACCACCAAGATAAGCATGAAATTATATGTCTTCGGCTGAAGAAAGTATATCTGATCTATCGGGCAAAGTAAACCTGACTACTCTTGAATTGAGTCATGGAAAGTAAATTTGACTACCCTTGAATTGAGTCGTTGAAAGTAAACCTGGCTAGAAATAAGTATGTGTGGGAATTGGAGAAAGTAAATCCAATTATGATGTATAGGAATGAGTTCAGTCCTGAAAAGCAGTCTATTACCCATTATTGTCATGCTGGGGATGGCAATATGTAATGCCCAAATGTGACAAGATTAGTTGAGGACCAAGACAAGTTGAAGTAGAAATTGTTCTAAGTAGTCCTTTATCTTATGTGCAAAGTAAAAAATTTTAGCATCAATATTGAGACCAATATATTTAAGTTGTATTTTAACAATATGTGATTTATATGGTCATGAGTAGTATAACATGTGTCTATTAAGTGACTGAATAATAAAAGAGACCTACTTCGGAAGAATAGTTTTTGAACTTTAAAATGAACCTTTGATATATGTTCCATGCTCACATTTTCTTAATAAACTGAAGTGGCTATGACGATGACATTAATTTCATTATATGTTTTGGGGATACCCTACTGAGAATTTTAGAATTCTTACCCCTATGTGTTTGTGTCGTTGTCTCCAGGTTAATCCAGAGAACAATGAGGCTGCTACCTGAAAGAAATTGGAATTACAGTAGTTTAGTGGTTGAGACTTATATTTATTTTACTTAGTTATAGGTATATGTCTATAAATATAGGAGATAACATATGTGTATTAAAGTTCATAGCAGAGCTTCCTTTAGTGCTTGACTTTGTAATCAATAAATGTTTTGTCTCTTTGTTGCATATTTTGATAGGATCACGACTTAGTTATTTCATGATATGATAAATCTTGCTATAGCTAAACTAAGAAAGGTCTACTAATTAATAAGTACCAACTCTTGAGTATGATGTTGTGACTTAAGAATGATGTTGTACTTAGAAGGATGTTACATCCTTCGAAGACCACATTTACTTGATAAATTGGTCACTGAATCGGTCACTAATTTTTCAGTAGTGGCCAATTTTGTGACCGATATTGTTTATGTTATGAGATCTTATGTCCAACAGTTTCAGTCATGAAATCAGTCACTAATACAAAATTTAGTGAAATATATTTCCTTCGGGAAGATCACATTTACTCGATAAATCGGTCACTAATAAATTAAAGTATACTTAGATAATCCATCACAAAATTAGTCACTAAATAATGGATAATACACAATATAAAAATAATAATAATTAATGAAACTTTTTTAATATAATATTTATTATTAAATTAAAATATCAATAATTATGATAGAAAATATTACAAAACTATCAAATTATATAAAAGAAAGAGAATATTTTCATCTTTTTATTATTTATTAAAATGATAAGAAGTTATGAAGTATTAAAATAAATAATAAAATATATATTTTTTAAAATTTCTAATTCATATGTTCTTAAATAAAAATGTCTAATTTAGACAATTTTTTATTCTATAGTAATTATTAATATATATATATATATATATATAAATATGAGTTTAATTTTTATATACTAATAGTATAAAATTATTTTAAATTATTTTCTAATCAAATAATTTTATTTGTATGACTTTTCAATTTACATAACTGGATGACAGCGTAAAAAAGATTTCACACTATTAGTACATTAAAATTAACCTCAATTGTCGTCACCCTTATGATTAAAACACTTCCTTTATTTAAGTTACATATACTTTATTGTCTTTTCATAATCATAAAATTTAAAAAAATTTGTAAACTCATCTTTTGGTTTATTAATTCGTAAATTCTAATGACTTAGAACTTAGAAGCACAGACACACTAATTTGGTAGTGTGTCCGTGTGTCAAACACATATCTAATTAAAAAATAATTTTTTAAGTTTGGATATGCACTAGACACTGTTATAATTCACTGTGAACATAGTCTGAACATGCCATGAACATGTCTAAATATTTTTTAAAATTCTTTTAATTGAGCCTTAACCAATTCTGGTTTGACCCATGTTGTTGGGCTGCCTACATATTTTGAATTTTATTAAGTTAACCCAAAAAAAAAAAAATCAGACAAGACAAAAAAAAAGAAAAAGAAAAGGAATTAAACTTAGCTGAGGGTTTCAATTGAAAGGGGATACGTAAACTTGACTTGGGGTGGGCCATCTTCTTCGTCTTTGTGCTCCTTTGTTCTCGTGGTCGCGCACTATCGCTTGCTCTTTTGTGCTCGTGATTATGCATCTTCGCTTCTCGCATTGAGAATGCTACTTCTCGCATCGTTGCTCCATGGTAGTGGTTGTTCTGCGCGTTGCTCTGTGGCACTCCGTCTTTCGCGCTTGTGGTTGTGGGTGCTCCATTAGTCTCTCCTCTGCACTGGTCTTTTCCTGCTTCGTGCTCCGTTCTCATGGTTTCTTCAGGCACCGTTGCGCCGCTGCTCCATCAAGGCTCTGCTTTGCTGCTCCGCTGCGACTTCACTCCCTCAAGCTCACGCTTCAGGTTTTGTGGATTCTATATGCTGAAAGCTGAGACTTTTTTTTGTTTTCCTCCAATGTGTTTTGCTTATAGATTTATTTATGAGTAAACTTGACTAAGCTCAAAAAATACAAGTTGATTTTCACCTCAATCAGAAGTGGGGATCTTTTCCATTCATCTTTAGCTGCTCTTTGTTTCGATTTTGTGCTGTTGGGATTTTCTTGATGCTTGTCTTTGGTGGTTTAATTTATAGCTTTTTGCTTCTCTTTAGCTTTCTGCTTGTGTTGAGCTCTTCTTTTATTTTAGCTTGGAAAATAATGTTTGGGGATTGGGGATACTAGTTGCTGTTATATTGCTGTTTAGGATGCACATAGTTATTTTCCTAGTCCTCATTATTACTTGATGTATTATTTTGAGAATTTGAAATTGGTGGTGTTGTATTACTAAGATTAAGATAACATTTTCAGTGTAATCTACAACTGGGCATTTAGAAAGTGAATCTGTGGTAATAATGTGCATGACAGGGAAAAGAAGCGTTTACAGGAACTTCAACTGGTATGTGTTCTCTTCAATATTTATTTTTGTAATAACTGAATATCGATTTTGATGTCTAAATAATTGTGTATTAATAATAGAGCTAGTTTTTTTTTTCTAAATACTTGTGTCTATGACTAATGTGGTTAATGCGAGTGGACTTTTTAAAATTTTAATTCACAATACTCAAATACAATATAATAACTTACTCAAAGTGAACACAAGACTCTAGCTACTATACTTCATAAAAAAATAGCAATTATAAGTCAACTATGACATATCACAGAACAAAGTTTTCTTATCTCTAATTTCTCCAATTGTGGTTTTTCTGGTATAATACATGCTATCAGAAAAAAAATTTGTACCCTTTTTCCATCTTGTTATGGGTTATCTTATGCTCAGTTTGGTGAATTGGGTATCAAATTGTCAATGTATTTTTTTTTTATTTCAAGGGTAGGTAATGTTAATTTGTGGTTAATCAAAAAAAACCTTGGTTGAGTTAGAGTTTGTATCATTCTCATAATGTGAGTGCTTTTGCTTTTTTATTCTTTACTTTTATCTTTTCGTTATTATTATCTTCTGGGTTGTTGGAGCTCAATTTTAATTACTTTTAAAATTAATTGGAGTGATCTTTGAAAGGCGTGATCTTGCCTACATGGAGATGGAGTAAAAGCATTATTGGCTCTGCTATAGTTTCTCTTTTGTGTGTGGATCAAATTAAGCTCATCGAAATAACATATTTGAAAAGGTATAAATCTTCTACATATTGTGTTCAAGTTAATAATTATTATTACTATTATATTAACTAGGATTGGGAGTTGACTTTTAATTCTTAGCATATTAGTGTTTTTTCTTGTCTTGTATCACTCTATTTGCTATTTGAAAGCAAATTTTCAATCTTGTGTAGTTATAATTACTTTATTCTATTTTGAATTGATACTAGTTATTTTGAATGATATTCGGTAAAATTTAATCACTTGTTGGAGACTTGGCTAAGAGAAAGAAAGGTGATGACTAGGAGGACATGTTATAATTACTTCTTGTATTTTGGATTGACGATGGCTATGTAGCATTGATGTTTGACGCTAATTAGTTGATATTTAGTAGGAGCTAAGAGAAAGAAAGGTGATGATTAGGAGGATAAGTTATAATTATTTGTTTGTATTTTAGGTTGACACTAGTTATTTTGTATGTTCTTCGGTATTGATAGTTGGCACTAGTTAATTGTTATTTAGTAGGTTTCATATATAATTTTTATGTTTGTTTATTGGTGATATGGATATGTAAATCAAGTCTGTGAAAATGGGAACCTAGGAAAAAAATGCACTGGCATCTATAACAATTATTAGTGACTGAATTTGAGTTTGAATTTGGAAGTTATAAAGAATTAGAGACCAATTTTGAGACTGATTTCTGTCAAAAAGCAGTGATCGAAATTTCAATCACAAATAGTCACTGCATTTGTTTGTGATGGATTTTTTGGTCACTAAATTAGTGACCAAAAAAGCGATCACTAATAAGCCAGCATCTTACCTTGGTTGAGGAAGAAATTCAATCACAAAAATTGGTCACAAAAATTAGTGACTGAAAAAATGGTCACTATAAAACCAACATCTTCCAATTGGTAAGGGGAGAAATTCAGTCACAAAATCGGTCACAAAATTTTAGTGTCCGAAAAATTGGTCGCTATTGGGCCAACATCATCCAATCAATTGAAGGAGAAATTCGGTCACAAAATTGGTCACTATTAAGCCACTTCTTCCAATTGGTTGAGGGAGAATTTCGGTCACAAAATCGGTCACAAAAATTAGTGACAAAAAAATCGGCAACTAATAATTTAGCAACCTTGAATCTAGTTACAGCATAAATCAGTCACAGAATCGGTCACTAAAAGGTTTTGCGACTGATTTATTGCATTTAGTTATCGAAATTTCAGTCACTAATCGGTGATTTTCTAGTAGTGAATTACCTTCTATTCAATAGCATGATCAACTTGTATGCCTTAGGGTGGTGGAAGCTTTATTAGGAAATGCCATCATAGATCTCATGCATCATGCTTTTTTTATTTTTTTATTTTTGTATTTTTTGGGTTTTTCATTGGGTTGTAGAATGTATCTTATCTAAAAGGGATTAGTGGTTGTAGAGTGCTCTCTTGTTTTTCCACCTTATAGGTTCACAAGATGCTTTGTTTTTCCACACACACACACACACACACACACACACACATATATACACACACATATATATATTACTTTACTAGTTAAAACAACAATGTTTTTTCTCCTATTGCTCCATGTTATTTCATTTGTGAATAAGTGAATATACATTGGGAAGCAACAATATATCTTGTTGTTTAGAATAAATTGCTATGTCTCTTCCTGTTGCTTTCTAAAATCCTGTTGCCATTGCTCTATTTGTGTGAGTTCATATTGGATACTTCTTATCTTTATGTAAATTAAATTTGTCTTATGTCGTAGACTATTTTGGTATTATTTGTTCATGCAATGTTTGATCTTCTCATTTCTTGCTATTAGGAAATGCCAAGTTACTTGCAATTTATTTTGAACTAGTTGAGATAATCTTTCTTGCCTTATCATTTAACTGAACATGTTTTGTATCTTGGTTCCGGTGTTAAGCAACAAGTATAATTTCAGGCCTTACAAGTTAACATAATAATATTGGTTCCTTGTTGCCAAATCCTGTTTGATAGGTTCCAGATGCTTCAAGTGTATAGATTTGTGATGTTTTCACGATGTAAAAAGCTCTTTAGTTACCAGTGTCACTTCTATTTGAGGACTTTCCTTGTGACAAAAATTTGCATTTGTTACCAAATGTGTGATTAATGAATTTGTGAGCTATAAATAAAAGGAAACTTGATAGTAATTTAAGATTATATGCTCCTTAAACTTCATGAAGTTTTCATTCTAACATGCTGCACACAACTTGTGATCGTTTATTAGTTTGACATCTTCAGATTTCAACTTTTTCTAAGTACTCTTGACTATTGGACTTATGAAATTACAAAGTTGCTTTTTTTTTTTTTCTTTGCTAAAGATTTAATCGAGGAAGTGGAGGACCCACTTGAGAGGGCTAAAGGCTCAATTGAGGTAGTGGGAGACTTATTAAAGAGGGTTGAAGGCTCAATCGAGAAAGTGGAAGATTCCATAGAAATTGTTCAAGACTCCACATAAACTGTTAAAGATTCAAAGGATATAGTTCAGGACTCAATGGAAGTTGTTGAAGACTCATGGAAGTAAGAATTAGTTATGACTATATTGAAAATTTATTGTCCAAAGAGTTTTTAATACATATCTCTATTTTTATTTTAGATTATAGGGCTTTGTGTTATTGTAAAATTTGAAATATTTGAATCGAACTTACTTTGTTATATGATGTTAACTACTTGTTAAAGTATATTGGCAATTTTTAAGTTTGTTTGTTTGTGTATAGATATATAGTTTCTTGTTTAATGATATATATTTAAATTTTAAAAGTGAGATTTCAAAAATTTAATTTTTTTTCTTTTTTTAGGAATCACACATTAGTGACCGATATATCAGTCATAAAATTAGAGGGATCAATTTATTGGTTGCTAACAATTAACAAAATCAGCCACAAAGTTAGTGACCAATTTATCAGTCGCTAATAGCACACCAAACCACCATCCAAAGTTGGTCGTATGGATAGAAAAATCGATCACTAAATCAATTATAAGATTTAGTGAGCGATTTATCTGTCGTTAACAGGATACCAAACCACCAATCAAAATTAGTCATATAGATAGGAAAATTGGTCACTAAATCGGTTATAAGATTTAGTGACCAAGCGATTTTATCGATCGCTAATATTTTAGTAGCCACCATTGTTTTAGCAATTGCTGTTTTTAGTTGCTAAATCGGTCACTACTAGGTTTTGCGTCCAACTTCATGAAATTAGCGATGAAAAAAATTGATTACCATCACTGATTTTTTTTGTAGTGGTTGCTAGGCCATGATGGTAGCCTTAGTGATAAGCCTATAAATAATTAGTAGATTATAAGGACAAACGGACCTCACTTAGCATAGTGAGAAGCCTATAAATAATTAGTAGATTATAAGGACAAAGGGACCTCACTTGGCATAGAGTAACGAATCTCTTGTTTATTCATTTATCTTCATTGTAATTACTTTCTTTTCATTTAATGCAAGTTCAATTTTTCCTTTTATTTTTCACTTCTCAACATTAATCAAGTTCAAGGCCTTTCTATAGTAACTTGAGGAATTTATAAGCTAAAGAGTTATCAAAAACTTAACACAGTCAACCTCTTTAGTACAAATTGCCTATCATTAGGTGATTTTTATGTTTGAATTATAATTGGAATAGCTTAGTCTTAGCCAATTATCACAGAGCAAACAATTATAAATATAAATTTCAATATTAATTAATCATGACTGTTGAAATCTTTGATTAACGTCTAAGATTTTGTCATCACGTGGATACAAATATATTAGGCACCATGTAAGAAGGTCGCTATGTATCAAAGGTGATTTGCATGTTATGAAGTACTTACTTAATTCCCCTTACAACACCATGATATAATTATCTTTCATGTGCTAGAATGAGACGCGATTGAGTTGAACTAATCTTAGGGCCTCTATGCTCAGGCAAGCTTAAAGGATACATAAGCTCCCAATGCAGCAAGCACTAGAACTGCAGCACCCATATTTGCCAGTAAATGTTTCTCTTCGTCATTCAATGTCCCTTCCGCTATTCTTGTGACAACATGTGCAGCAGAAGCAGCCAGTTCTCTGATTCCATTCCCTACAATATCAACCAGATTCTCTGATGCACTGGTGGATTCCTTGTCCTTCTCTTGAGCGTTTAGAGCGGAAGGCTCTGCTTCCTTTGGTGACACTTTTCTTGTCCGGATTTCTCTCTCTTTAAAAATGCCTTTCTCCAAATTACTCACAGGCTTTCTTGACTCGGAAGACTTCCCATCTTGTTCTTTAACTTCCCTTGAGATCCTTTCCTTCTTAGCAACCTCAGTATTTCCCTCTAATTCCTTCTTCACTGCAGCTAGCCTGGCCTTTAGCTTGACTTCCTCTTCACGCTTTTCCTCTGCTTGATCTCTTGTAACCGCTGTCATTGTTGAACTTTGTTTTGACTCAAATTCTTCCTGACCTTTCTGAGGCTTACCTGTTACTGCTGGTCTTTTCACAGTTTGCAGCTCTTGACCCTTTTGAGGGCTACGATCCCTGATGGGTTCTGGAGGGCTCAAAGCTTTTGAGCCCTTCACATGTTCTGACTTCTGGCTCTCAGTAGGTCTCTGAGAGGATGTGTCTTCCTGAGTAGCCTTTTGTTCCTTCAAGTCAGAAGGGCCTTTTACAGGGCTTGGCAGTGAAGGCCTTTTCTTGTCTACGTTTTGTTCAGCTGCAACTTTATCTGAAGGACCTGGCCCTCTTTTTGCTGGGGTTGTATTCAGTTCTGGTTTAGGAGCAGCTTGTGAAATTGACTTCTTTGGCATTGTGAGGACGAGAGTCCCCATATCAAACTTGCCTTGAAGTGTCTCTGCCTCACAATTTTCAGGAACGGGATATGTTTTGTCAAATCGACTCCATCTATTGCCTTGAATTGGTCGTTCTCCTGTAATCCTTACCACTCGTGAAGAGCCCACAAATGTAATCTTTATACGATCTTTCGTAAAACCTGAGATCACAAGAGAGAAAGATTATTAATTTACTCAAATTTTATATGTTCTATGTATTTCTTTTATTCAGTTAAAAGAATTTATGTTGAGGATGCTTCCTTCAATCTAGAGTCACAACGTAGTTGGACTCATTGCGCGTTTAGATAGATGTTTATAAATAATGTACTGAAATAAAAGCTTAAATATCGAATTCATGATGATACGTGAATAAAATGCCAACCAAGTGAGCCAGTATATTACGCTTAGTGTTGAGAGTGTTGCTGCTAATTGCTAGTTTTTTTCGATAATTGGTACTAATGATATTTTCAAACTAATTCTTATGTATAATTTATCATAATCTTTTCTGGGCAGCACTTGCTAATGAAAAAATAAATAAATAAAAGTTCTTGCACCAGCAACAAACACATCACCTCCAATCCAATATAGAGAGTATGTAGTAGACTCAAGGTGTATAAACAAGCAGAAAATAAGGGCGGTTAAAACTGTACGGTATGTATTATTACAGATTATATGTGCGTAAAAGAGTGCATCTGCACTTGGTAGAAGACAACTATAATTTAGAATACAACACGATACACATGTGAATCTCTATTGTATCAACTTTAATTAATTTTGTCATAAGTATTCCAAAACCATTAAAAAATATTTCATCAACATTGAGTGAGCGCTATCAATTATTATACATTCTTTTAGGTTTTCTTTTTTGTCAATCATAAACTTTACTTAAGATATAAGATCATAACATTGAAGAATGCTAAAAATGTTTGAATATATATATATATATATATAGCTCCATATTTTTATTTTGGACTCTTTGTAATTTTCTTTTAGTCATATTAATTAATACTTTAACTTTTCCTCTCAATGAATTAATATTATTTCTCTCACTTCATTTTTTTATTTCTATTTTTCTCTATTTTTAGACAATATATTATTGAGATTAAATATTTATTTAGAATTGTTATTTGTTAGATAAATATATTTAATACTAATTCAGCAAAATATTTCTTTAACAAAATCCTGATCGAGGAATAGATTCCTACACAAATAACAGAAGCATCATGATAGTCGATCCAAGTGTATCATAACAATAATAATAATAAGGGAAACGGCGGCAACCAAAAAACAAAAGAAAACTTTGACTAACAATCTTTAGTAACAGCATTATTCTACTATGATATACAGCTTGAGTTGAGTAACGTTGTACCCTTCATCATCTCATAATTTCCTTTTTATTTCCATTTTCTATTATCATTATTAATTTATTATCATCATCTGAAAAATATAACAATAGATAAAATATATTTAAGTGAGAGAAATAGCAGAGAGAGAATATTAATTAAACAAGAGTGTGGATAAAATAAAACAAGGTATCCATATTTATAACTTAACAAACAAAAGAAGAGTGTGGGTCTTTTTGTTCAAGATTTGGAATTTCCTCTCTCTCTCTCTCTCTCTCTATCTACCTATCTATCTATATATATATATATATAACACATACCTGGAAGATAAACATGCAGAAGAAAAGCTTCCGGGGTTTCTTTCATCTCTGAACTGGGCTGCAAAGTCTCATAAACACGACGAGCAGAAGGTTGTGCCCAGGAAGTTGGTGTTCTCGGCCTCGTAGCCATATAGCTCAAGAATCTTTTCGTGTGTTATATATTAATCTTGCACCTTACCAAATTGTGGTTTAATGCTTCTGAATTAGACTTGATGGATTAGTTCTTTGGTTGTGTGTGTGTGTGTATATATATATATATATATATATAAAGGAAGCTCGGAACATTGTTAGGGTTAAACGGGTTTCTTGTCATAGAGACTATTCCTTCTTGTCCGCTTTGGTTTGTTAATGGTACGGGGTTGGGTTTCCCCCTCCATTGCCAAGCTTTTATTATATATGTTAGGTATAACTTCTTCGGCCCAAAAGTAATTGTTCTTTTTTTTGCCCACACACTTGCAAAGCTAGCCATGCGATATACACGGGGCCATTCTAAGGTAAATTGCAATACTAAAACGCATATGCACAGTGAGTTCTATAGAAGAACGAACGATTGTTGTACAGGTGCCCCACTATACATAAAAGTGTGTTTAGAATCATAAAAAATGGAACCAAGCTGGATTGGCATAGTGGTTCAACACTTTGCCCCTTAAGCAAGTGGTTGAGGTTCGAATCCTTGCTCTTGTGAATGGAAAAAACTCATTAGCCAGTCTCCTACCACTTCGTGTGCTGACAGAGGGACTGGGGATTAGTCTCATGGGTGCTGGCTGTGAGGATACCCTTGGGGAGCAAAAAAAAAAAAAAGAATCATAAAAAATAGAAATAATTTAATTTATAAATCAAATTTTATATTTGAATCTTTAATAAAATAAGAAATAAATTGATTTTCAAATCTATGGAATTCCGCTCCTTTATTTTTTGAAATCCTATAAAATTTGATAGGATTTGAGTAGAATTAAATTGATTTTCAAATTTAAACATAAATTGAATCAATTTATTTTCCCTTTTAATCATTCCAAATACAATTTATTGCATTTTAAGTATAAGAATTATTTTTCAAATCAATTTCATTTCTTATTTAATTATTTTAAATATAAAATTTAACTTACAAATCAAATCAAATTATTTAGAATCAATTTAAATTATTTCCTGATTAATATTGTAATCGTTTCAAACATTATCTAAAGGATTGTTAGCCCTTTAATATGTCCATCAGGTCAAACAGAAGAAAAAAGCCATACGAAAAATGTCAAAAGTGTCTATCCCTTCTGCGTGTGTAAATGACAAAAGTACCACCAATAAGGTCATGACCCAAATGCGTTGATGCTTTGAAAAGATGAAGACATTTCCTATCTGTGATGTCTTCTTGTAGCAAGCTAAGGCAACGATGGCTTTGAATGAAATTGGGGACAAAATTAAATTTGAAGAGTGTTGTTATTTCAACTATATTCAAAGTGAGGTGTCCATTGACACCCCAAAATAGAATTTAACAGTGGTAAATAGGCTGATGGCAATTCAATTTTGAAAAGTGAGTTTTATAGTTTCCTCAAGTTTTAGTATTTCCTTACAAAATCTGAATAACTGAAAAATGAAAAATGAAAACTAAAAATTGAAACTAAACAAACTATGTATTCAATTTTTTTTTTCGTCACATTAGCAACTGTAATATCCAAAAAATTATTTAAAAAATTAATTTGAATTTTATTAGTCATAATTTTAAAAATTTGACAGACATAGTAATAATGAGGATGGCCCAATAGATGAGTTAAAAAAAATATTTCTAGGTTGAGCATGAATAGTGACCTTATGGGCCCTATGGGTCCGTCAGGACAGCCGAAACCTTAGAATTGGGGCTCGGAGATGCTCGAAACTGAGAAATTATAGGATTAAGATTAAAAATGGTTAGGAATGAGAATTTTATACCTAGAATTAATTTTCAGGTAATGTTTATTTACCCGAGTACAGTGTTTTACCTGTTCGGTAAAATTTGATGTAAATATTAAAAGATAGTTTAATCTTTACAAAAGAATAATATCTATCCTTTAGAGCCAAGTGTAAGGCTAAGATTTCATATTGAATTACAAGATCAAATTCTAGCCATTCATTTTTTTCTTATTTGACTATATAATTGATACATTTAACCAAGGATAAATGCAATTCACCTAACCTTATCACTCCACCAAACTATTCTGAGCCATGCTTCTCCTTGCCACCATCTTCATTCTTTCTTCTTCAAACTCCAATTCCTATCTTGAAAAACTCAAGTTACAACACCAAGACACCATGATCAAAGCACAAACTTAAGACTAGTTCTTGATATCCTCATATTAAATACCAATAGAGAATCATCACCTCACTTCACCATCAATAAATTATGTTGTGTTGGCTATCTAAGAAGAGGATTTAAGAGGGTTGGATCAATCATTGGGTGCAAAACTCTTAAAGGGAGCTAAGTACAAGGGTTAGAGTTTCCAAGGACCAAGTTGGGCTTTAATTGTTCTTTTTTTTCTTTCAAAGTTTGTTCTTAAATTTTTTTGATTGATTGGGCTGGAAATTCTAGTTATATTGGTTGATGATAAATATATATATTGATGTGTTTAAATTGGTGGGATGTTTAGATGATATTAGGAAACTCTTTTTCTCAAAATATGTTTTGAGTTATATTGTTGGAAATCCTAGTTTTAGGCAAACAGGTCATGTTTCATGATTTTTCTAAAGTATTTGTAGATGGATTCTTGCTCTGAAATTTTTATATAATGAAGCTAACAAATTAATATGTTTTCAATATTGTTCTTGGGTCTTCAAAATGACTTTTACTATTTTCTAAAAATTAGAAACCGAGATAGTTTGGGTTCTGCCTGCACAGCCAAATCTAAAGCTATAACTTGTATAATTTTGTTATTATAGTAAATGATTGTTTTTTCCTTTGAAATATTTACAGGATGTTGAGGACATATTTAAGTCTAACCCCAAATTTTTGCAGGACTTTATATGATTATTTGATAGGGTAATAAAATTGAAACATTTGGCTGTAATTGAAAACAAGTAGATTTTCCTCTAAATTTATCAAATTTTGTTAACATAGTTAGAGAATAATTCTTGTCTTGAAATTTCTACAAGACCTTGGAAACACATTGAAGTGTCTTGGATAATTTTTGTAGTCTTGGAATTGGATGATTGATATACAAATTAGGTGGCTGATAATTTGGTCACACACCACTTTTGGACTTTTGCATATCCTTGTTAAACTATATCAAACTTACCATAATAACCTTGTTTTTATTTTTAATTTCTCTTTCCTCCTTGTTCTTCCATTTTTCCCTTTTATCGTCCTACTTTTACCTACCACCATTGGTAATGAAGCAGAGTTTCAGAGCTTCACATGGAGAATCAAACATCCATTAACAAACTCAAGTTTAGCAACTTGGAAAAATAAAGGTTCCAACTTTAAAATCTCAATGAAAATAGGAAAAAAAAATTAGAGAGAGAAAAACAAAAACCACAGTAGCCGAAGCTTCAAAATTCTGAAAAAACTGCTTCCATAGTTTGGGTCTTTTAAGATTTTTGTTCTTCAAAATTTGGAAAATAAAGAGCGCTTAGGATCAATTGATCAAGTATTTTTTTTTAAAAAAAAAAACAAAGTCATCTGACGATAAATCCTCAATAATTAATTGTTAGAGTCTAGAATTATTTGGCGACTTCAATATTGCCTGTGTCAAGTTGGTTGAAGAAGGAGTTGGATGTGTTGGAGACGCTGCCAATGGTTGCTTAAGGGTTAGCGATGGCAACATATGTACTGTGAGAATAGTTGATGATAAAATATTAATGAAAAAGGACATCATTGTAATTTCATGACTTCTATTAATGAAAAAGGACATCATTGTAATTTCATGACTTCTATTTTTTTATTTCATTAATTTATAAATTATTATGTTTTTAAATTAAATATATTATCACTTAATCATAGTAATGGTGGAGATCTATGGACCATTGTATGATCCAAAAGAGATGGGGACCAAATTATCCACCGCCTGCAAACTAATTTTTGCTAGATAAGTGTAAAACTTGCCAATATGCTGGAAATCAACCAAAGCCTTGAATTAATGATATAATGGTATTTTGCTTCTAGTTTGATATGAATAATTGATTGCAAATATTTGGGCATGTAACTTGTGATACATATAAATGTATGCTAGAAAAAGTAAAGATTGGTTTATGAGGAATGACTGAGAATTACCTGTGATTTATTGAATGCACTTAGAAAAAGAAGATTGAAACTATAATTTGAAATCCCCTTTGGTATGTCAAGGGCACAGACAGATAAAAAAGATATGAGATTCCCTTCAATATAGTAAGGGCACGTAATGATGAGAATGGCATATATGAAATCCCCTTTGACCTGTCAAAGGCACATAAAAAAATATCAGATCCCCATTGACTTGTTAAGGGCACATAAAGTAAGATGAGATCCCCTTTGACTTGTTAAGGGCACATAAAGGAGGATAAGCTCCCCTTCAACCTATCAAGGGCACATGAAGCTAAGAAAGATAATGTAATTATCATATGCATACATATATTTTATCAAATTATTTGTCTAGAATGAAATCTTTTGATGTTGAGCATTATGATATGTGTATAATAACTAATTGGATAATAAAAGAGAGCCACTTCGGAAAAATGGCTTTTGAACTTTAAAATGAACATTTATTTTATGTTTCATGCTTATATTTTTCTAATAAACTGAAGTGGCTGGGACAATGGCGATAACATGAATTTTATTATCTATTTTGGGAATACCTACTGAAAATTTTAGAATTCTCACCCCTATATCTTTGTGCTCTCATGTCATCTTCAGGTTGATCCAGAGGACTATGGGGCTACTACACAAGAGAAATTGAGTTTGCAGTGGTTTAGTGTTTGAGACTGTAGCAGTTGTGCCTAGTTATAGGAATATGTATATATAATTGTGAACAGATATTTATTAAAACTCATAGAAGATCTTTCCTTTTGTACTTTACTTTGTGTTGAATAAATATTTTGTTTCTTTGTTCTATATTTTAATAGAACCACAAATTAGTTACTTTACAATTCGATCAATCTTACTATAGATAATTAAAAAAGTAACGACTCCTAAGTATAATGTCATAACTTAAAGATGATGTTGTACTTGGGAGGATGTTATAGAAACATTGTTCTTTGTTTGTAAATTTTGATTTGATGCAAATGGAAAAAAGTCATGCGTGACTTAAAATAATTATTATCAAACACTCAGTTGAAACAAAAACTTATGAAAAAAATGAAATTATTGAAATTTATTAATAAAAAGTATTTCATGAGTGATTATTTGTTTTTTAAGTTGTTATTTATAACTTTTGAATCCAATTTATTGTAGAAAGAAATGCATATAATTGAAGTTTTTTTGTGATCGTTACTCGTCAATAATACGACTATAAGGTAATCATCCACTGAATATCATCAAATACAAATCATATAATACCAACAATTTAATATAATTATGCAATTTATAGATTCGTGTATGGATATGCACGCATGACCTTTTTCATTTCCTTTTTCCCATATACTCACTGGATACTATCATCAAATCCCTTGTACCACTCTCTAGTTGAGGTAATGAGCTCAGACCGTGGCTTGTTAAGCATTCTTTTTTATTTCTCAAGGGTTGTTAATACAATTGGTTAAGGGGCTTATTAAGCAATGAGCTTTTACCCTTTTCATTTATTATATATACAATGCATACAACATATCATTTGATATCAATCTATATGACATAACAGTCACATTCGATTTCCATTCATTTCATGAAAACATCTTATAAAAACCTCATATAAAACATTAGACATTTTAACACACACAAGCCATTCATGTCATCCATCACCTAAGTGTTTCTAGAAGGTAGACTGATTATGAGAGGCCCCTTTCATAGTCATAATTTAAATCTTTTAACTAATTTATTTCCTTTACTTTTATTAAGCACATGTTTCATGGTTGTTATTTAGTAAATTATTCTTAAATTATAAATATTTATTAAATTTCATATTTATATCTTATTTTACTTCCTAGGATCACTTATTACTATTTTATAATAGGATTTATTATAACTACATAAGTAGTTATTGATTTATTAAAATTTCTTTGTAATCCTATTATGATTTTTGTTTTATAGAATTACTATCTTAACTTAAAAATTCATATAAATTAGAAATCTTCATATTTTGGATATAAAATTATGTACGGTTTCCTTTCTCTCATCTTTTTCTATCAAGGGTAATTTTGTCTCAAACACCTAAGTGATTTTACAGTTGTGCCCTATGAAAGCAACATTGCCAAGTATTGTTTTAGAATTAAAAAAGAAATGAGACTTTCTTTGCTTACTATGCTCAACACAGATCAAGTAAAATTATATATATATGGATTTAATTCTTTGTTTCTCAGCTTTCTAATAACTTGATTTTACTAAATCTGGACCTTTACAACTCGAGATACAATTAATTATTTACACACTGCTCAATTTCAAACTCATAAAAATACCTTAACTTTGAAAAATAATTTCTCTCCACAAAATTCTGTTTTGTATGATTCTTTGTCTAGATTGTTACTTGATGAGTTAGCTTTGATCGAAAAATTTTTTCACTTGAAAACTCTTTGGATATTTAGAAAATCAAATTTCGAAGTGACTAAGGCTCAGCAAACATTCACTTTCTAGCAACTATGTTTTACAGGTTTTGGTTTCAAACTTGTATGTTTGTCTTCAAATTTCATTTCACAACCACAACAAACTCAAGCAACAAAATCATTGAATAGAAGCACATGATTAAATATTTACTCAAAAGGAAAATACACGACTCTAGCAGGATAAACACATTTTATGAAGTATTCACAAGGTTGTGACTCAAAAGCAGGGTTAGGACATTCTAACCATGAATTAAGTTATAGAAGTCTTAATGCTTGTAAAAGACAAAGGTTAGAGTGTCTACCAATTGTGAAGAGTTATGAGAGTGGATTGGATAAAAATCTTGGCCCCAAAGCTCGTAGGAACCCACAAGCACAATGGAAAGCAACAAGGAAGGTTTTCTTCTAAAATGTAAGGATTGAACTTAATGTGTATGGTTATGTTTGCAAGGACTAAATATGGTGATACTCACAAGGTTAAGTGAAAGGTTCTTTGAGTTAGGAATGAAGAAGAGAGTAGGTGTTATATGAGTGAAAAAAATTGCTAGACTTGGAGGTCAAGATAAGTCTGTTTTTGCTGAGTTTAGAGAGGAAGGAAAAAGGAAATATCTTCTTGGCTTAGGTCACTTAGTTAGTGTAACCAGGAGTCAAAATTGAGTGATGGAATTTAGTTAGTTTTAATTCTTGTTTTGATTAATATTTCGACTAGATTTATGGTAATTTTTATGAGCTAGATTAATTGTCAAATCACTATAACCTAGCAATGTCTTGGGCAAAATTAATTAAATAAATAATCCAATTGATAAGCATAGGTCAAATCATGCCTAGGTGGCTGAATTTTACATTGTGTTGTGCCTAATTTTGTACTGTTAGATAAGTTGTCTATATAATTTTACACTAATAAAATATTACTTTATGTTACAAATTTGTCTTTTTAGGTTAGATTACTTTTTAACCATTTTTCATATTTAATCCAAAGGTTTAGACTAATTCCTGCTTAAAGACATGCCTTAAGATTTGTCCAATGATATCATAGAAATTATTAAAGAAGTGACATTGTGGTAATTTTCTAATTCAAGACAAGGATATTTTAGTACTTAGACAATAGCAGTTGCATTCTTGTAATTCCATTTATAGAACATCATTATCTTTGCAATTTACTTATATGGTAAGGGTAGCTTTGTAATTTTTTTTATATTGTAAGGTATATTCAAAATTTCTACTAAGTATTGTCATTTTTGTAATTCTTTGCATTTTTTCTAGACATATTTGATTATTTTAATATAATTTGTTTTATATTATGACACATGTCCAATTTCTATTTGTTCCACTTATTTTTCATCATAATTATTAATTAGGTGTTTTAAATTCTTATATTAATATTCTTAATCCTAATTAGAGTTAATTAATCTCTTGTGTTAGCTTTTTATTAATTTTTTCACTTTTCCACTAACCTATATGATCTTTGACTTTCTGTTACCTTTTCTCTAATATTGTTGGCCTTGGCCAACTATTGGTTTTCTAATATTAACTTTCCCATGTGGAATTAAGCTCAACTAATCTAGTCATTTTACTCGATTGCTCAAATTTAGTGAGAAACTGAACTAGGTGAAATTGGTGATGTTACGCTCTAAGTATCACATTACAACTCTTGATTAATATTAAATATAGGTTATTATTCTTGCCAAAAATTTCATGAAGACTGATATCTTTTTGTTATATTCGATATACACCTAAATAGACTACTGTTAAGTAATACATGTGTTGGGTGTCCAAATCAATTGGAGGACATGTTTCTTTTAGTAACAAATAAGCGAGGACATGAAAGGAAACATGATGTTGTAACATGAGTAAAGGATAAATGGAAAAAAAGGGCCCACACATAAGATGATGATTTGTGTCGAAATAAGGTTTAAATAATCAAATGTAATGAAGTTTTGAAGCCTAAAGAGAACAAAGACAAAAAGATAGAGAGATCATGGATCCATGAGTCCTTGGATAACAAGCAACATAGAAAAGCAAGCACAATGTGCTAATCAAAGTAAAGACATAGTAGTTGGTTAGTGAGATTTTACAAAGAACTTGTCTATAAATAAGAACCTTGGGCTCATTTGTTGGGCATGCAATTCGACACTCATACATAGGTTTCAATCTCTAAGTCACTTAGCACGTATGGAACGATCAACTTTAGTCTATGAGTGAGGATTGTTTCATTTTATTTCAATTAATGATGTTTGTCCTTTCTGGTCGAATTCACACCAACTTGTTCATTTCCTTTTATGCAATTTTCTTTTTTAGTTTTCTTTGAAACTTTAATTGCATATTTTCCACTTTTAGTCTTATGAACACTTCACATAAACTCAATCTTGATTCTTTGAAAAGAAGTAATTCCTTTCCTCGAATTGAGATTTAGAATCAAAATTGTTGCATCTATCACATTGTAATAAAGGTTATTAAAAATGCAACAATCAAATTGGCATGCCTAGTAGGACTAGGTTGAGTGTTCATGTACATGGAAAGCTATTTGCATGTCAACGATATCTTCTTCTAGCGATCCAAGTACACCTACAAAAAGAGGTGGAAATGGAAATGTTAGTTCCACAAATAGCACTACCAAAAAAAATGTGAAATACCGACGTAAACTACCAACGATTTTGAACCCGTTGGTAATTACCGATGATATTTCTAATAGGTTGATGCAAATTGGGAAACAATTATTTTTGTTACGCATACCCGTCGGTAAAATCATCAATAAATGATGGCCCCAAAACCCACCACTTGACGTGTATAATATCTTATGTGTATAATATTTTTCTGTGAATTTTACCTGTAGGTAATACCTATGAATTCTGCTGCGAATTTTCTATGCTGAGCAAGTCGGGTGATATTTTGCTACAGATTTTGAAATTGGTAGCAAAATCAGCAAGTAACTTTCCTTCCACAAGGTGGGAAAGTTTTACTTGCAAATATTTGCTGCAATTTTTTCACAGGAAATATTTTCGCAGGTAACAAGTCAATATGCTCGTTCAAAGTCCTTTTCATAGCTAAATTCAAAGGAAAATATATCTGCAAATTTTGTTGCGGATTTTTGCTATGGATTTTGTTGCAAAAAATTACTTTCATGGGGAATTTCCTACGCATTATTTCTTGGGAATTTAGCTGTGGATTTTTACTGTGAATTTTGCTGTGAAATTTATTTGTTGCGAACTATGCTACAAATTTTTGTTCCTGCGAATTTAGTTACAATATTTTGCTGTGAACATTACTGCAGATTTTGATTGTTATGACTTGCGTCAAATTGCTGTGAATTTTGTTGCGGTTGATTGCTGTGAACTTTCTTGCAAATTTGTTTACTTAGAAATTATTTGCAAAATGTTGCTGCGAATTTTGTTGTGGGTTTTGGTTACTGCAACTTTTCTTGCAAATTCTTCATGCGAACTTAGTTGTGGATTAGTGCTATGAATTTTCTTGCGAATATTTTTCCTGTGAATTTATCTGCAAAATTATGTTGCGGATTTAGGTTTCTGTGGATTTTCTTGCGAATATTTCATGCGAATTTGGTTACAAATTTTTTGTTGCACATTTTTCTACAAATCCTGTACCTGCGAATTTATCTGTAGAGTTTGCTACAGATTTGAAATGTTGTGGACTTTCTTGCGAATTCTTTTCCTATGATTTTAGTTCCGGATTCTTTTTATAGATTTTGTTGTAACTTGTTTCTTGCTAATGTAGCGGTGGACTTTTAGAAAAAAATATTAATAGCATGGAATTCAAGAAAATATTCATAACTTATAATGGATTTATGTGTAATAATACAGTGCATGCAATTTGGTCATCCAATTGGTTTGTGCACTTATTTTTTAAGTTCAAGTTAAGGGTTTGATTCCTAGCGATGTGTGAGCTCTATGCCTCGAGAGGATTAATTATTACTTTCGGCAGTGGATACCCTTGATTTATCAAATAAAAGAAATACAATAATATATACTTAACCTGGATACCCTTAATTATTGCATTTAAGATTGTGGTATTATAACATAATTAATTACTCTTTTAAAGATTAACAAATAAAAGAAATACAATAATATATACTAGTAAATTAAAGAGTTGATATGATTTTAAACAAAATCAATTAAAACAAAATTAAAATTGATTAAGTAAAATCAAATTGATTTTGATTTAAATTAAATGACTCATTTTGTTTTAGTAAAAGTAATACTATTTCAGTCAAATCTTGTTTTAACCAAATTTGATGAAATTGAAACAAAAGATTTCAGCTATATTTTATTAATTAAATCTTAACTTATTTATATTAATTGTCATATCAATCATGGATTTATAAATTGATAAATATGCACATTAAATATTAAATTATTTGTTTTATTTTAGTCAAATGATTATTAGTCATTAAATCATATTCGTCTTTTATTACAACTAGACGTATCAAAATGGGCTTGGCCCACCAGGTTGGTCTGCCAAAACTGCCATTTTTAGCAGGTTGTGCTGACTTTTTGAGCCCGCAAAAAAATTTCAACCCGCTTAACCCGCGGGTTTAGGTAGGTTGGGGTGGGCCAGACCTGTAAGCGAAGCCTTTTTTTTTAAAAAAAAAATTAATTTATTTATTGGTAAAAGCATCTAAGCATGTGAAAATCTACAAAGCTTGTATATTGAACATCATCAGACAAGCCCAATTGCCCAAAGACTAAAACGAGATTTGTTTTCCAAAAAAAAATAATATGGCTATATTATTTCAATAACACAATGACAGTGAGCAAAAGTTAAAAGGTTAAAACTTAAAGACTCTATTAATAATAACAATTTTTAGTTGAAGTTGGTGTATATTTATTATAAGCCTTGAAAAATAGGGCATACATAAATAAAAATTATTTTTGAAAAACTTTTTTTTTAAAAAATTCATTCAAAACATTAAAAGGCATTTTTTTTAACCCGCCCTAAATTGGGCTGGGCTGATTATTTCAACCCATATTTTTTTTGCGAACCAATCCATTTTGACACTTCTAATTACAACATTAGAAAACGACATCTCTATTTCAAATCAATCAATGATGAATATATGTGTGCGTTTGTGTGTGTGGAAAGTCCTACATGTTAATTTTGCAAATATAATTTTCATTTTTCTTCCCAAAAATTTCAGCCACTCCATTAGTTATATATTTTTTCTTTTTAATTTAATTCTTAAATATTTCTCTTTTTCTTGATTTTCAGTAAATTATTTCCAATAATTACTATATAAACTAAATTTTTTTTTTTTATATGTATCTCATATCATAAATCTCAATCTCAATATATCAATTTCAATCTTCAAATTTAATATGTAATTTAATTTTTTTAAAAAAATCATTGATATTTTCACCCACAAATATATACAGACTTTTTTTTTTCCTAACTCAAACAATCTAAAATACAAGTAGTGATGAATATATCTCGCACGGGTAATGCAAGCATATGAATTGCAGAGATACCCTAGATTAAGGGAGAAATGAATCTCTAATGGAATAAGTTAATTAATTAAATTTATAATATTAAATAATCTTAAATATTTATATTTCTTTTGATTTTCAATAAATGATTTCTAATAATTACTACATGAACTAAAAATATGTACATGTATCTCATATCATAAATCTCAATCTTGATAGTATCAATTTCAATCTTCAAATTTAATATGCAATTTAATTTTTAAACAAAAAACGTTGATATTTACACCCACATGTCAATTTGTTCTTATCATGTTATTTGATATTGATTTTTTGATATTATTCATAATTGATATGATTTTAATCTCATATTGATTATAATATCATATATGAGAGATTTAATTATAAATTCGAACTCCCTTCAATCAATTACAAATAGTAAATGGCTATAGAGTCAACCATTTTCATTATAAACACAAAAATCATTCATTTCCTTAGCAGGTAAATAAATAATATCTATTATTTATAGTATATATACAATTTCACTAATGTTGTCATTTTTTCAATAATAAATATATAAAGGCATTTTTTTCCTAACTCAAAACAATCTAAACACAAGTAGTGATGAGTATATCTTATATGAATAATCCAAGCATATGAATTGTAGAGAACCCTAGATTAAAGGGCAATTAATCTCTAATAGAATAAATTAATTAATTAAATGTATAATAATAATAATAATAATAATAATAATAATAATATAGAAATATTAAACAAATGAATTAATTGTACACCTAAAAAAAAAGAATTAATTAAAGCCAATACCTATTCAATCCAAATAAGATATTTAATCTATCTACTAAATAATATTATTAAAAATGAGAAAAGCCAATTAGCTATTGAATCTAAAATTGTTGTTATATATATATATATATATATATAAAAAACTGTAATTGTTGAATATATAACTACTGAAACTTTTATATACTTACTAGTCAAGTACGTCTTTAATGCCCTAATAGGGAAATTAACTCTATATGTAACAGGGAACTCAATCTAGTTCTATTGAAAAATTGGGTTTTATACAGGAGTTAAATTTAAATTATATATAAATTTTTTTTATTTTTACTACTTTTTTAAAATATGGGGAAAATATTAATTTGAGTATAGATGGTCTTTTGGCTAATATGAGTGAAGCCCTAATGTTCTACCCGTTTGCTGCATACTCTTCATTCTTTAATCAATAAAGAAGAATTCATAGCGAACCACCTTCACGTCACCACGACCCTCTCCCCGACCTCACGACCAGCCATGAACAATCCTTTTTGTGAGTACCACAATATATCGATCCCTTCCCTCTTTTTTCATTCATTCACTACACAATATTATAAGAAATATAATCAAATAATTTTAAACTAATTTCACTTTTATATTTAAAATAAATAAAACAATTAATGTCATCTTTCCCTATTTACAAATATTAATAAAATTATCATATATATAGAAAATAAATCCACTTATATTATTATTGATTACTATTTAATAAACTACTAAAATACTTAGATGATTAAATAATTAATTTTTCTATCCATTAATTTGATTACTTAAAAATTTATAAAATCTCAAAAGTTATCATTTAAAAAGTGTTGTTTTTTATTGACAAGTTGGATTTCTTTTTTAATTTTTAACATAATAATTAAATTTAAATTAGAATTTTTTATTTTTACCTTTTTTTTAAATGAAAAAAAAAAAGAAACAAAAGCTTGAAGAAGGATTGCAGTGGCGCGAAGAGGGCAAAAGTCACTATTCTCACTAAACCTACTAGAGCCTTCCTCACTTTCACGCTTTCATGCCCTCAGTCTATGCCCTCACACCTTCACCTAAGACTGAAGAAGGATTGTAGTGGCGTGAAAAAGGATAGATTGCAGTGGCGCGAAGAAGGATTGCAGCCCTTCTCTCTCTCTATCTCTAATTTTGACACACCCATTCTCTGATTCTATTCTTCCTGTAAGTTTCTCTTTCTCTTCCTCTCAATGCATTTTCTCTTTTTCATAATCTATGAAGCCTTCCCAGCTTTATAGGTTTATCTTTATGATCAGAAATTACCAGAGCCAGTTTGCTCGCTTTGCTGGGCTAAAACAATTGCAAGACGCACATAGTGATTCCATTCCACTATCCCAAAATCACTTGTGAGTTTTGCGTGCCACATTTATGTTTTCATTCCATTCCATTCCTTTTTTCATGCTTCTTGTTGCTGTTTTTTCTTTTAATTTTTTTTATAACATGGGAGCTTGTGATTTTGTAAGGAAAAGGTCACACTAAAAATTTTTCCATTTGGATATGGTCATGGCTTGGATAAAAGCTGGGAGATTTCTTTGAAGGCTCTAGTACTTCTTGGGGTGCGGAGAAAAATGTTGCTATGTATTTGTAGTCCTAACCTATGAACAATTAAATTAGGCGGTTTGAAGCATTTTTTTTCTCGAATGAAAAGAAGGTTAATAGTGTGAACATGCAGACATAAATGTTTTCGCGTCCATTGCATATGAGAAAGACTAGTTTTTTGAGAATATTTACTATTGTGAATTTATCAAATTTTAATGTGACTTTAATTCTCTTATTTATGACAGGCTTTCATTTGTGATGATTTCTTGAATGAAAAATAAATAGGGTTGCATCAATCTTTCTTTTCCTCTTTTTTTGGGAGCTTGTGATTTTGCCATTTGGATCTGTATGCCCTCAAGAATGATTGGAGTTTCACCACTTACCCTTTAGTTCCCAAGTATCATCATCGTCTTTTTCTTTTTTTATTTTGAAGTGATTGAACAAAAGAATCATAACACTTTTTAATCTTCATCTTGTTCATATAAATTCTTTTGAAACAAAGCATGGGGTAGTGATGTTTCCTAATAGTGATAAAAGAGGGAGTTTTCTAAATGTTGGTGTGGCGTTCATTTGGAGGATGTGATGTTTTATTGAGGTTTTTTATATACATTTGAATAGGCAACTAGGAGATGATGATGTCTTTTCCTAATTTGAATGCTATAGTGGATAGATATTACTTACTCTTACTATTATGGGCCATAGTTTGTATTAGCCAAGCTAAGAAACTCATGTAGCCAGCATGATTTTGTTTCTAATTTTCCATATAACATAATTAGATATAGATATACATGAAAAGTATGAGGGAAAGGTATGTCCACTATATTTTAATTGTTTTGTATTGGATCCAAGTTGGTCAAATGTCAATCTAACACTAATGTTGAATATGGGAAACTTTGATGACTCAGCTACTTTTGTATCTATCGTTGCTGTGGTTGAAATACTAAATACTAGTAGGATGCATATTTCCTTGTACTTGGCTCCTTGTTATTTTTCTTTTTACAGATCTTTGTGCATTATATGCATTGACGGCACTTGAGTAGAAACAAGAGAAGTAGATAACATTTTTATTGACTGATCAATTGTGGTTTTATAGGTGATACCATTCAATTGTACATGGCTTATTGTTGCTTTTTTTTTTCCTTAATAACATGGGGAGCTTGGGATTTTGCAGGGAAAATGTCACGCTGAAAAATCTATACCATGGGGTTTGTTATAGTTGATGTTAACTGTGGGGTTGTTATTAGGATCCAAATTCCCCTTCTGCTGAGGATTCCCTTAACTGCAATAATTATAATATGAAACAAATAGCTAGAAAATAGTGAAAATCCTTTGCTAGAAGTGTTGCTTTTGCATCTTCACATGATTGGCATAATTGGGTTGCTATTGCTAGCCTCAAGTTTGAAATGTAAATGCTAAGTGAAAATGAAAAGTACAGTCCGCCTTTAGTGATCTTTTTTTATGGCCATGTATGATTGCTTTTCTATTCATCACGTTGGCAACGTATTCATCACATTGGCAACACACACACAGATAGACAGACAGATATATATATATATATATATATATATATATATATATTCCAAACACCCTACAACCCTTGTTCATATATTAAAAAAATGAAGCTTTTTAGTTCTTTATTTGAAATTGGACTTTTTGAGATATTTTCGTTGAAAATGCTGCCTATGTACCTATTCAAAGTTGCCTACTTCGAACAACCAGATTTAGTCATCCATCGAATATATTATGCTTTCAATCATGCAGCAAATTTTCAACATATTCATATATAACATAACACAAGGAAAAACACTTAAAAACTAGTTAGAAATTTTCACACCCATTAGTTCAGTACATGTCATCACACACACTATTATTTTCAGAAAGGTATTCTAATTCAAAAGTGGATGTGTGAATCCAACTGAGTCTGGAGAAGCCTCCATAACTCTTGGCAGGTTCTTAAGTTTCTTATCTTCTTTCATAGAGGCTTTCATCTGCATCCTTTGGACATATGTGAACCATTGCAACTCCTTACTGATTTGAACAAGAATATGCTTGAGCTTGACATTGCCAGCCTTTCTGGCTTAAGCCTTTTTTGATTAAGGAGACACTTGTTCCAAAGCAAAATTTGAAGTTGTTAAGTTAGAATCTAAAATCTCATATAAAAACTTTTGAATTTTGTGCAGAGCTTTTGCAAGCACTACTCCAAATTGGCAATGAGACATATTTGACAATACACTTTACTTGGTTTAGACTAATCTAAAATGAAGACAACTAGTAATTGTGTAACAAAAAATATTTCTAGTAATGATTCATCATTCATTATGTATGTGTGCTTGGGCAACATGTTGAACCGTCTGTAGTAGCAAAAAAGTTGTTTTGGGTTGTTAGCCTCTTTGACCAGTAGTGGAATGGATGGTGCTATATTACACTATTCAAAATTTATTCTTCAATTTATTATTCATAACAAGATTGACTCAATTTTTGTTTAATTGCAGTGATTGGGGTTTCCTTTTTTGAGTGGCACCAAAGGCAGTGGACAACTACATTGGACAAGGGATCACGGAAGCGAAAGCCAAAATCTTCATATTACCTATTTAAATAATACCAATAATCTGCTCACGGTTGGTGATTCATTGCTTTCTTGAACTTGGAATTTGGCATAGTTGGGTTAGGGATTCTCAGTGTGTGCTGCAACTGCCCCTTAAAGTGTTGTCATTGTATTAGTCTCTTTAGTTGTGATTATGTTAGTCTCTTTTAGCTCTTCTGGTAATTTTGATATCTTTGCTACTGCTTCCCTTTTATGGGTTAACCTTTTTCATCATAATTATAAAAAAAAAAAAATGTCAGATACATTGATATTGTTTTTAATAGTAACTCTCCCATATAGTTAGAATAATTATATATTACTATGCTCTTAAGATAACTTTAAAACTAGGAAAAGGCTATTGTCACTCCATATTGTCTATTGCCACTCCCATCCACTCATCTTTTGTTTAATTTCTCTAAAATACCCTTTTCTACTTTTACATAATTAATTCAATTGTTTATTGATACTTTTAATTTTATTAAAACTCAATATTATTAACCTCTTAAAATAATATTTTAAAAATTTAATTACTTTTACTTTTGCATTTGCATTTTTGAAAAAAAATCGAAATTTATTCTTCCACTTGACGTGACTTTCCTCAAGTGTAATATATAGCATATGCTTTCTATTTCAATGTTCTATAAAAACCATTAAAAATGAGAAAATGTTTAATAAATTTTTCATCAACATAATAAATTATTAATTAAATAAAATAAACTTTGTACCTAAATTCAAATTTTAAGTAATATTTACTATCAGTATAGTCACATTATTGTCTAAGTATAGTGTTTTGTATAATAATTACCATGACAATACATCTTGACATATTAATATAATTTTTTTGTATTTTAATATAGTGATTTAATATATGATTAATATTATTATTTTACCTTAATATTTAAAAATATAATTTAAATTAAAAGATTAAAATTTATAATAAAAATTATAAAATATTAATACCACGAATACTTGTATATTATGTTTATTTAATAGTTTTAGGTTATACATATTCTTTTGATTAGAATCTCACATTTCCTTTTAAAAAGAAAGATACAGAAGTATAATACACAAAATACACGGTTACTATATAATTATGCATGAACATGAAAGATTACTCTATGCTTTATAATATTCGTATTATATGTACCAAAAAATATATTAAAGATGTTAATATTAAACGCTTGTAATATTTTGTGTCGAGATCAATATTGAATTTTTTTAATTAAATTAAATCACTTTTAAATCAAATTAGTAAAAACTTTTGATATCATTATGATAATTAATAAATAATTAATATTAACTAGCTATTTTTTTAGTTGAAGGAGAGGAAAGATAATTTGATAAAACTCAATGAAGATGAGTGTTAGTGGGAGTGGCATTAGACAAAAGGGAGTGGCAATAGCCACTTTCTAAAACTATTGTAACTCAATTTGAGATTTCTACAAATACTCTAAATGTTTAGTCATAAATTTATTGAATACTACAAGCATTTTTTGTATGTAAATCATCCACATAAGATATTTATGAAAAAAAACCATTCATCAAATTAAATGGGGAGAACAATAAAACTTAGAGAAAAGAAAACTTATTTAATTCTTAAATATAATGAATAAGTTTGGCATGTTTGTCAATGTGTTTTTGTTATTAAATTGTCATGTAAGTCAATGTTTACAACTGAAAACCTAACTGAACCAAAACCTACTAAATGACATTTTCCTTTTTTTTTCCCCTTTCATTTGGTTAGGAATAATAGAAATTCCAGATCATCGAAGATGGATGTATAATAGGCTTCTTCCTAATCATGGTGGATATGTAGATGAATTCTTTGATGGTTTGATCGAATTTATAGATTTTGCTTCTTAGCAACCAAAATATTTGAGTGAGGGAGTCATTAGGTGTCCTTGTTTGATTTGCAAAAATGAGCAACACCATAAGTCTAATGTAGTGAATGTTCATATTTTGAGTAAAGGATTTACACCTAGATACTAGTGTTGGACATCACATGGAGAAGAAGCACCTCAAACTAATCTAGACTTAGATATGGACTCAACCAATGGAGAGGAAGCACATAATGATCAAACAACTGAGGTCTATGAACATGTGAATAGATATCAAGACATGGTTTTTGATGCTGCAAGCTTAGAAAATAGCTAGCCGATGGGTGAAGTAAATATAGAAAAGCCTCCAAATATGGATGCTGCTAAATTCTATGATATGCTGAAGTTAGCTCAGGAACCATTGTGGCTCGGATGTGATACACATTCTGTGTTGTCTATGGCTATTAGGATGATGAGTCTAAACTCTGATTACCATATACTAATGGATGTTTTGATGCCATGGCACAACTTATGAAGGAATCATGTCCTTCCTCAAACAAGATTCCTTCTAATTTCTATAGGGCTAAGAAATTGGTGGCAGGTTTAGGCCTTACTAGCCAAAAAATTGATTGTTGCACTAATGGGTGTATGTTGTATTATAAGCATGACCTTGAGTTGAGAAAATATAAGTTTTGTCATGAACCTCGTTATAAAGAATGTAGAGGATGCAAGCAGAATTGCAAAGAGGTTGCACATAAGAAGATGCATTATTTGCCTCTTGTCCCACGACTTCAACGCTTGTTGCTTCGGAGACCACCACAAGGCAGATGAGGTGGCATCATGAAAATCGTAAGGAAGATGGTGTGTTGTGTCATCCATCAGATGCAGAAGCATGGAAAGATTTTGATCACACATATCCTAATTTTGCTGCTAAACCTTGAAATGTATGACTTGGTTTGTGCTCTGATGGGTTTACTCTTTTTAGTCAATCTTCAATACCTTACTTTTGCTAGCCTGTTATTGTCACACTTTATAATATTCCTCTGGACATGTGTATGACTTCTCCTTTCATGTTTTTGACAATGATCATCCCAGGGTCGCATAATCCAAAAAGTAAGATTGATGTGTATCTACAACCACTTACAGATGAGTTACAACAATTATGGAGTGATGGTATTTTGACATATGATGTTGATAGGAAACAAAATTTTGTAATGAGAGCATCGTTGATGTGGACTATTAGTGATTTCCCTGCATATGGTATGTTATTAGGATGGAGTACTGCTAGAAAATTAGCATGTCCGATTTGCATGGAGCTATCAAAGGCATTCACATTGAAAAATGCAAAGAAAAATTCTTGGTTTCATCGTCAATTTTTAGGTCATGATCATATGTTTAGAAGGAATGTAAATGCTTTTAAGAAAAGAAGGCAAGAGCATTCAAACCCTTCTCCTAGGATGACTGGGAACTAACTTTGGGAAATAGTTAGTGTCTTTCCTAAGATAATTGACATTGGTCAGCAAGTCCACTTTGATGGATATGGAGAAACCCATAATTGGACAAAGTAGAGCATATTATGGGATTTGGCCTATTGGCAATCCAACCTAATTCGACACAACCTTGATCTCATTCACATTGAAAAGAATGTCTATGACAATGTGTTCTATACTGTTATGGGCAACAAAGATAAAACTAAGGATAATGCAAAAACGAGATTGGACTTGGTAAAATATTGTTGTTGGTCAGATTCCATTTGGAACTACTTGCTAATGGGAAATGGGAAAAACCTAAAGCCAAATTTTGTGTTACTCAAGCCCAAAAGAATGATGTATGTGAATGGGTAAAAAATTTAAAAATGCCAGACGGCTATGCTTCCAACTTAGCTAGATGTGTGGATATAAAAGAGGCAAAGTTGTTTGGGATGAAAAGCCATGACTGTCATGTCTTCATGCAACGTCTTCTTCCAGTGGCTTTTGCTGCTCTCCTAGACGGGGTATTGAACCCCATTATTGAATTGAGTCAATTCCTTAGAGATTTGTGTACAACAACATTACGGGAAGATCATTTGCTGAGCATGAAAGCTAACATCCCAATTGTATTATGTAAACTTGAGCGCATATTTCCACCTTCATTCTTTGACTTTATAGAACACTTGGCAATTCATTTGCCTTATGAAGCAAGGATAGGTGGCCCCGTTTAGTACCAATGGATGTACCCATTTGAACGGTATAGAATGGTTCACTTTAGCTTGTCAAATTTATTCATGTAATTTTGTTGTAAGTTATAAGCTCTTTTTATTTTAGGTTCTTGAATAAGATTAAAAAGACAGTTAAAAACAAAGCTTATGTGGAGGGATTTATATGTCAAACTTATCTAGCACAAGAAATAGCTTACTTTAGTTCCCATTACTTTGAAGCCCATGTTCTATGTAGTAGAAATAGAGTCCCACGTAATAATGATGGTATTGATAGAGATGAGAGACAACCAACTCTATCAATCTTTAATTCTCTAGGGCGTACTGCTGGCAAATGGACAACTTGATGGCTAAGTGATAGAGAAATGAAAGCTGCTCAGTTACATGTGTTGTTAAATTGTGAGGAGGTTAAAGAATATCTTAAGTAAGTAACATATAGTTATATTTAAGACCCTAGAAATATTTTATTTGATTACAATCTCATGATATCAAGTGCTAGTGTAGTTTGTATGAGCATCACTTGAGAAGTCTATATGGTTATGTTAGTGATGTTATCGTTGATAAGCAAATTGAAGCCAATTTTCCACGATGGTTTCATGATTACGTAAGTATCTATATTAGGTGTTTGAACTTTGATAACCAATTTTCACAACGTATCGCGCTGACAAGATGAATCATTTTTGCTATAGGTGATCAAAAACCCATAGTTCATGTCACATAATCCCTATTTGCATCGTTTAGCCTTAGGACCATTGAGAAATGCAAAGTCTTGGCCTATAATGTTCATGAGTGGCTTCAAATTTCACACAACGATGTGGGGTGAAGGTAAAAAAAACATACAATAGTGGAGTCTGTGTCAATGGTACAAGCCAAGACTCAACTTCCAATGATTATTATGTATTCTTAAAGAGATTCTTGAATTGGAGTAGCCAGGACAACCACTTAAGAATTTGATCTTATTCAATTGTAAGTGGTTCGACAATTCTCAACGTGATATGATAGTACATAAGAATGAGATTGTTGAGTTACACAAGAGTAAAAGATACTCAAAATATGATCCTTTCATATTTGCTGAAATGACAACACAAGTATATTATTGCCCTTATCCTGAAAGAGTTATTGGCAAAAGGGATTGGTATGTGGCAATTAAAACTAAACCAAGGGCAGCTATTGATAACAAATGAGCATTAGAAGTTGCTTACCAATCAGAGCAGCCAAATTTCAATCTAGCAATAGATAATGAAGGCTTGGTTGATTAACTACAAGACGACGAACATAATGGTGAAGAAGTTGATTTATGTGGAACGCAACAAGTTAATTTTATCCAAGAAGAAGAAGAAGAACATGAAGAAGAAGAAGACGAGGACGAAGAAGAAGAAGAAGATGATGATGATGAATAATTATATTGTTATATTTCAAACTGATTTTCTTTTTCTTATTGTTGATTTTATGATTGATTACTTTTTAGAACTTAATATACTAAGAGAATGTGTTGTTACTTTGCTATTATTTACTTTGCTATTATTTTCATTGTCCAATTTATACATTACTTATTGATTGATTAGTTATATTGTTGTTATGTGATATTCATATGTGTTTGTTATCTATAACTGCTTGTTTGTTGTAGATGTTTGATCAAGGTGGTAAGAAATTATCGAAAACAAAAAAATCAGGGAAGAAAAGGAAAATTCCAGAACTTCTAACACCACCACCTAACCTTCAAGCACCATAAAGTGGTCTCCCTCCAATAATTCCAAGTGTTGCCCTTTTATCTCAAGTTCAATGAAATACTCAACCATATCCCTAACAATCCCCACTAAATCCTCAACCTCAATCTCAGCAATCCCCACCAAATCATCAATCTCAGCAAAATAAATCAAATCCTCAGCTTCCTTTGCCACAATTTGAGCCAAGTTCTCGTTTGCTGTCCTCACAATCAGGTGACAACCAAACACCTAGTACTTCATGTAGTGGAGTTGGCATTGATCATGGTGAGAACAAGATTTTGATAGAGCTTAATGGGGATAGGTAAGGGATTTTTTTATAAGCATAATTATGAAAATTATCATGCATGAACATAGTGTTGAACTAACTTATGATTTGCTTATATGTAGGTTTTGGCCTCACAAGGAAGTCATTGCGGGCATTGCGTCATGCATCAAAAGTAAATTTGAGGAAGGCAAACCAAGGTGGAAAGCGTTTCCCGAAGGCACCGGAGAGATATGGTTTAAACTATTTGAGGTACTATGTTGATACTATTTCAATATCTTAATTTGGTAGTTAACATTATTTTGTTGTTATTATAAGACAAAAAACTTTTATTGTTGTAGGGAAAATTTAAGTAGGATCCTAAATTTAATGTGGAAATTAAAAGTAATTTTGAGAAGAGAAGGTCGAGTAAGTCAACTTCTACAAAAAGCCCAAAAAGATGATATAAAACCTTCATGGATTGGAGAGGCTGCTTAGGCAGATTTGATTTAATATTGGAAGTCTGAAGATTTCAAAGCAAAATCTGAACAAAATAAGAAGAACCGTAACTCCAATGCAGGTGCATCACTACATACTGGAGGGTGTATACCCCATCGAGTTATTTACAGGAGAATGGTATTAATAGAGTTTATTTAATTTTGCTTTGTTTTACTTTTATTATTCCACCTTTATTATTGATGACATGTAAACTTTTTCTTTTTGAGTTGTAGAAGGCTGAAAATGGAGGAAAACACCCATCATTCTCTGAATTTTATTTTCGGACGCACAAGACAAAGAAAAATAAAGATTGGGTCCATCCAAAAGCTCAAGATACTTAAGTGAGTTAATGTTGATTTTGTTTTTGCTATTTATATATTCAGAGATGAGAATGATTATGAAGGTGTATTTATGCTATAGTAGTTTCCTTCTTGCTGTTTGTGGCATGTTAGAATTAGGTCCTTCCATTGATCCCTACAAAAGGTCTCAATGGATTTGTCTAGTTTGTAAAAGGTTTTCTAGATTGTTTAGTTTCCTCACTAGTCCAAAATTTCCCGTTTGCTGCTTGAATGTTTATTTATTTTGTATTTTGAGGTCTTATGTTTTCCAATATTCTTAAGTTGATAGTCACATTGTTACATGATGCACATTGTTAGTTGATAGTTTCCAAAACGTCATGATATTTATATGTTCTCTACTGATCATTTGGCTATTTTTGTGACTTGATTCTATGCATTTTTACACATTCACAGCACAAATTAGAGAAAGTTCTCATATCTTACGAAAAAGTTCTCTGTTGCTTTGTTTATATTTTACCTTTTTTTTTGTAATTTTGCTGGTATTAATTCTTGATTTTCTAGATACTAATATATTCAAAAGTGAGTGTACTATGTGCTCAAATCAACAAAATGATAGGCTTTCTCTTTTAGTTTATACATTTGCTATAATTGAGTAAGCTGTTACTATTTGTTGTTTGTATTTGACTCTAAGCTTGAATGATCTTTGTTTATAACAAGAGAAATTTGAAAAGAAAAAAAATGAATTATTATCACAGACTGAGACTAATTCTGGAGAAGGCATGTACGCCACAATCAAGCCATTTGATTTACAAATTTGGGTAGACTCTATGGGAGGAAAGAAAAAAGGGAGAGTATCTAGGCTTGGTTCTTAGGGCAGGTCAATGAAAACTATTACTCCAGGAACTTCAATACCAACGACCATATCAGGAGACATTGAGGAAAAGATAAGAAGTGAACTTCATTCATTCAGTGCTTCCTTACAAGCTCAATTGGAACAAGAGAGGCAGGAGAAAGAAGACATGAAGAAGGAGTTGTATGAAACAAGAAATACATTGAATATATTGATGAGAAAATTAGGCTATGAAGCAAGTTCTTCTTATTCAAAGCCTATATATCCCATGATCCAAACAATTCAAGTGATGAAGAGAGTCAGGATAGTACATTATCTGAAAACTCTAATGCATAGCTGTCATTTATTAGAATTATTACTTTGCTTTATATTTGTCAATCTTAGTACTTAATCATATATGATGATAGATGACTTATGAATTTTTATTTAATTTGAGTAATGCATTACATTGAAGTTATTATATTATGGGAAAATTTATGTTTCATTGTTGAATTAGACATTTTGTTTATTTGAAAGTGAGTTATTAAAAATAGATTATATATATATATATATATATATATATTGGCAGGTATGGGTGAGAAATAAATTTAATGAACCATTAACAATTATTAAATTTGTTCAATTTGGGTGCAAATTTAATTTCTTATGAAAGGTATCTTAGAAATGCTTAGTTATGAAATTTGTGGTGAATTCAATTAAATTTTGCTTCATCTTTCTTGCAAAATTTGCTATAAAATTTATTATTTGCCAATTTTGTTGCAAAACTTACATGCAAAATTATTTGCAAAATCGAGTCTTGAAAGGTGTATTACTTGCAAAATTTACTATGAAACATACATGCAAAATTACTTGCAAAATTAAATTTGTTGTAAAAATTACCTGCGCAATTACCTACGAATTCAGATTTTCAAAGACCATGACAACTTGTGGATTTTGTTGCAAATTAAATTATATGCGGATTTTGTTGGGCCAATTAGATACGGATTTTGATAGGAATATTACTTGTATAATTACTTGCAAAATTAAATTGGGATTACCTACAAAGTTTGCTGTGAATTTAGTTACCTACAGATTTTATTGCGAAAGTTACTTGTGAATTTTGCTGCGACAATTTAATTTGAGGATTTTTTTGCGCAAACTATATGCAAATTTCCTACAAATATTTATTGTGCACAAAATCCGTAGGAAAATACGCAGCAAAATTCCTTCCAACCACACAACTTGCCACGAAAATTAGTTGAGGATTTTCTGTATTTCTTGTGAAATAATCCGCAGCTAATTACTTGTGGAATTCAAAATCCGCAGCAACCAATTATCTACGACCATATTACCTGCGGATTTTTTTTTCCAACAAAATTCGCATGAAACCTACTTACCTGTGAATTTTTAACAAAAATCCGTAGCAAAATCCTCAAGTAACAGGTAAGTTTTTAGTAGTGACGGTATGTATTATTACAGATTATATGTGCGTAAAAGAGTGCATCTGCACTTTATAGAAGACAACTATAATTTAGAATACAAAACGATACACATGTGAATCTCTATTGTATCAACTTTAATTAATTTTGTCATAAGTATTCCAAAACCATTAAAAAAATATTTCATCAACATTGAGTGAGCGCTATCAATTATTATACATTCTTTTAGGTTTTCTTTTTTGTCAATCATAAACTTTACTTAAGATATAAGATCATAACATTGAAGAATGCTAAAAATGTTTGAACATATATATATATATATATATATATATATATATATATATATCCATATTTTTATTTTGGACTCTTTGTAATTTTCTTTTAGTCATATTAATTGATACTTTAACTTTTCCTCTCAATGAATTAATATTATTTCTCTCACTTCATTTTTTTATTTCTATTTTTCTCTATTTTTAGACAATATATTATTGATATTAAATATTTATTTAGAATTGTTATTTGTTAGATAAATATATTTAATACTAATTCAGCAAAATATTTCTTTAACAAAATCCTGATCGAGGAATAGATTCCTACACATATAACAGAAGCATCATGATAGTCGATCCAAGTGTATAATAATAATAATAAGGGAAACGGCGGCAACCAAAAAACAAAAGAAAACTTTGACTAACAATCTTTAGTAACAGCATTATTCTACTAAGATATATAGCTTGAGTTGAGTAACGTTGTACCCTTCATCATCTCATAATTTCCTTTTTATTTCCATTTTATATTATCATTATTAATTTATTATCATCATCTGAAAAATATAACAATAGATAAAATATGTTTAAGTGAGAGAAATAGCAGAGAGAGAATATTAATTAAGCAAGAGTGTGGATAAAATAAAACAAGGTATCCATATTTATAACTTAACAAACAAAAGAAGAGTGTGGGTCTTTTTGTTCAAGATTTGGAACTTCCTCTCTCTCTCTATCTACCTACCTATCTATCTATATATATATAACACATACCTGGAAGATAAACATGCAGAAGAAAAGCTTCCGGGATTTCTTTCATCTCTGAACTGGGCTGCAAAGTCTCATAAACATGACGAGCAGAAGGTTGTGCCCGGGAAGTTGGTGTTCTCGGCCTCGTAGCCATATAGCTCAAGTATCTTTACGTGTGTTATATATTAATTTTGCACCTTACCAAATTGTGGTTTAATGCTTTTGAATTAGACTTGATGGATTAGTTCTTTGGTTGTGTGTGTGTGTGTGTATAAAGGAAGCTTAGAACATTGTTAGGATTAAACGGGTTTCTTGTCATAGAGACTATTCCCTCTTTTACGCTTTGGTTTGTTAATCGTACGCGGTTGGGTTTCCCCCTCCATTGCCAAGCTTTTATTACATATGTTAGGTATAACTTCTTCGGGCCAAAAGTAATTGTTCTTTTTTTTTGCCCACACACTTGCAAAGCTAGCCATGCGATATACACGGGGCCATTCTAAGGTAAATTGCAATACTAAAACGCAGATGCACAGGTGAGTTCTATAGAAGAACGAACGATTGTTGCACAGGTGCCCCACTATACATAAAAGTGTGTTTAGAATCATAAAAAATGGAAATAATTTAATTTATAAATCAAACTTTATGTTTGGATCTTTAATAAAACAAGAAATAAATTCATTTTCAAATCTATGGAATTCCGCTCCTTTATTTTTTGAAATCCCAAAAAATTTGATAGGATTTGAGTAGAATTAAATTGATTTTCAAATTTAAACATAAATTGAATCAATTTATTTTCCTTTTTAATCATTCCAAACACAATTTATTGCATTTTAAGCATAAGAATTATTTTTCAAATCAATTTCATTTCTTATTTAATTATTTTAAATATAATTTTTAACTTACAAATCAAATTAAATTATTTCGAATCAATTTAAATTATTTCCTAATTGATATTTTAATCGTTTCAAACATTATCTAAAGGATTGTTAGCCCTTAAATATGTCCATCAGGTCAAACAGAAGAAAAAGCCATACCAAAAATGTCAGAAGCGTGTGTAAATGACCAAAGTACCACCAATAAGGTCATGACCCAAATGCGTTGATGCTTTGAAAAGATGAAGACATTTCCTGTCTGTGATGTCTTCTTGTAGCATGCTAAGGCAATGGAAGCTTTGAATGAAATTGGAGACAAAATTAAATTTGAATAGTGTTGTTATTTCAACTATATTCAAAGTGAGGTGTCCATTGACACCCCAAAATAGAATTTAATAGTGGTAAATTGGCTAATGGCAATTCAATTTTGAAAAGTGAGTTTTATAGTTTTCTCAAATTTTAGTATTTCCTTAACAAAATCTGAATAACTAAAAAATGAAAAATAAAAATTAAAAACTGAAACTAAACAAACTATGTATTCAAAAAAAATTTCCCTCACATTAGCAACTGTAATATCCAAAACATTATTTAAAAAATTAATTTGAACTTTATTAATCATAATTTCAAAAATTTGATAGACATAGTAATAATGAGGACGACCCAATAGATGAGTTAAAAAAAATTTTCTAGGCCGAGCATAAATAGTGACCTTGTGGGCTCTATGGGCCTGTCAGGATAGTCGAAACCCTAGAATTGGGGCTCGGAGATACCCGAAATTGAGAAATTATAGGATTAAGATTAGAAATGGTTAGGAATGAGAATTTTATACCTAGAATTAACTTTCAGGTAATGTTTATTTACCCGGGTATAGTGTTTTATCCGTTCGGTAAAATTTCAATGTAAACACTGAAAGATAGTTTAATCTTTACAAAAGAATAATATCTATCCTTCGGAGCCAAGTGTAAGGCTAAGATTTCATCTTGAATTACAAGATCAAATCCTAGCCATTCATTTTTTTTATTTGACTATATAATTGATGCATTTAACGAAGGATAAATGCAATTCACCTAACCTTATAACTCCACCAAGCTATTCTTGGCCATGCTTCTCCTTGCCACCATCTTCATTCTTTCTTCTTCAAACTCCAATTCCTAGCTTGAAAAACTCAAGTTACAACACCAAGACACCATGATCAAAGCACAAACTTAAGACTAGTTCTTGATATCCTCATATTAAATACCAATAGAGAATCATCACCTCACTTCACCATCAATAAATTATGTTGTGTTGGCTATCTAAGAAGAGGATTTAAGAGGGTTGGATCAATCATTGGGTGCAGAACTCTTAAAGGGAGCTAAGTACAAGGATTAGAGTTTCCAAGGACCAAGTAGGGCTTTATTTGTTCTTTTTTTTCTTTCAAAGTTTGTTTTCAATTTTTTCTAATTGATTGGGCTAGAAATTCTAGTTATATTGGTTGATGATAAATATATATTGATGTGTTTAAATTGGTGGAATGTTTAGATGATATTAGGAAACTCTTTTTTTCAAAATATGTTTTGAGCTATATTGCTAGAAATCCTGGTTTTAGGCAAATAGGTCATGTTTTATGATTTTTATGAAGTATTTGTAGATGGATTCTTGCTCTGAAATTTTTATATAATGAAGCTAACAGGGTCTTCAAAATGACTTTTACTATTTTCTAAAAATTAGAAACTGAGATAGTTTGGGTTCTGCTTGCATAGCTAAATCTAAAGCTATAAACTTGTACAATTTTGTGTATTATAGCAAATGATTGCTTTTTCCTTTGAAATCTTTATAGGGTGTTGAGGACATATTTAAGTCCAACCCCAAATTTTTGTAGGATTTTATATGATTATTTGATAGGGTAATAAAATTGAAACATTTGGCTGTAATTGAAAACAAGTAGATTCTCCTTTGAATTTATCAAATTTTGTTAACATAGTTAGAGAATAATTCTCGTCCTGAAATTTTTACAAGACCTTGGGAACACATTGAAGTATCTTGGATAACTTTTGTAGTCTTGGAATTGGATGTTTGATATGCAAACTAGGTGGCTGATAATTTAGTCACACACTACTTTTGGACTTTTGCATGATCCTTATTAAACTATATCAAACTTACCAAAATAACCTTGTTTTTATTTTTAATTTCTCTCTCCTCCTCATTCTTCCATTTTTCCCTTTTATCGTCCTACTTTTGCCCACCACCATTGGTTAACGAAGTAGAGTTTCAGAGCTTCACATGGAGAACCAAACATCCATTAAGAAACTCAAGTTTAGCAACTTGGAAAAATAAAGGTTCCAACTTTAAAAACTCATTGAAAATAGGCAAAAAAAAATTAGAGAGAGAAAAATAGAAACCACAGTAGTTGAAGCTTCAAAATTCTGAAAAACTGCTTCCATAATTTGGGTCTTTGAAGATTTTGTTCTTTAAAATTTGGAAAATAAAGAGCACTTAGGATCAACTGATCAAGTATTTTTTTTTTTAAAAAAAAACAAAGTCATCTGACAATAAATCCTCAATAATTCATTGTTAGAGTCTAGAATTATTTGGTCACTTCAGTATTGCCTGTGTCAAGTTGGTCGAAGAAGGAGTTGGATACGTTGGAGACGCTGCCAATGGTTGCTTAAGGGTTGGCGATGGCAACATATGTACTGTGAGAATAATTGATGATAAAATATTAATGAAAAAGGATAGCATTGTAATTTCAAGACTTCTTTTTTTTTAATTTCATTAATTTATAAATTATTATGTTTTTAAATTAAATATATTATCACTAAATCATAGTAATGGTGGAGATCTATGGACCATTGTATGATCCAAAAGATATGGGAACCAAATTATCCATCTCCCACAAACTAATTTTTGCTAGATAAGTGTAAAACTTGCCAATGTGCTAGAAATCAACCAAAGCCTTGAATTAATGATATAATGGTATTTTGCTTCTAGTTTGATATGAATAATTGATTGCAAATATTTGGGCATGTAACTTGTGATACATATAAATGTATGCTAGAAAAAGTAAAGATTGGTTTATGAGGAATGACTGAGAATCACATGTGATTATTGAATGCACTTAGAAAAAGAAGATTGAAACTATAATTTGAGATCCCCTTTGGTATGTCAAGGGCACGGACAGATAAAAAATATATGAGATCCCCTTCAATATACTAAGGGCACGTAACGAAGAGAATGTCATAGATGAAATCCCCTTTGACCTGTTAAGGGCATAAAAAGAAATATCAGATCCCCTTTGACTTGTTAAGGGCACATAAAGGAGGATAAGCTCCCCTTCGACCTGTCAAGAGCACATGAAGTTAAGAAAGATACTATAATTATCATATGCATACGCATATTTTATCAAATTATTTGTCTAGAATGAAATCTTTTAATGTTGAGCATTATGATATGTGTATAATAACTGATTGGATAATAAAAGAGAGCTACCTTAGAAAAATGGCTTTTGAACTTTAAAATGAACACTTGATATATGTTTCATGCTTACATTTTTCTAATAAACTTAAGTGGTTGGGACAATAGCGATGACATGAATTTTATTATCTATTTTGGGAATACCTTACTGAAAATTTTAGAATTCTCACCCCTATCTTTGTGTTCCCGTGTCATCTTCAAGTTGATCCAAAGGACTATGGGGCTGTTACACAAAAGAAATTGAGTTTGCAATGGTTTAGTGTCTAAGACTGCAGCAGTTGTACCTAGTTATAGGAATATGTATACATAATTGTGAATAGATATGTATTAAAGCTCATAAAAGATCTTTCCTTTTGTACTTGACTTTGTATTCAATAAATGTTTTGTTTCTTTGTTCTATATTTTAATAGAATCACGAATTAGTTACTTTACAATTTGATCAATCTTACTATAGATAATTAAAAAAGGTTCACTAATTTATAAGTAACGACTCATAAGTATAATGTCATGACTTAAGGATGATATTGTACTTGGGAGTATGTTATAAAAACATTGTTCATTTTTTGTAAATTTTGATTTGATGCAAATGGAAAAAAGTCGTACGTGACTTAAAATAATTATTATCAAACACTCAGTTGAAACAAAAACTTATTAAAAAAAAAAATGAAATTATTGAAATTTATTAATAAAAAGTATTTCATGAGTGATTATTTGTTTTTTAAGTTGTTATTTATAACTTTTGAATCCGATTTATTGTAGAAAGAATGGCATATAATTGAAGTTTTTTTGCGATCGTGACTCATCAGTAATACAGCTATAATGTAATTATCCATTGAGTATCATCAAATACAAATCATATCATACCAACAATTTAATATAATTATGCAATTTATAGATTCATGTACGGATATGCATGCATGGCCTTTTTCATTTTCTTTTTCCCATTTACTCACTAGATACTATCATCAAATCCCTCGTACCACTCTCTAGTTGAGGTAATGAGCTCAGACTGTGGCTTATTAAGCATTCTCTTTTATTTCCCAAGGGTTGTTAATACAACTGGTTGAGGGGCTTATTAAGCAATGAGCTTTTACCCTTTTCATTTATTATATATACAATGCATACAACATATCATTTGATATCAATCTATATGACATAACAATCTCATTCGATTTCCATTCATTTCATGAAAACATCTCATAAAAACCTCATATAAAACATTAGACATTTTAACACACACAAGCCATTCATGTCATCCATCACCTAAGTGTTTCTAGAAGGTAGATTGATTACGAGAAGCCCCTTTCATAGTCATAATTTAAATCTTTTAACTAATTTATTTCCTTTACTTTTATTAAATTTCATATTTATATCTTATTTTACTTCCTAGGATCACTTATTACTATTTTATAATAGGATTTATTATAATTACATAATTAGTTATTGATTTATTAAAATTTCTTTGTAATCCTATTATGATTTTTGTTTTATAGAATTACTATCTTAACTTGAAAATTCATATAAACTAGAAATCTTCATATTTTGGACATAAAATTATGTACAGTTTCCTTTCTCTCACCTTTTTCTATCGAGGTTAATTTTGTCTCAAACACCTAAGTGATTTTACAGTTATGCCCTACGAAAGCAACATTGCCAAGTATTGTTTTAGAATTAAAAAAGAAATGAGACTTTCTTTGCTTACTATGCTCAACACACATCAAGTAAAATTATATATATATATATATATATATATATAGATTTAATTCTTTGTTTCTCAGCTTTCTCATAAAATTGATTTTACTAAATTTGGACCTTTACAACTCAAGATATACTTAATTATTTACAAACTGCTCAATTTCAAACTCATAAAAATGCCTTAACTTTGGAAAATGATTTCTCTCCACAAAATTCTGTTTTGTATGATTCTTTGTCTAGATTGTTACTTGATGAGTTAGCTTTCACCAAAAAAAAATTTTCACTTGAAAACTTTTTGGATATTTAGAAAATCGAATTTCGAAGTGACTAAGGCTCAACAAACATTCACTTTCTAGCAACTATGTTTTTCAGGTTTTGGTCTCAAACTTGTATTTTTGTCTTCACATTTCATTTCACAACCACAACAAACTCAAGCAACAAAACCATTGAATAGAAACACATGATTAAATATTTACTCAAAAGGAAAATACATGATTGTTGCAGGATAAACACATTTTATGAAGTATTCACAAGGTTGTGACTCAAAAGTAGGGTTAGGACATTCTGCCCATGAATTAAGTTTTAGAAGTCTTAATGCTTGTAAAAGACAAAGGTTAGAGTGTCTACCAGTTGTGAAGAGTTATGAGATTGGATTGGATAAAAATCTAGGCCCCAAAGCTCCTAGGAACCCACAAGCACAATGGAAAGCAACAAGGAAGGTTTTCTTCTAAAAAGTAAGGATAGAACTTAATGTGTATGATTATGTTTGCGAGGACTAAATATGGCGATACTCACAAGGTTAAGTGAAAGGTTCTTTGAGGTAGGAATGAAGAAGATAGTAGGTGTTATATGAGTGAAAAAAATTGCTAGACTTGGAGGTCAAGATAAGGGTGTTTTGGCTGAGTTTAGAGAGGAAGGAGAAAGGAAATATCTTCTTGGCATAGGTCACTTAGTGTAACTTGGAGTCAAAATTAAGTGGTGGAATTTAGTTAGTTTTAATTCTTGTTTTGATTAATATTTCGACTAGATTTATGGTAATTTTAATGAAATAGATTAATTGTCAAATCATTATAATCTAGTAGATGTCTTGGGAAAAATTAATTAATTAAATAATCCAATGGATAAACAAAGGTCAAATCATGCTTAGGTGGCCGAATTTTACATTGTGTTGTGCTAGATAAGTTGTCTATATAATTTGACACTAATAAAATATTACTTTATGTTACAAATTTTTCTTTTTAGGTTAGATCACCTTTTAACCATTTTTGGTATTTAATCCAAAGGTTTAGACTAATTCTTGCTTAAAGACATGTCTTAAGATTTGTGCAGTGGTATCATTATAATTATTAGAGAAGTGACATTGTGGTAATTTTCTAATTCAAGATAAGGATATTTTAGTATTTAGACAATAGCAGTTGCATTCTTGTAATTCCATTTATAGAACAACATTATCTTTGCAATTTACTTATACGGCAAGGGTAGCTTTGTAATTTTCTTTATATTGTAAGGTATATTCGAAATTTCTACTAAGTATTGTCACTTTTGTAATTCTTTGCATTTTTTCTAGACATATTTGATTATTTCAATATAGTTTGTTTTATAGTATGACACATGACCAATTTCTATTGGTTCCACTTATTTTTCATCATAATTATTAATAAGTGTTTTAAATCCTTATATTAATTTTCTTAATACTAATTAGGGTTAATTAATCTTTTATGTTAGCTTTTTATTAATTTTTTCACTTTTTCACTAACCTGTATGATCTGTGACTTTCTGTTACCTTTTCTCTAATATTGTTGGCCTTGGCCAACTATTGATTTTCTAATATTAACTTTCCCCTTGTAGAATTAAGCTCAACTAATCTAATCATTTTACTCAATTGCTCAGATTTAGTAAGAAATCGAACTAGGTGAAACTAGGGATGTTACACTCTAAGTATCACATTACAACTCCTGATTAATATTAAATATAGATTATTATTCTTGCAAAAAATTTCCTAGAGACTGATATCTTTTTGTTATCTACGATATACACCTACATAGACTACTGTTAAGTGGTACATGTGTTGGGTGTCAAAATAAATTGGATGACACGTTTCTTTTAGTAACAAAGAAGTGAGGACATGAAGGGAAACATGAGTAAAGGATAAATGGAAAAGAAGGGCCCACACATAAGATGATGATTTATGTCGAAATATGGTTTAAAGCATCAAATGTAATGAAGTTTTGAAGCCTAGAGAGAACAAAGACAAAAGGATAGCTAAAGAGATCATGGATCCACGAGTCCTTGGATAATAAGCAACATAGAAAAGCAAGCACAATGAGCTAATCAAAGTAAAGACATAGTAGCTGGATAATGAGATTTTACAAAGAACTTGTCTATAAATAAGAGCCTTGGGCTCATTTGTTGGGCATGCAATTCGATGCTCATACATAGGTTTCAGTCTCTAAGTCACTTAGCACATATGGAGCGATCAACTTTAGTCTATGAGTGAGGATTGTTTCATTTTATTTCAATTAATGTTGTTTGTCCTATCTGGTCGAATTCACACCAAGTTGTTCATTTCCTTTTTATGCAATTTTCTTTAACAGTTTTCTTTGAAACTTTAATCCCATATTTTCCACTTTTAGTCTTATGAATACTTCACATAAACTCAATCTTGATTCTTTGAAAAGAAGTGATTCCTTTCCTCGAATTGAGATTTAGAATCGAAATTGTTGCATCTATCACATTGTGATAAAGGTTATTAAAAATGCAACAATCAAATTGGCATGCCTGGTAGGACTAGGTTGAGTGTTCATGTACATGGAAAGCTATTCGCATGTCAACGATATCTCTTTTAGCGATCCAAGTACACCTTCTACAAAAGAGGTGGAAATGGAAATGCTAGTTCCGCAGATATCACTACCAGAAAAATGCGAAATACTGACATAAACTACCGATGATTTTGAACCCGTCAATAATTACCGATGATATTTCTGTCAGGTTGAATCAAATTGGGAAACAATTATTTTTGTTACGTATACCCGTCGATAAGATCATCGGTAAATGCTGGCGCCAAAACCTGCCACTTGGCACGTATAATATCTGATAGGTAAACCGACATGTGAATTCAATAATTTGTTTTATTTATGAAGTTACTGAAGGAATTATCGATGTTTGTATATTATAATTAATAATTATATTTATTAATTACGTAATCGACGGCATAACCAATGGGTTAATTTAATATTACGTATATGCTTTATATTTTATTATGCAAACTGACGGTTTAATCGACTGGTGTTTATTATAATTATAATTATATTTATTAATTAATTTACATATGGGTAAATTGATGAGTATATTTATTAGTATATTATTTTTTATAATTTATTATAGTAACTGACGGGTTTACCGACGGTTGTTAATTATAATTATAATTATAGTAATTAGTTTCTTTACCGATGGTGTAATCGACAGATATGTACTTTTTAATTGTTATTTTTTATTTATTACTAATGGGTTTTTGAAAATTCACAAGTTGCTGTGCAAATGATTATTGTTATGTATTTTCCGTCAGTAAAACCGTCAGTAATTAATTGTTAATGAAACACACTGTTTCACTAAATGCGTTTCCATCGATAAACCCATTGGTAATTCATAGATTTATCTGCACCATGACCTTTATTTCTCCTCACTCGCTACAGTTCTCTCTCTCTCTCTCTCTCTAAAACTTCCCTATCTCTTTCTCTATGCTCGCCACGCTGCCACTGTTTTTGCCACCGTTCGCCGCCACCGAAGCTCCGTTTGATAAACAAAGGCCACCATTACGATCTCAGGGCTTTTGTGAGCATTTTAACTAGTTTAGTTTTTTGATTTGGTTTACTTTTTCCGTTCATTTATGAGTGCCATAGTATTGTGTTTTGTTGCATTGGGGAGTAATTGTTGTTGTTAATTTGTTAACGTAGGAGTTATTCTTGAGGGTGATAGAGATTATCGACTGTTGGATTGGTTTGCCATCTTATTGTTTATGTTATTTTATGTTTTTTCATGTATATAATTGTATTGATTTAAATTTATCATATTGGATTTTCAGGATTAGATTTGGTTGGACATCAAGAGCTTTATTACATTTTGAATTTTTTTTTTTTACTACTATAGAGGTTAGTAACTCAATCTTTTTTATTTATATTGTTTAATATATATGTAGGATATATAGAGGCTTATGTTTTCTAGGATAGAGTTGTAGGAAATAGGGATTACATGACTGGGGGAAAGGGCATAGAGGTCCTTCCTTAACTTGTCTAATTTGTTTGCTGTGGGATTCTTTGTATTTGTGGAGATTGCAGGATGCATGTTTTGGAGTTATAAGGGGATCTGCAATAGTATGGTTTTTAGGATTATGTGAATGGTATGTAATTATTGACACGTAACTGTTTGACTATATCTATTTTGTTGTTGATCTTTATAATAATATCTATAATTGTTGAATTGACTATATATCTAACAATCGAAGCTCCTAATTTAAGGGGAGATGTTGTCAAAATTTTATTAACTTTTTTTAGGAATAATATATTAAATAAAAGTAACTATATTAAGAAAAACTTAATATGCAATTGAATTTGTTTAAAAAATAATTTAAATAAAACTTAAAGACCAATTGCATGTGTTTTAAAGACCAAATATAATAAATATTTGACGATAGAAGCTTCTAATTTAAGGAGAGATGCTGTTAAAATTTTGTTAAGTGAAGTAAGTTTGATCTAATGTAAATAAAGACATTAAATTTTTAAGTATATTAGGATATTTAGCTAATATTTTACCCAAATATTTTACTATGATTAAATTTAAAATCATAAAGACCAAATATAATAAATATTTGATGATGGAAGCTCCTAATTTAAGGGAAAATTCTGTTGAAATTTTGTTAAGTGAAGTAAGTTTAATCTAATGTAAATAAAGACATTAAATTTTTAAGTATATTAGGATATTTAGCTAATATTTTACCCAAATATTTTACTATGATTAAATTTAAAATCATAAAAATAATTTTTAAGTTGCATAAAGTAGATTTTCCTATCTACCTAACCTTAGAATGAAGTCCATTATGGCTACCCCTTTCTTCCATCCTCCAGGTGTGGTGCACTAATTAAAGGTGCTTTTCCTTTAGCAAATTTGCTTGATGACTCTGCAAGCACATCAATGGTGCTTGACATTTTTCTAATTTGGAACTTGAGAAAGAATGCTTGTAGAAGTCAAAGAATATATGGAAATGTTTTATATGAAATAATGATTATAAGACTACTCAATGATGAAAGTGGCTTCATAGTTGAAGTTTAAATAGAAAGGGAATGGCCAATGTTTCATATATGCTAATTAGGATATAGAAGAAGGTAAAGAGGAGTTGGTATGAAATTGTTTCCACTTTGATAGCAAAGCAAGTAAGGTAGAGAAGGGTTTTTTCATATTATTTCCTTAGTTACTTTTTTTGGAATAAAAATTATAATTTTATTTAATTCAATATTTAAAATTATTGGGGGATTAATTTATAATAATACAATTATTAATAGTTAAATTTATTAATTAATAATTAAAATATAATTAAAAACTTAATATCAATAACATATAAATATATTTATAAATTTAGTAATATAATTTATTTATAATAGTTCTCTGGATCCAACCAACTTGGAGTGCTGTAACTTTTTTTAAATTTAAATTAAATTGGTCTCTTCACTTAACCAATTGCATCGAGGTGTGTGTTGATAAAAATTAACCAAAAATACCCTTCATTATTAGTCATTGAGAGGCACTCAGAACTCACAACGATTTTTTATTTCTATCTAGTTTGGAAAATTTTGTCTAGTGCATCAATAATTACCAAACTTTCATTTAAAGTTTCAAATTAAATTTGTAACTTATCTAAACTCTCTTTATTATGAGAGAATTAAATTTCTCAAAGACAAAACTAGGGTATTTTAAGTAATTCAACACTTATTTTTCTTTACTAATTAAAGCTTTGTGTTAGACTTTTACTATTTTTACCTTTATAGTGAGTTGATTTGAATAAAACACTTGAGTATTACCCAAATAACGGAATCTTACTAGTAATATTTAGATTTTAAGATATGGTAAGAATTATAAATTATAAATAAAATTGATATTAAATAATTTAGTAATATACAATTTATATAAATAATTTTTAAACATAATTATACTTCTCATATTAAAAAATTATTATATATGCTAATGTCAAGGAGTCATGGTGGACAGACTAAAAGGTAATTCTATGATTTATTCGCTTTCTTTAAAATATATGCTTATATATAATAACTTATGAGTTATGAATTTGTATATATAAAGATCCTTTTACATTCAGCCCGAGCATGAGCGCGTAGTGAAGAGGGCTTGGAGGATTAGGTCTTCTAAGCGACTGGGGGATATGTTTCATGATGTCTGTAAAGGACACATGAGTAGCTCGTGGTTGAATGGTGCCATGCTCAGTGCGTTGCAACGCCATTGGGCCAGCGACCCGACCTTTAAGGACAGGTCGGATAGAGGAAAGACAAATCGAGCCTTACAGAAAGGCGAGTTGCCGTACCTAGGAGGGGACCCATAAATGTTTGGTAATTCTTTAACCATTCTACATTTTATAATAACATTTAATATATTTGAATTGTGGAAAATACTATATTGTTATGACTTTCTTGTGGTTATTTGAGCAGGTGAGGGAGTTGAGCCGCTTTCTGACACATGGCGAGCTATTTTGGGAGACCCACACCCGAAAGGGTGAGCAAAGGGGTGAATCTGGAGAGGTCTGGGTGGATGATAGCTCTGAGGCGACCTATGCAAGTTTGAATTTATACATAACTTTACTTAATTTTTATTATTATTTTCATTTATGTCATGATTATTACTTACAATGTGTTTTATTATTTTTCCTTTGCAGGGTGAGTTTACTAACCTCTGAGAATAAGCATAGACCCAGTACCAAACCCAAGTGGCTAAGGCTGAGCCCAATGCTAACATTCCTCCTTCTCCAAACGAGGAGGATGTCTGGGCCCAGGTGGTTGGTGGCCCTTACAACGGCCGCATATATAGGATGGGGTACTACCCTGAGAGTATATCCCCATCCCCCGCCACTGGGTCAGCTACTAGCGATGATGCCCTGAGGGAGCATTTACATGCCCTTAACCAGGAGCTGCAGTAGTAGGCACAGTTGATCCAGTAGCAACATGCAGGCCAAGTAGCTGTGGAGTAAGAGTTGAGAGAGATATGAGAGCTTAAGCTCTCCTTGGAGCGCCAGCAATAAGAGAAAGGAAAGAAGGAGAAGGCTTAACTCTGGAATATGCAACAGCAGATCACTGTTGATGTGATAAGCTTCTTATAGGACATGCAAGCTTTGGGATGCTCCAGCTCCAGCAAGACACTCCCCAAGACCCTATTCCCCCATATCCCACTCCCTTCCATCGCTGAGGGTCACTCATCGTCGGATGGGGAAGATGACAATGATAGTCCAGATGATGATGATGGTGATGCCGCCAACACCACCGATGATGCCAATGCTGCTGACGATGTCGACACCCAAGAGTTCAGCTAGTTTTTATCTAGCTTCATTTTTTTCCCATTCTAGATTTTTTTTAACATTTATTGTAGTTTGTATATATTTTATTGTCATAATTTGATATTTTATTTAATTAGTTTAATTTATTCATTTTAATATTTTCTTATTTAATATCAATTTAATTGATAATTAGGTTATTACATAAATAAATAAATAAATAATAAATAACATATGACCAATCACATCATAGTTAAAAAGAAAAGTGTATACCATCAGTAAATGTGTCGGTTTCTTGCACTTTTCTTGTAGTGTATACCATGTCACACTCTAAAAATTATTTAAAATGAATTTGGACTTTATTAGTGAGAATTTAAAAAATCTGACAGTTTTAAATAAGGATGAGGACAATTCAATGGACATGTTTAAAAAAAAAAAAAAGAAGTGAATAGTAACTTTATTAGCAGCCTCGTCGGGACAGCTAAAATCCTAGATCCAAGACCAAGAGATACCGGGACTGGGAAAAAATAGGTTTAAGCTTAGAATTGGTCAGAAATGAAGATTTTATACTTGGAATTTAATTTTGGGCAACATATGATTATGTAGGTATGGTGTTTCACCCATTTGGTAAAATTTCAGTGTGTGATTTCTATCACCAAAAGATAGTTTAATCTTTACAAAAGGATAATGTCTATCCTTTAGGGCCAAGTGTAAGGCTAAGATTTAATCTTGATTTACAATATCAAATCCCACCATTCATCTTATTTTCTTTTAGGAAGAATTTAGATTTTATATTAAAGAAAGATTAAAACTTAAGCTAAGATCATTTAAAGCTACCAACCTTATCACTTGGAGAGCATCATTTTTGGCCAGCCAAGAAGAACCAATGACCTCCATTTTTATTTCTTTCAAGAGTTTAGAACTTGATTCAAATCTCCAAACTCTTGGCCTACACTTGCTAAAACCTCAAACTTCTTTTACTAAACTTACTCTACTCAATACAATCTACCTAACTAACCGATTATAATTTGAATCCATCACCCTTATACACTTTGAGAAGTCACAATCTATTATTAAAAGAAAGGTTTTGTGTTTTTGGGAGGGCTTGGAAGTGAGGAAAAAGCATTTTAGCACACCCCTTAGAGTTAGAAGCTTTCAAGCCTCATAAGTAGGGCTTTTCAAACGTTTTCTAATTCATTTTGCTTTCTACAAGTTCTTTGCTGATTTAATTTGATATTCTTGGTTGTATTAGTTGATAATATATAGATATGGATCTATCTAATTTGGTGGAGTGTTTGGATGATATTAGAAAATCCTTTTTGGCAGACGAGTTTTGAACCATAATATTGGAATTTTTGGATTAAGCTGACATCCCAATTTGTAAATAACAACTCTCGAGTTTGATGACATAGCTTAAGGAATATGTTGTACTTGGGAAGGTGTTGCATTATGGTATCAGAGTAGGTCATCCTTATAAGACCTTAAGGAATGGGCCAGCTATGATTTCAAAGTGTAGATAAGTCATGCCTTGAATCTTATCTATATGATAGGATATAGGGTTTAGATATGCATGATAGTCTAGTGGTGATGTAGTTGGTTGCTATCACACTTAGCATAGTGTTGAGCTTAATCAACTCAATATCTTTCTTTTGGTGTGTTTAGGAACTAATGGCAGACTGCAAGCATAATAGGAATGGGAATGTTGAGCAGAAAGACATGATGATTACTCTCTATGAGATGGCTGCCGCTATGAGAGAACAAGCTACAATGGCCAACCGAATGATGGAAACATTGGATCACAATGAGGAGCGAAACTCGGCTAGAAACATTGGGGAAACAGAGGTAGATGTGGAGTATAAAAATTTACTAAGTTCAAGAAAGTAAACCCTCCACCTTTCTGCAGAGCTTTTGATCCAAATAAAGCAAAAGAATGGATTAAAGCTATGGAAAAGATTTTATTGATTCTTCCTTGTACAAAGATCCAAAAAGTGGCCTTTGCTACTTACATGTTGGAAGCTTATGTAGAATTCTGGTGGGTTGGCACCAATGGATTGCCTGAAGCTTCTTAGACTAAGGTCACCTAGGATGTTTTTAAGGAGGCTTTTTATCATAAGTATTTTCTTGCTTCTGTGAGGAATGCAAAGGAGTTGGAGTTCATGGCACTCAAGCAAGGGTCTATGAGTATAGCAGAGCACACAGCAAAGTTCAAAGAGCTTTGCAAATTTTCCATTATCGATCAATGGAATCCCGATAAAGCTTGGAAATGCATGAAAGATGAAGAAGAGTGACGAGAAGATATTGAGGTAGCTGTAAGTCTCTTAGAGATCATGGATTATGCAACTTTAGTAAACAAGTGTCTGCTAAGGACACTTCTAATAAGAGAATGACACCTGAAGACTAAGATTATGTGGATGCCTCACCCCAAAAGAAGTAGTTTCAATTCAATCTGTATGAGGATAAACAACAACAACAGTCAACCACGAGATAAGATTGCCTAAAATGTGGGAAAAACCATGAAGGTAGACCTTGCTTAGCTAGGCAATACATATACTATCACTATGGAAAACCAAGGCATAAGATTTGGGAATGAGATGCCCGAGACTGAGAAAAAATAGGGTTAAGGTTAGAAATGGTTAGAAATAAAAATTTTATACCTGCAATTTAATTTCAGGCAATATCTGATTACCCGGGTATAGTGTTTCACCTATTTTATAAAATTTCAGTGTGCGACTTCTAACACTGAAAGATAGTTTAATCTTTACAAAAAGATAATATCTATCCTTTAAAGCCAAGTGTAAGGCTAAGATTTAACCTTGATTTATAAGATCAAATTCTAGCCATTCATCTTATTTTCTTTTAGGAAGAATTTAGATTTTATATTAAAGAAAGATTAAAACCTATGCTAAGATCATTTAAAGCTACCAACCTTATCACTTGAAGAGCATCATTTTCAGCCAGCCAAGAAGAACCAACAGCCTCCATTTTTATTTCCTACAAGAGCTTAGAACTTTATTCAAATATCCAAACTCCTAACCTACACTTGCTAAAACCTCAAACTTTCTATACGAAACTTACTCCACTCAACACAATCTGCCAAATCTAATTTTAATTTGAATTCATCACCCTTATTCACTTTGAGAGCTCACAATTTATTGTTAAAGGAACGGCTTAGTGTTGTTGGGAGGGCTTGGAAGTGAGGAAAAAAACATTTTAGCATATCCTTTGGAGTTAGAAGATTTCAAGCCTCACAAGTAGGGCTTTTCAAACTTTTTCTATTTCATTTCGATTTCTGCAAGTTCTTCACTAATTTAGGTTGTACTGGTTGATAATATATAGATATGGAGGTGTCTAATTTGGTGTAGTGTTTGGATGATATTAGAAAACCCTTTTTAGGAATACCATGATGCTTGAGTATATGACTTGTGATATATAAATGCATACTAGAAAAAGTAAAGAATGGTTTAGGAGGAATGAATGAGAGTCACTTGTGATGGATTGTCTACATGTGATTAATGAATGAACTTAGAAAAAGAAGGTTGAGGCCATAACTTGAGATCCCTTCTATATGTCAAGGGCATGGAAAGATAAGAATGATATGAGATCCCCTTCGAGGTACCAAGGGCATATAATGACGAGAATAGTATAGAAGAGATCACTTTTGACTTGTCAAGGGTAAATAAAGAAAGATGAGATCCCCTTTGACTTGTTAAGGGAAAATAAAGAAAAATAAGATTCCCTTCAAATTGTCAAGGGCAAGTAAAGAAAGATTAAGATCTCTTTTGGCCTATCAAGGGTACGTGAACTTAAGAAAGATACCAAAGTAGAGGAAAGATCACTGCAATTATCATATGCATGCGTATATCTTATTAAATTACTTATATAGAATGAATTTCTATGATGTTGAATATTATGACATATGAATAGTAAGTGATTGGCTGTTTAAAAGAAACCCACTTCAAAAGGATGATTTTGAACTCTAAAATGAACCATTGTTATGAAATGCATAATCATATTTTCTTAATAAACTGAAGTGGTCGATGACAATGACATGGATTTCTTTTACTATACATTTTGGGGATACCCTACTGGAAATTTTAGAATTCTCATCCCTATGTTGGTGTTTTCGTATTGTCTCCAAGTTGATTCAAAGAACAATGAGGCTGTTACACAAAAGAAATCAAATTTGTAGTAGTTTAGGGGCTGAGGCTTGAATCAATTGTACTTAGTTGAATGTATATCTATGTAAATATGATAGAGAATAGATGTGTATTAAAGCTCACAAAAGAGTTTCCCCTTGTACTTGAATTTGTATTCAATAAATGTTTTGTTTCTTTGTCATATATTTAATAGAATTATGACTTAGTTATTACACAAATAACTTGAATTTGCTATAGATATTTAAGAAAGGATCACAAATTTATAAGCAATAACTCCCGAGTCTGATGACATGGCTTAAGGAAAAAGTTGTACTTAGGAGGGCATTACATACCAACCACGAGTAGTGAATCCAAGGGAACCACCAATGTGGTCTTCACCACAAAAATTTCAATGGGAGTCTTTACTCCTATGACTTTTGTAACACCCTCTTAACTACAATGTTTTAGTTAGGTCATAACACAGTTATTAAGAGTGTGGTACTATGTAGCATATTCATAAATTATGCATCAATTGATTTATTATTTATTCTCTATTCCTATATTAATTTTTAAAAAAATCTCGTTGATATCTAAGTAACATGAATTATCAATGTTGCATGATGCATAATTAAATGCTTGGAGAATAAAAGGATGAACAAGCATTTATCATCAAATTCAATCCTAAAAGCGATAAGGACATCAGTAGCCTTCATATGTACAACGAGGTGCTCCTGCCACAATAGTAGCCAAACAAGTAGCATAGAATATGTACAGTCATCCGTCAGACATAGTAGATGTCAAAAGTGTCCATGCAAGGACTACATAAAATACATCAAAATCTAAAACTTAAGCCTGCTCTAGATAAAACCCATCAAAAAGTATACACATGAAAGGGTCCTAACAAGGTCAAGTATACTAGTCAACATGTGTCTATGTCTATTGTAAACTCCAGAACCCTTCAGAAAGTATAAGCTTCATTGTTTTGAATAATAACAAAGCCAATTTAAAGAAAATACTTTGAAGAATGACTAATGGCTACCTTAAACTTCTTGATAAAGTATAACAAGTTAATCTGATTTGTATTACACGGACTTAAAGCAAGATTAATATTTTACTCTGTATGTGTGAGCATGTTTTATCTCATGGGAAGAGGTTAAGCCAAATAGAAAGTGAATATTATGTCAAACAAAGTATGCGTATACATATTAAAGCATAATACAGACTTAAAGCAAGAATAATGTTTCACTTTGCATGGGCGAGAATGAATATTTCATGGGAAAAGACTGAGCCTAAGAAGAAAGTGAATGTTATTTTAAGAAAAGCACATATTCATGTTTATGGACCAAAAGCACAAAAACGGACTTGAATCGAGAATAATTTCACTACACATGAGAGACCATGTTTTATCTCAAGGGAAGAGATTAAGCTTAAAAAAGGTGAATATTAGCTCGAGCAAAGAATGTGTGATTGCTTAAGGATTAAAGTAGATCAAGTCAAGAGCAAGAAGCCCAAGGAAATGATCTTTAGAAAGTAATATGGGACTTCATAAAGTACATTGAAGATTGAAGAAATCATGCCAACTCTGGAAGTAATGTGTTACTCAGTCAACAATCATCATAATCACAAATTAATCTGCATCAAATAGTCAAGATTGAAGACTGGAAGGTCAAAGAAAGATCAAAGAGATTGATTACGATATCAGAAAGCTCACTTAACTATGGAGCACAGAATGTTAAAGGAAATGGAGGGAAAATTCAAATTTCAAATTTCAAATCTCGAATCAAACCCAGTTTTATAATTGGTATATCATATCTTCTGCCTAACTGATTCATAATCCTAGCTTCTAGAAGTAGGAGTTTAGAAACCATGATCAGAAAGTAACAAGAAAGAGAACATTAGAAACCTCTTTAATTCAACAGCTTCTACAATTGCTGTGACAAGTCTGTTAGCCTACAGCTTCTACAATGGTCATGAAGAAGGACCTGTATAAATGGAGATGCCATTCATGAATGTCGATGAGAGAGTTGAATACATAAGAGTGGAAACTCTGGAAATATCTCTCCACATTTCTTGTGCTATTCATCATAATATGTAATCAATCACCTTGAAGTGTAAAAATTTCTTTCCACGTTCTGTAATGATTTGTATACTCTTCTTAGGAAGAGATGTGAGAAAGAAGTTGCTCATGTTTCCCTAGTTTGTATTATTGAATATTCTTAAGGAAACATGTGTGTAAGTTAGTTTGAGTGGAAACTCAAACACATAACCTTTGTAGCCTTGATCCATTAGTGATCACAGTGATAGATAGCTTGGAAAGGCCAAGGTAAAGACTACTTGCAGTATGATGGCAAAGGTATTTGCTCATTACGGATCAGTTTGGAGAGGCTGGTTCAATACTACTTACAATGTGGCAGTAGAAGTTGTCTGCAGGTCATGGTTCAACTTTGAGAGGTTGGTTCAGAACTACTCAGTTAGTGACAGTTTGGGTTGTCCATTGTTCACTATGAGAGCTTGGGACGGCTAATGTAAAGACTATCCATTTTACTTTCTGAAATTGAGAAAGTTGAATTTTAGTGAAATCTCAACATGTGTTAAGAACTAGATGTAAGAAGGTTGGCCGAACCAATATAACAACTCTCATGTTCAATCTCTCTTCCCTAATCTTTTATTGTTATGTTATGCATTTTTTGTTAAATATTGATTAAGCTTCATTGAAGTCGCATCATAATTATTAAACTTCATAAATGTATTTTCTGAAACATCTAACCACTTTTCCCCTGCACTTCAAGCTTTATGCTTGATAGTATTTTTAGTGTTAAAAGTTTCATATTCAAAGGAAAGCTTTAGAAAGCACAATTCAACCCCCTTTCTTGTGCATTCTTTTATCAACATCTATAAGTCTAGACCTATCACAATATAGTCAGCTAGTGGCTCCAAAGTGTCATGGTACTCTCTAGTGAAAATTGTTTGTCATCGGCTGGCACGTGCTATTACCTCTTGAATATGAGTTGGAGTCAGTGGTCAAGGCATCGTCAAAGGAGGAAGATGGTACTATAGGAACAATCCCCACAGGTGCTGAGGCAGGAGAAGAAACAACATAGAAACCAGGTGGATCATGAACGAGTAGCACAGGTAAGGGCTGGATGATCACTAAGTGTGCCATGTGTAAAAGCATGCCATCAAACAAAAACTCTGGGGCAAAGAGCTGGTTGATGAGAATGAAGCTAATGAATGAGTAGTTGAAGAAAATATATACACAGATCCAAGAATGGGCAAGCATAAAAAATGAATCTGAAACAAGGTTATAGTACCCCTCCTGCTGTGGAGTCTCAAGGAAGATCACGAGTGATGCCATTTGCCAAATTTAAGATAGACATGGATATACACATAGGGATGAGAATTATGAAATTTTCAGTATTGTACTCTTAAATAGATAAAAATGTCTTCATTATCAACCTTACCCACTTTGATTTATTTAAAAAACTTTTCATGCAAGAAGAATAAAGGATAGCTAAACCCTTTGAAAATCTTAACGTGAAACAGGTTCATTTTATTCAAGTACTATCATTTAGAGCATATATTGTCAATTTAAAACTTAAACATAGTCACAACATAAATAGTTGTTAGCTCTAGAACCCTTCAGAGATCTCTTATAGCTTAAGCTTTGAATAACAACAAAGCAGATTTTATTAAAATATTTTGCAGAAAGAGCTAATGGTTTGCTTGAGTTTCTATAATGCTTAACATGAATTTTCTTATTACATTTAATTCCATTCTTGATATACTTTTCATATTATCATGATTTAACATGATAAAATTAAAATATTATTCAAAGGGATTTAAATTCTTAAGAATGTGAAAAATAGCTCAAAAAGTGAATTATAATATGTAAGAAACTTAACAAAACAATATAGAGCATCCCAAAGTAAGGCTGGGTCTTCAAAAACTAGTTCATGACTTTAGAAAGTAGCAAGACAAGTTAAGCAAGTACTCTCTCATGATTAGATTAAGCACATCAATTATCATATTCATTTGTGTTCATCATTGAAGAAGAACAATGTTATTCGAAGATCATCATCCATCTCAGAAAAGGCTCAGCACAAGTTTAAAGAGCTCAAAAAGTGTAAAAGCTCAACAAAAACTAGAGTTTACATCAGAAATTAAGAAATTGAAAGGAAATTTGAATTTCAATGAAGTCAAAACACCCAAGAAGTTATGATGTGACATATCAATTTTACACTTGAAGAACCACCCTCCCCAATGAAGCTTTCACAAGAAGAGAAGTTCAGATACTACGTTATGGTTGAAAAAGTAGTTTTTGAAGTATTCTTCAGTAGTAGAGGACAATGGTTTTCTATAGTACAACGGTTGTCACTAACACAACTAAGGTCACATGCCTAGAAAGCTAATCCTAGAATACACAGAGATTGATCAACACATGTCAAGAGGAGAAAAAATTAAGGTGACAATGGTCCAATTCAAATTCAAGTATAAAAAGAGAATGGCTTCAAACAAGTTAAGAACTTTTGCACGGAATAGAATCTCAAGCATTCTTTCTGAAGTTCTACTCTGAATTATATTCAGGTTCTTTTGAAGAAATTTTATTTTGTATATCCATTAGAAAATATTCTTGTTTAGAAAATTTGAAATAAGTCTCTCAAGTATATTCATTAAACATTTCTTTATCATAGGAAATATGAGTGTATTTTTTAGAGTGATAAACACCAAACTTATATTTTCTGTACCTCAATCTAGTAGTGATAAGAGTAAGATTATCACGGAGAGGCTAGGATAAAAAATACTTCTAAGTAAGGGTTGAGTACACAGATTGCTCACTGGAAATAGCTTTACGAAGCTAGTAAAAAGAATACCTGAGTTTCTCATGTAAGAGGAAGTGATTGATAATGGAACTCAATAGTTTTTGTTGAGAACTAGATAAAGGAAAAGTTAGTTGAACCATATAAGTCATCTATGTAATATTCTTATCCCTCTATCTCTTTTAAATTATTGTATGTTCTTCTTTAGATCTCTATGTGTGTTTAAAATTGCTTTAAACTATTTCTCAAATTTTTGGACAATTTAGAAATTCACTTTCTGAAGTTAACTAACTATTGTTTCCTTCAAGTTTAAACACTTGATAGATTATGTTTGATTTTTAGAAAGTAAAAAGTTTTTGGAAAGCAAACCACTTCTCATGCTATATCTTCACCTGCATTTGGCATCAGAGCTCAAGCCTCAAAGGGGTTAAGAACCCTAACCATTGCAAAGGAAAAAGATCCTTGAAGAGAATAGCACACAATGTTTGTACATATTGCTAAGGGACACTCAATTAATACACCTCCATTCTTTAATGGTGGTGATTATTGTTGGTAAAAGAGTGCACAAGAAGAGGGGTTGAATCATGCTTTCTGAATTCTTTTTTTAAAATCTGAAACATTTAGCATAAAATATACTATCAAGCATGAAGCTTGAAGTGCAGTGGAATAGTGGTTAGATGTTTCAGAAAGAAGGTTTCTGATGCATGATAATAGTTATGCATTGATTAAAGAATAACTCAAGGTTCATAACATGAAACATAAGAGTTTAGGGAAGAGAAAGATGAACACAAGGATTTTTCTACTGGTTCGGCCAACCTACCTACATCCAGTACTCAACATATATTCAGATTTCATTAATCAACAACTTTCTCATCTTGAAAAAGTAAACTGAATAGTCTTTACAATAGCCTTCCCAAGCTCTAACATGCACAGTGATCAACCCCAATTGCTACTTAACTGAGTAGTTCTATACCAGCCTCTCCAAGCTGAACTGAGTAGTTCTAAACCACCCTTTCCAAGCTAAACCGTGACCTGCAAACATTTTCTACTGGCACGTTGTAAGTAGTCTTGAACCAGCATATCCAAGCTGAACCGTGATAAGCAAATACCTTTGCTATCTCATTGCAAGTAGTTTTACCTTAGCTTCTCCAAGCTATGTCTCACACTGATCACTACCGGATCAAGGTTAAAAAGGGTTAAGTGTTTGGGTTGCCACTCAAACTAACCTAAACCCATGTTTCCTTAAGAATATTAGCTAATACAGACCTGGGAAACATGAGCAACTCCTTCCTCATATCTCTATATCAGAAAATCATATAAATCATTACAAAATAAAGGAAAGAAGATTTTTACACTTCAAGATGATTGATTACATAATATGATGAACAGCACATGAAGTGTAGGGAGATTTTTCTAGCATTTCTGCTCATTTGTCTTCAACTCTCTCATCTACATTCATGTAGGGCATCTTTATTTATACAGGTCCATCTTCATGACCATTGCCCTTGATCTAATCTCCAAGTGACACATGTAGATTATCAATTGTGTCTTGGAACATTACTCTAGAGAGGTAGGCTAACAATCTTGTCACATCAGTTGCAGAAGCCTTTGTAATATAGAGGTTTTTGCTGTCCTCATTTTTTCATTTTACTTTCTGACCATGGTTTTTGAACTTCTCCTTCTAGAAGATATGATCATGAATTAATTAGGCATAAAAGATGACGTACCAGTTATAACACTGGGTCTGATTTGATAGTTGAATTTTGAAATTTGAATTATCCTTCCATTTTCCTCAGCGTTGTGTGCTCCATAGTAAAGTGAGCTTTCTGATGGTGCAATCAATCTCTTTAATTTTCTTCGATCTTCCAGTCCTCAATCTTTATTGTTTGATGATGATTTCTTTGCAATTGTATTGATTGATGATTGAGTAACACGTTACTCTTGGACATGAATTGATTTCTTCATCTTGGGTGTACTTTCTGAAGATTTCTTCCTTGGTTTCTTGATCCTGGCTTGAGCTGTTTTAGTCGTCAGGCACTTACACTTTCTTTCCACAAGATAATATTCACCTTTTTAAGCTTGCTCTCCTCTTTTGAGATATACATGATTTCTCATATGTAGTGAAATTATTCCTGATTCAAGTCTACTTCTATGCCTTTGGTTCGTAAATATGAATACGTTCTTTGCTTGAAATAACATTCACTTTCTTTTCAACTTAATCTCTTCCCATGAGATAAATCATGCTTGCGCATGCAAAATAAAACATTATTTTTGCTTTAAGTCTATATTATGCTTTAATCTATATGCATGTTCTTTGCTTGACATAATATTCACTTTCTATTTAGCTTAATCTCTTTCCCTAAGATAAAACATGTTTACACATGTAAAGTGAAATATTACTCTTGTTTTAAGTCCATGAGATACAAACCGGATTAACCTATTGTGCTTTGTCAAGAAACTTAAGGTAGCCATTAGTCATTCTTAAAAGTATTTTTTTTTAAGCTGGCTTTATTATCATTCAAAACATTTAAGCTCTTACTTTCTGAAGAGTTTTGGAGTTTACAATCTCTCCCTTTTTTATGATGACAAACCAGTTTGAAGAAAATCTTTTGAAGATAAATTGAAAAAATTAAGACATAATATGAATACAGTGAATTATAATTTCTTTTAAACATCATGATTCTTATATCTTAGTAAGTCTTTTTCTTAAGGCATGACTAGATATGTTTAAGAGAAATTTAAAGCCTTAAGTTGACTCAAATCGAAGCTGTTTGGTTCATGATCATATGCTTCTAATTTAATCAGAGAACTTCTTTAATTTGTATCACAAAGATACTTAAGCAGATGTCATCGTTTTAGTCCAATATTCTAATCAGCTTGATTTTAGTCATAAAATGACTTTCTAACATTTAAGTGTGCTTGAATAAATAAACAAGTAATACTTGTGATATTGTTTTTTGATAGAGAACCTTATTCAACACTATCTTTTCCTATGCTCTCCCTTTTTAACAAAGAAAAAGATGCTCAATGACATATATATATATAATGTAACACCCTAATTTTTAACCCAATATTCTAGAACATATTAGGCTAATCATTAGGTTATTACTTGTTAGTCTCATTATTTTATTAAAATACTTATCGGAAATTACAGGTAAATTTTTCTTTTTGAAAACATAAAGCAAAGTGAGAGCCACGAACTAGTCGAACGACAGAAACATAAAGCACGCATAACAATTATCAAAAGTCATAAAGTAGAGCATATAACCAAAGAACAATCATGATAATAAAAGAAACATTCCATTAATAACATAATTAAGGTACATAAGTAGTCATGCCCACATAGGGACGGACAGAGCTTGTAATATAGAGGAAAAGGAAATACAACAGAAAACAAGAAAGCAGAAATAAACCATAACTACCCGAGTGCATCTATGGTGAATAACCTCAAAAACAAAAGAAGGTTTATCCACTCTACATGTGGTGTGTGCACTAAGCCTCCCCTACGACATCAGCTACTGGAATCCGGGAAATGGTGGAGTGTAACCGATCCATGGACGCAGAGCAGCAGGAGTGGAAACACGTAGAGACTGAGCGTGGGCTCCTCGGTGGGGGCGCCTCTCGACTCGCCTCGCTAGCGTCGGCTGCATAACGGTCTGCTCGCTCACGTCTCGCACGAACTGAGGTGTCAGAGCATAACTCTCACTATACATGTGCGTCGGCGGGTCCTCGGATGGGTCATCCTCTGAACTCGGGGATCGAGGCACGTAGTCCTGGAAGTCTCGAGGCATCGAACCATCAGTATATGTCCGTGGAATCCTCTCGTCTTGCGTTCGGGCGCGCTCAAAAACCATCGCGTCGTCGTAAGGTGATGTCGAGGAGAAACGGTAGCTCTGTACAGGATGTGCAAAAGGGCATCCAATGAACATGAAGACTCACACGGTACACTGCCCTTCAAAATGATATGACCCGTGGTCCGGGTCATAGTGGACCTCCCAAGTAGGCGTGTCAATGAAAAGCACGAACGTCGCTATCGGTCTCTAAAGATGTGATGGAAGAGAGAAGAAAGAGGAGTGAGAATTCTTGCTAAAGAATCTCAATAGGAGTCTCCTATCCTAGGGTTACATCGTACACATCCTCAGGAACCTTGGGTTTAATTGTAAAATAGTGATCATGCATATAAGGTTCAATTTAGGGTTTCTCAAACTAATTATTCAAGGTCCATTCCTTTTAGCATGCGTCTTGGTGTTATAAATGCAACAGGTTATATCACGGATGCATGTCCATACTTGAGCATATAAGACAACACATCAAAGCACATAAACATAAGTCATGTGGCATAAGAGCATATAACTTCCAAGTGAATCATTCATCAACTTCGTGACATCAATCATGGTACTTTAGCATATAAGCCACCCTAAAAAATAATAACTAGGTTTTGAGCTCATACCTCATCTAGTCGTCACTAGCTCTTGCTTATTATCTCGAATAAGCGAAACATAAATAATAATCCCGACTTGCAAGTACGGGTAAGGGGCAGGGATCATCTCTCTCTGGGATTACCCTCTTTGAAACGCTTTGCGGGCATTTCGCCACAACAATTTGTCCGCTTTGGTAGGCTACATCTACTCATACCCTCACGGATTTGTCTCCCCTAGGGGTGCTCGGCTGAACCGGTGTCACCCAAGCGAGCGCGTCTCAGTGCTTTGTCACATAAAAATCTCCTGGGGGTGCTCGGCCGAACCGGTGTCACCCAGGGTTTTCAACTCATATGGTACTCATAAACATTTCTTTCAACCCTTTAAGGTCTGATGGAAATTCGGCAACATAACAGCTGTTAAACCAAATTTCCTTCAAACTGCCACAAGCTAATTCACATAACATGTTCTCATGAAAACTCATGCTATGATAAACTTTAACATTTTCATCAATCATTTTGTCATGCATCAAGCACATCTTATCATATCATTGCATCATACCACACATCATAGCATTAACAACTTTTTAATGTCTTATGCATTGACCCTTACGGTCCTCAACTCACATTCTAAGTTATAAATCATCAAGCCTAATCTCTCGGGAACTTATAAGGTTATAACTAAGTCTTTCTCACCTCACACTATGGTCAAGAATATCTATAAATCTCAAGGATGCAGAATTCATAATCCTAACTTTACGGGTACCTAGGAGCCACAACAATGACCCTTTCTAAGTCCGGTTTGCTCCTAAGACATCAAGATCAAGTCCTAAACCATTTATGAGTCATTCCTACACATTTAAACTAATTTAAATCCATGATTAGCATTTCTAAACCTTGATGGACAGACTCCAGAAAATTCAAACATTAAAGGATCTAGAACTCTCAAATTAATTCTTTTCTAGTTTCTAACTTCTCTTATCTTTCACATATGAGTCTTAACATTAATTATACTTAAATATAAGCATATTATCATCATTAACACAGCTCATACAGTGGCTAAACATGGCAAGGCAGAACTGAAACAAACATCTTCATTTAAAGGCATCAAACACAATTTCTAAAGCACATAAAATACTAGTTTCTCTTGGAACCTTTTTAAAATTTCCAAAACTCATTTATAAACATTTTTAACATCTAAAATCATAAAAATTTTTAAGAGGGCAGTGACTAAATCAACTTTGTCTCAAGAGGTCCTAAATTTATAAAACTTGGTTCTACATATTCCTTATACTCATAAAAGCTTAGAAAAATTATGAAACATAGTTTTCAATACTTAGAAGCATCAAAACCCCCTTGGGGCCGAAACATGAACCAAGGGAAATAAATATTTTAGACCTTTGTTTGAGACAACAATGGGCAAGTCTTTGAGCTCTAGGTTCATTTAAGTGATGACATAAAAGTAAACATGCTCATGCACTTGTTTTAGCTTGCATTAGAAAGTAAAGTGATGGCATAAAATAAACATGAGATGCAATCTATTATTATCTTTAATATTTAGTGAGAACTTGAAATATAAACATGATAATGCATAGCTTGACATATAAATATGATAATGCAAGTTTCACTTATTATCTTGAATACTTAGTGATAGCAAGGAAAGTAAACATGATGTGCAAAGCATAAAATAAACATGATGCAAGGTTTATTTTATGGTTAGCTAGAGCTCATCCAAGACTTTAACAAAATAACAACCCAACATATATCTCATTACAAAGAGAGCTCTAGAGTTCTTGAACCAAGTTCTCAAAGGAACTATGAGGTTCTTAAACATCATCATCAAGCTCAAGAAAGCAAACTTTCTAGACAAACAAAACCTCAAAGATAAAAAAGGAAATAGAAACCGAAATGTTAAGGAAAAGGAAACAAAGGAACCGAACTCCAAATAGCAAGAAAAGAAAAAGTGTTCTTGAGTAAACATCATATTTGAGTTAAAACATGAAGTTGAAACTCAAAGAAAATAAAACCTCAAGCTCTAGAGGTTCCTTTGAGATGAACACATAGTCATCATCTAGGAGTCCTCATCATTGAGCTATCATGTGCTCATCAAGGCCTCATGGCCGAAATCTCAAGAAAGAATAACAAAGGAAGTTCCAAAAACAAAATCCAAGTGAAAGCTAGAAAGAACTCATTTTCAAGAAAACAAAGTTTAGAAAACACTCCTGCCTAGAGTGAAGTTAAAAAGCTTGAACTTTGAGAAAAGGAAACAAGATGATGAGCTCCTTCAAGGGCCTGATGGTTTCAACCAAGGGGAGATAAGGAGGTTGGAGTTGTGTTTGAGATGAGGTTGTGTTTGAAGTGAGGTGTTTAAGAGGTTAGGAGATGATTCAAGGCCTTGGGGTGGTGTTTGATGGTTAAGAGATGATGATGAGATGAAAAGATGAAGAAGATGAAGATGAAAAGAAAGGAAGAACTCTCTTGAAACTTGAGAGAAAAAGAAAGAACTCAAGAAAGCTTACGAAAACTTGAAACATACCAAATGAACTAAAGTGTTTGCATGTGTTTCTAGGCAAGGTATTTATAGAGAATGAAAGCAAATGAAGGCTCAAAAGGGAAGGAGGGTAACCGTGTGGCTTTGGAGGGAAAGGAAGAGAAAATATCTCTTACACAAGGTCATTCAAGCATGGTTTGAAGTATGGAAGCTATAATGCAAAGTATGGCTTGATGTGAGTGAATTTCCTATCAATTTTTGATGAAATTAGGCTTCTAGAAACTTGACATGGTTGGAACTTTTCCAGCCACAAATAAATGGGAAAAATTGGTTGTTTTAATTATTTATTCATGTGCAAATTCAAGCTTGATTGAAAGTTATGACAAGGTATGGTATATGTGACTTGAGGTATGGCCTTGGAGTGTTGAAAAATTGAACATGTGATGCATATGGGAGGAGGGAGTGCACGGCCAGGTCTGGTACAGCAAGGGGGAGATGAGATTTGATCATCTAATTGGGTGTTAATGGTAGGTTTAGATGGGTATTAGCTTAGGTACAAGGTTAGGAATAATTAAGCTTAAGTTTAGGTAACTAAGAATGTGTTTTAAGAATTTTATGACAAGATTAGGAGTGCTCATACATCATTAGAGAATTAAAAACTCATTTATGAATAAACAATGTGTAACACAATTCCATAATTTAAGGAATTGAAAAGAGAAAGCACTATTCAAGATTCCATGACTAGGAGTCTTGAAATTAAAATATGATTTTAAGTTGTAATTAAGCACTTTTAGGTTCTAATCAACTTTAATAAATTATTTTGACTCAAGATTAATTAAGGAAATTAATTAACCTTCGATTAGAGCCTAATATTGCTTAGGTTTGCTTAATCATGCGATTAAGCGTAAAAATACGAAACTAGGGGTAAAACCGTAATTTTGCACTAATTTCGCCCGGGACCTCCAGGACCAAAACTAAAGTCATAGTCTACATAAAAGCACCTTTTAAAACCATTTGGAGAAGTTTCGGGTTCATCCGGCACTTGCAAACGGGTAAAACACCGCAGGGGCATTTTGGTCATTTTGACCCGAAAACTCGAAAAACGAGATTTTCGATCCCGGGAAGGTACACAAGTCATCCAATCCCCTTCCACCATTGAGTTTGCCCTTCGAGTACTGCCAGACCGGCTTTCCTCGAATTCCAGGCCGAAAATGACCTTAGGGGCATTTTGGTCATTTTCACTCTGATAGAAAATCGGGGCGTTACATATAAACTTTTTGAGTATGATTGGAGATACAAATGAAGTTTCTGAGGCCTAGAGAAACTTTGATGTTTAATGTTATTGAAGAATTTCAATATGAGGTTCTGAAGCTCAAATAGGGATTCATCCCAGCATTATTATAACATTACAATCTTGTGAGCTTACTTTGTGAGCTGGAAGACTTTATGAGTATAAGAGGATGAAACAACTTTTGAAATTCTTTTTCAAAACAAGATTTTGTCAACTAATACATATTTTCTTAGGATATAACATATTGCTCATACTTTCTATGTCAGCTCGCTTACTAATTCAATTATGATTACACTGTAACACATCATTTGCAGTTTAAGCATAACACACTTGAGAAAGATTTTAATTCTCCCTAACCGATCTTAGTTATGTTAAAGCATGGAGAGGATAGGTTTCTAAAGATCGTTAGAAACATGATATACATAACCAATTTTGAACAGATTAAGCTAAGCATTTTAAGCACTTCTCAAGTAAGTAGTAGATAATGATATGTTGATATCATATTAAGCTTATCATACATATCAATGACACTCAAATGAATTCAAGCTATAGCTAATCATGGATATGTGTGTGAGCTAACTATATTTCCATGTTAATGATTACACAATACAGAGAATATGCAATTGAGCCGCACATTTTCAATCATTTCTATATGATTAGTTGAGCATAATGATATAGGCATTGATTCTATACTATGGATGTGTAAGCAAGTAAGCATAGGCATAAGTATACACACAACCAATAAAGCATTGATAAGTACCAGAGTAGGGCAGAGGATAACCATCTATGTATCAAAGTAAATATATAAAAAAAAAAAAACTAAACCAGTCATAGACATGAAAAATAATAAGTGCTGCATTTAAGATAATGTTCAAAAAGAATTGTAGTAATGAAATTATGTAGTATGCACGAAAAAATTTTTGGGCTCCCCGTTAGCATGACTTCCCTTGAATGTCTCACTATCCCTGAATGTCTCAGCACAGATTTTCTTCAACTTTCTTCTTCTTCCCCTTTTGTCATCATCAAAGAGAAACTTGCAGGAGAGGAACTGAAGTGACTTCTTTATCCCCTTCGTCTCAACTCTTGTAAGATTTCTTGAATTTTCTAGAGGATCTGAAGTAGTAAGTTCTCGAGTTTAGATGATTGTTTTTCCAGATTGTCTAGCCTGTCATCAATTAGCTGTTGATTTTCAAGCAGTATTCATATTTGAGGGGGTTATGGGAGGAAATGGTGGCTGCAGACGACTGGTGGACAGTTGGTTTAATTCTTGAGCAGGCTTAAGGATAGGTGGTGGTGTAGGCATTGAAGAATCCTTGATATATGCAGAAGGAGAATCATCTGCTAAGGTAAAGTCAGTTTTAGGAACAATGCTTCTCATATTACCATCTGATGACTTCCTTTTAGAGGATGATGAGGGTTGCTCTTTGTTTCCTCCAACTTTGCTTCCTTGATCGGTTTCATATTCTGCAGGTTTGGATAGGGGATCAGGTATGTCTTCACCACCGATGTCAGTTTGGGGTTTTACAGAATCTACCGAGCTACTATCCAGATTGATTATCATATTCTTTTCTTCAGAGCATTAGAATTGCTGATGGCTTCTCTCATTTTTTTTTTAAATGATCTACAGGGGCATAATAGGCTCTCTTTTGGCTCTGAAAGAGGATATGGTATGGATAATCCTAACCATGTATACAAAGCATTCATTTGCTAAGGGATAGTTTAGGTGTTCGAACACTTTGTTTAGGAGTATTCCATACGGAACCGATGCAGATTTTGTGACCTCCTCTTTCATGGTAGACATATCAATAATGTCTGGGCAGATTGACTTTTCTCATTGTTAGCAAATAGAAAAGTAGCATGCAATCTACCACAAAGAGTGAGTCCATGCTTCCTATTCTAGGAAGAAGAAAGAACTGGATAAAAAAAATTTCGAGGACGTTTTCACGTTCTTTAGACGTTCACCTTCTGAAGGATCTAATTTCTGACCTCCTTTTAGCCCTTTCCGTTTCCTTGGAGTTCTGTGATGACCACACCTAATTGGTCACCTTTATGCAGCTTATGATGTCAATACTCCCTTTAAACTTTTCAGTCTAAACTTCCTATTGAGATTTTGCCATTCAGATTGATGTAACTGTGAGATCTTCAGGTTTTTCATGGAAAGAAGAGTGCCCCAAAAAAAAATGTTTGGCTATGAATGCTTATGTAAATTTTTAAAAAACAAAAATTCCCAAGTGTTGAGTTAAAGAAGATTGGCTTATCATCAATAGAAAGACATGGATTTGCAGTGCTGAAAGGGACTCTTCCAATTAGAATCAATTACCATTATTATTATAGAGTTCTTAGGAATACCTTACAGCTGATGTTTTGTCTGATTCCTTATCCACAGCATCTGGCTATGCTTGATTGCTTCAATCTTCCATTTTCTCCTTGTTCTTTTCTACATGATCAGAAGTCTCTGAATCTCTCAAGAATGGAAGCATATGTTTCTAGAATTGTCAGATTGCTTTAATTTATTGCTCAGAAATATTTTTTTGATCTTCTTTGAAGTCCCTCAACAAGCTTTCTGAAGTGTCTGATTTCTAGAGTTTACTTTTTGAGGAAGCACCTTCCATTCTTTTTGTTGATTTAGAATCCTCTTGAGACCCTTTTCCTCAAGATGGTTAGTAGAGTAGTTCATGAATACTTTTTCATCAACAAGTTTTGATTATTTGGGAATCTAGAGAGCCCTGCTTCTGATTTTCTTTCTTGAGTTGTGAGAGAAGTCTGATATAACACCTGAAAGAAGATTTTATCTTGTTCCTCAAATTTCTTGAGTTCATCTTGGTTAGATGTTTGGGAGAGATATTCCCAAACTCTTTAAAAGGATTTCTTATTTAAGAGACATTTAGTATATGGATATCCCTTCTTGTGAAAGATAATAAAACTAGTTGAGAAAACGATATTTGATGAGCATGCATTTTCTTATTACATCCAGTTTTCTGTTCATTTCTCAAATTTATTTTTCTAAAGCACTGGTCTTTATTCTCAAAACACAAGTTTGAGGATAATTAGCCTTGTGAAATTTGACCAATGCAGATGTTCAGAAGCTACAAAGAAAGATTCTCAAATTCAAAAATGACTTTCTGAGATCTATCTAATTTAAATTTAAGACTTTAATTTCTAAATGGCTGAAGTTTGAAAACATGATTTATATTTTCTTATTGAGTTTCTCCATTCAAACTTAGGCTTATTTTTTTAGAGATGCTTTGAAGAGATTATTATGCAGTAGCCCATCTTATGACATTAATGAAGATAAGGAAATGAGTTAGAGTGTTCATACCTTGTGTGCTTTTGTAAGCTATGCCTCATGTTATGCAATTTTAGAAGATTCCCCTTTTGACCTTCATTTTGTCCTTTTGATATTTGACCTCTACAATCATCAAACTGCTCAACCCCTAGAGGCCTATCTTTGATACCACTTGTTGGTAAAAGGGGGTTGAATCATGCTTTCTAAATTCTTCTTTTTTGTTGGTACAAAAATGCACGAGAAGAGAGGGTTGAATCGTGCTTTTAGTAATTTAAACTTCAAACTGAAAAACTTTTTATAGTAAAATCTTATCAAGTTTAGAACTTGAAGAATAACAGAAGAATGGTTAGTGTGTTCAGAAAGTACCTTTCTAAATGAAGCAGTTTGAATAAATAAGCTAACAGTAAAAGAAAATAATCTAAATATTTATGCTGAGTTGACAACTAAATTCAAAGGAGAGAGGGAAAAAAGAATACTGACTCAGAAGATTTATACTGGTTTGACCAACACTTGCCTACATCCAGTTCTCAGTATTCACTGAGTTCCAATAAACTTCCTCACCAAGGAATCACAAGTACATGATAGTCTTTACCGTAGCCTTCCCAAGCTCTTACTTCTATCAGTAAATAACCCTTACTAACTCACAATAACAAGTAGTTTTACAGTAGCTTCTTCAAGCTATTTTCCTTTTGATCACTACTAGATCAGGATTACAATCAGACAGAGATTGATGATATGATCGTACAGCCCCCAACACTCAAGTTTTTGAATGTGATTTATCGAAACTACTTCTACTTGAGTGACTTGTAAGACCCTAAAAATTATATAAAAATTAATTTGAGCTTTTCTAGTCATAATTTCCAAAATCCAACAGACATAGAAATTATGAGGACGATCCAACGGATCTGTTAAAAAAAAATGAATAGTACCCTTGTGGGCCCCGCAGGTCCATCGGGATAGCCAAAACCCTATAATTAGAGCCCGGAGATGTTCAAAAGTGAGAAATTATAGGATTAAGATTAGAAATGGGCATGAATAAAGATTTTATACCTGGAATTAATTTTCGGGCAATAGTTGATTACCCGGGTACACTATTTTACCCATTCGGTTAAATTACGGTGTGTAGTTTTTACACCGTATAAAGCTACCAGTGCAAGCTTGCCACATAGGGTGACAAGTGTGTGGCTTGAGTATGCCACACCATTGCTCCTTTATGGCTAACCAATAGGAATTGTACAAAATTATCATAATTATCTTTAGGAAAAATCATTTTGTATTTGAAATCATTATGCATTTTACCCTAAACTCACAAGATCAATATCTTATCTTGCCCACCTTGATAATTTTGACCAAGAGGCAAAAAACACAGCCCCTCCATTGTTCTTCCTCTCAAACCTCCTTTAACAAGCTTCAAGCTCCAAAAACCCTAGCCCAAAGTTACTAAAACACCAAGCCTCCTTCACAAAACTTGTTCTACTCCTCATAATCTATCAAACTAACCGATTGGAATTTCATTTTCTCACAATTTCTCAAATTTATACGACATTAGCTGGCTGTCTAAGGAGGGTTTGATATTGATTTGGTGGCCTTGAAGTGAAGAGAAGTCAATCGAAACATCCTTTGAAGCTAGGAGCCCTAAATCTCCAAAAAGTAGGGTTTTTGAACCTCTTTTCCTTTCAAATCCATTTTTCTATTTTAACTACTGATTTGATGTGATATTTTTAGTTGTCATGGTTGATAATATGTTGATATTGATGTATGAATTTTGGTAGAGTGTTTGGATGATGTTAGAGAACCCATTTTCTCAAAACAAGTTTTGAATCATGTGCTGGAATTCTCGGATTTGTACTGATAGGTTATGGTTCACAACTTTTATGATGTATTTCTAGATTTTTTATGAGCTAGAAAATTATATGTTAAAGCTAACATCTAAGGCAACTTCATTATTTTTATTGGGTCTTAAAAATGACTTTTACTATTTTCTAAAAATGAAAAACTGAGGCTTTGGTTGAGTTGTCTAGATAGCCAATTCCTTTGAAATTTTTACAGAGTGTTTCCAATGTCTTGAAGTTTAACCGTGATTTTTTCTATGAATTTATTGAACCATTTGCTAGCATTAAAAATTATTGAATTTTGGCTATTGGCTGTAAATAGAAGGTTTATGACCTTTGAATTTGTCTAATTTTTTCAACATAGTTAGAGAACTCATTTTTCTCTGAAATTTTTACAATACCTTATGGACACATTGAGGTGTCATGGAGAATTTTTGTGGACATGAAATTGATAGTTTCATATGATAAATAATTTTTATTACTTGAGTAAGAAATCTATCAATATGCTGGAAATTAGCTAAATTCTTAATTTAGAAGTAAAATGTCCTTTGATGCAACTATGATGAATATAAATACATGTTATATACTTTAAAGTTTGGTTTATGAGAAATGAATGAGAATCACATGTGATTGATTGTTTATATGTGAGTCAAGCATTCATTGATAAAGAGAAAGGTGATAAATGAATGATATATATATATATATATATATATATATATATATATATATATATGTATGTTTGAAGCATTATGAAATTTAAAAATTTATGCTAATGCATGCCTGTATATGTGAGCTTGAGGATGATATATATGCTATGTAAAGAAGGAAAGGTCCCCTTTAGTGTGTAAAGGGCATGGGAAAGTCCCCTTTAATGTGTAAAGGGCACGAGCAAGTCCCCTTTAGTAGGTAAAGGGCACGGAAAAGTCTCCTTTATTAGGTCAAGGGCACGAAAAGATAGGGATAATATTTCTAAGATTCTCTTCGATGTACCGAGTGTACGTAAAGTTGTAAATAAAGCACAGTAATATTAAGTAGTATGCTATGTGTATATCAAGTGATTGGTTAAAAGAGACCCACTTCGGAAATATCATTTAGAACTTTAAAAATGAACCTTTGACATATGTTCCGTGCCCACATTTTTCTAATAAACCGAAGTGGCTGGGATGATAATGATGACATGAGTTTCATTTTATGTTTTGGGGATGCCTTATTGAGAATTTTAGAATTCTCACCCCTATGTGTTTGTTTCCATGTCGTCTCCAGGTTGAACCAGAGGACTATGAGGTTGCTCTGCAAAAGAAATCAAAACTGCAATAGTATAGTGTTTAATACTTTTATTATACTGTACTTAATGGAATGAATATGTATGTAAACATACTATAGAACGAATATGTATTAAAGCTCATAATAGAGCTTCCTTTTGTACTTAACTATGTATTAAATAAGGGTTGTGTTTCCTTGTCGTATATTGTAATAGATTACGCTTAGTTATTACACGCTTTAGTCAAGCTCGCTATAAATAACTAAGAAAGGTCCGCTAATTAATAAGTAATAACTCTCAAGTACAATATCATGACTTAAGAATGATGTTGTACTTGGGAGGGTGTTACATGACTTCTTTCTAGTAATTCTTTCTTAGAAGAACAAATAATCAACAAAAAATATAGAAAGAAAATTTTGATATATAAAGGATTCTAGCAATGAATATTTCCAACGGGAAGTTTTTAGCGTAATTTTTCTCTCATATATTTCTTATTCTATGAAAACTCAGTCATCTCTATTTATAGATGATTTTCCTCCTTTTTATCGTTGCCCTTTGATCTTCACTTAATCAACACTTATTCAACATCTGATCAAGCATTAGAATATAATCAAGGTGAGTAGCTCGTCTCGTGTCAAAGTTCTTTTTTCAGAAGCCATTAATGAGTTGAGGTTTCTGAAGTTTATCAGAAACTAATTTTCTACTTTCTAATCATGGTTTCTAAACCTTTTGATAAGTCCTTTTGTCATGTGATCGACGGTGCTTGTAGAGATGATATTTTGACTTCGAGAAACTGATTTGACATTTGATTTGAATTTCAAATATAGTCGTTTTTTCCCTCCCATTTTATGAGTTGGATTTTCTAATGAGCACTACTTGTTCCTTATCAATTTGTTTGTCTTCAATCTCAATTTTTTGATGATGAGAATCCCATGATTATAATGATTGAAGATTCAGTAATACTTTGTCTCCTTTATTTTGTATGTTATCGTCATTGTAGCCTTTCTTTTTGAAGCTTGGTATTACTTTCTGATGACCATTTCCTTGATTCTGTTTCATCAGACTGATTTCTTTGATGTATATGACAATATCTTGCTTGATGCACTTCTTACTTCTTCTCATTTTATCTTTTTTTCACGATCAAGACTAGAAGTTTTGTGACATGAGATCACTTTCTCATGCTTTCTATGTGCATCTTAAAAAAATATCTGGTGTCTTTACAACAAAAGCTCAAGGTGGCCATTAGTTATTCTCCAAAGAATTTTCTTTGAATTGGCTTTGTTGTCATTCAAAACAACTTTAATTCAACTTTTTGAAAGGTCCTAGAGTTTACATTTTTAAATCTGAAACATTTAGCATAAAACATACTATGAAGCATGAAGCTTGAATTGTCACAGAATAGTGGTTAGATGTTTCAAAATGAAGGTTTCTGACGCATGATAATAGTTATGCATTTTAACAATACTTGATTAAAGATTAACTCAAGGTGCATAACATGAAACATAAGAGGTTAGGGAAGAGAAAGATGAACACAAGAATTTTTATACTGGTTTGGCCAACCTGCCTACATCCAGTACTTAACACATGTTGAGATTTCATTAATCAACAACTTTCTCATCCTGAGAAAGTAAACTAAATAGTCTTTACAATAGCCTTCCCAAGCTTTAACTTGCACAGTGTCCAACCCTAACTACTACTTAACTGAGTAGTTCTGTACCAGTCTCTCCAAGCTGAACTGAGTAGTTCTGAACCAGCCTCTCCAACCTGAACCATGACTTGCAGACACTTTTTACTGCCATATTGTAAGTATTCTTGAACCAGCCTCTCCAAGCTAAACCGTGATAAGCAAATACCTTTGCTATCTTGTTACAAGTAGTTTTACCTTAGCCTCTTCAAGCTATGTCTCACACTGATCACTACCAGATCAAGGTTACAAAGGCTAAGTGTTTGGGTTGCCACTCAAACTAACATAGACCCATGTTTCCTTAAGAATATTAGCTAATACAGTCATGGCAAACATGAGCGACTCCTTCCGCATATCTCTTCATCAAGAGAGCATATAAATCGTTACAGAATAAAATAAAGAATATTTTTACACTTCAAGATGATTGATTACATAATATGATGAACAACACAGGAAGTGTGGAGAGATTTTTCCAGCATTTCTGCTCTTATATCTTCGATTCTCTCATCTACATTCATGTATTGCATCTCTATTTGTATAGGCCCATCTTTATGACTGTTGCCCTTGATCTAATCTCCAAGTGACACATGTAGATCATCTGTTGTGTCTTGGAACATTACTCTAGAAAGGTAGGCTGACCGTCTTGTCACACCGGTTGCAGAAGCCTTTGTAATATAGAGGTTTTTGATGTCTTCATTTTTTCCTTTTACTTTCTGACCATGGTTTCTGAACTCCTCCTTCTAGAAGATATGATCATGAATCAATTAGGCAGAAGAGATAACGTACCAGTTATAACACTAGGTCTGATTCGAGATTTGAATTTTGAAATTTGAATTCTCCCTCCATTTTCCTCAGTATTATGTGCTCCATAGTAAAGTGAGCTTTTTGACAATGCAATCAATCTCTTTAATTTTCTTCGATATTCCAGTCTTCAATCTTTATTATTTGATGATGATTTCTTTGTGATTGTATTGATTGATGACTAAGTAACACGTTGCTCTTGGACATGAATTGATTTCTTCATCTTGGGTGTATTTTATGATGTCATGTGCTACTTTTTGAAGATCCTTTCCTTAGTTTCTTGATCCTGGCTTGAGCTGCTTCAGTCCTCAAGCACTTACACTTTCTTTCCACGAGATAATATTCACCTTTTTAAAATTGATTCCCTCTTTTGAGATAAACATGATTTCTCATGTGTAGTGAAATTATTCCCAATTAAAGTCTGCTTTATGCCTTTGGTCCATAAACATAAATACATTCTTTGCTTGAAATAAAATTCACTTTCTTCTCAACTTTATCTCTTCCCATGAGATAAATCATGTTTGCGTATGCAAAGTGAAACATTATTCTTGCTTTAAGTATGTATTATGCTTTAATCTATATACATGTTATTTGCTTGACATAATATTCACTTTCTATTTAGCTTAATCTCTTTCCCTGAGATAAAATATGTTTACACATGTAAAGTGAAATATTACTCTTGCTTTATGTCCGCGAGATACAAACCGGATTAACCTGCTATACTTTGTCAAGAAACTCAAGGTAGTCGTTAGTCATTCTTCAAAGTACTTTCTTTAAGCTAGCTTTGTTGTCAATCAAAACATTTAGGCTCTTACTTTCTGAAGGGTTATGGAGTTTACAATTATGCTTACTAGAAAGACAGAGTAGAGCTATTAATCAAATACAGAAGTTGACTTATGGGAGATAGTCCAAAATTGTGATCACATACCAATGGAAGAAGTTCCAGAAAATGAATTTGCTACGAATGATTAAAGTGGATCTTCTACCGCAAGGCAAGTTCCAAGAAATAGATGGTCTAACCTATAGAAAATAAGAGCTCAAATAAACTTTAAAGCCAAGTACCTTCTCACTTATTCCTGAAGCAAGGATGAATATCATAAGATTATTGCTTGTGACACAGCAAAGGACACCTGGGATAAGCTACAAATTCTACATGAGCGAATAAAGCAAGTTAAATAAACAAAGATAAGCATGTTAGTACATCAATATGAAATGTTCAAAATGAGAGAACATGAGAATATTGATAAGATGACTACTAAATTCATGCCTATCTTCAACCAACTCAAGGGATTAGGTAAAAAGCACTCAAACTCTAACATGATTCGGAAGATTCTGAGAAGCGTACCATCAAAATGGATTTCGAAGGTCACAACAGTAATTGAAGCTCAATATCTAAAGACTCTTAGCTTATATGCTCATGTTGGGTCTCTAAACACCGATGAGGTGGTGCTTCTTGAAGCTCATAGTGAATCTATGAAGTGAAAAAAGACTATGGCTCTAAAGACCTCCTATAGAAAGCAAAATCACGGGAAGCCAATGATACCTATAGAGGTTTCTGACAAGGAAGAAGACCCAAATGAAGGTTTGAAGAGGATGGAGATGAGATCTCCATGTTTGTAAGAAACATGTCTAGAGCACGAAAGAATAGACTCTAAAACAAGAAGGAGTTTACTTTCAGAAAGGACAAAAAAAAGCAAAGGAAAGTTGAACAATGTAAATTAGTACTACTGTGTTGAGAAGAGACATTTTAAAACTGACTGTCCAAAGCTCAAGAGATCACAAGAAAAGTTCACTCCCTAGAAGAAAGGAATGCAAGCAAAATGGTGTGATTCTGAAGATAAGAAAGAAGGCTCAAAAACTCAGGATGAGCTAGAAAATGTAGCAAACCTATGCTTTATGGTTTACTATATTTTTTAAGAAGAAACTGAGGTAAAAGAATCTTCAAAAACTAAACTCTCTAATGATGAGCTTTTAAAAATATATGATGAGTTACTAGAAAATTCTCAAACATTGACTTGTCATTATCTCTCTCTTGAGGAAAACCATTAGAAAATATCTTTAGAACTTGAGAAAGAGAAAGTATATTATGAGAATCTAAGGGTTGAAAAGGAAGAACTTAAGAAGAAAACAAATTTTTAAACGTTAAAATGAAAACCTTAGAAATTGAAGTCTCTAGTAAAGGTCAAAATTGTCAAAAAGAGATTTCTGAACTTGAGAAAACTCCCAAGCTTCTCAAATCTAGTTTAGAGAAAATTGTTAATGGTTCCAAGTTTTTGAACATGATGCTTAGTGCTCAAAGACCATATTTTTCAAAAAATGGAGATTGGTTATGAGAAAAAAATGGATAAGAAAGTGACTGCAACTTCATCTCAAAAAGTGAAAATAAATGCTACTTGTGTATTTTATCATAAGAAAGGACATCTACTTGATAAGTGCCATATATCAAATAAAGCAAACAAACAAGTCAGAAAACTCCCCACAAAAGTGACTAGCATAAAAGAACCCAAGAAGATATGGGTACCTAAGGTTAAAACCACTCATGTTGTAGATGTGTCTTAGGACACATGTTGAGAAATATGACAAGTGCTACATGGACTATGGCTGCTCTAAACACATGTTAGGAAAAAGAAAATGGTTTGGAAAGTTAAAGTCTAAGAACTCAGAATTAGTGAAATTTGCTAATGGTGGAAAAGCAAAAGCCACCAGTGTAGCACCCTGAAGTTGAAAAAAAATGTGAATAGTAATGTTACGGTTCATTGGGACAATCGAAATCGTAGAATCGAGATAAGGAGAAGCTCGGCATTTAGAAAAGATAGGATAAAGGTTAGAAATAATGTTCTAGACCTGAAATTTAAATTTTGGGCAGTATTGTTTTCCTGGATATGGTATTTTACCCATTCGGTAAAATTTCGATGTGCAGTTTCTTACACCATATGAAACTTGTAGTGCAAGTTTCCTAATACACTTGACAACCACATAAAATTCTTATTTTTATTAGATGATTACACATAGATGTTGATGTGTGGCTAGGGAGTTGACAATTCTTTCCTGTATGGCTAAAGAGTTGACATACCATTGTCTTTATCAATAGTTAATAACAACCACATAAAATTCTAATTTTTATTACAAAGAAATAGCTTTTGTGGTATAAAAAGATTCTAACACATTTTATATAAACAAAACAAAATAAAAATTTAGCATTTTCTTATCTTAAGGATTCAGCCAAGAGGCCTCCACCTCTTCATTTTCTTTTTTGTCAAAATACTCTAACCTAGCTTGAAACCCTAAGTTACAACACCAAAATCCATAATCAAAGCACAAATTACAATTTACCTCTTGAAATCTTTAAATCAACACTCTATAGAAAATCCTCATCTCACTTCACCATCAAGTGTAGCTATTATCTTTGCTACCTAGGGGCAGGGTTTGGTTGATTTGAGTTGAAAATTGGGTATAGAAGCTCTTGGATAAGCCAAGACAAATGCAAGAGTCTCCAAGTGACAAGTAAGGTTTCTTTTCAACCTTCTTTTTCCAAAATTGGTTCTAAAAATTGTTTGAATATTTGAACTTAATATTTTTTTTATTTTATTGGATTATTACACATACATGTTGATGTGTGTGCATGGTTGGATTAGTTTGATGTTGTTAGAAAATCCTTCTTGTCAAAAGAATTTGTAAGTTATGTTGTTAGAAACTCATATTTTAAGCAGATAAGTCATTTTTCACAATTTTTCTCACTTAGTAGGAATAGTACTCTGAGAGTCAAAGAAATTAAATTTGATAATGATGTATAGAAATGAGTTTAGTCCTGATAAGCAGCCTATTACCTTGGACTGGACAAGGCCACTTATGTCATGGGCACATAAAAATAGATATCCCTTTCGATATGTTAAGGGCACGTAAAGCTGAGATCCTCTTCAGTATGTCAAGGGAACGTAAGATGAGATCCCCTTCGATACACTAAGGGCATGTATATATGAGATTCGTTTCAACATAAAAAGGGCACGTAAATATAAGATGACTACTAGAGTAAGAAAAATTAGGTTTCTAGTGGGCATCAAAGATGTCTAAGTTTGGGGTTATCTTAGTTGAGACATAAAGATCATAGAGAGAAGGACTAACCATTCTGTATTAGAAATGAAAATTATTGGTGCTTTTGTTTAAAAAATATAAAGAGGTCCAAAGCATGGCAGGGTTATCCTTGACAATTACACGGATCAATTGGATTAAATCGAAAATGCCTCTGGCTTTCTAAAACATGCCATGAAAGGTTTCTATCCTATCCAACTAAGCAATGTATTCAACGATTGGTTCAAAAGTGTTGCAACCCCACCTGAGTACGTGACCGGCATGTGGGAAGTTCCGTTCCCATGTAAGCTTTGTGGCCTGCTGGTTGTCTCTAAATACTTGTTATGTTCATAAAGTCTGTTTAAATTATTATATTTCCTACAAACCAACCACATGTTGTCTAAAATCAAGACAATTAGATCTGCAAACTTGTGACAAATATTTCAAGTTCCAACTCATGGAATCATTTATATATATAAATCAACATATACTTATCCAAATGTCTAAGTTATTGTATACAAATCAAATGTAATTATAATACAACAAATGCAACTTAAAATATGCTCTGGGTTCGGGATCCTGCTTGCAATGTACTGGAGCACTCTAAACAGAATGGGAATGCTTCACTCAAGTGAAGCTTACCGGCTATACTCTAGTGCCACTGGAACACTGATGGCTAAGAGAATAGCAACTACAATACCTATAGTAAAGAGGAAAGCAGAGGGGTAAGTTTTGTAATTGAAACTCAGTGAGTGAGTCCTCACCTGAAACCCCATTTTCATAGGACGCCAAAGAAACAATGCATAAATCATAATAACATTCATAATATTTAAAGATTTACATAATCAAATAAACACATGCATATATATATACATACTATTTACCGTTTTCCAAACTCAAACTAATTTCCTCAATTTACTTTCATACTTGAAGTCATACAAGAACACTAGGAGGCAAAACTGACAGCAATATCTGATATAGAAGCAATAGAACTCTACATGCATATATATATACATACTATTCACCATTTTCCAAACTCAAACTAATTTCCTCAATTTACTTTCATACCTGAAGTCATACAAGCACACTAGGAAGCAGAACTGATAGTAATATCTTATATAGAAGCAATAGAACTCTAAATTAACCTCTAAAACCTCTGAATACTCAAAACCTATATCTAACAAGGTAGAAAACTTCTCTCCCTTGAGAAGCTTAGAGAGTCACCCTAATAACAAGCAGAAAAGGGAGAAAAGATAGCAAAACTAGGAGAACAACATACCTTAAAGCCTTAGGAATAAAAGATTGGAATTAGAATTGAAAAAAATAGAAGGAAATGGAGTTTTGGGTGGGTGAGAATTGACTTTTGGGGTGAGAGCTTGAGGTTAGGGGTGAGAATGCGTGTGTTTTTGGCTGTGTGAAGGTTCTAGACTCCGAAATGGGGTTTTTAACTCTCTGTTGATCGCCTGGGTGCTGCCCTACCCTGCTACTGCACCCCCTTACTCTCTATTTACCGCCTGGGCAGTCTCATTTATTTACATTTCTTAATTTTAAGTTAATGTCCATTAACTTTAAAACATAAATATAAATAAGGAAATACCCCCCATTTTGATTCAAATAAAATATTAGAAAAATCAAAATCCCAACAAATCAAAATCCAAATTTTAGGTTTTAGTTCAAATCTAAAAATTTTCACGATTTTATAAACTTGTACCCTAGAAATATGGTGTTTAAAGGTTTCGAAAAATTCATTAAAAATCATTCTTTAACTTATTTTTCTCTAGGGAACACTTACCAGGACTTTTGGTTCCAAGAATATGACTCTATTATATAGCCTTCTAAGGAGGTATAGAATCCAGACTTAGTGAAATTCAGGACCTGGAGTGACAGGTAAGAGTAACTAGCACCTGTCTTAGCTCAAAAATATTTTCCAACCCTTTTATTTAAAATTGGGGTATTACAAAAAGGATATGCCCTAAATAACCTATCATCAGTAAAGTAAATGACTGGAATGGATTTTCTGAAAATAACTGGTGTTTTAGTGTTATCTTTAACCTCAGAGTCAACATAATCTATGCGAAGGTAGTTTGGAAAAACATATTCAAATTTTTTGAACCTCTTGATAAAGCAAACACGGCCCAAGCAACCAACACTATGATTATGAAAATGGAAAAGGATCATTATCTTGTTGATAACGCTGATGTTGGGGATGGAGTTTGGTTTAGTAGTAAGAGGAAACATAGGAGAAAAACTAGAAGAAGATAAACTGATTGGAGTAAGGAACTTGAAGAGGAGATGAAAGCACAAAAGTTGCGAAGTTGCAGAAAGAAAGGACAAAAATAGGAAAGGAGAATTTATAAGCTTGACATGGAGGAAGATCAAGAAATCCCTAGCCATTTCAATTCAAGTAGGTGAGATTAAACAGTTGAGGAAATTTCAGAGAAAAAGTTGAATGCTTTTTCAAGTTTTAAAAACTGAAACTAATGATGATGGAATTTGAATATATGTGAATGGCATTAAATTCTCAAGTGACGTGACTAGGAAATGCACGCATATGTAAAAGATGTCAAAAAAATTGAAATAAACCTCTTACTTATCTTGAATGGAAAATCTTAAGAAAAGTAAGAGTTTGGGGGCATTTGTTGGGTGGAAAAATAAATTGGAGGACACATGTTTCTTTTAGTAATAGAGAAGTGGGAACACGATGTCAAAACATAAGTGATAAATGAGAAAAGGGGGCCACGCGTAAGATGATGATTTATGTCAAAATAAGGTTTAAAGCATTAAATGTAACGAAGTATTAAAGCCTAAAGAGAACAAGGAAAATATTCCTAAAAGGTAGGAAGGGTAGTATTGGCAAAATTGTGGATCCACGAGTCTTTGGAGAACAAGCAAGTGAAAGAGAAAAGCAAGCACAACAAGGCAATTAGAGTTAAGATTTGGCAGTTGGTTAGCGAGATTTTAGGAAAGAATTTGTTTATAAACAAAGCCTTGAGCTCAGCTATAAGGCATTCAATTTGATGCTCATACACTATATTTCAATCTCTAAATCACTTAACACATATGGAGCGATCAACTTTAGTCCATGAGTGAGGATTGTTTCATTTTATTTCAATTAATGTTATTTGTCTTTTTTTTATCGAATTCATACCAAGTTGTTCGTTTCCTTTTATGCAAATTTCTTTTACGGTTTTATTTGAAACTTTAATTGCATTTTTTCATTTCTATCCTTCTAAATGCTTGATATAAACTCAGTCTTGATTCTTTGAGACAAAGTGATTCCCTTCCCCGAATTGAGACTTGGAATCAAAATTGTTGCACGACTCACATTGTGATAAAGGTTACAAAAAATGCAACAAACAACATGACAACTCTTAATTACAATTAAAGACCAATTCTTTCACCAAATTTGAGAAAAACTATTTATCAAATTATTATATCTATAACTCAATCATATTGAATACCTCTAAATGCTTTGTGGCAACTCTTACTTACAACCAAAAAAAAAAAAAATCTATTGCCCCTAAAATATGCTACATATATTCTTTTCTATATGTTATCTATAACTAAAAAGTACCTCAAAGTTATCACATGACAACTCCTAATTACAATTATTGAAAATAATTCTTATCAAAATTTCCTGAAAATTGTCTATTTATCTATTATCTATAATTAAATGGGGATATTTCTTAGTGCCACCTGAAAATTTTCTAATGAGCATGTAGTAATCTACAAATGCAAACTGATGAGTATTGTAGACATACCTCTTTTGCGGCAAAAATACACCTAGTCTACAAGGAAATCTACAACCAGACTTGATCAAATGATGGTTGATCTGGAGGGGAATATGAAGTTTCCATATATGAAGCTACATGCACTACCCAACTCAATTTCTAAGTACACCCTTTCTAGCTTTGACCTAACTATAAGGTGGAGTGGTCCAAAAGCAATTCGGAATTTGGATCCCTGGTTCATGCATCCAGATTTCACCCACTTTGTGAAACAAGAATGACAACATTTTGGTGGAATATTGTGTGTAGATGAAATGAGGAGAATCCAAGAACCACTGAGAAAATGGAGTAAATAAACTTCTGGCAACATTGATGATCCAATCAATAAGCTAGAGAAAGGACAAATGTGAGATGGAGATGGCCAGATTAAATGCTATAAATGCTTATTTGAAAAACTTGTATGAGAGAAACAATGATTACTAGAATAGGAAGCCTAACTTGCTAATAAAATCAATATATATATATATATATATAACAGTTTATCCAAATAAGGAAATCCAACATGACATTTCCTTCTTCATTCCTCCTTAATTCAATTTGATTAAAAGGAAGTTAATTATTTAATTAAATGATTAAAAAAATAAAAAATATATTTAATGCGTGATTTCAACATACATTTCAAATATTACGATATTTGAACATTTATTAGATCAATCATTTATTACATTTATTTCAAATATTACATTTATTTGAACATTTAATGCATGATCTAAACATATAAATATACTTGATTTCAATTTTCATTCTCATAATGTTAATTATTATATTTCAATCATTTTAATAAAAAAAATTGTTCTCATAAATGATTATAAAATGTAATAAATACTATTATTAGGTCAATCGTTAACAAATATTATTAGATCAATTAGAAATCAATTAAAGAACATAGCATATTATATCAATTAATGCATGAATCAATTAAGTCATAAATATATGATTAAAAAGTATAAGGAATATTTCATCAATTAGAAATCAATTGAACAGTATTTATGTTTGTGAAATTATATATATTGATTTGTAAATCATGAACTATTTTGTATCAATATTTTCTTTTTGTTCAACCCACTCTTCTTAGCCTTTCACGATTTTTTTTTTAAACACAATTGCAATGAAGTTTTCGTGACTCTTGGAATAGTGGAAGAGGTTGAGACAAAATACAATTGGTGGTATCATTCATGTAAGAGGTATTTTAGTGGATTGCAGGAGGAGGATCGTAAACTGTATCGCAAAAAGTGTGAAATTAATTGTTCTATATTTACACCAAGGTAATAAATTAAAATATGGCCTCCATTGCTTTGAATTTTACTAATCAAGTATGCTCTGTTATTTCTATGTGAAATGATATGATCAATTCATCTTTAGGTATGACATCCATATGAGAGTGGTGATGAAACAGAATCAGCCTGCTTTTTATTGTTCGGTCATGAAGGTTCAAAGTTCTTAAACATAAGTGCTTTTGATTTGAGACTTTCTTCAATTTCCAATGTATACTATAATGTATAATAATAAAATGACTTTTTTTTTTCTATGATGCAGTTATCATTGATGAACAATAATTTTAGAATAGTGACTCAAACTAGTGAGCAAGGCAAAATTTTCTCAAATGTTGGAACTCCATCTTTGAAAACAAGTATATCACAAGAACATATTGCTAAGCATTAGGATACTCTAAGAGATGAATTGTCAATTCAACAAACAAGATCCAGAGAGAATCTTCAAAGAAGAATAATTGATAATCCAAGCTTAGAAAATCTCTTCTTCTTCTTTTTTTCATGCTTTGCCTAATATTGTCAATTTTGATTGGTGTTTATTAACAAACATTTATTTCATTTTTACATTTGTGGATCCAAAAAATTTTATCTATTAAACTAATTTTAGATTTTAGATATACTTGGTGGTTGCCCAAGTATTATTTTATGGTTTATTATGTTATTTTTTTCACAATTAAAATGTTTGACTTATGCGGCATTAATTTTATTAATATTGTGTTTTGTTTTTCTTTAACATATTTTTCTTATATTCACTTCTGATATAGATCTATATTTATAACCTAAAAATTTAATATACATAAATCTAAAAAAAAATTAAATGACATTTTGAGGGCCAATTAATGACTGATAAATAAACAGATAGTTCAGAAGCAATAATTTTCAAAAAAAAAATTCATTAATAAATTTAAAAATTATTTCAAATGTTAAGAGATACAAATCACAACGATTATGAAATCAAATATAACTAAAATGCATAATAAAAGATGTAGGTAGAAAAGTGCACAAAAAAGGAAGATTGAATCGTGCTTTGCTTTTTTTTTTCCTTCTCAGCTTCTGAAAAAATTAAATAAGATAATATTAAGTGTTGAGCTTGAAGTGCAGTGGAAACAGTGTTAGGTACTTAAAAAAGTTACTTTCTGATGTCCAATGTAAATGACTGAAGTGCAAATAAGATAGCTTCTAAACAAAATAGGATAATAAGCACATAGCAATGAATGTAAAAGAGTTAAGGAGAAAAAGATATTGTACAGATATTATTATACTAGCTCGGCCAACTTGCCTACATCCAGTTCTCAACCACTATTGAGCTCCACTAAAACATTTCTCAACCCGAGAAAGAAACAGGATAATCTTTGTAGCAACCTTACCAAGCTCTTACCTATGACCAATAGTAACTTCTATTGTCACAAACCAAGTAGTCTTTCATCAATCTCTACAAGTTGAACCAGTGACAAGCAAGTACACTCTGTTATCACAACCTGAGTAGTCTTTAACCAGCCTCTCCAACTTAAATCGTGACCAGTAGTTCACTTCTACTGTCACATTATAAGTAGTCGTTGACTAGCCTCTCCAAGCTAACTCACACCGATCACTACTAGATTGAGGATACAAAATTTTGTGCTTAGGTTTTCCACTTAAACTAACCTACACTCAAGTTTCTGCAAGTTGTACAATAATAGGCCTGAGAAAAACTTGAATGACTTCTTTCTAACGACTCTTCCTAAGAAAAACGTATGATCTATCAAGAACATATAAAGAAGATTTTTACAAACAATGAAACTAATTACAAGATGTAATGATCTTTAAAAGAAGATAAGGGGAAATTTTCTCATAGTTTTAGCACCTATGCAACGTCAAGATCACTTCTTTGAAAGCACATCATCTCTATTTATAGATGGTCTTCATTTATTATCATTGCCCTTGATCAATTCTTCAAGTGACATATGTTAATCATCTATTGATGTCTTGGAAAAATAGTCTAGAGGATTAGCTTATCTTTTTTCAGAACTGTTGTAGAAGTTGTTATGAAATACAGGCTTTGGAGGTCATCATCAAAAACAATTTTTTACTTTTTGAACGAGGTTTCTAAACTCTTCCTTCTAGAAGCTAGGGTAGTTGACCGAGTTGGCAGTAAAGATGACACACTGATCTATAACTGAGTTTGACTTTGAATTTGAAATACAAATTTCCCTTCTTTTTTCTATAAAGAGCAATGTTTCACTGTTAAGTGACATTTCTGAAGAGCGGTATCAATTCCTTGATGAAAATAAATGATCTTCATGACTTTAATCAAAGCATGTAAATGATGAATTAATTGTGATGATGATGATTGAAGGTTGTAGAACACATTTGCTTCAGATTTGGTTTGAAATCTTCATTTGAAGTGTACTTTCTGAAGTTGCATCCTACTTTTTGAAGATCTGTGCCTTGGTTTCTTGTACACGATGATTTTCTTCAATCAGTTAAGCATGTATACGATCATTTCATGATATAATTTTCACTTCTTTTAAGCTCTTATCTCTTTAAATGAGATAAATCATATTTGCACATGTAAAGTAAAATTTTTTTGCTTCAGGAAACATGCCATGCAAATGAACAAACATGTTTCCTGCTTCAATAAACTCAAGGGATAACATTAATCGTTTTTCAAAATATTTTTTCTGAATTTCTTATATTATCACTCAAAACATATTACATTGACATTTTCTGAAGGGTTTTGGAGTTAACAAAAGATACAAACATAATATGTTTATCAAAATTTTCATAATTGATATTTTTTTTGTTTTTACTAATCTCAATTCTCTAATACTATGCTTTAATGATATCAATTTCATGAATTTGATATAATTTCCAATTTTTGTAAGCAAAAATTGGACAACTGATATCAGTTGCTCTATCATTCCTATTTGACATTAATTTTTTTATCTTATTTAATTTTAATTTTTTATATTACCGTTACTTAAGATATCATATTAATATGAAATCAAATTTCAATTTATATCCCAAAATTAAGATTTTCATTATTGTTATATCTCAATTTCCATTTTTTTTCTATTTGAAATTTTAATATCATATCAGTTCAATAGTTTTTCAATTGTGATCAATTAAATAATATATTTAAATTGATTCAACAGTGATTGTAATTTAAGTGAGTAAATCCAAAATATGATCCAAGTCTCAATTATGTATATTGATTTCATTGAAAAATAATTTATTTCTAAATCTAAAAAAAATGAGTTTTTTAAAAAATTAAGGTTTGATTTACATTACAATAGAATTATTTACAAACATTATTTTAAAAGAACATTATTTATGAACCTAAAATATATATATATATATATATATATATATATATATATATATATATATGAGATATAAATTTATATTTAGATAAATAAATGAATTAATTGTAACTATATTTTAGTGGATAAAAGATTATATTATTTGAAATGACTAATATGGATTAGTATAAATATTTAATTTAACTTATTTAAATAATAAAAATGAAGTTTTGAAATTTATTTTGAGAACACAATTGCAGAGCGATTTACGTACTTTTTAAAAATCATTTTATGCATTGTCCTTGATATTAAATTAAATCTCTCAAACAATTTCAAACATATATGAAATGAAATAAATTATCTAATTAATAATAAACAATGAGTATTTTATCATTGACAATATATAGACTTCCAATCAAATAAAATATTAAAAAATCTAAATGAATAACACGTGAATATTGAAACTTATATCAATTTGTTATTTCATTTTAATTATTTGAATCTTTAAGTCATATCAAATTAACCTTATATCAATCCTAATTTTATATCCGAGAGATTTAATGTGATATTATTCTTATACTGCAATCATTTTTCTATTTGAAATTTAATTATTTGATATCGATTCAAAAGTTTCCTATTTCAAATCAAGTAGTTCTTTTAAATTGATTTAATATTAAATGTACTTTAATTTTTATTAATATAATAAAATTATTAATATTGATTTATATAACTATCTAATTTAATTAATTCTAATATAAAATTATTTTTAATATATATATATATGTATATTACAAGAATAACATTTTAAAAACATATTTATACACTAAAAAGATACATGACAAACCTATAATGACTAAGTTTTTCAGTATTGTTGTGATAAAATAATTAAATGTGAAGAATCTATAGGGATTTTCAAAAATCTGACAGACATAATTATGATCACAATAATATAAGGATTCTGTAAAAAAAATTAATTTTATATTATTAAAAATTTAATATAATAATATTTTAATCAGGGATATAGAATAAGACCCTATAATTGGTATAAGGACATAGATAAAAATAATGATAAGGTTAAATAAATATTTTTAACCCGGTAAAGTTTATGTCAATCAGATATCGAAATAGTAATAATTGGTATACCGAAATGGTAATAACTGGTATACCAAAACTAGTCCAACTAATGGATATTATTAGATCTTAGATAATTTTTACTCAGAACAATCAAATAAATATATACATTTCTAATATATATACAAGGCAAATTGATCTAAAGATATGTATATTTATTACTTACTCTCCAAGTAAGTTTTTCTATATAAAAGAAAAATGAAAAAAATAATGTGGCATTTTCTCCTTTCTTTGGACAGCAACCACGTTGCCTTCTTTTTCCTTCATCTTTTTCATTTTCTTCTTTTTCAAACTCCATGAAACCACCAAATTCTTAAAGGTTATGCTTAGATAAACACATAAACTAGTTTAAGAACACTTCCTCTACATCAAATTCAAGCCAAAACCTTCTTTTTCCTCTTCAAAGATGTCCAACTAGCAGCTTATAGAAGGGATGAAAAATGGGTTTGAAGCTTTAGTTAGAGGAGGAAAAGCTAAAGAAAAATTTAGCAAAAGCCTTAGAGAAAGGTAGGAAAGATTCTATGTCTATTACTTTGTGATTGTTTAGCTATTGTGCTGATGTAAACTCTTGAGATATGTTTGAAATTATGTTTGTGAAATCTGAAATTATTTCAAGATGCATATGTATATGAACTTGATAGATGTAAAAGGATGCAAGAGATAAAAATCTTGTGTATAGATTGAATGGATTTAAGAAATTTAAAAAGTAATCAAAGAGATTTTTAGTTCTTTGAAAAGAATGGGATATCTGGAAATTGTACCAGAATATTATTAGAAATAGTTTTGTAAAATCTAGAAGATTGGTATTTTGAAATATGATGCTAAAGTTTCGTGAAAAGGATGATATTTTGATCTATAAAAGAAAAGCTCTAAAATCTAAGTAAGACACTTAGTTTACTTTCCTGAAAGTTTTAAGAATTGTCAAGTAGGAGTCCTATAAGTTTCTGTAATGAAGAAATCTTATAAAAGATTATCAAATTTTATAAAAAAAATCTCATAAAAAGGTTAGTTATCTTCTTTCATAAAAATGTCATAAAAAGCTTAGAAGATTTTATTGATAAATCTCCTAAAAATTAAAGAGAATTTTTGTAGAGAAGTTTCATAAGAAGTTAGGAGATTCTAAAGAGAATATCTCATAAGAAATTCAATAGATTTTAAAGAAAAGAGTCTCACAGAAATTTAGGAGACTTAACAGAGAAAATCTCATAAGAGTTGAGGAGATTTCAAGGAAATCTCAAAGCAAAAGTATGAGAAATAGAACTATTGAGAACAGATTTTACTTGATAATCATGAGATTTCCTAAATAAATATTAAATATTTTATTTTTATGAAGAAAAAAAGCTTAAGAAATTAATGCATAAATAAGCTTTATATAATCTTAATTGCTTGATTGTAAGCTCATCGATTCAAAGAGGTCGTAGTAGACTACTACACCAATTGAGCTATATAAGGTTGTAACACGACGGTGTTACATCATTGTGATGAAAGGGATGTACTAAGAATAGTGTGAATGTTATATTGTAGGTTTTGATGAATGCCAAAATGCAATTGACAGAGATGATAGCATGGAGTTTCTTGAGGAAGAACAAGCAAAGTGATCAAGTCAAACGGTTCAAATAATTAGGACTTAGATCAATATGTTAAAAGGTTTTAAATTAATAAGTTTATTTGGCCTTGTGGAATTAATTACAATTTCTTTTAACAAAGATCCATTTTGAAAAATATAAAATGAATTTGATTCTAAAGAAAATTTGAGTTGGAATAATTCAATTAGTTTTTAATAAGAGATTTGTTTTGATTTGTGAAAATATGAATTTGATATAAAGGAAATATTTGAATGATGTTTCAAAGTGTTTTTAGAATGAACAAAATGACTTAAAGTGTATTAAACTTTGATTTTTCAATTTCTGGGTCATTGCAATCGATTACCATATAATGTAATCGATTACTTTTTTATTTATATGCCCATAATGAAATTTTTAAGTCATATAATTGATTACACATGGATTGTAATCGATTACCAGCAAGTGACCGCTGCTAGTTTCCAAAAATTTGAACTATGTAACCGATTACCAAGCCCAGAAATGTGCAAATGGGTGTGTTTTGAAGAGACATCTCTTGGGATTAATCATTAACGGTCTACATGAATTCTCATCTATAAATACCTATCTTTTAACACTTTTTAATGCAGAGAAAACATATTGCAAAGATTTGTTCAACAATCATTCTCACTCACCAATTGTTTTGATCAATACTTGGCCAAATTCTTTTATTCTAGAGAAACCTTGTGGGACTTCAACTTGTAACATTTCCTCTATTCAGAGTGTGATATTCATTTACTTGAGATTGTGTAAAGGGTGAGGTATCCCTTTGTAAGACCAAGAGTGAGGCATCTCTTGGTTCTTGAGAGACTCAAACACAAGGGTGAGGGATCCCAAGGTGTAAGAGTGCTCTTCAATTGTAAAAGTTAAAGTGATAATGGAACTCTCAAGTGGGTTGCTTAAGAGAACTAGATGTAGGCCACAAAAAGTGATCGAACGTTTATTGCAAATTTACTTTTCACTATCTTGTTAATCTTGTTCATATACACAATTACACTCTTATATCTCTTGCAAATGTATCCATTAAATTAAGTTTTTAAGTCAAGTCTTCAAAACTTATTGAAAAAGTAATTAGAGTGTGAAATCTAAGAAAAAGTTTTAGAACTCAATTCAACCCCCTCTTGAGTTCATTAAGGTCACTTGAATATCAAGTGGTATTAGAGCTAGATTCTTGTATAAGGCTTAAATGCTTCAAGAATAGTAATGGCCTCATCAAACTCTTTCTTTCCTGAAGGAAACTCTATTAATAGGCCTCCTACTTTTAATGGTGATGGTTACCATTATTGGAAAACTCGCATGCAAATCTTCATATAAGCCATAGATTTAGATGTATGGGACGCAGTAGAAAATGATCCTTTCATCCCTACAAAAATAGCAGGAGATAAGAAAATTGAAAAACTTAGAAATGAGTGGAGCGATGAAGATAAAAAGAAAGTTCAATATAACTTGAAACCCAAGAATATAATCACTTCTGCTTTAGGGATGGATGAGTATTTTAGAGTGTCAGATTGTAAAAGTGCAAAAGAAATGTGGGACACTTTAGAAGTCACTCATGAAGGCACTAGTGAAGTTAAAAGATCTAGAATAAACACTCTCACACATGAGTATGAACTCTTTATAATGAATCAAAATGAACACATTCAAGACATGCAAAAGAGATTTATTCATATTGTCAATCATCTTGCCTCATTGGGAAAAATATTTCCAAATGAGGATCTTATTAACAAAGTGTTCAGATGTTTGAATAGGCAATGACAACCAAAAGTGACGGCTATTGCAGAATCAAAGGATTTGACCACCATGACTCTTGCCATTCTCTTCAAAAAACTTCAAGAACATGAGTTGGAACTCACAAGACTCAATCAACATGAAGAGAATGGCAAAAAGAAGAAAGGAATTGCACTTAAAATCTCATCTTCCACACATGAAGAAAGTGATGATGAACAAGAAGGTATGGATGAAAATGATGAAAGTTTTAGTCTTTTTGTAAAAAGATTTGGCAGATTTCTAAAGAAAAAGAGGAATCAAAGAAGATTAAATTTTATCCCTAAGAAGAATTTCAAAAAGAGTGAAGAATCTTCCCTAATCCCAAGATGCTATGAATGTGATCAACCGGGACACATGAAAATGGAATGCCTGTCTACAAAAAGAGAATTGAAAAGCTTCGCAAGAAATCCTTCAAAGACAAGAGTTCAAAGACAAGAAAGCAAAGGCGGCATACATAATATGGGAAGAAAATGATATGGACTCAACAAATGACTCTGAAAATGAAGTTGCAAATCTAAGTCTCGTGGCTAAAGATTGTGAAAGTGATAAAGAGGTAATGTCTTCCAACTTTGAATCATTTTCTTCATTTGATGAACTTCAAGATGCATTTAATGATTTGCATAAAGAATCTATTAAACTTGCAAAGTTGCTTTCATCCTCTAAAAAAGTCATTTCAAATTTAGAAGAAGTTTCAAAATTGAACAAAGAATTAGAGAAACTCAAACTTGAGAATGAAACTCTAGGATTAATAGATACAAACTCATCATGTATTAAATGCTTAGTATATGAAAATGCCATCAAATCTTACTCATGCTCAACATGCAACAAGTTTGAGAAAGAAATGAATGATTTGAGAAACACTCTTGCAAAGTTTACCTTTGGTAAAAACAACTTAGATATTTTGTTAGGTAAACAAAGATGTGTTTTTGATAAAGCCGGATTAGAATACAATCTAAAAGACTAACAAAAGTTTTATAAAAACTTCTTTGCATCATCATCCAAAATGACTAGTTCTCCATTTCTAACAAGTTTTCATTGTGGTAAGAAAGGTCATAGTGCATCAACATGTTGCCCAACTCTAACACTCAAGGATCCAAGAAAATTTGACTACCTAAATCAAAATTGTGAAATTGTAATGTAGGAACATTTGAAGCAAAGTTGGTACATTGATAGTGGATGTTCCAAGCATATGACGGGAGATGCTTCAAAGTTTGCACACATTACTCCCAAGAAAAGTGGACATGTAACATATGGAGATAACAACAAAGGAAAAATCCTTAGAGTTGGTAAAGTTGGAAAAGATCCCTTAATGTCCATAGAAAATGTTTTACTTGTTAATGGTCTCAAACATAGTCTATTATGTGATAAAGGATATTGGATACTATTTGACTCGATTCATTGCTTTATTAAAAATAAAAAGGATAGACAAGTTCATAGGACATAGAATAAATAATATGTACATGATAAATCTAGAAAATATTCTTTCAAATCATGCACAATGTCTTATGAGTAAAGAAGATGATTCATGGTTATGGCATAGAAGAATTGCACACATTCATATGGATCATTTAAATAAATTGGTTTCCAAAGATCTAGTAATTGGTCTACCAAAACTCAAATTTGAAAAAGATAAATTTTGTGATACATGTCAAAAGGGAAAAACAAGGGTCTCTTTTAAATCTAAAAATATTATTTCAACAACTAGACCTTTACAACTTTTGCACATGGATCTTTTTGGTCCATCAAGAACTATGAGTTTTGGACAAAATTACTATGCTTTAGTGATGGTAGATGATTACTCTAGATATACATGGACTTTGTTTCTTGCTCATAAGAGTGATGCATTTCATTCATTTAGAAAACTTGCAAAAGTTATTAAAAATGAACGAAATCTTAACATTGCATCTATACGAAGTGATCATGGAAGGGAATTTGAAAATGTATATTTTGAAAATTTTTCTGATGATCATGGAATTGAGCATAATTTTTCTACCCCAAGAACTCCACAACAAAATGGAGTTGTTGAAAGGAAAAATCGGTCTTTAGAAGAAATGGTGAGAACTATACTTAATGACTCAAATCTTCCTAAATATTTCTGGGCAAATGTAGTAAATACTGCTTGTTATGTTATGAATAGAGTCTTGATAAGGCTAATTTTAAAGAAAACCCCCTATGAAATATACAGAGGAAGAAAACTTAATATTTCTCACTTTCATATCTTTGGATGTAAATGTTTTGTTTTGAACAATGGTAAAGATAATTTGGGCAAATTTGATGCTAAATCCAATGAAGGAATATTTCTTGGTTACTCATTACATAGTAAAGCATTTAGAATTTATAATAAAAGAACTATGACTATAGAAGAGTCTATTCATGTTGCTTTTGATAAGACTAACCTCCTTAGGCCGAGAAAGGAAAATATTGATGATTTTGTAGATGCTTTGGAAAACACTCATATTCATAGAAAAGAGTTAGAGACCAAGGAAGAGGAAATCAAGAAGGAAACTCCACTTCAAGAGGAACCAAGCACAAATGATCTTTCAAAAGGGTGGAGAGCTTCAAAGAATCATCCAATGGACAATATTATAGGTGATATATCAAAAAGGGTAACAACTCGAAACTCTCTTAAAGATGCATGTAATCATATGGCATTTGTTTCTCAAATTGAACCTAAGGACATTGATGAAGCTATTATTGATGAACATTAGATTATTGTTATGCAAGATGAATTAAATCAATTTGAAAGAAATCAAGTTTGGAAATTAGTTCCTAAACCCAATGATCATCAAATAATAGGTACTAAATGGGTTTTTAGAAACAAATTAGATGAGATTGGTGTCATAGTAAGAAACAAAGCAAGATTAGTGGCTCAGGGATATAACCAAGAGAAAGGAAATGATTATGAAGAAACATATGCTCCTGTAGCCAAATTAGAAGCAATTAGAATGCTACTTGCCTTTGCATCTATTATGGATTTTAAACTTTACCAAATGGATGTTAAAAGTGCATTTCTAAATGGTGGTGTTATTGAAGAATAAATGCATGTTAATCAACCTCCGGGTTTTGAAAGTTTTGATTTACCCAACCATGTTTTCAAATTGAAAAAGGCCTTATATGGTTTAAAGCAAACTCCTAGGGCTTGGTATGAAAGGTTGAGTAAATTTTTTTTAGAAAAAGATTTTTCAAGAGAAAAAGTTGACACTACACTCTTCATTAAAAGAAAAGATCATGATATACTCTTGGTACAAATACATGTGGATGATATTATTTTTTGTGCCACTAATGAATCTTTGTGCAAGGAATTCTCAAAAATCATGCAAAGTGAGTTTGAGATGTCAATGATGGGTGAATTAAATTACTTTCTTGAACTCCAAATCAAGCAAACCAAAGATGGCATATTCATCAATCAATCAAAATATTGCAAGGAGTTGCTCAAAAAGTTTGGAATGGATACCGCAAAAGAAATTGTTACTCCCATGAGCACTGCGTGTTACTTGGATCAAGATGAAGGAGGCAAGTCAGTTGATATAAAAAAATATAGAGGTATGATCGGATCCCTCATTTATCTATCTGCTAGTAGGCCTAATATAATGTTTAATATTTGTCTGTGTGCTAGATATCAGGCTAATCCTAAGGAATCACATCTTAGTGTTGTTAAAAGAATTATGAGATACTTAATTGGCACTATAAATATAGGTTTATGGTATCCTAAGGGCACCTCATATAGTTTAATTGGATATTCTGATTCTGATTTTGCTGGGTGCAAAAACAATAGGAAAAGTACTAGTGGAACATGTCACTTGACTGGATCTACATTGGTTTCTTGGCATGGTAAGAAACAACATAGTGTGGCATTATCCACTGCTGAAGCAGAATATGTTGCTGCTGGAAGTTATTATGCTCAAATCCTTTGGATGAAACAACAACTTTCAGATTATGGCTTAATACTTGACCAAATTCCTATGAGATGTGATAAAACAAATGCAATTAACTTATCTAAATATCCCATTTTGCACTCTAGAACTAAAAATATTGAAATTAGACATCATTTCTTAAGATATCATGTGCAAACAGGTGATTGTGTTTTAGAATTTATGGAAACAAATAAGCAACTTGCGGATATATTCATAAAACCCTTGTCCAAGGAAAGCTTCTTCTATATAAGAAGAGAAGTAGGAATAATTGACCTCTCAAGTATATAATTAGTCATTGTTCCTGATATTTATATGTTTGTTTGATGAAGTGTTCATTTCATATATATATATATATATATAAAATTTAATATCATATGATGTTGTTTGCTATATATTAATTTTTTTTAAATATAAGCTTTTAACATTTAATTATTTTATATTATGTATTGCACTTGAAACTTGATTCAGTTTATATCATGTTTACTTCTGTGATTGTTTAGTTATTTGTTTGTATCATACGATTTTTTTTATATTATGTGTAATTCTTTATAATTGCTTAAAATTAGTTGATATATATATATATGGTTAAATTTGTCATTAATACTAGGTTGCCTATATTTATTTTTAAAATAAAAAAGGGGCATGTAATTGATTACTGGGGTATATGTAATCGATTACCAGGGAGCATTCAACATTGAATCAATTACATAGGTACATAATTGATTACCAGAGGCTGTTTAGTGCAAACACAGCTTTCTGGGCTCAATGTAATCGATTACACAACATTGTAATTGATTACCAGTGGGTGTTTTAAATGAATTAGTCTCCTCTCTCCTCCATTTGAAGAACACCCTTCTCTCTCTCTCCTCTCTTCGTCCGTCTCTCTCTCTAACTTCTCTCTTCAATTTCTCATCCATTCCTCAACCAAAATCACTCAAACCACTTTCGAATCTTTCATCTCTTTATTCTCCACAAATCCCACTGAATATTTTTTTTCACAAATACCTCCAAATGGCTGAATCATCAAGAGCCGCCCCTAAGAGAAAGAAATCGGCGAGTGCTGCTGCTACGACCTCCGCCACCGCTCAACCTCGTCGCCCTGCCTCGAGCCGCTGCCACGCACCCACCACCGGTGTAGACCCAGCCATGGCCGATGCCCCTACTCAAGCCACGGCCCCAACTCCTTCCTTCTCCTCTTTAAGGATTTCAGAGTATTTCTCTAGTGTGGCTCAACAAGAGAGGTGTTTTGCATCCTTTCAATCTAAAGAAATCATAGATCCTAAATACTTAGATAAGGGGTTCTTTGAGTCTGAGAATTTTGATTGCTACAAGTTTTCAAAAACTATGATTTATTGGAGTTCATGACTATCAGAAAGCGTCATTTTCCAGATTTAGTTTGATTGTTCTATTGCAATTTAGAAATTCGTGATGGGTGCATTTATTCTAAAGTCAAGAAAGTTCCAATTGTTATTGATCAAGGTCTATTCTATAATATAACTAAGTTAAGTTCTAATGGTGAACCATTTGAGGGTCGTATTGTCGATGATTGGAGAATGGATTACTCACATTTTGATACACACAAAATTATCTGTGTTGAAGGGGTTGATCTATCTGGTCGCTTGCTTGCGGGATCGATTAAAGTTGAATTTCATGTCATGCATTACATTATATCTCGCATCTTATATCCTTGGATTACAAATCTTGCACAGCCAAATGAGCAGGATATCATTTTAAAGTGGGCGTTGTTGACCGGTCACCAAATAAATTGGGCTCATCTTGTGCGTTTTCGTATGCAAAAAGCCCTCAAAGCAAATGTGCCGCTCCCATATGCTCACCTAATTACTATGATATTGGAGTACTTTGACATTCCATTATCTGATGAGCATTTTGTAATAGTTCATCATTCCTATGCTATTGGTGCTGGTGCGATTTCTTCTTTTGGTTATAAAAAGAACCATCTTGATCAATGGGTTCGCAAGAAGGACATTCAACATGAGGATCAAGCCAAATGCACTTCCTCCCCTTCGCATAATTTGGCCTCGGATCCATCTTTTTCCTCCATGACCGAACTCCTCTCTGAGTTGCGAGCTCTCCGTGTTTATGTTGGAGAGCGGTTTGATGCTCTTGATTCTTGCATGGATCGTCTCGAGGGGAATGTGGGATCCATTCGTCATCACCTTGATATTCTTGATGATTCTGTTGTTGATAATGCACCATAGCTTTAGTTTATTTTGATTATGGACTTTGTCATTGACTGTATTTCCTGCAGTTGACTTTAGTTTGGATTATATTTCTGACTTTTGTTTGTTTTGTGTTTGGATTTATAGTTTAACTTATCACTTAGACTTATAGTTAGACTTTTGGTATATATCCTGGATTATATTTTGTGGGTTTTGATGATTGCTATGGTTGGTGGTTTTGATGTATAGTGCGATATATGATGTTAATATTTGTGGTTTTGTTTTTTTTTGTGCTTATCTCTTTTGATAATGCCAAAGGGGGAGAGATATATGGTGAGGATATATGCAATAATTAAGGGGGAGCATGGATTTTGCATTTGGTTATTTGTCTTTGAAAAGAAAAGTTTTATATTTTGTTTGTCTTTGAAAAATCCATGCTTATACATAGGGGGAGTAAACGCAATGCATATTTTGTCATATCTATTATTACTCCTCACCCAAGATAGTTGTCATCATCAAAAGAGGGAGAATGTGAATGTTATATTGTAGGTTTTGAAGATGCCAAAATGCAATTGACAAAGAGATGATAACATGGAGTTTCTTGAGGAAGAACAAGCAAAGTGATCAAGTCAAATGGTTCGAATAGTTAGGACTTAGATCAATCTGTTAAAAGGTTTTAAATTAATAAGTTTATTTGGCGCTGTGAAATTAATTACAATTTCTTTTAACAAAGATCCATTTTGAAAAATATAAAATTAATTTGATTTTAAAGAAAATTCGAGTTGGAATAATTCAATTAGTTTTTAATAAGAGATTTGTTTTGATTTGTGAAAATATGAATTTGATTTAAAGGAAATATTTGAATGTTGCTTGAAAGTGTTTTTAGAATGAACAAAATGACTTAAAGTGTATTAAACTTTGATTTTTCAATTTCTAGGTCATTGTAATCGATTACCATATAATGTAATCGATTACTTTTCTATTTATGTGCCCAGAATAAGTTTATGTGCCATGTAATCGATTACTAGCAAGTGACTATTGCTAGTTTTAAAAAATTTAAACTATGTAACCGATTACAGGGTCATGTAATCAATTACCAAGCCCAGAAATGTGCAAATGGGTGTGTTTTGAAGAGACACATCTCTTGGGATTAATCACTAACAATCTACACGAATTCTCATCTATAAATACCTATCTTTTAACACTTTTTAATACAAAAAAAAAAAAAAAACATATTGCAAAGATTTCTTCAACAATCATTCTCATTCATCAATTATTTTGATCAATACTTGGCCAAATTCTCTTATTCTAGAGAAACCTTGTAGGACTTCAACTTGTAACATTTCATCTATTTAGAGAGTGATATCTTGTATTCATTTACTTGAGATTGTGTAAAGGGTAAGGTATCCCATTGTAAGAACAAAAGTGAGACATCTCTCGGTTCTTGAGAAACTCAAACACAAAGGTGAGGGATCCTAAGGTGTAAGAGTGTTCTTCAATTATAAAGGTTAAAGTGATAGTGGAACTCTTAAGTGGGTTGTTTGAGAGAAATGGATGTAGGCCACAAAAGATGACCGAACCAGTATAAACTAGATTTGCAATCTCTCTTCCTTTATCTCTTTACGTTTATTGCAAACTTACTTTTCATTATCGTGTTAATCTTGTTCATATACATAATTACACTCTTAGATCTCTTGTATCTGTATCCATTAAATTAAGTTTTTAAGTCAAGTCTTCAAAACTTATTGAAAAAGTAATTAGAGTGTGAAATCTAAAAAATGATTTTAGAACTCAATTCACCCCCCCCTCTTGAGTTCATTGAGGCCACTTGAATAACAAATAGCATGCTATTGTGATGTGATCTATATAAGGTTGTAATACGACGGTGTTATATCATTAGCATTACATTAGATGAGAAGTATTAGGAATCCTATGAGTTCTATTATCAAACCAAAATTTTACTAATAAGATTATGTTAAAGAAGAACTTAAACAAATAAACTAAGTATTATATAAACAATCAAAAAACCAATTAATTATTTTAATACTATATCAGATATTACTATGTAGTAGACTAGTATTTTTCCTACTGAAAATCTTTGATTCTCATTGTTGCTGTTACAATATTTTGCATAGATTGGGTTGATGGTGATTTTGTGGAGATCCTTGGCTGGTATTAGCATCACGATTGAGACCTTTTGATGAACCAATGATAGATAATATTAGTCAATACTTTTATTTTCTTTTAGTGAATTTTGAGTAGTACCCTACCTAGACTAGAGGGTTCCTACGTGAACCAAGGTAAGTATTTGACATAGTTATGGATACTGTTGACTTGTCATTAGGTAATACAATTATGTATTTTTTATATATTATTTATGTTCAAATTTAGTAACTCAAAGAGAAAGCGTTTTATATTTGTCACAAAAGCATACTCATATTTGAATATTATATATACATTTCTAAGGTTAAACAAAATTAACAAGTAACTACTCACTATAAGATTATGGCTTAAGCATAGCTTTATAGTAGAAAGGGTGTTACAAAACCCAAAAAAATCTTTTAGAAAGAACTAATTAAGTTTATTTTGATTATTAGACCAATTTATATTTCTTTTATAATTATATTCATTTGTAAAATGAACCATATTAAATTCTTATTTAGCATAATATTGCTCACATGACAAATAAAGTTGTAGAATAATTTTCGTGTGGCTATTAAAATTGTAAATAGCTATATGATTATACCAAATATATAATACATGGGTGATGCGAACATATAAATTGTATAGACAACAATTAGTATATTCAAATGTAATGATTTATTTTAATAAAAAAATCTTATTTACCTTTTCATTAATATAAATACAAGAAATTTAATTGCTCAACAAATCAATAGAATAAAAGATTTATAAGAATTTTGCAACTTATTGTTACAATTTGATATCATAATTGTATTTAGGCAAATTGAGCAACAAAATATCCAATGGTACATCTTATAATATTACAATTATCCTTTATCAGAATTATTAATATATTTTTTAATATTTTGATACCTTACAATTGTTGAACGAGTAAATATATTAGTTCTTTATTTTTCAAAATCATAAGTACGATAAATCGTATAAAATTAATATATTATAATTTAATTCAATTTTTAGTATATATATATGTGTGTGTGTATTTTCTCTATCAATTTCTTAGAATTTATAAACGTAAAATCCCGTGCATCGCACGGGTAAAAAACTAGTACGTAAAATATATAATAAATACAAAAAGGGATCAGGGCCAGAAAAATAAATAAATAAATAAAAACGAACAAATCAAACCCTAGACCCTGTCTCCCTGTGTATATTTAAGCCATCTCAGCAAAACCCTACCCCCAGTATTGCCCCTTTTTCAACAATCACCATCCGTCTCGGGCCAACGTATCCCATTTCCTCGCTCTCATTTCTGAATCATTCTCTTTGCCTACCACCAACACCCTCTCTTGGGTTTTTCTATCCCTCAATTCATTTGCAGGTTTCTCAAAACGACATATACATACATACTGTGAACCAATGTTGTTTAACACCGCACATATCGAAGCCTGTGAGCTCAAAACTTGCGCCAAATCGATTCACATCACCCACTTCTAATCACATCCTCTCTTGCTCTGCTTATGCTTGAGGATTTTATTGTGGTTGATGAAACATTCATTCATTCAACATCCCTTAAATAAACAAGCAACCAAATTGACAAAAAGAATTGAAGAAAAATATTTTTTTTCCTCTCAAAATCATCCAAACAAGCTTATTTTCTTAGAAGGGGAACTATATGAGTCACATGGAGAATAAATTTACAAGGTTACAGAGGTTGGCATAAGACATATGGTTTAAGAGAAGCTGATACAGAGAATAAAACTACTAAAATTGTTCATTAACTTTTGACCGTATAATAGCTAAAGACCATCTTCTCACAAGAGTTGAGTGCCATACTTTCAAAAATAATTTCCTTTTGATACGGAAACCGAATAACTAGGATTGCATAGTCATAAATGGTGAAAGCTTAAACCACACAATACAGTGTCTTGGTTGTGAATGTACAAGTTATATGTAGAGTGAAAACAAATATCCAAGACAGGCCTTCGAGGATCAATTGCGCAATTGGTGGGAATTAAAGGGTGGATAATAAGAAAGTTTTCAAAGGATTTTTTGAGCAAGGAATTTGAGAAGCACACAAACGTTGGACCATGACAAATTAGGAATCATTAGAAGAGTAAATGAACTCATGAACAAATAAACAGTTGAGTCGGTTATTTCTCACAGCAGTGGTACCGCATCCGCATGTTTCTTCTCATCACTAATTCACTATGGACCTATCATTGAATAATCCAGCTACTGGATTATGAGATTCACCCAAGTCCAAATTGAGAGTTTCTAAAAGGAGCCCGATGATCAAAATAAGACACTTGTATCTAAGTATAAAAACCATAGTCAGCATACAAGTTCAAAGATATGTAAATGAAAAAAAAATGAGACATGAGAAAAATAAGCAAGATAGCTAACCATATCTTCCCCTCCCTCTTCCCCTTCCCCTTCCCCTTCCTCTACTTCCTCCTGGTGCCATTTGATGGCTGCCACCATGATCCCTTTCATATGAGAACATACTCATTCTAATATCTTGTGCCTTATCTTTAGCTTCATGAGAAGCCCCTTGTACCTAAACAAGTCGCATGTAGATTGGAACAAGTAGAGCAAATGTAGAACGATGAGAAGGAAGAATAAAAAGACAAAGGTACTGACCTGAGAATCTTCCAGGTTAAATTGATTCTGAAGCTGCCAAGCAAGATGCTCATCTTGACTAATATTTAAATCCTTGTCAGTGTTCAAAGGCTTTGCCTGGGCCTTTCTACTTTCATATTCTGCCAGAGTAAATACAACAGGATCTTCTTGTTTCCCTCTGCCTCTATGTTTCCGACCCTTAAAATGCCGACCATCCTGATTTGGGTGATTCATTTTCTGAAGTAACTTTTGGGCAGCTGCTTGATTTTGCACAGGAACAGGTTCCACAACTGTAAGCGGGGTCAAACATCTATGTCACCATAATACAATCAGGGGAAAACAAATACTAAAATAAAAGTGGACACAGGCTAGTATGGTTTATTTTAAATACAAAAGCTCTTGCCGCTTACTAAAGGCATGGTCTTTATATTTAAGTTATAATTCATCAGTTCATTCTCAAAGACTACTGGTCTCTAAACATATGTTGAGTGATGCAGAAAGTCACCCTGTGAAACCATGGCATTTGTATATGGGCTTCAAATAAGATGTTTATAATTTTGACACTCCTCTATCACTTGACAAGTAGATGCCATTCCAAGTTCCAACTAACAAAGAATACTGCACCAAAATAATAATATCAAACCCAGATGCAATTTTTCTGTTCTGGACACAGCCTTCACATCCATTCTGAAGATTAATATCATAAGTCATAAATAGTTACATACGAAAAGCAATTAGCAAGAAGATCAGACAAAAACAGCACCTTCTTTGGGCCTTGCCCCTGAACTACTAGGCTTTTCTTCGGGTTTTTCTGAAGGCAGTTTGGATTTTAAATTTATATCTGCAATATCTGCTTTCTGAACAAGGTCTCGGTGGACCCCAGCTGGTCTTATCTCAGGCTCCTCAGCTTCATCAACCACAGCAGCGGCCTTGCTACTTCCAGAGTTATAATCTGCATAACCTGCAAGGGATGATCACCTTTGTGAATTCCATGCAAACTATTCATGTGTTTTGAAATTTGAATTGTAAGGAATCCATTCGGCATTTGAAGTTCTACAATCACAAATACAGTATCAATATCTATATTCATTCCATATCAAAACTTTAGTCACTTACACTGACTTCCCTTGAGGTTTATAAAACTTACAAAAGTACCCTTTAGTTTTGACAATTACATGATAGTTTAACTCATAGGTGACAAGATTAAAATTGAGGGGCTGTCCAAGTCAGGGATTTTTTCCTCTAAATAAAAAGGTCTTGGATACATTTAATAAAAGTTATATGTACTGCAGAATTAAAAAAGGAATTAACTTCAATATTCAAAACTAGAAGAGTTCCTTTTGTAAGTTCCCCATATAGTGATGGGAAGTCCTTGTAATTCACTTCATCAAGAAGTCAGCATAAATAATAAGTCAATAAGGAACTGGCCTTTAAGAAAGAGGGTTTAAGTTCAATAATCAATGACTATGATCATCAATATAACAACGTGGAAATTCATCATTTTCAATTGTGTGCTAATATTAAGAATTACTTGATTGCAAACAATAGAAACTAAAACCAAAAACAAATGTCCATTGAACGAAGCAAAGTCCCTGCAACCAACAAATTAAAATTGAGGTAAAAAGCTGCAGTTGCATGGGAGGAAAAAGATGCATATGATTAAGAGTACTTCTAAAATGTGCATGTTCTTCCAAACTATTTCACATCCAAATATGACAATTCAAAAACATAATTACACTAACAGAGCAATCATTTCTACTAGATATCTTCAAAGTCCCAAAATTTGTCCCTTCCAGCAAACATTAATCATCAAGTTTCGATATATTACCCATTATGTGTGGGACACTATGTCGACTCACATCTCATCCACTATTGGATGTGATGCAGACCTCATTAAAATAGGTCTACATCTCATCCAGTGGTGAATGAGGTGTGAGTCAGTAAAGTGTCTCATACACAATGAGTACACATTTTTCATATTTTAGTTCATATCTGCATTGCTCAGTCATAATACCCTACTCAAGCCAAAGCAATATTAGCCTCTCAAGGGGCTAGACACACAAGCTAGCTTCCTGAACAGGTAGAACAAGAATAAAATGTTTGGTTGCAGGAGAGAGTAATAATGTTAGGGGATCAGAGTTAGATTTTGAAAAGGAAAAAGAAAAGGTACAATTCCAAAATTTCAAATTTCAAAAATTATGGGACACTAAAGGCTTAATGAGGCTCTGCCACCTACTCCACCACCATTTCCTAGTCTCCTACATTTGGAATCACTAGCAAAGAAAAAGTAAAGACAAAAGAAGTGCTTTTTGACCTGAGGAAGATCCAACCTGCAGCTTCACAAATGGAGGAGGACCACCTGTATCCTGATTGTCCAGCTGTCTCACAGATGATCTGGAGAATCCTGAATATCTCTTGTTCAACTGCCATTCTTCGTAGAGTGGTTGAACAACACCTCCTAATAGTGTCAACACTTTAGGACTTAAGCAAGCTATTCCACTATGAACTGCAACTTTGTTTTCCAAACGGATCTGTACAATGGAAATACAATAGAATCATATTAGCTAATATTGATTTAAGAATGGCCATATACAAATACAGATACACAGAGAAAAAAAAAAACAGAGAAAGAGAGAAACCGAAAAAAGATCACACAATCACCTGGGTATCCATATGTCACTAACACAACCTTAGCCTGAGTGTATAGGAGGAGGAAGAACAGGCTGAACTTAAATGGACCAAACAATTATGGGCAGGCCACTAATCACTTGAAAATGAGTTTGGGAAGAGAAGTTATCAAGCTGTGGAGAGAGAGAGAAATTTAGAGGTGATTGTGGGAGGGTATGAGAGGTTAAGCCAGAATTGAGTACATTTGGAAAGTGTGAAATCAGGGAGCACCTGGTGCTCAAGACTCCATCGTTATCTATTTCTACTTCTTTTATTTCTTCGATCGCTACTGAGTTCTCTATACTTTCACGTCTTTGACAGACACTGGTATTTAAGAGCAGAAATGGAAGGAATAATACTGGTATATTAGTATAGCTTGATTCAATATCAATACGATATCAGTCATGCCCAGAAATGAGAGTGAAAATATTGATGATTACAGAAAGAAGAAAACTTCATGAGCTTTCGAGAGGCTCAACCAAAAAGGTTCCAGTAATATCTCTACCCTCCACACATCGCACACCCCATAAAACATTACCTCATCCAAATCCCACAAGATTCTCCCCCACCTCCACTTATGTCAGCCAATTCAGCAGGTAAGTTACAGCTAGAGGAAGCCTAATTCTCTCTCATATTCTCATATTGTGTGACCAATCGCATTAGCATAGAACTATCGTTTCACATATGCATGATATTTGTACAACATGAAAAAATAATAATAATAATAACCAACCAACAATAACACCTGTGTGACTTAAAATATTCCAAACATGCATCAGCATCTACATAAAATATGTTAATCAATGTAATTTTCTAAAAATTTTAATATAATATCTACCATATTCCCATGGCAACAAAGGATATATATATATAAGAGCATAATTTGCATAACCTTAGTACCCGGATGCACACTGTCAGGTATGAATGGAATATGAGAATATTCTATAGCAGTTATCTCGGTGTGCCCATCAGTTAGACACAATCTGAGAAGTCTCCGACCACCTGAATATCTTGAAATGTCATCCGCACAGTTCTTAGCTATGTCTCTCACTGAAGATATCTGTTTTAAAAATAATAAAAAGAAAATTACCATTTCAATTAAAAACAAAAAGAAAAGAACACAATTACAATACAAGCAGCACATAAACTCATAATCCAAAAAAAAAAAAAGAAGAAAAAGAAAAAGTGTGAAAGGGGGTAGTAAGTTGCCTGAAGGACTTTTGGGCCGTGAATATAGGAAAGGTCGCGCAGAAGAGAAGGATCGGGCAAGGACTTGGCTCCGATGGATCTAAGGTCCGAATTGAGGAGCTCTGACTCAACAGATTCGACCACCTTGGAACGGTCATGGGCCAGTGCGGACTGAATAGCGATGATGGCCTCCACTTTGTCCGTGTCTTCCAAGTACCAACCCCTTCTTCTTAGGGTTTCTGACAACGATCCTGATTCCGAGCCATCAGAATCCTCCGCCATTTCAGTTCTCAAGGGTTCAACTTCAACTGTGGCAGGATCCCTTTGTTTCTCTCACACATAAAGAGTGCAGACTGCCTCTTCTTTTATTCCCGCATCCGAAAGGCAAAAACACCGCCGCCTTCCGAAAGATACCAATGCTATACGTTGAGCTGGTGGAGTGAGGTAAATATTTGAGTAGACCCCGAACTCGACAGCCGGGGTCTTACGCTACGTTTCGATGGGCGGAATAGAACTGGTCGAAATCCCACGCGTCAGAAGGGTGACATGGAATAAACGAATGGTGATCAACCTTTTGGCTCTGATGTGACCTGACTTTAAGCCTGGCTAAGGAGGCATTTCATATATATATATATATATATATATATATATGTATATATGTATTACTTAACACTGCATCAACGTAATGTTAATATGTAACCAACGATTTATATTTATATTAGTTTTTAAAACTAAACTAAAGAGATAATTTTAAAATTAGTATTATGAGATCAAAACAAATTTAGACTTTTAGAATCTGAGTATTAGAGTATATGATTCACAAACAAAATGTATTGCAATTTTAGAAACCTAAAACCCTCTCCAAATCTCACGGTCTCACAATCACAGCCTCACAGTCACCTAAGCCACCACCACACCGTCACCCAAGCCACCAGCCCACCGCACCATCATCCTCTAACCCATCTACCACACCCACTGTTGACCTCGACCAAAAGCCCCAAGCTTGCACAACCACATCGTTGTTCTGATACAAGGCTAGGTCAGATCTCGCATCCTTGAAGGCTGGTTCACATCTCTCTCCAAGTCTCACACTCTCACAGTCTCACTGTCACAAGGCTGGTTCATATATGCGTCCTTGAAGGCTTGAACCTTCAGATCTGGCATCTAGCCATCCTTGAACCTTCAAATCTTGCATCCTGGACTCCTGTCATCCTTGAACCTCCAGATCTCGTGTCCTGCTGTCCTTGAACCTTCAGATTCATGTCCTGCCATCCTTGAACCTTCACATCGTTGCACACAGCCTCCTCCCACCACCGCTAGACAGCCTTGCGCCACCATTACACACCTCCCGCCACCCTCGCAACTTCATATTTTCTTCCTGTGTTCACAATTTCGCATCATTACACAAGGTATTTTACAATTCATAGTTTTCATTTGTTGAAATATAAAAGATCTACTATTAATTGAATATGCAAAGAAAGGTCCCAAAAGCCTAAATGATCACTCATTGTTCAGTAGTCATACTTAATAAATTCAGTAAAACTCTTTGGTAATATGAATATCAGTGTCGGTTGTATCATTGGTATAGATGAAACTTGTGAAAGGAAAAAAAATTTTCTGTGGGGAGTGTTAATCAGAACTACTTGGTAGTGGGGAGTGTTAATCAAAATTGCAGTATACATCTTAGTTAAGATTTTGTATCTGTATTTAGATTTTGCATGTCACTGAGACAGTGAGACAATCAGATTTATAGCATGTTGTTAAAAAATACTTAATTAATAACATTTTGAAACAATCAAATTTTTGTTTAATTGTTTTGTCCAGAAAGAAAAAAAAAATGCTTGAACATGCTGTTAAAATAATCTTTTAATAAAATAATTGTTTAGTCCAGTTTTTTTTTAATAACATATTTGTTTAATCTACCATATGACAGGTTTATTCAATGGCTTCTCCAATTGATGTTGATGAGACAATTTCATCTGGTACGCATGTCCCTACAATAAGTCACACCATTACCAATGACACCAATGATAGCGAGAAAATGCATGAAAAGGGGGGCTGAATCGTGCTTCTTTTCTTTAAACTAAAAACTAAAAACTTTTTCAAAGAAACTCTATCAAGCTTAGAGCTTGAAGTGCAATGAAAAATAGGTTAGTTTATTCATAAAATAACTTTCTGAACCAAGTGATTTTAGTAAGCAGATGAAAAACAAGAGATAATGATAAAGTATTCATGCAAAATCAAAGACTATAAAATAAAATATATTAAGGATGAGAATATACTGAATCCATAGATTTATACTGGTTCGGCTAACACTTGTCTATATCTAATTCTCAGTAACCACTGAGTTTCACTAAGCTTCTTCAACCCGATGAAATAACAATATAGGATAGTCCTTACTATAGCCATCCCAAGCTATTACCAACATTAGTAAATCACTCTTACTAACTCAACAACTACAAGTAGTTCTACAGTAGCCTCTTTAAGCTTTCAACTTCCGATCACTGCTGGATCAATGATACACTAAATTCACGATTTGAATGATGTTACACTCAAGCTTATACTTTTATGAATGTGAGGTGATAAATCTGAACCAGCTTGAGTGAATTCTTTCTGCTAATTCTCCCTTAAAAGAACGTATGAACAATCTAGTATGTGGAAAGGAGATTTTAATATACAAGAAATCTAGCAAGTAATTTCTACAGAGAGATTTGGAAAGATTTTTTTTCAGCATTTTTGCACTATCTCATCTCTTGTCTTTTACAGCTCGATCATCTCTATTTATAGATCATTCTCCTTTGTTACCATTGTTCCTTATCTTCTATCCAACTAGCACGTGTCAAACATCAATTGAGTATTGGGATATAATCTAGAGGAATAGCCCGTTTGGTGTCAAGAACTTTTTCTTTCAGAAGCCGTTGATGAGTTGAAGTTTCTGAAGTCTGTCAGAAACTATTCTTCTACTATCTAAACGAGGTTTTTGAATTCTTGGGATGTCTTTCTTTATTGATCGAGGGTACTAAAGAAATGATGTTCTGGATAAAAGAGACTAATTTGATTTTTGAATTTGAATTTCAAATCTGATTACTTTCCCTCTCTTTTTAAGATGTGAGCTTTCTGAAGAGCGTTGCTAGCTTCTTGTTGATTTATTTGTCTTTTGATCTTCAATCTTTGACTTTTTACTGATGAATAGTCTACGATTATGATGACTAACGATTGAGTAACACATTGCTTCCAGCTTTTGAATTTTATCATCATTGAATCCCTTCTTTTTGAGGTTTAGTGTTACTTTCTGATAACTATATCCTTGATTCGTTGATTTTGTTACAGTAAGCTTGCTTCTTTGATGCACATGAATGCATTTTTCTTGATAAATTTTGCTTTATCTGAATCTTTCCTCTACTGATGAGAAAAAAACATGTTTGCACATACATAGTGAAATCATCTCAACTTAATTATGATAATGCATCTCAAAGTCACCTGATAAGCTTTTTTTAAGAAACTCGAGGTAGCTGTTAGTCATTCTTCAAAGTATTTTCTTTAAATTGGCTTTGTTGTCAATCAAAACATTTAAGCTCATACTTTTTGAAGGGTTCTGGAGTTTACAATCTCCCCTTTTTTTACGATGACAAACTAATTTGAAGAAAATCTTTTGAAGAGAGGTTGAAAGAAACAAGACAGAATATAAATCGATAAACTTTATTTTCTTTCAACACTACATGATTCTCAAATCTTAGTCAGTCCCTTTGCTTAAGGCATAATTGGATATGTTCTTAGAGAATTTTGAAGCTTTAAGTTGACTTAAATCAATGTTGTTTAGTTTATGATGATTTTCCTAATTTAAATCAGATCACTTCTATAAATTGTATCACAAGATACTTAAGCAGATGTTATTGTTTTAAACCAAATTTGCTAGTCAGCTTGATTTCAGTCATGAAGTGACTTTCTAATATTTAGGTGTGCTAGGATAAGCACCTACCCCTCAGTTTTTTTTTTCTTTTAACTCCTCCTATCTTTTTCAGCATAATACTCCCCCTATCTTTTTCAACATAAGATTTTCATTTCTCTTCTTTGCCTTTTGTCATCAGCAAAGAGAGGGTATGTTGGATATTAGGAGTTGTAAGATGTTGATAATCTTATGAGGTTTAAAAAGGCTTTAAGTTCAACAAACTCTTTGAAATACAGAAGTGTTCTTCAGCTAAAGGTTTTGTGAAAATGTCAGACACTTGGTCTTCAGTGCTTATAAACATTAATTCAACATCTCCTTTTTGAATACGATCTTTAATGAAATGATGATTTATATCAATGTGTTTTGATCTGGAGTGTTGAATAATATTTTTGGCCAGATTTATAGCACTAGTATTGTCACAGAAGATTGAGATTTTGAAATACCTTAAGTGATAGTCCTCTAGCTGGTTTTTGATCCATAACATTTGAGTACAGCAATTTGCAACCACTACATATTCTGCTTCTATGGTGGAGAGAGCAATGGTATTTTACTTTAACATATCCATGTGATCAGACTATTTCCAAAGAAGCAACAATAGCCCCTGGTGTTTTTTCTTTCTACTATGTCTCCAGCAAAGTCAACATCACAATAACTTGTAATCTCATAAGATGTACCTTTCTCGTACCAAAGGCCAAGATTAGTTGTGCCTACTAAATATCTGAGAATTCTTTTAATGGCATTGAAGTGTGATTGTTTTGGATTTGATTCGAATCTAGCACATATTCCTACACTTAATTGAATATTTGGTCTACTGGCTATAAGATACAACAGTGACCTTATCATTCATCCATAACTACTTTCTGATACTTTTTCACCATTCTAATCATCATCAATGATTTGTGATGGATGCATATGAGTACTTATTGGCTTTGCTTGATCCATGTGAAATTTTTTCAAAAGTTCTTTTATATATTTTTCTTGATGAATTAGAATTCCATCCTTTTGTTGCTTTATTTGCAAACCAAGGAAAAATTTTAGTTCATCCATTGTACTCATTTCAAACTCACTTTGCATTAGTTTTGAAAATTTTTCACAAAGATAATGATCAGAGGCACTAAATATGATATCATCAACATATATCTGAACTATCAAAAAGTGTTCTTTAGAGTTAAGAGTGAATAGAGTTGTGTCAACATTACCTCTTTTGAACCCGTTCTTTAGCAAGAAGCTGCTTAACCTTTCATACCAAGCTCAAGGAGCTTGTTTCAGATCATATAGTGCTTTTGTTAATTTGTAAACATGGTTTGGAAGGTCATCACTTTCAAAACCCAGTGGTTGCTTCATGTATACTTCTTCAAAGAGATAACCATTTAAGAATGTCGACTTGATGTCCATTTGATAGAGAGTAAAACCTTTATAGGCAGCAAAGGCAAGTAACATTCTGATGGCTTCCAATCTAGCAACTGATGCGAAGGTCTCATCATAATCAATTCCTTCCTGTTGATTGTAGCCTTGTGAAACCAGTCTTGCTTTATTTCTGACAACTCTGCCTACTTCATCTAATTTATTTTTAAAGACCCATTTTGCTCCAATGATGGTTTTTTCATTTGGTTTTTCTACAAGAGTCTAGACTTTGTTTTTCACAAATTGATCCAGCTCTTCTTGCACAACCTCCATCTGTCCATTTTCAGTTAAGGCTTCTTCAATGCATGCAGGCTCAATGGTTGAGATTAGAGTATAATTTGAAGTATTTCTTAGAGAGGATCAAGTCTTTACTCCTTTAGAAATGTCTCCTATAACATAGTTTTGGGAGACAGTTTTAAGGTCAGAGACTCCTTTGTAGTTTCTATGCCTATGGTTTGCATCAGTTTCTTGTTCATGCTCAGGTTGCTCTTCCTCTTGTTTAGAACTATGGCTTAGTGCCAGCTTTGGCGTCTTGAGCAAACTTTCTGAAGGCTTTCTGGAGTTTTCTTTATGATGTGTTTGTCTGCTTGGATTATGAGTCTTTTCCAAGATTTAGCCGTTCAAGAGCTTCCTCTGGATCATCTGGGTAATCTTCAAAATCTTTTCTGAGCTCCTTGAACCTGATGTGAATTGTTTATTCCACACATAGCATTCTCTTGTTATATACGCTATAAGCTTTTGAAACATATGAATATCCTAGAAAGATACCATCATCAGATTTTATATGAAACTTGGCAAGTTTGTCCTTATTGTTAAGTATAAAGCATGATGAACAAAAAATATGAAAATATGAAATGTTGGATTTTCTACTCTTCCATAGCTCATTGGGGGTCTTTTTGAGAATTGGTCTTAGAAAAATTCGGTTTTGTATATAACATGAGGTATTTATAGCCTCTGCCCAAAATCCTTTGGATAAGCCACTTTCTAAAATCAAAGTTTTGGTCATCTCTTGTAAGCTTCTATTTTTCCTTTCAGCAATCCCATTGTGTTGGGGAGTTTTGGCTGCAGAGAACTCATGGAAGATGCCATGTTTTTCACAAAACTAATTAAATATATGATTTTCAAATTCCCTTCCATGATCAGATCTTATGGAAATTATTTGTGAATTCTTTTCAGTGCTAACACATTTTGCAAAAACTTTAAACTTTTCAAACACTTCATATTTAGATGCTAGGAAGAACAACCAGGTAAATCTTGAGAAATCATCTACAATGACTAGACAATATCTTTTACCAGCAAGGCTAGCTATTTGGGTTAGACCGAAAAGATCCATATGAAGTAGTTCTAGTGGTTTAGAGGTGGATATCACATGTTTATTTTGAAAAGAAGCTTTAGTTTGTTTACCTTTTTCACAGAAATCACAGGTTGAATCATTATCAAACCTAATCTTTGGCAATCCTTTGACAAGCTCTTTTTGAGTAGGTCAAACATAAGTTTCATGTGAGCATGTTCAAGCTTCTTATGTCATAACCACTTTTCATTCATGAAGGATGCTAGACATTTTACATCTTGATCTTGAAAATCATCTAAGAGTAGCACATAAGTGTTATCATGCCTTTTGCCAAACAATATAACACGACCTGAGATAGGGCTAACTATATTGCAATTATGAGCATTAAAATTAACGTTAAATCCTTGATCACATAATTGGCTTATGCTGAGTAAATTGTGAGCCAAACCATCAACAACTAATATATCAGAAATTCGGTGAGAATCATCCTTACCAATGTTTCTAATACCTGTGACTTTTGTTTTCCCTCCATCAGCAAATTTCACTAATCCAGAGTTTTTGGCCTGAGATTTTTGAACTATTTTTTGCATCTAGACATGTGTTTGGAACAGCTACTGTCCATGTACCATTTGTTGTCAAATTCTATAGGTGTTCTCAGGCACACCTGTAGTAAACACATTTTTTAATTTAGGTACCCAGACTTTCTTAGGTTCTTCTGAGTTAGTATCGTAAAGATAGGGTTTCCCAATTCTTCTATAGATTTCCTTCCCATGAAGCATCTATCAGGAGGATGTACCTTTTGTAACATCCTAATTTTTAACCCAATACTCCTAGAACGTATTAAAGTTAATCATTAGTTATTACTTCTTAGTCTCATCTTTTCTTAAAAATACTTAGTTGAAAAAACGAGTAAAATTTTTTTTTTGAAATATAAAGCAAAGTGAGAGCCACGTCTAACTTAATTATGAACTAACATACATTGCAAAACATAAAGGATAACCACCAGATAAAAGAACATATCATAACAAATGGGCAATCAATGATACATTAAAGGTAATACTTCATTAATAATATCATATGCCTACCAAATGATGGGACTTAGTTTAGTTCAGCAGAAAGTAAATACATAAGGAAAACAAATACAACTAAAATAGAAAGGTACAAGGGAAACATACAAAACGACACCCATACCTTAGTGCACCTAAAGTGGATAACCTCATGACAAAAGAAGGTTTATCCTAATCTATGAGTGGTGTGTGCACTACCTCTCCCCAAAACCTCTACTGCTGCGACCTGGGATAAGGTGGGATGAAACCGATCCACTGGCGCAACTCGGCAAGGACAGGTACATGTGGTGGCTAAACGTGTGCTCTACGATGAGGTCGCATCTTGACTCTCCTAGCCAGCCTCGGCTACGTCACCATCTCCTCACTCCCTCCTCTCACGAATCAGGGAGTGGGGGCCAAACTCTCACTGTACATATGAGTCGGTGGATCCTCCGAGGGGTCATCCTCCGAACCCTGAGAACGGGGTACGTAGTTCGAGAAGTCACGGATAGCCGAACCTGTAGTGTACGTCTGAAGAATCCTCTCATCTCGCGGCTGAGCGCACTCGAAGACCATGTCATCGCCGTAGGGAGACGTCGGCGAGAAACTGTAGCTATGTACAGCGTGCATGAAGGGGCATCCCGTGAACATGAAGACCCTCAGCATGCAGCGCCCCTTAAAATGATATGACCGATGTTCCAGGTCATAGTGGACCTCCCATGTGGGGGTGTCTACGAACAGGACGAAGCTCACCATCATGCTCTGAAGATGTGACGGGAAAGAAAGAGAGAAGAAAGGAGTGAGAATCTTCCTAAAGAATCTCAGTAGGGTGTCTCCTATTTAAGGTGACATCGTCCACATCCTCAGGAACCTTGGGTTAGTTATCAAAAGGTGAGCATGCATAAAGTTCCTTATTAGGTTTGTAAAACTTGATTATCCAAGGTTCGTTCCTTTTAGAATGCACCTTGGTGTTATGAATGCACATATCAAAACATGAATGCATGATCATACATTTATACAAGTGAATCAATAAATCATTTAATCCAGAAGAATACAAGTGGCATAAAGAGGCATAAAATCTTTCAAATAAAACTTTCCTCAACTTGTGACTTTAGAACCTCATACATTAGCATCATGGGGCCACCCTAAAACATCATCTAGGTTATGAGCTCATATCTTAACTAGTCGTTACTAGCTCTTACTTATCCTATGATAAGCAAAAACATAATAATCTCGACTCCTAGAGTACGGGTTAGGGCCTTAAAGATCACCTCTCATAGGAATATTTCCTTCTTTGAAACGCTCTACTTGTAACTAATACACAGCGATATTGTCTGCTTTGGCAAGCTCGATGTCAATACCCTCACGGTTTTGTTTCCTGGAGGTGCTCGGCCAAACCAATGTCACCCAGGATGCATCTTAGTGCTATGTCACAATAAAATCTCAGTTTTCTGAGGGTGCTCAGCCGAACCTGTGTCACCCAGAACTCATCTCATATGGTTTTCAAAAACATTCTCAAGTCCCTTAAATTTGACGAAAATTCGGCAGCATAACTGCTGTATACCGAATTTCTTTCAAATTTACGTTATGCCACAATAACTTATAATGCATATACATTCCTCATTCAACTTCTATGATCATGATAGACTTAAAACCACATAAAAACACTCATTATAACATATGCATCATCACATCACACTTGAAATAATAAAATTATTGCATTAAGAATCCTACGATGTCTTATGCTTGATCCTTAAAGTCTTTAAATCTTAAAACTTAAGTTCTCCAATCGTCAAATCTTAACATCTTATGCACCTATAGGCTCAAAAATAATTATTCTTACTATTTATTATGATCATAACCTACTTTAAAACCCATTGGTGTAGAGTTTACGTTTTTCAATTTACGGGTACCTAGGAGTCACAACTTTAACCCTTTCTAAGTTTGGTTTTCTCCTAAAGTACCAAGATCAATTCCTAAACCAATTATGAGAGGTTCCTACACATTTATAATAATTATAAATCATTATTACTAATATTAACCATGCTGAAACAGAATCTATAATTCTTACTTCTAAGGGTTCTAGAAATTTCATTTTAATTTTTTTCTAGTTACTAACTTGTCTTAGCTTTCTGAAATTAATTCTTACATCCAATATGCATGAGTATACTCATTTAATCATAATAAAATCAGCATCAAACAGTGAGCACATTAGCATGGCAGAACCGAAATCATAATCATCATATCATTCATAGAATTTCATTTCTAACACATATAAATTGCTAGTTTCTTTTGGAACATTTTTAAAGCTTCTAAAACTCTTTAGAAAACATTTTATTTCATTGAAATCCTCATAAAACTAATGAGGGCATTATCTATTTAAAAACAATCTCAAGAAGGATGTAAATCATAAAATCTTGCTTACAATATTCCTTAAGATCATCTAAGCTTAAGAAAATTATAAAACATAGATTTTTGGCACTTGTGACCAGATGAAACTTACACCAAGCTCATCATCATCACATGGCCGAATTTAGGTCCATTCAAAACTCCTCCATTTCCATTCTCTACTTGAGATAACAAAGGACAAGTCTTTGAGCTCTAATATTCTTAGGTGATAACAAGAATATAAACACGCTATGCACTTCATTTTCTCTTATTAGAAAGTAAAGTGAGAGCTTAAAATAAATATGAGATGCAACCCATTTTTATCTTTAAGATTAGATGATGACTTAGAAAGTAAATATGAAATGCAAAGCTTGAATTTAAACATGGTAGTGCAAGTTTATTTCTTTATCTTGGAGAGTTTAGTGATGACATAGGAAAATAAATATGCTATACAAGACATAAAATTAAATATGAATGCTAGTCCATTTTATATGTCATTAGAGCTCATACAAGACTTTAAAAAATTAACATCTCAATCTCAAATCATGATCTTATCAAAATAAAGCAAGCTCTAGAGTTCTAAGTACCAAGGTTACAAAGGAACCTCATGGTCCTTTGAACACCATCATCAAGCTCAAGGAAATGAATTTAAAAGGACAAAACTTCAAAGGGAAAAGGAAAGGAAGGAAGGAGCCGAAACACAAAGAGAAGGAAAATACACCATGTTCTTTATTATGTACCCAAAACCCCTATCTAGAGTAGAACTCTAGAACATGCCGGCAACTTTAAGGTTGACAGGGGTAGGCTTTGGGCTTATTGAAATCCTTATAATTATTTTCTTAAGTTGAAATCATTAGTGAGCTAAGTAACATAAGTAAAACTTAAAGAAAGAACGGAAAACTCAAGCTTTAGAGGTCTCATTGAGATGAATACAAAGTCATCACCTAGAGACACTCATCATCAAGCTATCATGATAACAACTAGGCCTTGAGGTCAAAAAATGATGAAAAGGAAATGACAAAGGGAAACCGAAAAGAAAACCAAGAAAAACTCAAGGAAACAACATTTTTCTTCAAGAACAAGACTCATTTAAGTAAAGGAAAATAATTTAGAACATGGCTCTTTCAAAGCTTGACAAATTATCCAAAGGTTCTTTCAAGTCTCTTAGCATATGTATTTATAGAGAAACAAAATAATGAGAGCTCATGGAGGGGGAGGGCTAGCCATGTGGTTTCATGGAGGGAGGGAGAGAAAATATCTCTTACATGTTATCATACAAAGCATGGTTGAAAGTAAGGTAAGCATAGGCTTAAGCATGGCTCAAGGTAAGGTGTTTTCTTTTTTAATTGAATTGAAATAAATCCTCACGAGTAGAGGAGGAGGGCTGACGGTTTGGACAGCAAAAAAGGGAGGAAAATATCTCATTCATTTAGTCATTCAAAGCATGGTTTGGAGTATGATCAAGCATGGTGCAAGGTAAGGTGCAAGCATGGTGTAAGCATGACTATGGAGTGCAAAACAAATTTAACATGTGGGAAATGAGGGGGAGAGGTTTTTGGCCAGCCTTGAAAGCCCATGGGGAGAGAAAATTGTTTCATCTAAATGTGTGTTAATGATGTGTTTAGGTGTAACTTAGATTAAACTTAAGATTAGAAATTGCTAAGTAAGTGTTTAGGTAATTAAGAAAGTAATTAGGAATCTCAAGACATGATTAGGGAGTGCTCATATATATTTAGAGGAATTTAAACTCATTTTATGCATAAATAAATGTAGGCATAATTCCTTGATTTAAAGAATTGGAGAGAGAAAACATTATTCAAGATTCCATGACTAGGAATCTTGAATTTAAAAAGAGATTTAAGTTTAATTTAAGAAATTTTAGGTTCTAATTAACTTTAATAAATTATTTGGACTCTAGATTAATTATGGGAATTAATTAATCTTCGATTAAAGCCTAATATTGCTTAGGTTTGCTTAATCATGCGATTAAGTTCAAAAATACTATGTTTAGGGGCAAAATCATAATTTTGCACAAAAACTGCTCGGGACCACCGGGACTAAAACAAATGTTGCAAAATACATACAAACACCATTTAAAACCATCTAGAGAAGCTTCAAGCCCATCCAGCACTCATACCCATGTCAAATGCTATAGGGGTATTTTGGTCATTTTGACCCAAAACCTAAAAAAATGAGCTTTTTGTTCCCAAAACCATTCACAAGTCATCTAATCCCCTTCAAACATTGAGTTAGCCCTCGGAGAACTGTTGGGTCGGCTATCCTCGAATTCCGGATGGAAAATGACCTCAGGGGCATTTTGGTCATTTTCACTCAGACAGAAAATCAGGGCGTTAAACCTTTTTATAACAAATAGTGCAGAAAACTTTGTTTCTAGTTTTCACTCGATTAAATCTACTCCCTTTTCCTTTTTCTACTTCTTCATGTCCTGACCCAGTTTTCTGAAAATATGGCCTTTGTCCTCCAAGCTTAAGTTTAAGATTTTTTGAGCTATTCACAAATTTTTCTAGATCAGACCTTAAAAGTATAACAGTTTTCCCAGTTTAGACATAGTCTTCTGATTTTCTACACAATATTTTGCTAACTTGATTTTTGAGGTGTTGAGTTCATTATTCTCTTTTTGTAAATCCTTCTTTTACATTTCAGGTTTTCAGCTTTTGTTTTGACTATTTGTAGTTCTAAAATAATTTCTTTATTTTTTTTCTTTAGATTTAGATAATGAGAGGAAATGGTTTTAGTGTTCTCAAGTAATTCTTCATATAATACTACTAATTCATCATAGGATAGATTTTGATCAGAAATATTTACCTCAGATTCATCCTCCAAGTCATATCCTGCCATGAAACATAGGTTTGCTATATCTTCTTGTCCTTCTAGACTTTCTGCTCCCACGTTTTCTTCATCAAAGTCACTCCATATTGCCAGCATTCCCTTTGTCTTGTTCATGATCTTCTTTTGTGGGCCTTTTAACTTTGGACATTCAGGTACTAAGTGTCCCTTTTCTTCGCAGTTAAAGCAAATAATGATGTCCGGCTTTATTTTGCTTTTCCTTTCTCTTTTTATGTCTTTTCTTTCTTTTGAACTTGCCTTTCCAGGCTCTTGACATCCTTCTTACCAGCATGGAGATCTCATCTCCATCATCATCTTCAGTGTCATCATCAATTTCGTCCTCTTCATAAGAGTTTTCATTAATTTTCATTGCTTTCCTCTTGCTTGACTTATGGGAAGATTTTAAGGCAATGGATTTGTTTTTCTTCATGGATTCACTATGCATTTCTGTCAAAACTACCTCATGAGTTTTAAGATATCCAATAAGTGCATCCAAACTCAATATTTGAAGATCTTTGGCTTCAGTAATGACTGTTATGTTAGGCAGTAATTTTGCAGGGAGGCTTCTTAAAATTTTTCTAACTAGCTCAGAGTTAGAATATCTTTTGCCAAGACCTTTCAATTGATTTATGATATGTATAAATCTTGTAGTCATATCATCAATGTTTTCTTTATTAGTCATTTTAAACATTTCATACTAGTGAACCAGCATGCTAATATTTGTCGCCTTGACTTGATTGGTTTCTTCGTGCGACATAAGTAGTATGTCTATATTTCTTTGGTTGTGTCACAGGCAATAATTTATCATATTCAGCTTTACTTAGTGCACAGGTGAGCAGATACTTAGCTTTGGAATTTAGTTGAATCTTGGATCTACTTATGGGAACTTCTCTTGATATAGGAAATGCATCACCCATTGTAAGAACTTCTTCAAGTGGAATGTAGTCACCTTCTTGGATTATTTCCCACAAGTCAAGACTTGTATACTTTATGAACAATTCCATTCGATCTCTCCAGTAGGTATAGTCTCCATCATCAAAGAATGGTGGTCTATTAATCAAGTGCCCTTCTGCTATATGAAAGCTTTGTGCCATTTATCTATGGATCTTTTTCCTCTGTAGTCGTTAGAATGCTCAACCCCCTAGAGGCCAAGCTCTAATGCCAATTGATAGTGAGAAAATGCATGAAAAGAAGGAGGGTTGAACTGTGCTTCTTTTCTTTAAACTTCAAACTGAAAACATTTTCAAAGAAACTCTTTCAAGCTTAGAGCTTGAAGTGCAGTGGAAGATAGGTTAGTTGATTCAGAAACTAACTTTCTAAACCGAGTGATTTTAGTAAGCAGATGAAAAACAAGAGATAATGATAAAGTATTTATGCAAAATCAAAGACTATAATATAAAAGAGATTAAGGATGAGAAGATACTGAATCTAGAGATTTATACTATTTCGGCCAATACTTGCCTACATCCAGTTCTCAATAACCACAGAGTTTCACTAAACTTTCTCAACCTGAGAAAATATCACTACAGGATAGTCTTTACTGTAGCCTTCCCAAGCTCTTACCAATGCTAGTAAATCACTCTTACTAACTCAACAACAACAAGTAATTTTGCAGTAGCCTCTTCAAGCTTTCAACTTCCAATCACTGCTGGATAAATGATACACTGGATTCATAATTCTAATGATGTTACACTCAAGCTTCTACTTTTATGAATGTAAGGTGATAAATCTGAACCAGCTTGAGTAACTTCTTTCTGCTAATTCTTCCTCAGAAGAACATATGAACAATCTAGTATGTGGAAAGAAGATTTTAATATACAAGAAATCTAGTAGATAATTTCTACAGAGAGATTTGGAAAGATTTTTTTCAGTATTTTTGCACTATCTCGTCTCTTGTCTTTTAAAGCCCGGTCATCTCTATTTATAGATCATTATCTTTTATTACCGTTGTCCCTAATCTTCTATCCAACCAGCACATGTCAAACATCAATTGAGTATTGGGAATATAATCTAGAGGAATAGCCCGTCTAATGGCAGGAACTTTTTTTTTTTAGAAGTCGTTGATGAGTTGAAGTTTCTAAAGTCTATCACAAATTATTCTTCTACTTTCTAAATGAGGTTTCTGAACTTCTTAGCAAGTCTTTCTTTGTTGATCGAGGGTACTGAAGAGATGATTTTCCGAGTAAAAGAGACTGATTTGCTTTCCCCTCTTTTTTTAAATCTGATTGCTTTCCCCTCTTTTTTTAAGATGCGAACTTTCTAAAGAGTGCTGCTAGCTTCTTGTTGATTTATTTGTCTTTTGATCTTCAATCTTTGATTTTGTACTGATAAATAGTCTACGATTATGGTGAATGACGATTGAATAACACATTGCTTCCAACTTTTGAATGTTATCATCATTGAATCCCTTCTTTCTGAGGTTCAGTGTTACTTTCTGACGACCATATCCTTGATTTTGTTACATAGAGCTTGCTTTGATGCACATGAACGCATTTTGCTTGATAAATTTCTTTATCTGAATATTTCCTCTACTGATGAGAGGAAAACATGTTTGCACATGCATAGTGAGTCATTCTGATAAGCTTTTGTCAAGAAACTCAAGGTAGCCGTTAGTCATTCTTCAAAGTATTTTCTTTAAATTGGCTTTATTGTCAATCAAAACATTTAAGCTCGTACTTTCTGAAGAATTCTGGAGTTTGCAACCGACAGATTCAAGCCAACCTCAATATTCAAGCTAACCTCAAGAAGATGATGCAATTGTGTCATTAAGAAAAAAAAAGGCAAAGACATCAATTTTTTCAAACAGATTGAAGTTTCTAAAGGAGTGACAAAAACTGTCTGCAATTATTGTAAGGGACAATTTGCTTACTCAAAGAAGAGGGCTAGCACTAGCCATTTGAAAAGACATACAGAAAAATCGCTTACAAAAGAGTCTACACATGGCCTCGCGAAAGAAGTAGCCCCCCATTCCATTTCCATCTTCCAGCTTGGATCTTAATCCTTTTCTGACACCTAGAGTTAGGTATACAAAAGAAAAGATGAGAAAAATACTTGATAGTTCAATCATGGTGCATGAGTACCCTTTTAGCATTGTTGAGGACCAATTGTTTATATAGGGCTTCCAATATGCGAATTTTGAGTTCAAGAAGGTTACTCACAAAACAATTAGGAATGATTGTTTGGCAATCTATGAGGCACAGAAGAAAAGCTTGAAGGCCTTTTTGAAAGGTGTGAGCAAAATAAACTTGACTATAGATATGTGGAAATCTAGTCACTAAGTAGCTGAATATATGGTTTTAACCTATCATTTCATTTATGCGAGGTGGAATCTTCAGAAGAGGGTCTTAAGCTTTGTGAAAATGCTTGCACCTAGACGAGGAATTGATGTAGCTAATGCCATTTTCAAGTGTCTTAAAGCTTGGGGCATTGTGTAACAACCCATATTTTTAATAGTATTGTGATAAAATAGTTAATTGTGAACAATCCATAAGGATTTGGGTAAATCCGACAGACACAGATATGATTAGATTAATATAAGGATTCTATAAAAATAAATAAATAAATAAATATTTTTTATTATTAAAATTTCAATATAATAATATTTTAATCGGAGATATAGAATGAAACACTATAATTGGTACAAAGGTATAGAAAAAATGAGGATAGGGTAAATAAATATTTTTAACCCAATAAAATTATTTGGGTATCAATTGGGTACCTAAATAATAATAATTGGTACATCAAATTGGTAATAACGGTACACCGAAACATTGAAATTGGTATAAATAAAAGATAATATCATATCCTAGATAATTTTTATAACTGGACAATCAAATAAATATAGACAATTTCAATATAGATATAAGGCAAATCGATCGAAAAATATTTATTTAATTACTTTCTCTCCAAGTAAGTCATATTATATAAAGGAAAAAGGAAAAGAAATATCATTTCTTCTCTATTGGCAGCCACGTTCACGTTCCTTTCTTTCTCTCTTCACAACCTTCATGTCTCTTTCCTTGTTCCTCCATATTCTTCAAGTTTTCTTCTTTGAAACCTTAATGTTCTTGAAGGATTCTCTTAGACAAACACATAAACTAGTTTAAGATCACTTCCTCTACATCAAACTCAAGCCACAATCTTGTTTTTCATCCTCAAATCGGTTCAAACAGCAGCAAATATAGTGGCTGGAAAATGGGTTTGAAGCTTTAAATTGGAGAAGAAAACTAGACAAAGATTTAGTAAAAAGTTTAAAGAGGGGTAGAAAATTCTTCTAGTCTTTTACTTTATGATGTTTGGCTATTTTGCTAAGATAAGTGCTTGATTTTATTGAGTTTATGTTGCTGAAATCTGAAACCCAATTTTAGGATTTATGATTGTTTGAGTTGTGATGAAATCACGTGTATACGAACTAGAATTTTTATTTCAAAACTTTTATATGATGGATTTGATAAATATGGAAGAACACATTAAGTATAATTCTTGTGAACTTGCTGAAATTTATACGAGGGTTTACTATTGGCTGAAGAATGATTTTATTATTGGAACCAGAATAAATTGTACTCCTTAAGCTTGAATCTTGCCAATATGCCGTGTTTGTGTTGGAGAGGTTTAGGGTGAGATCCGAGGTCCAAGATACAAACTTAGGTGATGGAGTGGTTTTAGGGACAAGATCCGAGATCAGAGGTGTTAGGGTGCAAGATTCAAGGTCCAAGTTATAGAATGGCTTAGGGTGCGAGCTCCTAGATCCGAGATCAGAACCCATGTTATGGAATAGTTTAGGGTTCGAGTTTTGAGGTCAGTAGTTTAGGATGTGAGCTCCGAGATTCGAGATAAGAACCCATATTATGGAGTGTTTTAGGGAGTGAGTTTCGAAGTCAGTAGTTTAGGGTGCGAGCTCCGAGGTCCAAGACTAACAACCCTAAGTTATGGAATGGTTTAGGGATCGAGACCAGAAATCTGAGGTCCTAGACTAGAAATCCAAGGTCCAAGACCAAGTAATTCGAGTTCCTAGACTAGAAATCCAAGGTCCGAGACCAAGAAATTCAAGGTCCCCTTACAACAATTATTATAAAAGAATTAAAGAGAATTTTAGTAGAGAAGTTTTACAAGAATTCAAGAGATTTTGAACAAAATGTTTCATAAGAAGAGATTTTAAAGAGAATATCTCATAAAGCTTTGTGAGACTTCAGAAGATTTTTAAGAGATGTTGAATGGAATATCTCATGAGAGTTTAAGAAAAGAGGGAATGTAAGAAAATAAGCCTCACACAAAGAGAGGGAATTCAAGAAAATAAGCTTTATGTAATGATCAATTGCTTAGTGGTAAGCTCATGGATTCATGGGTAGTAGTAGACGTGCTATGCCCTTAGAACTATATTAGGGTGTGAATGTGTAACACCCTAATAGAACCCCACTGTGCTTAAGTTCACATTTGGATTCTATTAGTTGTCACTTATGCCTTGTATTAATTTTCTTTTGAAATTAACTTAGAAAAATAATGGAAGTGTTTTTTTTTTCTTTAAATAAATTAATTTTTTTGAAAACTTAAGCCTGTAACGAGAAGTGAAATACATAGCGCTTTTATAGATAATAATCAAGTTACATTGCGCACTTAATTAAATAAGCGGAATAAAAGACTAAGTGTAGAACAATTATCACATAAACTGGAATATAATCACTTAATACATAAGTCACAACAGGGCATATATCATACTGATAAGTTATTACAAATAACAATATAAGTTCTACTATTACTAATTGTTTCTCACAAACTATAATGTAACTAAAGCTCGGAATGCTCCTACTTGAACGGTTTGAAATCTTCACGTGCTACCTCCTTCCTCAGCTACGGCCTTGTTGCTTTAGGTGGACACGTGCCTCTCTGGTAACGACATCGAAAAATAAACATAGGAGTGAGAAATACATGATTTCTCAGTAGGAGTTCCTACTTGTACTAAAAGTGTCATCGTTGTCGTCCCAGTCACTTCGGGTTTATTATAAAAGGTGAACAGTAAGGATTCAATTATCAAACTTTCACAAACGTGATTAGTCAAGTGCATTTACTTTTAAACTAATCTTGAACATTAGCGTAAATATTCATTCAAGATTTCATCAAGCATACATATAAGTATATCATGTAAAACCACTAATAAGCAAAGAATCATTTAGGAGTCAGATGCATTTCATGATCACTCATCCTCAACATTCACTTGTTTAGTGATCATCATCTTTCATTTATTTCATCAACATATTTCTTAATTACTCACGGGATGAATGCATCAATGCCTTAGACCACCCTAAAAGGGTAATGAGCTCATACCATGGCCGTCGCCATAACCTTTTGGTTTTCATTCCGTTGCCGTGATCTCAACGGTTTAGGGGGTTAAGCCGTGAGTTTAGCTCAAGTCCACTTTTCCAGACTTTCATTGCTACTTTTTCAAACTTTACTTTTATTATTTCCTTTGAAAATGAATGTATGCATATCATCATGTAATCACAATAAATCATGGGCAATCAATCATTCATCTTCATCATTTCATAACTCATCACCATACATTCACTTTACTATAATTCACTTCATGAAACATGGATAATATCATGTAAATCTCATAGTAAACATTTTCATAAATGATTCATTTTAAGCAACCAAAGTTATCAAGTTGAGTTCCTAGTGTTCCTAAGAGGTAATGGATGTCTTAGTATTATCTTTTTCTCTTAGTGTTCTTTGTACTCTTAGAATTCCATTAATACATTAATGCATTTCAAAATATTATTATAGGTTCTTTATATATTCTTATTATGGTTTTCGTATAACTCTTGAAGATTATTATTCTATTTAAATTCTTAAAATTCTCTTTTTACAAGACTTGATTCTTTTATTTATAGTTTTGACATCTTTTAGAAGAAAGTTTATAATTCTCTGTATACTTGTTATCTCAGCTTAGTAAAGGTAGTTCCAAATTCCTAACTCATCAAATTTTAGCATTTACATCTTTGGAATAGTGTAAATCCATTGTAAACCATGCATAGGAGGGTTCCCAGGAAAGAGAGGTGGGTCACAATGGACATGCTTAAATACCAAGTCTTTCCTTAGCCGTAACCTTTCCAAACTGCACTTTCACAGTACACTATCCCGAAATTTATTTCTCATTCTGTATTTACGTGGTACAAAGCTTTATACATAACATACAAGAGTGTATTCCTATATGTGTTAGCTCTCCAACAAAGTTGAAATCAGTCCATTTGCATTTTTCTAGAGTGAGTTACACCTATTTTACTACTACAAGGTCAGATTTAAAGTTTCAGTCTTAGGCTCTACTTTAAAAATTTATATCTTGAGCTAGAAAACTCCGTTTTAGGTGATTCTTTTTGGAGAGTGTTCTATAATGAGTCTAGTTTATAGTAAAATTATTTTAATTTCAAGATACTTGATATTTTATGAACAGTAGCTTTCGAAGTACCTGCTGCCAGAAACAACTAGAAATTCCAGCACCTACCATTTTCATGTCTTAAGTTACCTTTATTAAATCAGGTTTCACATACAATCTTTTTAAGTTATATTTGAGTTTGATAACATCATAAGGGTACTCATAACAAAATAGAACATGTCATATTTCTAAAAATATATTTTTCAAATAATCATTTAAAACTTTTGACAATAACTCAAACTTGAGGCATTCTATCAAGGTTAGAAGCCAACAATACTTGAACAATTAAAGATGAAGCTCCTACCTCTTGTGTAGGGTCTAAAAAGGGTCCTTCTCTTCTTCCTTAAGCTTTGAACAAGAGTCTTTGGAGTGGATGACCCTCCTTGAATCTTGGCTCTATAACTTGAATGCTTAAGAAAATATTTCTCACTAGAGTTAAAGATTGTAACTCTTGTGAGGGCTAGTGAAAGTTTGGACTTAGGATTTAAATGTTTGGATGAAGTTTAGAGGATCAAGAGAAGTCTTTGAAGAACATAAGAAGAATGATAGAATAAGAAAGAAAGAACACTTAGGGAGTTTTTGAATTGAAGAGAGTTTGAGGAGTATTTATAGTGGAAAGATTAGAGAAAAAGCGAGAAGAAGGAAAGCACTTGGAGCATGATTTATGGAAACATGTTGGCTGAATTTTGGGATGAAAATGCTCCTTGTTTTGTGCAAACATGTTTCCATGTTTTGTGCAAACACGTTTCCATATTTTGTGCAAACACGTTTCCATATTTTGTGCAAACACGTTTCCATGTTTTGTGCAAACACGTTTCCATGTTTTATGCAAACATGTTTCCATGTTTTGTGCAAAGATGTTAGTGGATATTTTTGTAATTAGACAATGATAGTGGTATTCTTGTAATTCCATTCATAGAGTAAGGGTATCTTTGTCATTTAATAAGGCAAGGGTAGTTTGGTAATTTCCTTTACATAGCAAGGGCATTTTCGTAATTTCTACTAAGTGATGGCATTTTCATAATTCTTTGCATTTTTCTCTAGACATACTTAAGTAGACTATTTGTTGTGTTTCATAACATTTGTCCCGATTCTCTTGGTTGTGCTATCGCTAATTAATATTTATCTTAGTTATAAATTTGGGGATGTTACAGAATGCGATGACGTTATATCATTTATGAGAAAAGGGATGTACTGAGGATAGCGAGGCTATCTAGATGAGATGTAGTAGACGTACTCCATCTAGTGAACTATATTAGAATGTAATTGCGATGGCATTACGTAGTTGACAATACGATCCACAGATAAGTATATCAAAAGAATCCTATGAGTTTTACCATTAAGCCTAAACTTTCTAATAAATCTGGTGAAAGATTTCAAAGAGAAATTCAGAAGAGAAATGTCATGAGAAGTTAAGATATTTCTGAAGAGAATATCTCATGAGAAATTCAAGAGACTTAACAAAGAAAATCTAAAAAGAATTTCAGGAGATTTTCAAAAGAAGAGTCTCATAGAAATTCAGAAGTCTTAACAAAGAAAATCTCAAAAGAGTTCCAAGAGATTTTCAAAAGAAGAGTCTCATACCAATTCAGGAAACTTAGAAAAGAATATCTCATAAGATTTAAAGAAATTTCAAAAAGAAATCTCAAAGCAAAAGTATGAGAAATAGAACTATTAAGAAGAAATTCTAATTATCAATTATTATATTACACAACTGATGAGATCCTTAAATAAACGTCTGAAGATATATTGCTTATTTTTGTATTAAGTTGAATATCATTAAGTAATAGACTGTTGTTTTTCCTACTGGAAATCTTTTATTCTCATTCTTGCTATTATCATTTTTCTTTTTACATAGATTGAAATGAGGGAGATCCTTAGCTCAATTTGGCACCACGGTCTAGATCGTTTTGATGAACCAAAGATAGAGGATTTTTAGTCAATATTTTTATTTTCTTTTAGGGAACTTTGAGTAGTACCCTACCTAGACTAAAGGATTCCTGCGTGAACCAGGGTATGGGTTTGATATAATTATGGACACTAGTGACTGGTCATCAGTTAATAAAGTTATGTTACTTTGATATATTAATTATTTTCAAATTTAGCGATGCAAGAGAATGAGGTTTATGTTTGCCATAAGAGCAGGCTCATATTTAATATTGTATACAAACCTCTAAGAATAAGCAAAGAGAATAAGTAGCAACTACTTACAATAAGGTTATGGCTTAAGCATAGCTTTATGGTAGGAAGGGTGTTACACATTGAGAATAAGGTATTTTCTATGTCTGTTGATAATGCTTCATACAATGACTCGTGCTTGAGGAATCTCAAGGACAACTTATCACTGAGTAGCAAATTAGTGCTTGATGGTAAGTTGTTTCACATCAGATGCTGTACACATATTTTGAATTTGTTGGTGCAAGATAGCCTTGGAAGAATTAAGGATATTATTTATAATATTTGTGAAAGTGTCAAGTATGTTAATTATAATGATTCAAGGTTGAAGGCATTTTGTGATATAGTGGAGCAAAAGCACTTGAAAGAAAGAAAGCTCATCCTTGATTGTCTAACAAGGTGGAACTCTACTTACAAGATGCTATCTACTGCCTTGAATTTTAAGATGGTTTTTGAAGCTTATAAGGAAAGAGAACCGCATTATTCCTTTGAGCCATCACAAGAGGATTGGAGAAAGGTTGAGAAAGTCTGCCAAGTATTGAGGGTATTCAATCTGGCTACTAATGTCATATCAAATAATGACTATCCAACTGCAAATTTATATCCACTTGAAGTTTGGAGGGTGAAAGAAGTGATTGACAACGTGGCAATGGATGAAGACCACTTCATGAGAGAGATGGCAACCTCAATGAAAGATAAGTTTGACAAATATTGGGGGGAATGCAATCTGCTAATGTCCATTGGTCTAGTTTTGGATCCCAGGTTCAAATTTCATGTTACTGAATATTGTTTTCCTTTGATATATTAGCCTGATTATGTGGCCAGAGAGAATGTGGATATTGTTATGACTTCATTGAAAATGTTATATGATGAGTATGTTAAAATATGGGAGAAAAAGAGAATGGCTAGTGGTAGTGGTGAAGTTGATGATGGTGGTATTAACAATATCAATCCTTCCAATGAGATTGATTTTCAACAGGAAATCACTAGAGTTGACCAATTTATGAATTTTGTTCATGGCAAGCAGGCAATTACCCTAATGAAATATGAGCTGGAGGTTTATCTTGAGAAGAATATTTATATTCTTGACAAAAGCACTAACTCTTTTAGTGCTTTGGAATGGTGGAAAAGCAATAGCTTGAAATATAAGATTTTGTCAAAGATGGCTGCTGACATTCTAGCCATCCCAATCTCAACAATTGCATCTAAATCAACATTTAGTGCTAGTGGAAGAGTAATTGATGAGTTTCATTCGAGATTGAATGAAGCATTTATTACAACCTTCATTTGTGGCGAGGATTGGCTATGCAACAAGTATAATCTGAAAAAGCAAATGGTATGAATTTTATATACTACAATGTTATCTTTTCTAGTAGTTGTTAATTTATGGCACAATCTAACTATAAATAATTTCCTATTTTTGAGGTTCTTGAGTTTGAAGAAGAGGAGGAGATCATGTTGAAGATCTGATTTTTTGTTGGTTTTGTTAGGTTTATTTGAAGATTATGTTTTATTGAGTTATATAATATTTAGCGTTGCTCATGCTTTGTTCTTGACTCTTGAGACTTGGTTTGTTCTTGACTTTTGTTGGTTTGTTGTGCTTGAATTTTCATTTTAAACTTTGATTTAGTTGTATGGTTGAATTTGCTTGAACTTTTGGTTGAGTGTTTAATATTGATATGTTTAAAATTGGAACTTTGTTGGATTTAATTTGATTATATGAAGTTGAATAGTCAGCTTCAGAGGCCTTTTTAGGCCTTTTAAAGGAGTGTTAAAAGGCCTAAGCTTGTTTAGGCCTACGTGATGGCTTGGCCTTAAGGCCTATTATATATTGTCTAAATGATTTTTAAAACAGACTTTATAAACAAGCTTCAGGCCCAAGTCGAGCAAAAAAGAAACACCTATAATAGGTAATAGGTTAGGTTCAGGCTCAATGTTCTTGTTACAGGCCTGACTTATTTAGGGCCTAGCCTGGCCTGTTCCCACCCCTAGTAGTCAATAATAGCAAGCATTGAAAAAGTATAGATTAGAATGGTTAAAGTGAAGTCATCCTCTTGTTTGGGAGTTTAATAGAGAAAGGGAACATAGTTAGTGTGCTCGTGTTTCGGAGTTGTAATTTGACTAATTGCTACTAAATTTTATTTTCCAATTTTATCTCTTTAAGATAATATAAATATAGATTAATATAAAAATGTATATAGATTAAAACAAAAACACATAGTTAAATTTACATCTTAACATTTAAACTAGATTATGTATATCTTTACCAAAGGAAAAAAAAATGAAAAACAAATTATGTATGTAATACAAAATTTAAATTTGTTAAAGTGCAACGTCCACTTAAAAAATAAAACATTACAACTTTAACTGTTAATAAAAAATTAACACTACAAATCATTCCAATTATATAGTTTATCATGCTAGTCTTTGTATCTTTGAAAGGATAAAAGATTCAGTGTGTATATATATATATATATATATGAAAAAGATAAAAGATTAAATCATTTTACCTTTTACGTAAAATTTAAAGGAGCCCGAATGTATTATAATGGCTTAGTAATTAAGTTGAACTTGGAACGTAAGTAATCATTTTTCATTAACTTGGTAGGCCCTAACATGTAACACCCTCCTAACTACTGTGTGTTACATGAGTATTAACACAATAATTAGAAGAGTGTCACTTACTTTATATAACTTACACTAGTCGAGAAAATATAAAAAATAAATTTAAATTAAACGTGTGTATATGTATATATATATAAAAGTCATAAACATATATAGTACACTAGAAGATAAGTCAACCTGCTAGTAAAACTACCCAAGAACCAAATCCAAAATACATCAAGTGTTCTAGTATAACCTAATCTATCCTAAGACCTAATCAAAAGAACTTGTATACATAAGGGCCTTAACAATAACAGGCACAATAGTCTGTAAGTTCACAAGATCGCGAACTGGGATACAACTATATATTGGTAGTAGGGTTTCTGAGTGTCTCATAAACCTCTAATGGAAGCCATTTGCCATTGAAATGATGGCATCACCTCTAGCTTAGGCATCAGAGTCAAGAGAGGAATTAAAGTCGGATGAGGAAGATTGTGACTAGAGATTCCCCACACAGGTACTGGTAGTGTGCCATATATAGGGGCATACCATTATAAGGAAACTATGGATCAAAAGTGGCACTAAAAATAGGTGAGGTAAAGGAACATATGAAAAATACATATGCTTTGATATGGGAGTGAGTCATAACAAAAAGTGAGTCTAGAATTAGGTCATAGTGCCACTCCCATTGTCGCGAATCAATGAAAACTATATATTGTGGTGATTATAGATGTCAAAGTGAACCAGGGGTATGCATCAGAAAAATATATTTAACTTTTATGATTCTATTAACATCTCTTTTTTATTTTTTGTGACTAAACATTTGTCAATTCAAACATTTCTTGAATGGCCAGACGACCCATTTTGCTCTCGCATTTGAACTTCCTGGTGGTTGGCACAAGTTGAAGGATGCTATGGTTTTGACTGTTCTTCAGGTCTTGATAATGTTTTCCATTTATTCGATTTTTTTTTTTTGCTTAAGATTTATTTCCCTTCATTTAAGGTGGCTAAAAATAGGTTAAAGAAAGCATGTTTAGTTGGCTCCCTAAAGTTTGTTTCCATTTTTGCACAGTTTTTGTTTAAAATCCAGCATATAGATTTCAGAAATAACTTTATTATCTTGCTTTACTATAGATGCTATTGGGATGTGGTGGATCATTCTCAGCTGGTGGACTTGGTAAAGGGATGTATTCACGATATATGAGTCCTTTCTATTCAGTTTGTATCAAGTTCTTATAACTAATGTCCTTTAATTTTGTGAACTACATACAATCACTTTGTCTATTTTGATTTAAAGTTAGATCTTTTTTTTTTGGTTTTAGACCTGTGTGTTTTAGACTTGTTTTTATTTAGACATGTGTATCAACCAATATTATGGATTACCATATATGGTTGAGATGACTTAGTTTACTTAGTTGATTATTTAATAATGGTTTATTTTATTATGAATTTCAATCAATTAATTAATTTTTTGTTCAAAATTAATGTGGTTTCTAATTTATATTGAAAAGGTTGTATATATAGTTTAATTTGACATTAAAAAAGGGTTGGTTTTAAAAATATCAAATTTGAGACTAAAAAAAGAAAAAAAAAAGGTGTTATGAGAATACAATCATATTTGAGAAGATTTGAGAAGAAGCAATAGTTTTTAATTGATGGTTAAAATATCAATTAATGCAATGTTTTCAAATAGTTGCCAAAAAAATTAAAAAAGGCAATGTTTTTCAAAAGTTGCCTAATGAATAAGAAGAAACAATGAGATAAACTGTTGCCTTTAACCAAAGAAAAGGCAATGCTTTTAAAGCATTGCCTTAAATTGGAATAAAATATAATGCATAAAGGGTGCAAAAATCGTTGCCTTTTCTCTGTCAATCGTTGCCTTAGAGAAAAAGATAACGCTAGTATAAGCAACCTCTTGGAAAACATTACCTTTGCTCGGAAAATGTTGCCTTTGAGAAAAGAAAACATTTTTTTTTGTGTTTAGGCAACGCTTTTAAAAAGTATCCTTCGAGCTAATTTTTTTGTGGCGAGAGAAGAGATTGGGCAATCAACCGTCCTCTCTTCTTTAAGCATATGACTGACCTTTCTCTAAGCTCCTGGAAAAGCCTCTCCACGTTGGGATAAGCATGGAAATTTGAGCTCTAAGGAAATCTTCTAGAAGCATATTTAAACACAGCAAAGAACACAAAATCATTTTGATCCCAAAATAGTAGACAATTTCACTAAGGAGGGGAATCAACCCCTTGGCTATAGATTTTCCAACTACTTTAAAGAACAAGTTTTGGACATAGACAAATGTGGAAATTGTATTAGCGATGACTAATTTTCAATACAACACTAGTATTTGACTATGCGCCATGCATGCTTATAAATTATCTTACAAATTAATGTGAAAATTTTAACAAAGAATGATTTAAAATTAAATAATTAAGAGGTATATATTAATGTATATAATAAGGGGATTTCTCCGGTACCCTATACAATTTATGGGTACTGGTATTTTCTGGATAATTTGTGGTTAAAAATTTACCATGTGTCCCATTAACTAAATTTGTTAATATTTAAAATAATTATGATTAAGTCACAACTCTTGAATTCAAAAGGGTATCAAAAACCATATAATAATAATGTCATATATTTACTACTATTCAACTTTATGTGATAAGGTAGTGTCCCTTATAATAAATGAGATAATTATTTATCCAATTGAAAATGATATATATATATATATACACACACACACACACACACACACACACCCGTGCGATGCACAGGGTTATAAAATTAAAAGGAATATGTATAAAGTTTTAAATGTACAAGATAAATGTAAGTTTATATTATATTATTACGAGATAAATCTTACAAAAAAATGCTTAGCTTAAGGTGAAATAATACTTAAAAAAAAAGATAAAAAATAATGCTTGAAAAAAGTATAATTGAAAAACTATTATTGATATAATAAATAACATTAAAAAATTATATAAATCAATTTCACTTATCAATTCATTTTTGAAATTTTATTTTATAATAAATATTTTTAAATTTTTAAAGTGATTATAAATCAAACAAATAAACAGAAAAAATTGATCCATTTCTCATGTCCCTCCAATTTATTAAAAAATAAATCATTCTAGATATCCTTCTTATCCCTTTCTTTTTTTTTTCCACATTATTCAACCTCCTAAAAATGGTTAACTGAAATTAAATCTAAATTTTAAAATACATAAATTATAAGATCTAAAGATCACTTGTTAAAGTGGAATTAAATAATTAAAATAAAAAATTAATGTGTTTCACATCCATTTTATGTTCTTTAATATCCTAGGGATATGGGGAAAATTAGATCGAAATTTTGATAGAGTAATTTTATATATAGAGTTTATCCATGATATTTATTTATAAACTCTTACATAGGATTTCATTGTAATTTTTTCCTTATGTTACTCATTTTATAAGACATTTTTCACACTTTCAAAATACGTTATTTTTCATCAAAATTATTTTGAATATAAAATAAATATTTACATTTTAATTTCAATTTATAGTTTAATTATCTAATATTTATTAATTTATTTAATGCTAAGGATAGACATGGAAACAATTTTAATTTCAATTATATTGATAGTTAAATTAAATCAAGTAAAAAAAACAAATAAATATTTTCAAATAAATTGTTGAAGGATTTAAATAGTCAAATTTTTTGTATTTTTATTACATGAGTTCAAAATACATAATAAAATATAAAGTAGATATATCCAAATAAAATGAACAAAATTTTGAAATGAACAGTGACTATGAATGTTATGGTGAGATTTTATCTATTTTAAAACATTCTTTGTTATCATAATAAAATGAACAACACTTTCTTTTTAAGCAATTTGCATTTTTTTTATTATCCAACAATTAATGGTGGAAGAAGAAGGAAATGTGAAAAATGAAAAGGCATGGTCAAGTACAGGAACAACTAGAAAGTAAATAATGTATTTTGAATTTTAAATTTTAGATAAGCAAAAATAAATAAAACATTCAAATAATTTTAAATTTGATTGAAACTCATTTATTATGATTGTGGTGGATGTCAAATAAATATGTATTGATTTACAAAATATTTAAATTTTTTTTAATAAGTCATTATTAGCATAACTAAAGTTCAAAAATGAAAATTATCATAAAATGACACATAAGTATAATTTAATGTTTGAAATTTCTACACTTTATATAAATAGGAACCTCAAACACATGCAACATTTAGAAGCTCCACTCATAGGTGACACTCTTTATTCCTTTATTTTAAAGTCACACGCACAGTTGTATATTACTGATAAAAATAATCATCTTTGAAACATTGAATAAAAAGATTTATGTAAATTTATAATTGAAACTCTCATTTTTTTTATTTTCTATTGAATCAAAATATATTTTTAGGATTTTCCAGTGTTTCTTCAATTAGTGTTCTTAGCTGATCTTGCTAGGCATTAGAGGCCTTGTTTCTTAGCTCTATAGTTTCTTTATTTTGGACTGTTTGCCCTGCTAATAGCACTTATAATTATAACCAATGTTGGATGGCATGATTGGTTGATTAAAATTAACCCCATTCTCAATTAGCACGTCATTAACCGAAAAAACTTATAAGTTGGATTCAGCTTTACTTGTGCCATGTGAACCACATCACATCACTTCCCAATTGCCCACCATTTTTCTTCTCCTTCACATGCCACAGAGCAAAAGCTTCATTGTAAATTTGCAATAGTGACATACCTCTTACCTTGATGATAATTATAAACATGTCACCATCTCTCACTAATAATTGATTTTCTAAAACACTTAAATGAGATTAGACAATAGGATTTTTGTATACTCACACATATATGTTCGCTGGCCTCACTCAATCGTCTAATCCGAAACCATCAGCTGTTACGTTTGGACTATATATTCTATCAAAACTTGTGTCTTTGAGATTAATAGATCCACACAATATTGTTTAATTATTCTAGTGATAAATCAATATAGTGCCTATGAAAATAGAATTCAAAGAAATATCCTACACTTTCCATAAAGCAGTAACGTTCTGTGTTGTGATTAATGCTTACCTTGAAATGGCAAGCCAAGCTGAATCTAGCTTATAAGTTTTTTTAGTTAATGATGTGCTAATTGAGAATGGGGTTAATGTTAATCAACCAAATATTCCATCCACCGTTGGTTATATATCCTATGAAAAAAGAATGAATATATATACATCAATTCTAGGTAATATAAATTTTTTTAACTCTTGATTATAGAAAAGGAGTTAACATCTTTGAGATTACACCCTTTGAAAACCAATTCACCCACCTTGCTTTTTTCCTTTTCTATCGTTCTCTATCATTGCTAATAACTACAAACAGTAAAATAAAATAAAATAAAATTACATTTTCAATTTTGTTACATTGCATCTCTAAAACATAACTATTTAAGTTGCAAATGAAATGAAGATTATAGTATATAGCTTATTATAAAGGCAGGGATGCTCATTCTACCTCCCACAACTTGTTTCTTCACAATGGACTACATATGCTCTGTAAACCATATCAATCAGTGAAAGAAAATCAAAATTTGTAATGTAAGTGAAAAAACAAATAAAGAGAGGAAATAAAGAAGCTAAAAATTGAAAAAGGATAAGATAAAGTGATAGTTTTAGCCTTTTAGGATAATGGATGCAAAAAAGAAGAAGAAGAAGAAGAAGAAGAAGAAGAAGAAAGGATTATCCATCACCCTTATCTTTTCTTCGTGATTGACCATTGTTCCTCTCCAATAGGTGATTCCTGTAGATCTTCTACTAGTTAATCGTTAATTGTTGCCTTCACCACTACAAAGAAGAATCATCTTTTGTTCATCATCCTCACCAACATGCCAAACATAAGGTAATGGATGAAAAAATCGAAATAGCATGAGATAAGAGAAGAAATTGTCAAAAAAAAAGAAAAGAAAAATAGCATCAAATCATGGATGAGAATGATTCTTAAAAATTAACACAAATTTGGATGAGTGAATTTCTGATAAGATTGAAGGAGAGCGAGGAGATGATTCAATTTATGGTTTGAATATGATTATAATTGCTGAATGATGAAATGCATAAGAGCAATAATAATGATATTTTTGTTTAAAATGACAAATATAATGATGATGTTATTACCAAGGTTCTGAAAACCGAACCGAACATCAAACCGGTCAGGGTAAGGGTTCAAAGGTTCAGAGGTTTAACCGGTTCAACCGGGGGTCGAACCGATATATAACCGGTATATAATAAAACTTGTATTTATATAAATATATAAAAATATAAAATAAAATATATGTCATAAATAACTAAAAATTAAATTAGGCATTAACAAAACCTATAGAATATAATATAATTCATCTCTTAATCAAAATAAATATTATCCATATAGATCAAATCTCTTAAATTACTAATTCTCATACCAGAAAATGAAAAGAATTAGGAAAAATGATATTTTAGGATTTTTTTATAAAAAAAAAAACCTCAAAATGATGTTTTTTTGCATATTTTTTGTTAAAAAAAACCGGTTCGCCCGGCCGGGCCGGTTTGCCTGGTTTTCTCGATTTCCGGCCAGTTCGAAGCGGTTCTCCACTTGTTCTTTCCCAGTCGGTTTTAGGGTCCAACCCGGACCGGACAACAGGCCGATTCCCGGTTCAACCGATCCGATTCTCAGAACATGGGTTATTACTAATTACTAATCTATGTATATTGCATTGCTGATACATATCACTATTGATACATATAGCATTGATACACATTAATCTTCAAAATTCAATGCTAGTTTATTCTTTTCTTTCAAATTTTAGATTTGAAGTTTAAAGACTTTTTAAGAAAAGAACATGCATGGATATTTTAATATGAATTTGAATTTAGTAATTGGCATTTATTATTATAAATGTGAAAAGATATGAATTGATTTAAATATGATTTTGAATTGTGAAATATATTTTCATTTTAGAAGCAAAAAATAAATTTTAGAAAATAGAAATTGTATAAAAATGACACATATCAATATAGATTTGAGTAGTGTACCAACTTTAAATTTAGTTTCAATAAAAAAAATAAAAAATGATTAGATCATATTTTGTCAAGTTGGTCCTTATTATATCAAATTAGACCAAAAATTACATAAATAAGTATTAATATTAGTATCAATTTATAGCTATGCCTTATTATATCAAATTAGACCAAATTAAATAAATGAGTATCAATTTATAATGAGTATGAAAACTAATTATCAATCAAGATTCTAACAATTTTATAATCATAATTCTTTTTTCATAAATTGATTACTTTTGCTTTTTTTGGAGTAATCATATCTCTTCTTTCCTAGAATGCATTATCTATTTGTCTTAATTAGATTAAAATATTGATTGATTTACCTCTTTTTTTTAGAATAGATTGATCTAACATTTATTATTCAAACGATCAAAGAAATATTCAATTAAATTTTTATACTTTTCAATGTATCAAATTATCAATTATCAATTATCAATGTATGAAAATCAATTATGTCTATAATATTTTAATTATATATAATAATTCAGGTTTTGATTTTTTTTTTTTAAAAAACTCTAATTAAACTTTTAAAAATTGTGGGCCTTAAAAGACTCTAAAAGTGACATGTGGAAAACTTTTCCTCAAATAAATCTTGTTTATTAGTAGTATAAATATGATAATTTTTTTAGAGTTAGAAATTATGAATTTATCTATGGTATAATACTAATGAAGTATGTTTACTTTGTTTTATTAGTCTTTGGAAAAAAATATGGAATAACAATTATTTAGAAAACATTTACATCACGTTTGAAAAGATTAAATAAGTAGCATAAATATAGATTTTTTTTTTATCTAAATAGATTATTAGCTTATTTTTATTTATTAACTTAGAGTATAGTTTTTTACAATGATTTAATTCTTTGATTGATTTTCTATTTAAAAATGATTCATATTAATATTATATTATATTCTTTAAATAATTTTACATATATATTATATCAAAACAATTATAGATATTATTTGTAATTATAAAAATTTTGTATTGTAATATATATTTTATTCTATAAAAAATTTCTATTGTTAAGTTTATTTATCGAAAAAATAAAAACAAAATTATATATATATATACATCTTAAATTATTATTTTTTATTTTAAATATAATACTTGCCCATCGGCTCAAATAAAAAATAATATTTACACAAATAACTTTTACTAAAATTTTCATGATTAATGTATATTATTTTAATACAACATATTAAAATATTCTTGTTAGACATGACCAATAAACTATGTGATAGACTTCATAGTTATTTATATTCTACCTCAATTGACATGCATTAAAGTCAAGTAAATGCCACTACATCTACTATTATAATATTTGAGAGGCATTTCATAGAAACTATTATAAGTGTCTTTCGTATAGAGCTTTAGAGTACACGTGTCATATATTGATTTAGGGTCCACTTTTTTCAACATTTATGTCAATAGATTTTTTAACTTAATTTACAATTTAATTATTAATAGAATCAAATATAACCATTAAAGATTACATGAATCAATAAAATTAAAATTATTAAGATATATTCAAGGGATTAAAAATCATAAAATTATGATTTACAATTAAAATTAAGAATCACTAAGAATGAAAAAAAAAGAATTAAGAATCATTGAAAAATGGATTAGATATAAATGTATTGGGGTGATTAAAATATTAATAGGGCCATTACAACGAAAATCATGTGATATGAAAAAGGATTAAAAAAAAAAGGGGAATGCCTTAATGGGTTAATCAGATTAACAAAAAAGTCTTCATTACAACAAAAAATCAGGTAATATGAAAAAAAATAAAAACGAGGAATGCTTTGATCATATCAACAAAAAGGCCTCCTATTTTCCCAGAAAAAAAAAAGAAAAGAAAAACAAGAAAAAGGAAAGTTTTCAGATCTTACTCTTGGCTTTTCCTATTGCGCAATGGACATTGATAGTAAAGAAGGGATGTCTATTGCAATCAGATCACCTGGGATGGTCATAAACTTTGAGCTCTTGCAAAATTTCCTAAGAAAAAGGTTAGAGATTCTTTTCAATTAATATTTTGATCTTATTAAGATTTTCTATTTTTATCTGATCATGACTTTTTATTTTGCTCTCACCATGAATCCTAAATCCCTAAACTATTTTGGATTTCGATCAGATTATGATCGTTTGTTTTTTAGCTGATCATTACTTTTTATTTTGTTCTCATCATGAAATAAAATTAAATATTACAATCATTAAATAATCAAATATTAAAATCATTAAATATTGCAATTTGCACTAAAAGAGAACTCATATCAATATAATTACGATATACAATTAAATTAAAAACTATTAATAGCCTCACATTACGAAGGTAATATAAAAAATTATAAAGGAAATATTTTCAATATAAATAAGCTTTAAAATCAACATATTTTTACCTTAAGAAAACAGACAGGTCAAATTGTTAACAAATTGCTAATTAATTGATTTGGATATGATAGTAATTCAAAATTCAAATTTTGTCAAATTTATTCTTAACAAAATATTTAAGACCCATTATAATACTAATATTTAAGACTCATTACATAAAAAGTTTGAGTTAATGTTCATTTTAGTCCCTGAATTTTCAATCATAAGTCATTTTAGTCTATAACTTTTCAAAAGAGTCAATTAGTCCCCACTATTATAAAATGTGAGTCAAGTTAGTCCTTTATTTCACTTTTATTTAACATTTTATCAATTAAATGATGATATATAATAGTAAATGATTTTTTATCATATCTTGTGTTATCCGAAGTAGGATAAAGTTTAAAATAACCTGTTTTGGCATCTAAAATTATACAAAATAAGTCATTTTATGACTTAGAATGAATATTTAAATAACTCATTTTGTATAATTTTAAATATCAAAATGAATCATTTTAAACTTTATTATACTTCAGATGACATATGGTATGTCGAGATATTACTTAAGGTTACCTAGCATCATTTAATTGATAGAATATTTAATAAAATTGGGTTGAGGACTATAATAACTCACATTTTGTACTATTGAGGATTAATTTGATTCGTTTTAAAAAGTATGGACTAAAATGAGTCAACAGTGAAAAATGAGAGACTAAAATGAACATTAACTCTAAAATCTTCTATGTGTTACTCAGAAAAATTATACCACTATCATTTTCATAATCTTAATACTTAAAGTAAGTTTTTGAATTTAATTTATTTTCTAATTATCAATTATTTTTTCCAATCATACCTTCATATCTCTCTATCATTAACAAAAGGAATATAAAAATAAAAAAATAACATAAACAAAATTATAATTCAATATATTATACCATACAAATTTTATATATAATTATAGTATTAATGATAACAAAGCTATTATAATTATGTTGTATTAGTAGTATTTGTTATTATGGATATTCATGTTTTGAAGTTCAAAGTATTTCTAAAATTTTTCCTTTTTGAAATTTTTATTTAATAAACCCATAAACATCAATAGGGATTCAAATCTCTACGTGGAATGAGAAATGGGAACTTGTGACTAGGATGTGGATGAGAATGGAGATAAAATTCTAACTGAGAACAGGAGTAGAGGAAAATTTTCTAACTTCAAATCTATAAATTTTGAAAATATAATAAAAATAATTATCTATATACCTATATCACTATATCCTATTTAATATTTTACAACTTGAATATTTCAATCTATCAATTCCATAATTTTTTTCATAGAAATTTTTTTTGAAAAAAAATACTTTCAATTTTTCACCACTAAAATATTAAAAAAAAATCAATTCCACAATTTACACTTCTTTGAAATCATATAAATTAAATTTATTCATTATTTTTATTAATTAAAATATATATTTTTATAATTTTTATAAATTAAATATTTTAATTTACTAAAAAGATATAAACAGCTAGGCATGATTAAAAAAATTGAAACTGGGTACACATGGAAATTACCATAATGAGGAAAGGAATTGAGACATATTTTGTTTTTATATAGATGATCGATGGGGGCTAAGTCCCTATTTGTTAAATGGGAAAAGGATGAAGATAGCACATCTTCATTTTTTTAATTATTTTTTTATTGTATTTACATTTTGTATGCATCTTTAATTTTAATTTGGATTGTGTTGCAATTATAGTATTTGTTATTATGGATATTTATATTTCAAATTGTAAAATATTTTTAAATTTTTTCTCTTTCTAAAATTTGTTAATAAACCCATAAATACCATTGGGATTCAAAATCCCTGAGGGAAATGAGAAATAGGAACCCCCAAGGGGGATGTAGATAGGGATGAAAGACAAAATTCCTCTTTCTTATGAATACTCATTGTTATCCTTATAAATGACTCATGACATAGTGAAATTATTAATTTATTATCTTTCTTTATTCAATAATTTCAAATTTTGAAATGTACTAAATTTTTATAAAATAAGCTCTTTATTGTTAATTATAGGTCATCTATTGAGATTTTTCAACCTTATAAATATGATATTCAAAATAAGATATAAAATAAAATCATACATTTATATTTTGTCTACTTATTTAATTATTTAACTATTAACTTACTTTTAAGATAAATTTATGTACTCAATTTTCTATAAGATCTATTTAAATAAATTATTATTTATTTTTATAATGATTAACAAACTATTTTTTATTATCTCCCCATGCATCGCACGGGTCAAACAACTAGTAATTAGAATATTACGTATACTCAGCAATTATATCTTTCTTTTTCTTTTTTTGCTATTTGTTCGCTTTTTTATTTTTGTATTATTTCATTTTTTTTATTTATTACTAGTATTATCGTTTTTGTTATTTTTTCTACATTGATTCATAATTCTGATTGGTTCCAATATGTTAACGGACCACTAATTGATATCACATTAATTAATGAGATAACACAATCCAATAATATGCATTTATTTCTCACTTAAATTGCACTAATTGTATAAACCTATTTTTTGGGCGGGAAAAATTTTCCCATTATTTGCTGTCAAGTGGCTTAATACCAATATTTCACCATGCAACAGTATATGTTAACTAGTAGTAGAACCCGCAGGATGCGCGGCCATAAGTTATCATAAAAATTAACGTGAAAAATTTAATTAATATTAACTCAAAATTAAACAAGAGCCACAAAGGTCAATTCTTGTATACATAAAGCATCTGTGTTTAGAATATAACAAATGAATTAACAATATCGACTGTTTATATACTTCTGAAAAAAATATTGTATATAACGTTCATTGTATGATTACTTAGAGATCCAATATCATTGCATATCAAAATCTTCAAATCATTCTTTCTTGTAACTCTTGAAACTGCCATGTATAATTACGCTTTCCATGCCATTTATTTTGTCCTGAAAAATTTTCATATAGCAGTATTATAGTGTATTTGTGCTCTTTTTGGTGATAAGCATTAAAGCAAAACCTAACCCACTTTCATTCTCCACCTTGAGAGATTATCCTCTACTGTATGAGGAAGGTTTTGGTATGCGTTAGAAGGTCTTGAAGTGAAGAAGATTATTCTTGGATCATCCTTGGAGTCAAGATCCCTAAAGCCACCAAAGTAAGGCTCTTGTTACCTATTTGTTCATTTTTGTTTGTCTCAGTTTTGACTTGCTAGAAATTGATATATATATATATATATATATATATATATATATATATATATATATATAATATATATATATTTCTCTGTGTGTGTGTGTGTATATGTATTTTCTTTGGTGAAGTGGTTTGGTGTTGTGGAAAAATAATTTTTATCAAAAAAGATTTTGAATTGGGTTGCTGGAATTCTCGGATTTGTACTAACAGGTTGTGGTTTATGATTTTTCTGAAGTATTTGTAGATGTTTTTATGAGCTAAGAAAATTATATGTTGAAACTAACATCCTAAGGCAACTCCATGATTTTTCTTCGGTCTTAAAAATGACTTTTACTACTTCTAAAAATTAGGAACCGAGACTGTTATTGAGTTGTCTGGACAGCCAACTCTAAAGCTCTGAGTTTGTCTAATTTTGTTGCCATAGCAAATGAAAATGTTTACAAGATGTTGAGGACATTTTGAAGTCCAACCCTGAATTTTTGTATGATTTGATATGATCATTTGATAAGGTAATAAAATTAGGAACTGTGGGTGTTGGCTGTAAATAGGGGTTTCTGACCTCCGAATTTGTTTAATTTTGTTAACATAGCTAGAGAATGTTTCTTGCTCTAAAATTTTTATAAGCCCTTGGACACATGAAGTGTCTAAGATAATTTTTGTAGCTTCTGAAATGATCGTTTAATGTGCAAATAAATTTGTGCTGTAATGTACCCAATTACTGGAAATGAACCCAAACCTTGAATTGGTAATGTAATGACTTTTGATTTAAGTGTGATTAGTATAAATGCATGCCATACACTTTAAAGAATGATTTATGAGGAATGGATGAGAATTACATTGTGAATGGATATTTATGTGATTAGAGCATGCATTGGTAAAAATGAAAAGTGATAAATGAATATATGTGACAAGAGAAAGTGTGAACTGTAGGTAAAAGAGTGCACGAAAAGGGGGGGGGGTTGAATCTTGCTTTAATGCTTTCTTCAAATCTGAAACATTTCACAAGAATACTATCAAGCTCTAAGGTTGAACTGCAGTGGAATCATGGTTTGCATACTTTATGAGGTATCTGGGTTCTGCAGTTTACTTTCTGAAGGCCTGGCTTCCATCTATTTTCTATCAGAAGTTTCCTTGAGATTCTTTTCCTTAAGGCTTCCTTCCAGTCCTAACTGACAGCTAGCAAAGCTTTTCTCGAATACTTTTCATCAGTGAATTCAAACCATTTGGAAATCATGAGTATCCTGCTCCTGATTTTCCTTTTGAGCCATGGAAAATGTCTGAGATAGTTACTGTCTTTTAAGCTCTAAGGAACCTTTAACAGTTGTAATGTTTAGATGTACCTGCAAAAAAGAGAATTTTGATTTTGGTACTTAATTTTCTTCAGTCCACCTTAGTTAATTATTTAGGCAGAGGTTTCCCATCCTATCTCAACAGATTTCTCTTTTAAGAATTATTTGTCAGATAGGTTTCCCTACTTAGAATATAGTGTAAAAGAGACTATGAAGGAAATCCTTAGATGAGGCTGCATTTCATTTTCTTATTTCCTTTTTATTTCTCAAATTTATTTTCTCAATCAATGGTCTCTGACCTCCAAGCATAAGTTTAAGATTTTAGGATCTATTCTCATAAGCTTTGAGTCAAATTTCAGAAGTCATGAAGTTTTCTCAAATTCATAAATAACTTTCTAAGATCTTTCTAATATAGTCCTGACACTTCAGCTTCTAAGGCTTAGAGTTTGAAAATGGAATATGTATTTTCCTTATGATTTCAATAATCAAACTTAAGCTATTTAATTTTGAGAAATATTAAGAAGAGAAATATGCAAGTTATGCAGCAGCTTAATAAGCAATGCAAGAAATAAAGGAACCGATAGAGGAGCTCTGGCTATTCTAACCTTGTATTTCTTTGTCAAATCACTCATTTGTCATGAACTTTAAATTTTCTGCATCTTTACACTTATCATGACTTACTGACAATTTCCATCAATTGACTAATTGTCATGAAGTCATCATTCTCACCTAGGGAAGTCACCTTTGGCTCCGAGATTGTTGCTTTTGTCGGAGTAGTTGTTGGCTCAGAAGTGAAGCTTGCTTCTGTATCTCTGGGAAGTGCAGCTGAGATGGGAAATAACGTATCCAAACTGCTCAGTCATAGGCCTTGTTGAATGTTCTTCTATTACAACAAAAGGATTTAGTGCGGAGGGTCTTCTTCTTCGAGTGCTGCACCCTTGAATACCTTTAGCTTGTTGTAGTTCCTTGGCCTCTTCTAACCTCCTCTTTTCTTGAAGGATTATTTGTTCTTTAATAATTCTCTCTTCCTCTTCTTCATCTTTTGAAAATCAGAGTCTTTATCTTCAACTCCTGTTTGATCGGCATCACTCATATCTTTCAAAATGAGTGCTGCTTTGCTTACTCCTTTAAGTAGATATTTAGGATTTGACTTAGTAACCTTCCTTCAGATAGGAAGATTGTCAAGTCTACCTTGTAACACCCTAAAAATTATATAAAAATTAATTTGATTTTTTCTAGTCAGAATTTCAAAAATCTGACAGACACAGAAATGATGAGGACGATCCAATGGATCTGTAAAAAAAAAAAAAAGAGTGAATAATAACTTGCGGGTCCTGTAGGCTTGGTGGGATAGTCGAAACCCTAGAATTAGGGCCCAGAGATGCCCGAAATTGAGAAATCATAGTAATAAAATTAGAAATGGATATGAATAAATATTTTATACCTAGAATTAATTTTTGAGCAATGTTTGATTACCCGGGTACACTGTTTTACTTGTTTAAATAAATTTCGGTGTGCGATTTCGAACATCGAAAGATAGTTTATTCATTATAAATGGATAACGGTTATCCATTAAAGCCAAGTGAATGGCAAGATTTAACCTTGATTAACAAGATTAAATCCTAGTCATCCATCTTATTTTTCTTTCTTTAAAAGAATTATGCATTTGTGAAACATATATCTAAAGTTTACTTTGAAATAAATACAAGATAAGCACATTATCACTCCATTTCTCCATCATTCTTGGCCATGAACCAGAAAATCAAGCTTCCATGGTGTTTTTTAACAAAACTCAACTTTAAATGCCCAAAACCTTAGTTTTAAATCACCAAAATCTCAAATCTCCTTCACAAAACTTGTTCTGCTTATCAATACCTACAAAACTAACTGATTGGAATTTTAATTCCTCACCTTTCTCACTTTGATATTTTTGTTCATCACTGTTAAGAGAGGGTATTAGGTGCTATTTGGAAGGTTTAAAGTGAGAAAAATCATTATTGGAGCATCTCTTGAAGCCAAGAGCCACAAAGCTTCAAAGAGTAGGGTTTTTGAACCTTTTTTCATTTCAAATCTATTTTTCCATTTTAACTACTGATTTAATTTGATTTTTTGGTTTTATTAGTGATAATATGTTGATATTGATGTATTAATTTTGGTGGAGTGTTTGGATTATGTTAGAAAACCCATTTTGGCAAAACAAGTTTTGAATCATGTGCTGGAATTCTCGGATTTGTACTGATAGGTTATGTTTCATGAATTTTCTAATATATTTGTAGATGTTTTTATGAGCTAGAAAAATTATATGTTCAAGCTAATCCTAAGGCAACTCCATGATTTTTCTTGGGTCTTAAAAATGACTTTTACTATTTTCTAAAAATGTAAAACCGAGACTGTTGCTGAGCTGTCTGGACAACCAATTCTGAAACACTAAATTTTATTTATTTTGTTACCATAGCAAATGATTTATTTTTCCTTTGAAATTTTTACAAAGTGCTGCCAACATCTTGAAGTTTAATAATGATTTTTTCTATGAATTTATTGAGTCATTTGCTAGGGTTAAAATTATGGAATTCTGTCTGTTGACTATAAATAGGAGGTTTCTAATCTCTGAATTTGTATAATTTTATAAATATAGTTAGAGAACTTGTTTTGCTCTGAAAATTTTACAGGACATTGGGGACATATTGTAACACCCTAAAAATTATTTAAAAATTAATTTGAAATTTTCTAGTCATAATTTCAAAAATCTGACAGACATAGAAGTGATATGAATGATCCAACGAATCTGTAAAAAAAATGTGAATAGTATCCATGCGGGCCCTTGCAAGCCCGTCAGGACAGCCAAAACCTTAGAATTGGGGCTCGAAGATTCCCGAAAGTGAAAAATTATAGGATTAAGATCAGAAATTGTTAGGAATAAAGATTTTATACCTAGAATTAATTTTCGGGCAATGCTTGATTACTCAGGTACACTGTTTTACCCATTCGATAAAATTACAGTGTTTTGTTTCTTACACCGCATGAGACTGACTATATAAATGAGACACCTAAGTAGACAAGTGTGTGGCTTAGGAGAAGTCACACCATTGCCTTTACAAATGGACCAATAAGAGTATTACAAAATTACCATATTTATATTTAAGAAAAACCATTTTGTACTTGAAATCATTATGCATTTTGCCCTAAACTCACAAGATCAATATCTTATCACCACCACCCCATCATTTTCGGCCAAGACTCCAAAAATACAGCCTCCATGTTTGTTTCTTCCAAACCTCCATTAGCAGCCTTCAAAGCTTGCAAAACCCTAGCTCAAAGTCACTAAAATACAAAGCTTCCTTCACAAAACTTGTTCTACTCCTCATAATCTATCAAACTAACCGATTGGAATTTCAAATCCTCACCACTTCTTACTTTGATATCACATTCTTGACTGTTTAAGGGAAGATTTAGGGGCTGTTTGGAAGGTTTGAAATGAGGAAAAACCATTCTTGAAAGTACTTTTGGAGTTAGAAGTCTCAAGCATCACAAGTAGGGCTTATTTCATCCACTTTTCTTTCTAATTTTGATCTGGAATATTTTGATGGATTGAGTCCAAAAGTTTTGGATTTATTTGATGATTATACATGTATATTTATTTGTAAATTTTGGTAGAGAGTTTGGATGATGTTAGGAAACCCATTTTGTCAAAACAAGTTTTGACTCAAGTGCTGGAATTCTGGGATTTGTACTTACAGGTTGTAATTCATGAATTTTCTAAAGGATTTGTAGATAGATTATTGCTCTAAAATTTTTATATGATGAATCTAACATATGGAATAGTTTCCACAAATTTTATTGGCTCATATTAAGCACTTTTTCTATTTTTAAAAATTGGAAAACCAAACAGGTCAAGGTTTCTGCCTAGGTAGTCCAATTTGTAGCACTGAAATTGTCTAATTTTGTTACCCTAGCAAATGAATGAACTTTGAGATGAAATTTGTACAGGAGGTTGAAGGCATCTTGAAGTTGAACCATAAATTTTTGTATGAAGTTTGAGCTCATTGGATAGGGCATAAAATTTGAGACTTCTGGCTGTTGGCTGAAACTGAGCAATTCTGACCTCCAAATTTGTGAAATTTTATAAATATAATTAGAGACCTTATTATACGTTGGAATTTTTATAGGAGCTTATTGATACATTGAATTGTCTCTGAAAATAAGGTTAAGTAGTATGCCATGTGCACGTCAAGCGATTAGTTAAAAGAGACCCACTTTGGAAAAATAGTTATAGAACTTTAAAATGAACCTTTGACATATGTTGCATGCTCACATTTTTTCTAATAAACCGAAGTGGCTGGAACGATGACGATGACATGAGTTTCATTATATGTTTTGGGGATGCCCTACTGAGAATTTTAGAATTCTCACCCCTATGTGTTTGTTTCCGTGTCGTCTCCAGGTTGAACCAGAGGACTATAAGGCTACTCCGTAAGAGGACCCAGAACTGCAATAGTGTAGTAGCTAATGCTTTTATTATGCAGTACTTAATAGAACGGATATGTATGTAAATGTATACAACGGATATGTATTAAAGCTCATAGTAGAGATTCCTTTTGTACTCAACTATGTATTAAATAAAGATTGAGTTTCCTTGTCATATATTTTAATACATTACGCTTAGTTATTACACATGTTAGTCGAGTTTGCCATAGATAATTAAGAAAGGTCTATTATATTATAAATAACAACTCTCGAGTTTGATATTATGACTTAAGGATGATGTTGTACTTGGGAGGGTGTTACACACATTGAGGTGTCATGGCAATTTTTGTGGAAATAAAATTGATGGTTTCATATGAGAAATAATTTTTATTACTTGAGTGAGAAATCTATCAATGTGCTGGAAATGAGCTAAATTCTTGATTGGGGAGTAAAATGTCCTTTGATGCAACTATGATGAATATAAATGCATGCTATGTACTTTAAAGTTTGGTTTATGAGAAATGAATGAGAATCACATGTGATTGATTGTTTATATGTGAGTAAAGCATGCATTGGTAAATAGAAAGGTGATAAATGAACGATATATATATGTTTGAAGCATTATGAAATTCAAAAATTTATGCTAATGCATGCCTGTATATGTGAGCTTGAGGATGATATATATGCTATGTAAAGAAGGAAAAGTCCCCTCTAGAGTGTAAAGGACACGGGAAAGTCCCCTTCAGTGGGTAAAGGGCATAGAAAAGTCCCCTTTATTAGGTAAAGGGCACGAAAAGACAAGGATAATATTTTTGAGGTTCTCTTCGATGTACTGACAGTACGTAAAGTTATAAATAAATCACTGTAATGTTAAGTAGTATGCTACGTGTATATCAAGTGATTGAATAATAAAAGAGACCCTCTTCGAAAGTATGATTTAGAACTTTAAAAATGAACCATGATCTAGGTTGCATGCTCACAGTTTCTTAATAAATTGAAGTGGCTGTGACGATGACGATGACATTTATAATTGCGTATTTAGGGAGTTGCCCTACTGAGAATTGTGTAATTCTCATTCCTATATGTTTTTGTGTTCCCGTGTCGTCTCCAGGTTGAACCAGAGGATTATGAGGCTCCTTTGTAAAAGAATTTAGAACTGTAATAGTGTAGTAGTTACTGCTTTTATTAATCTGTACTTAGTATAATGGATATGTATGTAAATGTAATATAGAACGGATATGTATTAAAGCTCATAGTTGAGCTCCCTTTTGTACTTAACTATGTATTAAATAAAGATTGTGTTTCCTTGTCATATATTTTAATAGATTATGCTTAGTTATTACACGTGTTAGTTGAGCTCGCTATAGATAATTAAGAAAAGTCTGCTAGCGATATCATGACTTAAGGATGAGGTTGTACTCGGGAGGATGTTACATACCTTGTGGTAGATCATTTTCTGAGCTCTCAGGTTTAGCCTTAGAGGATTTGGTTGATTGTGGGGCTTTTGTTGATTTATGTCTTTTGTACTCTTTTTATTTTTTCTTCCTCTTTGTCTTTAGAGGAGATTCTTGAGAGGTATTTTTCTCATATTCATGATCTTCTTCCTCAAAGCTGCTTTCAAAAGGAGCGCTCTTTCTTTTTGTCATCTTCTTTTTCTGCAATGTCCTTGTCTTCTCCTCAGCAGAGGAATCCTTAGTTTCCTTGATCAAGGAACTAGTCTTTTTGGAGCTTGTCTTCACAGATATAGGATGAGACTTCTTTATAGTTCTGAAAGAGCTGATTGTGATGTCTATGCTAGTAGGATATTCAAACCACTCTTCAACAAAAGGGTATTTGACGTGTTGAAAGATCCTAGTCAACAACATCCCATAGGGAACTCCGGTGATTCTTCTTTTCTCCTTTGAAATGGCACTTAGCATGTAGTCTATTATTAGTCTCAAAAAACTTACTTTCCTTTTGGTTAAGAGATAGAATAGTAGCATACTATCCATCCCCAAAAGAACATCAATACTTCCTCGTGTAGGAAGGATGGTAAATTGTACAATAATGAAAACCTTTCTTGCCCATGACTTGAGCACGGATGTAGTAATGTTGCACAGGCCATACTTTTTTGAGCACGAATGTAGTAATGTTGCTCAGGGTGTAAACGTGACGGCATTGCATCGTTTATGAGAAAAGGGATGTATTGAGGATAGCAAGGCTATCTAGAATGAGATGTAGTAGACGTACGTACTCCATCTAATGAACTATATCAGAATGTAATCGAGATGGCATTACATAGTTGCCAGTACGATCCAAAGAGAAGTATATCAGAAGAATCCTATGAGTTTTACCATTAAGCCTAAATTTTCTAATAAATCTTTTAAAAGATTTCAAAGAGAAATTCAGTAGAGAAATGTCATGAGAAGTTAAGATATTTCTGAAAAGAATATGTCATGAGAAATTTAGGAGACTTAATAGAGAAAATCTCAAAAAGAGTTTCAGAAGATTTTCAAGAGAAGAGTCTCACAGAAATTCAGAAGTCTTAATAGAGAAAACCTTAAAGTGTTCTAGGAGATTTTCAAGAGAAGAATCTCATAGAAATTCAGGAGACTCAGAAAAGAATATCTCATAAGATTTAAGGAAATTTCAAAGAAATTTCAAAGCAAAAGTGTGAGAAACAGAACTATTTAAGAAGAGACTTGAATTATCAGTTATGAGATTACACAACTGAAGGGACCCTTATATAAATATCTGAAGATATATTGCTTATTTTTGCATTAAGTTGAATATCTTTGAGTAATAGACTGGTGTTTTTCCTACTGGAATATTTTATTCTCATTCCTGTTGTTATCATTTTTTTCATAGATTATGATGATAGTGATTATATTGTGAAGATTCCTAGCTGGTGTTGGTAGTCATGGCCAGACCTTTTGATGAGCTGATGATCGAGAATTTAGTCAGTATTTTTATTTTCTTTTAGGGAACTTCGAGTAATACCCTACCTCGACTAGAGGGTTCCTACGTGACCCAGGGTAAGGGTTTGGCATAGTTATAGATAATGTTGACTTGTCATCAGAAATTCTAATTATGTATTTTTGCTATATTATTTATTTTCAAATTTAGTGACTCATGGAAAAAGAAGTTTTGTATTTGTCATAGGAGCAGGCTCATATCTAAATATCGTATACAAACCTTTAAGAATAAGCAAAGATAATAAGTAACAACTACTTACTATAGAGTTATGGCTTAAGCATAGCTTCATGGTAGGGAGGGTGTTACATTAATGGTATCAGAGCAATTCATCCTGTTAAAGCCTGGGGATGGTCTAACTTGCTTCTAAAGCATACTCTGAAATTTTAGTGTCATGCAGTAGGATTTTATCTGCTGAGATAAGAAGTAGAGTTTTATATGCATGACTGCTTACTTTTGAAGTAATTAGTAGCTATTATGCTGAGCATTGTATTGGGCCTGATCAACTCAATGCCTTTTGCTTTGTATGGTAGGAAATTAATGACTTCGAGTAGGTGTAATAGGACTAATAATAACAAGGATAGGGCGCCTGAGGGGGAAAGTTGCAAATGTTATGCATGATTTTCAGATTATGACTTAGGTAATTAGGGAGCAAGCTATGGCTGCAAAGTAGATCATGAGCATTATTAGGAGGTAAGCTCATGAAAGATATCAAAAGAAGCTAATTAATTTGCGGTAGTCTAAGGACCAAAAACCATCCTAAGTTCGAGGAACCTAAACCTAGATAAGGATGAAGAATGGACTAAGTAAGGGTGAAGGGTCTTTGAAGTATGAAAGTGATCAGACTCGTAGAAAATGGGTTATGTTGCCTAGTTGTTGGATGCAGCCACTGATTTCTAGTGCATAGGTACTAGAATGATAGTTGAGGAGGCGAATATTGAAATAACTTGGGATTTTGGTTAAGGATGTTTTCTATGAGAAGTATGTTCCTCTTTCAATAAGAAATTTTAAGGAATTGGAAATTCCTAAAACTGCAACAGGGACACATGATGGTGTCAGAATACACCGCAGAATTTGATGAGTTTTCCACAACTTATTAGAGTAATCCATATACAGAGTTGGAAAATTGGGACTTCACCACATTGGTGAATAAGAGTACTTTAGTGAAAGAGTATAATTGGGAAACTATTAATGGCTTGAGGAAAACCAACACTACATGGCATAAGGTTCAAGCCTACTCTACTACCATAAATGGAATTTTCCTTATGGGAATGGAAAAGGGGAGTAGTTGCATAAACTAGTTGATAACAAGGAAGGCCTATAATATGGAAATAATCATGGTGATAAACCAAGTCTAGCTAGACAATTTATTTATTGTCAATGCAAAAAGCCACATCACAAGGTTAGAAATTGTCCAACTAAAGATATATTATCTTTATCTAGGCCACAGCAATAGGGATGTGTTTTGCTATGAATGCAATAAAGGTTGCACTATCAAAGGGATTTATTTAAGAAATAGGATTTGAAAAGTCTAGTAGTCAAGGATACCTATTTTAGTTGGTTAGTGTAACGGAAAGTGAGCAAGAATTAGAATATAGATCGATAGTCTACTTTCATGTTTTTGCAAGAGATATACTAGGAGTTTCCCACATAAAGGAAGATAAAAATTCTCCATTAAATTAGTATAGAAATGAGTGCATTTTCATTGGTTCCTTACCGGGTGTTTCCTTAGGAGTTAAAAGAATTGAAGGAATAGTTTGAGAGCTCCTAAGTAAACATTTTATCTAGTTGAATGCCTCACCATGGGGAGCTCCTGTAAGAGAACGACAAAGTTATGAGATTTGGTGTTAGTTATAGACAACTGAATAAGGTGACGATCAAGAACAAGTATCCTATTCTAAGGATCGATGATCTCATGAATCAAGTGAGGGGAGCAATAGTAGTATCCAGAATTGATTTATGATTGAGATACAACTAGATTCAGGTTTGGGAAGAAGATATTTCAAGACATGCTATGGGCATTATGGATATATAGTGATATCTTTTAGGATAACTAATGCCCCAATAATACTCATGACTGCCTGAATCGAATCTTTTGATATTTTCTCAATAAGTTCATAATTGTTTTATAGATGATATTCTCATCTACTCGAGAGTTAAGGAAGGACACGAGTAGTATCTTAGAACAGTGCTACAGATTCTTCATACCAAGAAACCCTAGTGTGAGTTCTGACTATAGGAAATAAGATTTTTGGGTCATATAGTATCATAGGAAGAAATCATAGTTGATCCAGTAAGGATTGAAATAGTACTAAAGTGAGAAATTTGATGTTTTTGGAACTAGCTGATTTCAATAGAAGATTTATCTAGGGATTTCAAGATAGCTTTACCCTTTAACCAAGATGAACTGAAAGAATATACTTTTTTCTTGGACAGTAGAATATGATAGAAGTTTTTAAGACCTCAAGTGGAAGTTCATGACCATTGTACCTGTAGTAATCTTGCTAGACCCACATGATTTGATTGAGACTTATTAAGATGAATTAGGAAAAGCTTTAGGGTGCATTGTGATATAGAACAGAAAGACGATGGCTTGGAATTGAAGACAACTAAAGCCACATGAAGTGAACTAACCTGCACATAGTCTCAAGTTAGTAGTGGTATTGTTCATTTTGGAATCTAGAGATGTCATCTATATAGAGTAAAGTTTGGGTGTCTTCTAATCATAAGAATCCCATCTAAATCTTAGATTAAAAAGATGAAGACATGAGGCAATAGATGGGGATAAAGTTCATTAAAAACTATGAGCTCGATTTGAACTACTGTCCAGGAAAAACGAATTGGTTAGTAGATGCCCTCAGCGGAAAAACCTTGGGTATTTCTTGGATGGTGATTAAGAAATAGAGCTAGAAGAGGCTGTTCCAAAACCATAAGATAAGGGTTGAAGAGAGACCTAAAAGTGTATATTTGGGTCAGATTAGGATCGCAAGTGACATTAATAGGGAGATCTCACAAGCACCATAAGTAGACCTAAAATTTTAGAAAAAAAAAAAAACCATAGCCTCAGCTTAAGTTGGGGAGTAGAACGTTTTTGCAAGGGATAAAAATAGGATATTGAAGTATCAAGATCAAATATATGTGCCAGGAATAGGGAATCTTCATCATAATATTCTAGAAGAGACCCATGAAGGAAACTTCTTCGTATACCTAGGAGTTACAAAAATGAATAGTGATCTTGAGAAGATCTTCTAGCGACCAAAGATAAAGGTGCTGGTAGTGGGAGTAGTTACAAAGTGTTTGACTTCCAAAAGATAAAGGCAAAACATTAGAATCCACTAGGTATATTGCAATCCTTAGAGGTTCCCAATGGGAAACGAAAAATACTTCAATGGATATTGTGAAAGAATTGCCAAATACACTAGTAGGATATGATGTTATAGTGAATGGTCTAACCTAGCCGCCACATCTTCTACAAATCCAAATTACTTCTTTGGAGAATAGGTGAAGCTTTATATAGAAGGATCAAAGAGATTGCATGATGTTCCTTCTATTATGATATCAGATTTAGAATTGCATTTCACCTCAAGATTTTGGGATAACTTGATGTTTGGGGTTATTACTAGTGCAAATAGTAGATAGAAACGTGAAGCAACCTTGAGGAAGATCCATCCCTTGGGTAAAGGTTATATGAGGCAGAGAAATATCCAAGGAATTGGCGTATGAGTTAAAGTCAAGTATATGAGAAAACTAAATTTTGAGGACAAAATTTATTTTAAGGGGGGTAGATTGTAACGACCCGAATTTTTAACATTGTTGTGATAAACTAATTGATTATGAACAATCTATAGGGATTTTGAAAATTCCGATTGACACGGTTGTGATCGAAATAATATGAGGATTCTATTAAAAAATAATTAATTAATTTTTATATTATTAGAAATTCAATATAATAATATTTTAATCGGGGATATAGAATGAGAGCTTGTAATTAGTATAATGATACAAAAAAATAATAATAAGGTAAATAAATATTTTTAACCCAATAAAATTATTTGGGTATCAATCGAGTACCAAAATAATAATAATTGATACATCTAAGGGGTAATAATCAGTACACTAAAATATTGAAACTGATATAAATAACGAATAATATCATATCCTAGATAATTTTTATAACTGGACAATCAAATAAACATAGACAATTTCAATACATATATAAGGCAAATTGATCCGGAAATATCAATTCCCTTACTTTCTCTCCAAGTCAGTGACATTATAAAAAGGAAAAAGAAAAGGAAATGACATTCTTTCTTAGTTTAGCTACATACTTCACATTTCCTCTCTTTCCCTTCATCTTCTTCATTTCTTTCCCTTTGAAACTCCATGAAACCACAATGTTCTTGAAGGATACACCTAGATTAATCCATAAACTACTTCAAGAACATTTCCTCTACATCAAAGTGAAGTCAAAACCTTGTTTTTCATCTTCCAATATGTCCAGCCAGCAGTATGTATAGGCACTAAAAAGAGGGTTTGAGGCTTTGATTTGGAAAGAAAATCTAGAAGAGAAGTTTAGCAAAAAGCTTGGAGAGAGGTAGGAAATTCTTCTAGTCTTTACTTTATGATGTTTGACTATTTTGCTAAGATAAGTGATTGATTTTATTGAGTTTATGTTGTTGAAATCTGAAACCCAGTTTTAGGATTTATGATTGCTTGAGTTGTGTTGAACTCGTGTGTATAGGAACCAAAATAAAACTAAACTCACTTAGGCTTGAATTCTACCAACGTGCTCTATTGGTGTTGGAGAGGTTTTAGGGTGAGGTCTGAGTTTCAAGGTCAAAACTCAGGTGATGGAGTGGTTTAGTGCGAGATCCGAGGTCCGAGATACGCACCTAGGTGATGGATCAGTTAGGAAAGAGGTCCGAGGTGCGAGATACAAATCTAGGTGATGATTTAGTTAGAAAAGGGATCCAAGGTATCAGGTCCGAGGTACCAACCTAGGTGATGGATTAGTTAGGGATGAGATCCGAGGTCTAAGATACCAACCTAAGTGATGGAGTGGTTTAGGGACGAGATCTGAGGTCAGGTGTTAGGGTGCGAGATCCGAGGTCCAGGTTATGGAATGGCTTAGTATGGATATCCGAGGTTGGAGGAGTTAGGGTGAGATATCCAAGGTCAGAGATGTTAGGATGTGAGATCCGAGGTCGGGCTATGGAATGATTTAGAGAGCGAGTTTTAAGGTTAGTAGTTAAGATGTGAGCTCCAAGATCCGAGAACTAAGACTAGAAATCCAAGGTCCTAGACTAGAAATTCGAGGTCCGAGACTAAGAAAGTCGAGGTCCTCTACAACACTTATTATAAAAGAATTAAAGAGAATTCTAGTAGAGAAGTTTTATAAGAATTCAAGAGATTTTTGAATGAAATGTTTCACAAGATGTTCAGAGATTTTAAAGAGAATATCTCATAAAACTTTGCGAGACTTCAGAAGATTTGTAAGAGATGTTGAATAGAATATCTCACAAGAGTTTAAGAAGAAAAGGAACGTAAGAAAATAAGCCTCACACAAAGAGATGGAATTCAAGAAAAATAAGCTTTACGTAATAATCAATTGCTTAGTGGTAAGCTCATAGATTCACAGGTAGTAGTAGACGTGCTACGCCCTTAGAACTATATGAATGTGTGAATGTTGTTGACACAAAAATGCATGAAAAGGGGGGGGGGGGGGTTGAATTGTGCTTTATAAACTTCAAACTGAAAAACTTTATAAAAACTTATCAAGCTTAGAACTTGAAGAACAGTGGAAGAAAGGTTACCGTGTTCAAAAAGTTACTTTCTAAGTGAAGTAGTTTGAATAAATAAGCTAACAGTGAAAGACAAAGATTTAAATACTTATGTAGAAATAAAAAACTAAATTCAAATGAAAGAAAGGAAAGAGAATACTTGACTTAGAAGATTTATACTGGTTCAGCCAACACCTGCCTACATCCAATTCTCAGCATACATTGAGTTCCAATAAACTTCCTCACCGAGGAATCACAAGTACAGGATAGTCTTTACTGTAGCCTTCCCAAGCTTTTACTCCTGTCAGCAAACAACCTTATTGACTTACAATAAGAAGTAGTTTTGCAATAGCCTCTTCAAGCTGTTTTCCTTTTTATCACTACTGGATCAGAATTACAACTAGATAGAGATTGATGTTATAATTGTTCAACCTAACACTCAAGGTTTTTAATATAATCTATTTAAACTGATTCTACTTGAGTGACTTTTCCTAGTAATTCTTTCTTAAAAGAACAAATAATCAACAGAGAATATGGGAAGAAGATTTTGATATACAAAGGACTCTAGCAATGAATATTTCCAATAGGAACTCTTTTTGGGCATAAATTTTTCTCTCTTCTAGACATGTCAGTGAAGGCTCAGTCATCTCTATTTATAAATGATTTTCCTCTTTTTACCGTTGCCCCTTGATCTTCTACTTTATCAACATGTGTTGAACATCTAATCGAGTATTGGAAATATAATCTAGGTAAGTAACTCATCTGGTGTCAGAGTTCCTTTTTCAGAAGCCATTGATGAGTTGAGGTTTCTGAAGTCTATCAGAAACTATTTTTCCACTTTATGGTCATGGTTTCTGAATTTTCTGAAAAGTCCTTTTGTCATTTGATCGTGGGTATTTGTAAAGATGATATCTTGACTTCGAGAGACTGATTTGACATTTGATTTGAAATTCAAATATAGCCATTTTTCCCTCCCATTTTGAGTTGGATTTTCTAATGAGCACTATTAATTCCTTAACTATCTGTTTGTCTTCAATCTTTGACTTTTTGACAAAGAGAACCACATGATTATGATGATTGAAGTTTGAGTCATACTTTGCCTTCAGTATTTTGTACATTATCATCATTGTAGATTTTCTTTATGAAGCTCAGTATTACTTTCTGACGACCATTTCCTTGATTCTGTTTCATCGGATTTCTGATAATGTTTTGCTTAATGCACTTCTTGCTTCTTTTTATTTATCTTCTTTTCATGATCAGGGCCAGAAGCTTTGTGACGTGAGATCATTTTCACATGCTTTCTGTTTGTGCGTCTTAGAGAAATATCTGATATCCTTACAATAGAAACTCAAGGTGGCCATTAGTTTATTCTTCAAAACATTTTCTTTGAATTGGCTTTGTTGTCATTCAAAACAATTTTAATTCATCTTTCTAAAGGGTCCTGGAGCTTACAATCTCCCCCTTTTTGATGATGACAAACAAATTTGAAGAAAATATTTTGAAGAAAAAAAGAATGAAATGGAAATGATAAATACATAGCAAATTGATCTTTCAAATATCATAACTTACGAGTTTCAGTAAATTCCTTTCTTAAGGCATGATATTGATGATTAAAGCATTTTGTTGTCTTAAGAAGAATTTTCTAAGCTTTACTCATAGAGGCTTAGAGATAGATTATAGATGCTCAACTTTTTGGGTATCTATCCTCAATATGTGAGTATCTACCTCCCTCTTAATTTTTCTCTCTCTCTCTCTCTCACAGATGTCTAGAGGTAGATTATAGATGCTTATTCTTTTGAGTATATATCCTCAATATGTGAGTATTGACCTCTTTCTTTAATTGAGGCAAGAGATTTTCATATCACTTCTCCTCCTTTTGTCATCAGCAAAGAGCAGATGGGTAGGAGGTATTTACTTTCCAGAGATATTTGAGTAAATGAAAGACATATGAGCCTTTAGAAGATCTTTAAATTTAATAGATTTTTTAAAGCGCAGAAACGATCTTTAGCTACAGGTTTTGTGAAAATGTCAGATACTCAACTTTCAGTATTTATAAATGTTAGCTCAATATCTCCTTTCTGAACATGATCTCTAATGAAGTGATGTTTGATATCAATGTGCTTTGATTTGGAGTGTTGAATGGGATTTTTAGCTAGATTATTGCACCAGTGTTATCACAAAAGATTAGGAGTATCTTAGGTGATAGTCTTCTAGTTGATTTCTTATCCAAAGCATTTGTGTACAACAATTTGCAGGTACCACATATTCTGCTTCAACAGTAGAAAGAGCAATAGTATTCTCCTTTTTGCAAGACATTTTGATCAGATTATTCTCAAACACGCAGCACTAATCGCTGGTACTTTTTCTTTCTGCTCTGTCTCCAGCACAGTCAGCATCGCAATATCCTGCAATCTTACATGATGTACGTTTCTCATACCATAAACCAAGATTAGTAGTGCCTGATAAATATCTGAAGATTTTTTAGACAGCATTCAAGTGTGATTGTTTTGGATTTGATTGAAATCTAGCACATATCCCCACACTTAATTGGATATCCAGTCTACTGGCTGTAAGATATAGTAATGATCTTATCATTCCTCTATAGCTACTTTCTGATACTTTTTCACCATCCTGATCTACATCGATGATTTGAGATAGATGCATAGGAGTACTTATTGGTTTTGCCTGATCCATGTGAAATCTTTTTAAAAGCTCCTTGGCATATTTTTCTTGATGGATCAAGGTTCCATCCTTTTGTTATTTTATTTGAAGAACTCTTTTGAACCCAGTTTGTAATAAAAAAAACTGCTTAACCTTTCATACCAGGCTCGAGGGGCTTGTTTTAAACCGTATAGAGCTTTTGATAGTTTATAGACATGATTTGGATAATCATCACTCTCAAAACTCGGAGGTTGCTTCACAAACACTTCTTCAGAGAGAAATCCATTTAAAAAGGCAAACTTGACATCAATTTGATAGAGAGTGAATCCTTTGTAAGCAGCGTAGGCAAGCAACATCCTTATGGCTTCTAGCCTAGCAACTGGTGCAAAGGTCTCATCATAATCAATTCCTTCTTGTTGATTGTAGCCTTGTGCAACCAATCTCACTTTGTTTCTGATAACTTTTCCTGCTTCATCCAATTTGTTTCTGAATGCCCATTTGGTCTCGATGATGATCATTTCACAAGGTTTTTCCACAAGAGTCCAGACTTTGTTTTTCTTGAATTGATCCAGCTCTTCTTGCATAGCCTCCACCCATCCTTTGTCATTTAATGATTCTTCAATGCATGCAGGTTCAATGGTGGAGGTTAGAGCATAGTTTGAGGTATTCTTTAAGGAGGATCGAGTCTTCACTCTTTTAGAAATATCTCCTATAACATTATTTTGTGAGACAATTTTAAGATCAGAGACTCCCTTGTAATTTTTGTGTTTATAGCTTTCCTCAGTTTCTTTTTCATCTTCAGGCTGTTCTTCCTCCCGTTCATCATTTCCTTGTGATGCCCTTGATGAATTTATCATACTTTTTGAAAAAAGTGAATCCTGGAGTTTGCTTTATGATGATTTGATCATTTTGGTTTCTGAGTTTTCTCCGAGATCTAATTTCTCTAGAGCTTTTTCCAGGTCAACTGCATCATCTTCAAAATCTTTCTTGAACTCCTTGAATTTGATATGAATTGTTTCTTCCACATAATTAGTTCTTTTGTTATATACCCTAAAAGCTTTAGAGACAGAAGAATACCCTAGAAAAATACCATCATCAAATTTTGGATCAAACTTTGTGAGTTTGTTCCTATTGTTAAGTATAAAACATGATGAACCAAAAATATGGAAGTATGATATGTTGGGTTTTCTACCTTTCCAAAGCTCATGGAGGGTTTTTTTAAGAATTGGTCTTAGAAAAATTCGATTTTGAATGTAACAAGAGGTATTGACATCTTCTGTCCAAAAACCTTTTGATAGACTACTCTCTAAAATGAGTGTTCTAGCCATTTCTTGTAAGCTTTTGTTTTTCCTTCCAACAACCCCATTTTGTTGGGGAGTTCGGGTGCAGAAAACTCATGAAGAATGCTATGATTTTCACAAAACTCATTGAAAATATGATTTTCAAATTCTCCTCCATGATTAAATCTTATGGAGATTAGTTGTGAGTTCTTTTCAGTAGAAACTCGTTTTGCAAACAATTTGAATTTTTCAAAGACCTCATCCTTGTAAGTTAAGAAAAACACTGAGGTGAACCTTGAGAAATCATCCATAATAACCAAACAATATCTCTTACCTGCAAGACCAACTATCTGAGTTGGACCGAAAAGTTCCATATGAAGTAATTCTAGAGGTTTAGAGGTAGATATTTCTTTTCTTTTTTTTTTTGTGAAAGGAAGCTCTAATTTGCTTGCCCTTTTCACAGAAGTCACAAGTTAAATCTCTGTCAACCTAATCTTTGGAAATCCCTTAACAAGCTCTTTCTAAGATAACTCAAAGATAAGTTTCATGTGAGCATGCCCGAGCTTCTTATGCCATAATCATTTTTTATCTGTAAAGGAGGCTAGACATTTAACATCTTGATCTTGAAGATCATTTAACAATAATACATAGGTGTTATCATGCCTCTTTCCAGATAGTATGACTCTTCTTGAGACAGGATTAATTATTTTCCAATTTTGACCATTGAAAACAACATTGAAGCCTTGATCACAAAATTGGCTTATGCTTAGAAGATTGTGAGCCAAACCATCCACAAATGATACATCAGAAATTTGGTGAGAGTCATCCTTATCAATGTTTCCGATACTTGTGACTTTTGCTTTACCTCCATCAGCAAATTTGACTGATCCATAATTCTTTGGCTTGAGGTTTTTGAACCATTTTCTTGTTTCAAACATGTGTCTAGAGCAGCCATTGTCCATGTACCACTTGTTATCATATTCTACATGTGTTCTCAGGCATACCTGCAACAAACACATTTTTCAATTTAGGCACCCAGAATTTTTTGGGTCCTTCTGAGTTAGTATCAATAAATAAGGGTTTTCTGACCCTTCTTTTCATGAAGCATTTGTCTGGAAGGTGTCCCCGTTTATAACAGATAGTACAGAAAACCTTCTTTCTTACCTTATCTAGTTGAAAAAGGTTTTCTTTTCCTTTTTCATCATCTTTATATCCTAACCCAGTTCTTTGAAAATAAGGCCTTTGACTTCCAAGCATCAGATCAAGATTTTTTGAACTATTTACCATCTTTTCTAGATTTGTCTTTAAAAGACTAACTATTCTCTCTAACTCAGATATATGTTTCTGATAGTCTTCATTTTCCTTTGAAATCTTGATTTTTGACAGATTTAATTCATTGTTTTCCTTATGTAATCTTTCTTTTTCACTTTCTATATTTTCAAAATCCTTTTTAACAGATTGAAGTTCTAAAACAACTTTCTGATGCTTCTTCTTTAAACTATGATAGTGGGAGAAAATTATTTGAGTATTCTCAAATAGTTCTTCATACAAAGCTATTAAATCATCATAAGATAGATTTTGGTAAGAGTTCTTTACTTTGGACTGGTCTTCTGAGTTGTAGCTGGCCATGAAGCATAAATCTGTTATGTCTTCTTGTCCTTCCAGGCTTTCTGTTCCCTCCTTTTCTTCATCTAAGTCACTCCATGTTGCTAGCATTCCCTTTGTCTTGCTTAGAAACCTTTTTTGTCATCCTTTCAGTTTTAGACATTCAAGTATGAAATGACCTTTTTCTCCACAGTTGAAACAGATGATACTGTCTGGCTTTATTTTGCCTTTTTTGTGTTTTTTCAAGTCTTTTCTCCTTTTGAACTTACCTCTCCATGCCTTTGACATCTTTCTTACTAGCATGGTAATTTCATCTCCATTATCATCTTCACTATCATCGTCAGATTCATCATCTTCATTAGAGGTTTTTTGCGATCTTCATTGCCTTTGCTAGATTTAAGATGAGAGGATTTTAGAGCAATGGACTTGGGTTTCCTTATGGATTTTCCATGCATCTCTGCCATAACTACTTCATGAGTTTTTAGAGGCATAAGAGCATCCAAACCAAGAGTTTGGAGATCTTTGGTTTCAGTAATGGCTGTTATTTTAGGCAGCCATTTTGTAGGAAGACTTCTTAAGATTTTTCTAACAAGCTTAGAGTTTGAATACCTTTTGCCAAGGCCTTTCAGTTGATTCATGATATGCATAAATGTTGTGGTCATATCATCAATGCTTTCCTGATAAGTCATTTTAAACATTTCATACTGGTGGACCAGCATACTGATCTTGGTTTCCTTTACTTGATCAGTTCCTTCGTGTAGTATGAGCAATCTATCCCATATTTCTTTTTCCGTGTCATAAGCAATAATTTTATCATATTCAGCTTTGCTTAAACTACAAGTAAGCAAATACTTAGCTTTAGAATTTAATTGAATTCTGGCTTTGTGTTGCTTTGTCCATCTGCTCCTGGGAACTTCTCTTGATGTAGGAAGTGAACCATCTATTGTAGAAACTTCTTCTGTTGGAATGTAGTCGCTTTCTTGGATTATTTCCCACAAGTCAAGACTTGTATATTTTATGAATAATTCCATATGATCTCTCCAATAAGCATAGTCTCCACCATCAAAGAATGGTAGCCTGTTGATCGAATGTCCTTCTGCTATATGAAAGCTTTGTGCCATTATTCTTTGGATCCTTTTATTTCCTCTGTAGTCGTTAAAGTGGTCAACCCCTTAGAGGCCAAGCTCTGATACCAATTGTTGACACGAAAACTCACGAAAAAGGGGAGGGGTTGAATCGTGCTTTGTAAACTTCAAACTGAAAAACTTTATAAAAACTTATCAAGTTTAGAACTTGAAGAACAGCGGAAAAAAGGTTAGCGTGTTCAGAACGTTACTTTCTAAGTGAAGCAGATTGAATAAATAAGCTAACAGTGAAAGACAAAGATCTAAATACTTGTGCAGAGATAAAAAAAAACTAAATTCAAATGAAAGAAAGGAAAGAGAATACTTAACTCAGAAGATTTATACTAGTTTGGCCAACTCCTGTCTACATCCAGTTCTTAGCACACACTGAGTTTTAATAAACTTCCTCACCAAGGAATCACAAGTACATGATAGTCTTTACCGTAGCCTTCCCAAGCTCTTACTCCTGTCAGTAAACAACCCTTACTGACTTGCAATAAGAAGTAGTATTGCAGTAGCCTCTTCAAGCTGTTTTCCTTTTGATCACTACTGGATCAGAATTACAACTAGACAGAGATTGATGATATAATCATCCAGCCCAACACTCAAGTTTTTTAATATAATCTATTTAAACTGATTCTACTTGAGTGACTTCTTCCTAGTAATTCTTCCTTAGAAAAACAAATAATCAATAGAGAATATGGGGAAAAGATTTTGATATAAAAAGGACACTAGCAATGAATATTTCTAACAGGAAGTCTTTTTTTGTGTAAATTTTTCTCTCTTCTATATATGTCAATGAAGGCTTAGTTATCTCTATTTATAGATGATTTTCCTCTTTTTAACCGTTGCCCTTGATCTTCTACTTTATCAACACATGTTGAACATCTGATTGAGTATTGGAAATATAATCTAGGTAACTAGCTCATCTGGTGTCAGAGTTCCTTTTTCAGAAGCCGCTGATGAGTTGAGGTTTCTGAAGTCTATCAGAAACTATTTTTCCACTTTCTGATCATAGTTTCTGAACTTTGTGAAAAGTCCTTTTGTCATTTGATCATGGGTATTTGTAAAGATGATATCTTGACTTCGAGAGACTGATTTGACATTTGATTTGAAATTCAAATATAACCATTTTTTCCCTCCCATTTTGAGTTGGATTTTCTGATGAGCGCTGCTAGTTCCTTAACTATCTGTTTGTCTTCAATCTTTGACTTTTGACAAAGAGAACCACATAATTATGATGATTGAAGTTTGAGTAATACTTTGCCTTCAGTGTTTTGTACGTTATCATCATTGTAGCCTTTCTTTCTAAAGCTCAGTACTACTCTCCGAAGACCATTTCCTTGATTCTGTTTCATCAGACCGATTTCTGACAATGTTTTGCTTGATGCACTTCTTGCTTATTCTTATTTATCTTCTTTTCACGATCAGGACCAGAAGCTTTGTGACGTGAGATCATTTTCTCATGCTTTCTATTTATGCATCTTAGAGAAATATCTGATATCCTTACAACAAAAAGTCAAGGTGGCCATTAGTTTATTCTTCAAAACATTTTCTTTGAATTGGCTTTGTTATCATTCAAAACAATTTTAATTCATCTTTCTGAAGGGTCCTAGAGTTTACAAACGTGACAATGTTGCATTGTTTATGAGAAAAGGGATGTATGAGGATAGCGAGGCTATCTAGAATGAGATGTAGTAGATGTACTTCATCTAGTGAACTATATCAGAATGTAATCACAATGGCATTACATAGTTACTAGTATGATCCAGAGAGAAGTATATCAGAAGAACCCTATGAGTTTTAACATTAAGCCTAAACTTTCTAATAAATCTTGTAAAAGATTTCAAAGAGAAATTTAGTAGAGAAATGTCATAAGAAGTTAAGATATTTCTGAAGAGAATATATCATGAGAAATTCAGGAGACTTAACAGAGAAAATCTTAAAAGAGTTTAAGGAGATTTTCAAGAGAAAAGTCTCACAGAAATTTAAAAGTCTTAACAGAGAAAATCTCAAAGAGTTCCAGGAGATTTTCAAGAGAAGAGTCTCACAGAAATTTAGAAGACTCAGAAAAGAATATCTCATAAGATTTAAGGAAATTTCAAAGAAATTTCAAAGCAAAAGTATGAGGAATAGAACTATTTAAGAAGAGACTTTTATTATCAATTATGAGATTACACAACTGAAGAGACCCTTACATAAACATCTGAAGATATATTGCTTATTTTTTTCATTAAGTTGAATATCTTTGAGTAATAGACTGGTGTTTTTCCTACTAGGAATCTTTGATTCTCATTCCTGCTGCTATCATTTTTTTATAGATTACGATGATGGTGATTTTTTTATGAAGATCCCTAGCTGGTGTTGGTAGTCACGGCCCGACCTTTTGATGAGCTGATGATAGAGAATTTAGTCAGTATTTTTATTTTCTTTTAGGGAACTTTGAGTAATACCCTACCTAGACTAGAAGATTCTTACGTGATCCAAGGAAAGGGTTTGGCATAGTTATAGATGATGTTGACTTGTCATCATAAATTATAATTATATATTTTTGCTATATTATTTATTTTCAAATTTAGGGACTCATGGAAAAAGAAGTTTTGTATTTTGTCATAGGAGTAGGCTCATATTTAAATATTGTATACAACCTCTAAGAATAAGCAAAGACAGTAAGTAACAACTACTTACTATAGGGTTATGGCTTAAGCATAGCTTTATGGTAAGGAGGGTGTTACAGTTTATATGATAGGGATAGAAGAGAGTTTTGAGAAGAAATGGTCTTAGAATTTTATAAGATGATGAACTGTTTCAGAGAGGATTTGAGAGTGAAAGAATGGGAAAGGGATGTTGAAACGTATATTTGAAGATAATGACGTGGCTATGACATGTAAGGAAAGAGTGGTCTATTTAAGTGATGGAATATGAGTGGCTGATAACAAGGTGTCGTGGGAGAGAGAAATGAGGAGACTTGAGGGAATTTTCCTGCCCTTTCATTTTTCATTTGAGGGAGGGATTTTTGACTCCTTGGACTACTTTCTGAACTCTGCTTCTCATATTCTGATCCCTCAATATGTTATAATATTTTGGCTAACGAATCATTCTTATACTTTGAATCTCATAGTGCCAACTGTTTTCCAAAATTTGAACCCACTTTTCTTTACTTTTATCATTTCTTCTTCTTCTCAAGCCAATGATCAGATCTTCTGATTTTAGATGAATGAGATGGTCTTCCAAACTGATGTCTTTTTGTGATCTTTAGATCAGAGCCATAGCGAGGAGAATACCCAAGAATATTTGTGTATGAGTGCTTATGCAAATTTTTAGAAAATGATGCAACAACAAAACCAATTTTTGAATACAATTTTAAACAAGCTCTTCAATAAGAGGCTTAGATTTAAAGAGTTGAATAGAATTTTCAACCAGGATTAATATCACTAATATTATTAATGATGATAGGAATTTCGGGGTATGTCAAGTAATGATCTTCTGACCAGTTCCTTATTTGCAGCATCCGGGTGTGGCAGTTTGCAACAATCTCCGTGTTCACCTTAGGCATCAGACATATGTTCACCTTACACATTCTAGAATCTCTTAATTCCATATAGCTTGTCGTTTTGAGCTCATGATGACTTCCTTTTTCTTTAGGTATTCAAACTTTGCATTTATTGATCTGGTTTAGCTCTCGTAGCATAGCATTTACCTAACTTTGATTGCTCAAAGCTTCTTCAATGCATTCAGGCACAATGGTGGAGATAGGAGCACAATTTGACATATTTCTTAGGAATAACATGCTTTCTAAAGTGTCTGAGTTCTGGAGTCTACTTTCTAAGGGTCTAGCTTCCATCTGTTTGCTATGAGTTTCATTTCTTCCAATCCTAGGTGACAGCCAACAAGGTTTTTCTTGAATACTTGTCATTAATGAATTTTAGCCATTTGGAGATATTGATATTCCTACTCCTGACTTTTCTTATGAGCCCGAAAAGGTGTTTGAGAAAATCATCGTCCTTTTAAGCTTCAAGACACTGACTCATTTCTTTCATCTTCAGAGTTTGTTCATCTGATCCTAAAGCCTCATAAGAGGAAAATGGTCAATTGACAGAGTGATCTTCTATTGTGGATAATCTGCGCTATTCTATCCCTTTGATCTTTTTCCTCTGCAATCGTTGGATTGCTCAACCCCTCAGAGACCTTGCTCTTATACCACTTGTATGTAAAAGAGTGCACGAGAAGGAGGTTGAATAGTGTTTTTGTTCTTTCTTCAAATTTGAAACATTTGATGAAAATACTATCAAGCTTTAAGCTTGAAGTGCAGCAGAATTATGGTTAGTTGTTTCAAAAAGTAGATCTCTAAAGCCTTTTAGTAATAACACAACTTTAATAGTATTTTAGCGGTTATTAAATTAAAACACGCAACATAAAAATAAAAGATCAGGGAAGAGAGAAATGACACAAATATTTTCATACTAGTTCGGCCAAACCTGCCTACATCTAGTACTAAACACATGTTGAGATTTCACTAAACAACTTTCTCAACATGATAAAGTAAACTAGAAAATCTTTACATTAGTCTTCCCAACGTCTCACAGTGAACAATAGACAAATCCTACTGTCATAAATTGAGTAGTTCAGCACTAGCCTCTACAAGCTGAGCTGAGTAGTATTGAATCAGGCTCTCCAAGCTGAAATGAGTAGTCTTGAACCAACCTCTCCAAGCTAAATCGTGACTAGTAGACAACCCTTACTGCCACGTTGCAAGTAGTTCTTCCTAACCTCTCTAAGCTTAACCATGATGACTAGAATGCCTCCATCATCAAGTTACGAGTAGTTCTTGCACAGCCTCTTCAAGCTAGACCAAGATGAGCAGAACACCACTGCCATCGTGTTACAAGTAGTTTTACCTTAGTCTATCTAAGCTATGTCTTACTCTTATCACTACTGGATCAAGGTTACAAAGGTTACGTGTTTGGATTGCCCTAAGAAGAGAATAAGAAAGTTAAGTCACCTAAGAATGTAAAAAGGAAAGATTATGTTATCACGGTTTATGTTCTCTATGCCATGTTGATTTATTATGATTCTTGTGATATGTTGCATATGGCATTGACATGCATTCAAAATGAGATATGATATATTTATGACATTAAGAATCATGCTAAAAGACATGGACCTCGGCTAATAGCTTTAAAACTAAATAAATGAATCTTATTTATGTCCACTATTTTCGTAATGAAACCTGAGGTTCCTGGGGACGATGATGATGACACGTGTATGGAGACGGAAAACCCTACTGAGATTCTTGTATAAGTTTCTCACTCACTCCCTCTCTTTCTTTCCATCTTCATCTTTAGACAAGGATGATGGCAACATTCGTGGACTTCCTTGAGATGCTGACGTGGGAGTTGCAATATGGTTTAGATCAGAGTGGCACAGCGGAAGCCAGATATAGTCATTCCTATTTGCAGTGCTTAGGAGTTGTTTCATCTTCGTGCATGCTCGTAACTTAGTTTCTAGTAGACATGCATCAACGAAGGGTTTAGCCACGTTGTAGTTATGCTTAGCTTTTGAATTATTGTATGCTCAACCTCTATAGATGGGCTCAATATATTTATGATGGTATTATACTTGGAGAATACTTCTATATTATTATTATTAGACATGATGAATAAAGTCAATGTTATGCTATGATGATGTTCTCAGTTTATGTCATGCCCTGCTGTGATTTGTATGCATGCTATGTGATGGATGGTTAAGAATACATTGATGAGATGTGTTATTATTACGTATTATATGATGAACACTTATGCTCTATACTTTATATGCGAACGACTCATAGTTAATCTTCCAATAAAAAAATGGGTTGTGTTTTCCATAGACTTATTTTCAAATTTTAAAATCAAGCAAAGTTCTGAGAGAAAAGAGTTACAACTAACGATTAACCGTTATGCGTCCTAGGCATATTGTGTTGATAGTTAGGGTGTTACATTTTACACGATATAATGTTCACTTCTATTAGGCTCAATCTCTTAACACGAGATAAAACATGTTTACACATGTAACTCGTTTAAGTTCATGATATGCAATCAGGAAATACCTATTACGCTTTGTCAAGAAACTCAAAATAGACATTAGTCATTCTTCAAAATATTTTCTTTAAATTGGTTTTGTTGTCATTCAAAACAATATAGCTCTCATACTTTCTGAAGGGTTCTAGAGCTTACAAAATATACCTGAAGCTCATGCTACAAGCATTGGGACACCCACTTCTGATATTGAGATGCCAAAATCCTGATGCTTCTACTTTATTTTGTAACTTATCCCTTAAACTTGAAATTAAAACAAAAATTATACAAAAACCAAAATAAGTTCTAAAACATACTAAACCTACCACAAAACATATTTAAATTTTAAATGCTTAAAACGCTACCAAAAGACTCATCGGAGGTTGAAGTTTCACAAAAATTGTTTGTTCTAGACTCTTAAACATGCATAAATGATAGAACATCAAAAGGTTTAATAGGAAAAGAAATTACATGTAAAGTAAAGTAATATTGTACCCAAAAAAAGAAAAGAGTAAAGTGTCAAAGTGTTAATAAGGGGAATGGATTTTTTTTTCCTTATTGTAAATTTAAAGAATGACTATAAAATATCATTTAAATGCAATATAAAATTAAATGTCATAAAAAAATTTTTGAAGGAGAACTTAATTAATAAAACATTAAATAATTGTTGGTGTACATACATGAGCGTCATTTGTACAGTTAATTTGTAAATTGTAATGACTAAATATTTTGTCTAAAGTACTATAAAATAATAATTTCTATTGCAACACATTTAATTATTCATAAATTAATAATTTCAAAAAATGAAAGGTTTTGTCCTAGTTGCATAAGGCAGACCATTTTATAAGTTCTGTTTTTTTTTTTTTTAGGTAAGCTGGAATATTCGTTACCAAAATAACAGATAAAGTGAAATATTAGGACTAATAAACTCTTCTAATTAAGGAAAATTGTATATTTCAAATTGCATATATTTTTAATATATTTTTACATTGTTTACACACTGCATTAAATGTTGAATGCAATAGGATGTTATGATACACATTTTAAAAAATTAGTGTGTAAACTACACAAAATCTAAAATCTTAAAATTCAATAGATAAAATTCATTTAACCCATAAATAAATTTGAAAAAAAACATTATCCCATGTGCACCTTTGGATTTAGTGGGCGTGGCTTAACTATGGGCGGTAAACATGGCCTAATAATGTGATAGATAAAACCAAGATTGTTGCAACAATTGAAATTTGAAAACTCAACGTTAGGTTAATTTAGTCTCCAGGAGGAAGTTATAGCATATTTCCTTGTTTGTAATATAGTTTTTCATTTTCTACCTATTTAATTCATTATTCTAAGGTTTATAGCTTCATACAAAATAGACTTTAAATACTTAAAGTCATGATGCATAAAAATTAAATACAACACTTTATCATTCAGTTGAAGTCAAACGGGGACGCAAGAACAGTAAACTGCACACGCTTTCTGCTTTCTCATCTTTTCTGAAAATTTAGAGCCTTCATGCAAAAGGTATATGCCAATGCAAAGAAAAGCGTAAACCCAATCAGCACCACAGCAGCCACCCAAAGGAATTCATATTTGATCCCATAGTAGTCCCTCATAAATTCTGACACTGTATCCCCAGAATCAAATTTAGTCTGCACGTCTGCATACTGTGAGCCAAGCAGTCCATACATACTCCATAAAGTTGGGCAAAGCCAGCTCAACCAACGCAACCAAATAGCAATTTTCTGTCGCCAATTATGAACCCTTTATATGTCAACCACTTAATAAATAAATATATATAAAACACATAGATAAACACTATAAAAATACCTGTCTTGGAATTAAGAAGCCTGTAAAGAGATTCCAAACAGCGTAGATGAGACCATTTAACAACGCAGCGATTGCTTGATTGGGACTGATTGCTAATACCATCATGCCATAGTAAATGAAGTATAGGACTGTGATGAACATATAAAATAAGTTGAGAAAGAACTTGGCTGCCGTCCATTCAAACCCCATCATTGCATACACTATAACACCATATATAGTGACCTGAACTGCGGTATAGGGGACCTCCATTGCAACCTGACGAGAGTGAAAAAAAAAAGGGGGGGGAGGGGGGGGGGGGTGTTCACCCATTAAGGACCTCGCTAAGTAGTTAAATTGATATATAATTCTGCATTGACTTTTGCATAAATATTATTTAAATTGAAAATCATAATGTTTGATGTTTTAAATTAACTCTACAGCTTGTGTAGGAAAAGAATCATAAATGTACATGTTCCAATAGATCCTAATATGTTTTGCTTGGCTGAATTAGGTTGATACAAGTGTTTCATTCTGTATATGAGTATATCATAAGAACCAAGTGAAGAATTGAAACCTGTGCAATAGCATATGGCAAAGTGGAGTACATCCCAGCAGCCTTTTCTCTGTAGAAGACCGTTCGTTCAGTGATGAGGACTGGCCGCACAGAACCAGCACTCTGCGTTCCCATAAACATAATTGCCAGATATATGGAGCCTGCAGCACTGAAAATCTCCTCTTTTGAGCCCCTGTATACCAGACATTATTGCTCTCAGTTCTCGTGAGCTACAATTATATTCTTGAAATGTAAAAATCTACATTTTGCCTGCAATATTTACCTTTGACTGCCTAGATGCAAGAATAGTATACCAAACATGATGGCCATCGCAGTGCCAAAAATAAGACGAACTCCATTGTATGATGTATTTCTCCAGTAAGACTTGTTTGTTTTCCACAAGCAGGCCTTAAACTGGTTAATATATGACTGTGAATACTTGGAAGGGAAGCGAAGATCCTGTGAACCCGGTGGGGGACTGCTCAACTCCATAATCAAAGCTTTATTTCTCCTGCATTATTACGTGTAAGCAAACTTCAGCAAACAACTAGACGAGTTTATTATTGTATTGTTAACAAAAATTGTGCTTTCTATATTATACTTACCTATGAAGATCTGAGTTCTTGTATATATCCGCAAATTTAACACCCAAAACGTCTTCTTGTGCCCTTTTAGTCACTTCCAATACCCAGGTGGCAGGGTTGTAACAATCCGGAATTCTACTCACTTGTGGAATTCTCTGAAAACAAAACATTTTGGAAGGGTCAAGAGGCAGCAGAGCTCATCCATTGAGTGAAGAAGACTATCATATTTTAGTGCAAATTAAGCCTACCTGAAAATAATCGATCAAATAGCGTGACTTCGGCCCTATAGGACCATTGTATATTTCTTCACCTCCTCTTGTCAGCAGATAAAGCTATGATCGAAAGAATAAGCATGCAAACGCGGATTTCTTGTCAAATGAAGAAGATAATTAATGTTGGAACATTTATAGTAGTGGATGAACACCATGTCTTACCTCATCAAATGATTCAAATATGTCAATACTTGGCTGGTGAATGGTACATACAACAGTCCTTCCTGTGTCCACAGTATTTCTCACGGTCCTCATCACAATGGCAGCTGCTCTAGCATCTAGACCCGATGTTGGCTCATCCAAAAATATAATCGATGGATTTGCTACAAGCTCCACCGCAATGGTCAACCTTTTGCATTGTTCAATGGAAAGGCCACTCAAATTTGGGAATCCAACCAGCGCATCTCTCAACGGTGTAAGCTCAACGAGTTCCATCACTTCCTCGACAAAAAGCTGCACCTTTTATGTCTTGTTAGCTCAATGGGAAAAAAGAAAAAATGAAATGCATGTACCAACCAAGGGGTAGGTGGACAAACCTGTCTAATATTGGGTTCAACCTCAGCTGGTAACCGAAGCCACGCCGAGTACACGAGAGACTCATGCACAGTGACCAGGGGAGAGTGAATATCATTCTGCTCACAATATCCACTAACTCGAGCAAAAGTACCCTGTTTCTTTGGATACCCTGAGACACTAATGTATCCCTCTATGTATCCATTGGTTTTCCTTCCTGCCAACACATCCAAGAGAGTTGTCTTGCCAGCACCACTAACGCCCATGAGGGCTGTAAGGACACCTGGTCTTAGTGCTCCGCTCAATCCCTTCAGAAGCTCCAACCGTTCACCTGACACGCCTTGAGATTTCATTGCCTGAAAATGTTATAATGTAACTCCGACTTATGGGTGAATCAGCTGATTGAGGGAATTTAGCATTGAAAGTGTACCTTGGGCATGTCAACTGAATATGTGATATTATCGAAGGTTAGGCAAAGTGGCGTGAATGGCAGAGTAGTTCTTTTGTTACCACTTCCTGCAGTCGGACTCTGATCTGTAATTTCATGCAAGAAATTGGTAAGTGAATCTAATTTAATCAATGGTTTGTAAAATCATCTCTTCGTGTTACTTGAGGTTGAAGTTACTTTCAACTAAATTGTTATGTAATCACCTGTCCTGCTTCTGCTTGCTTTATTCTTCTTTATTAAGTTGTTATCCTGCGAAAGCGTGCTTTCAGACTCATTGGGTTCGGAAGTTTCTTGGGAAATAAAGATTGCTGATGATTTCCCATGTTCTGCATCCAAGTATTACAGTTGAAACGGGAAAGAGATTTTCAAATTGACGACAATTTGCATTTAAGATGAGGATACTCACGGTCAAGGTAGGCAAGTGCCAGAGCAGAAACTCCATCAAACAAGAAGAAGAAAGCAACCAGTGCTACAACACCAATCCAGTACCAATATGAGTCGGTGTGTATGGCACGCAACTTCAATACTGCTACCCCAAGAGTTTCGGTTGATCCATTAACAACCTGTCATTAGTATCCAGATTTTTACTCCTCATGCTCGCACATTTTCTTCGTAAATGTTTTAAATACAGGAAAAAAGAAATGGTAAATAAATTGCGTCAAACTCATATCCCACCCTCTTAGATCGAAATAATTACCTGGTTCCAAGCACCGCTCAGAAATTCATTTGTAGAGAGTGCTGTTTGTGAATACATTAGAGGGGATGTCCAGTAACCCCAACTTAGCCACTTGGGCATATGTTCTGAAGGAGATAAAAAGAGGGCGTTTATCATAAGAGAATGTTGAGCATAGAAAAGTAATACCAATTTGAATCACAGACAGGAAATAAAATATGGGCGACGTAAGCATGCAAGAGTATATATGATTTCTACCCCTTGATAGAATGAATCCTCCTAATACTAATAGCCACACTAATGCAATGGTTCCTGCAGTATTTGCAACGATATGGTCCCTCGAAATTGTTGCTATACATCTAAAAAGTGAGTATGACACCTGTCCATTTAGCATCAGAATAAAGAAGTACTTCAGCGCCCTGAGCCAAAAGAAGAAAAACTGTTAGCAGATAATCCAAATGGGTATGAAATCAATAATTGGATCGATACTGGCCTTACAGCACTAGGACTAAATCCCAATGAATAGTAAGTTATGACAACCCAAAAGAAAACTTCAGCGACTGATATAGGGATTCCAAGGACTGAAGGTGGCAAAGAGTATGCCCAAGAGGGGTAGAAATGGTGGTCTCTTTGCTTATAAAATACAGGAAGCCTATCAATCCACAGTGGAAGTACAAAGAACCCAGAGAATGAAATGCTGTTGACCATGACAAAGAGTGCAGCCAAATGGATTGCCCCGTCTTCTACTGTGTCACGGTGATTCCTTGCGCTTGAAAAGACTGCGGCTACACACAGTGCAGAAATTTCCATCTGAAATCAAATATACACCAGGAGCGGTTACTGGTTAGTTACGAAACGAAATGCACAATTTTTTTTTTTTATTTGAATGATATGATCAAATTTTGGAATGCCCTGGCACTCACTTGAACAAGCCTAAAGATCTGTACTGAAGCCATCCTTTTCATCAGTGTGAATTCTCTTGCCAAACAAGCCTTCAACAATTCTTTCTTCTTTGCGCCGTATTTGGACTTGGCTAAAGCTGCAGGGTGGCTTTTGGACCTATCAAATGGTGCGGCTAGCTCTCTTTCGATGGAACTGCCTACATGGAATGACTTAAATGCCTCTGCAAACTCAGTGACTGAAACATAGCGATATGGTTTTCCCTTGTCACTCCAGTATTGTCTCTGATCTTTTCTTGATGACACCTACAAGTTTTCGTCGTAAATAAAATCAAGGAGAAAGAAAATGTAAACACATTGAGACAAACTGTGAATTGGAAATGATTCAGAGAAGTGTTTGCATGGATTGAAACTAAGAAGTGATTTGATTTATGAGTTACATTGTAAGTTTGAAATAATTATAAAAAATATGATTTAAAAATGATATAGAAGCCACTTCTTGAGTATGCTTGTTTCCTTTTATTTTATGTGCCTCTAGCACAAAGAGAAATACTTTTTTTTTTTTAGATTTTTTTCCTTTTCTAAAAGGTATTTATTGGAAAAAAAAACAAAAAAAAATACTAGAAAATAATCAAGACAAAGCTTTCGTATTTTTCTGTATGCAGAAGATTTATATCATTCAGAGCAACTGTAGACAACAGAAAAAATATGGAATGGCTTGCCAGAGTGACTGGACAATGCTCAGTTTTTGCTTACTTCCTGCAAGTAGTCAGCAACACCTTTTCTCTCGGGACATTTGAAACCCATGGATTCGAAAAACTCAAGAACATATTCACGGGGGCCCTGATACACAATTTGTCCTTCCACAAGAAGAATGACATCATCAAACAGCTCAAATGTTTCTGGTGCTGGTTGGAGAAGAGAAATGAGTGCAGACTTGTTAAAAATATGGGTGGATTGCTTGATGCAATTAACTATCTGAAATGTTGTTGAGCTATCAAGGCCAGTAGATATGTTGTCCATGAACAGCACATTCACTGGGCCAACTAGCATCTCTCCTGTTGATAATACACCGTAGTTAATATAATGGAAATCTTGAATAACGGAAAATCTTGGCTCCTGCAATTGTCTTATTATTAAAATTTCACACTTGTCATTGTACAACTAATTAATGTACCTGTTGTAACTCGCTTCTTTTGTCCTCCTGATATACCCCTTATCAACTCGTCTCCAACAATGGTATCTGCACAATTTTCCAACTCTAAAATCTGAGGAAGGAAAAAAAAAAAAAGAAAGGAAAAAGAAAGCAGTGTTAAGGAAAAGTAAATCAACGTATAAGCTTATACATTAAGGACTCCCAATACAATGAAGGCAATCGTTGTCTCCTTCCTTACCTTTAGAATGTAGTCCGTTATAATATCTTCCTTCTGTCCACTCATCACTGATGCCTACAAGAGGTGTTTTGTGGAACTGGTTAGGCAATGTGTGCAAGCCAGCTTAATATCTATTGAACTATGTACCCAACAAAAATAAATAAATAAATAATTGAGAGAAGATGCAAACATATTCTTTTTCGTACCTTCATTAAAGCATCGATATATGGGTCTGGAGTGATGTTTAACTGCTTCTCCCTTCTGATGAGCTCCACTAGCATGTCTTGACAATATTGTTCAGAACAGATTATATATTGTCGAAATGTCAATAAACTAACATTCTTTAGATTGAAAGCTGTCAAACTTGTAACATACCATAACCTGTGCCAACACCTTGGCATCTTGCTGAGAAGGCTAAAGTTTCTCTGACTGTTAATAAAGGTAAATGCACATCGTACTGACTGATATAAGCTGAGGTCCTTGATGGCTCAAACTCGTGCAGTTCATGACCATTATATGTTACTTTCCCTGAAAACTATGATTTACAAGCTCCTACTTCAAACTTCCCGAATGCAAAGGGAAAAAATAAAAAAGGACTGAATTAGAACTACTCTACAATTAACGTGTTAAAATTTGGAATCTACCTTCAGTTTTGAATCAACCTTTCCAGACAAAGCTTGTAAAAAGGTGCTTTTACCCGAGCCTGGTGGTCCTAAAAGCAAAGTCAATCTAACAAAAAAAAAACAAAAAAGTTTTGAATATATTTATCATTTTCATTAATATAAATAATTTTAGTTTTAATATTTTTAAATTTTTTTTTTTTAACTATGACTCTTCTATTTTTTAAAGTTAAGTTCTTTTCATCTCTATTATTTGCTTGCTGGTATTGAGTAGTTATTATATTATAAGAGTAAAGGCTAAAAATAAATTTTTAAAATATTCATAATTTTTTATAATTATAAAATTTTATAGATATTCTAAAATATCTATAAGAAATAAATTTTTATTACCAAGGACCAAACACCTAACATTAAAGAGATAAATAAATAAAAATTAAGAATATATTTAAAGAGATTGAATTTAAAATATCCCCATTGTATAACTATAATTCCCAATGAATTAAGCGCTAATTCCCATTTTTGTTTTTCAAAATTTCTCTTCTAAAATTTAGAGAGAAAAAAAGTTGGAGAGATGTTTTTTTTTTATATCGCATTCTATAATTTACATTTCCCTGTAACTAAATATTAATCCCCAATATTATGTTGAAAAAAAATTATCAGTCTTTAAAACTTCGTGATTTAGTGAATATGATAGCTTTTCCTAAAAGAGATACATTAAGAAATTAGTTTTGACGTGTGAAATGTTAGGATGATATGTTACTGTATACAGAGCATTTGAGATAATTATTTAAAAGTCACGTACTCTTAATGTTGTGAAAATATAATGCTAAATAATGGTGAAGATAATTTTTAAGATAATTTATCAAATATTATACCAAAATATTTGTAGAAGCTAGCAACCAAGTCTCGAAAGAAAAAAAAAAATAGATACCAAATTACATTTCGAATTTTGATTTTACCTGCCCGGTTTGATAATTCCACTTATATCACTAAGTATTGAAAACTTTTTCTTTTTGCTTGGAAGAATACGAAGGTGATATCCTATGGTCTGTGAGACAAAAGAAAACCACGAAAAGATGAGTCACATTTCAAGAATTGAGGTGATTCAATTATTATCTCAGTTTAATCAAATTTCTCCAGTACAGGCATACATACCTCAACCGCATTGAGATAGAAGTTCAGGATGGAGGGCAAACCTCGCTTACCCTCATATGCTTCTGCATCAATTTTTAGATTCTCGAATCTAACTTCAATAGTTGGTAGATTGAGAGAAACCCTACCATTTCAAGATATCAATTGAATAAACTTTTTATGGAAAAACTATAAAGAATTTATTCTAAATTAAGATGGCTGCTCTGCTTTATATAAACGTAAGTGTTTTATCCAAAAATAAATGAGTAAATAAATAAATAAAAGAGAGAAACAAGGAAGAAAGCAATTTGTTAAAGGAGTCAAAGTTGAACATTATGAAATGTTGAGTAAATTTCGTACATCCACTCTTCTGAGAGATATTTTAATCATACAACCTTTCTCTTTGTTATTAAAATATACGCTTTATTTAAAATGTTTTTTATTAAATATATGCATGTAAAATTACTAAAATGTTCGTTGCATACAATGCTTTATCAATTACTGTTAATATATATGTATTATGAAATATTTCTTGTTAATTTAATTATTCATTATTTGATACTGTTCAAATTAATATTAAGAGAGTTTTATCTAAAGCAAAAAAAAGAGAGAAAAACGAAAAAAATTTACCATTAAAGGAGTAAAAATTAAACATTATAAAATATTAAGTATATTACACACTCTTGCAAGATGCTTTTATTATAAAACCTTTCTCTTTATTTTTTATAATAATACACTTTAATCTAAAATATTTCATTTAAGTAAAATTACTAATTTACTCATTTTATAAATCACTTGATTAATTAGGATTAATATTTTTTATTAAATATTTATTGAAATTTTATCTTTATATATTGTGAAAAGTTTATATGTTAAAATTAATGACATTATATTTCATTTAAAGATTTGTGTAACATCAATTTCATTCTTGAAAGATTTTTGACATCAAATTAATCGTTAAATAATACATGTGACACCCATATAATCCATAAAAGATTTTTTTATTTTTGTTTAGTCATTAAGGGTATGTTTGGATTAGTGAAGCAAAGGCAAGTGGAATGAAAGTGAGCTAGTGGAATTTTTCTATGTTGTATTGTTTGGATATGATAATTTTGGAAATGGTAGAAATGAGATGGATGGACTCCATTCCACCTAATTTCACCATCTCTTCACCTTTTCTTTTTTTGTTTTTTTTTTTTGTCTATCCTCCCATTGGATGGAATGGGAGAGAATTTTTTTTTATAAAAATTATGAGTCTATTATTATTACTAACAAATTATAGTTTGAGGGTCTTATAGGAATAAAATGTTTATATTTTCCAATTCATCTCATTGTTATAGCAAAACAATATAGTGGTATAATTATATAACTTCATTGCACTCTTCTTTGTTCCATTTTATTCCACGCCACCACATATCAACAATTTAAATGTATCCTAAATGAAATATGTGGCATCCATTTTGTCATTGAAATATGCATAATGTTTATTTGGTTCACTTTCTGTATAAATTCATGAATTTATTTGATGTCACGTACATGCACATTTCATAAATCAAAATAATATCACATATATCTTTGATGATAGACAAACTAATATCAAAATGATTAAGCTGATGTTATGTGTATTTTTTAGAGATCCTGAATTTATGTCAAAACTTTTTTAAAGAATGAGCTTATATCACATGTATAATTAAGAAGCCACACTACTAGTTTTTTCGTTGCTAAAATCATACTACTAGTTTAGTCTATTTATTGAGGTTAATTAATTCTTATATAATGAAATTTAATATAAAATTGACTTTTTATTTTCGTTTCAATAAATTAATACAACAAAAAGTTTATTGATATTCATGAATTAACATTAATTATACTATCTATAATAGTCTAAAAATTGTTAAAAAAAATTTTTGAAAAATACATATTTTTACTTATTTATAATAGTCATCAGAAAAAATTGGTACATAAAAAATTCTTGTTATTCTTAATAATTTATTATCTTAACATAATATGATTTAAATGTAACAATAATTAAATATAAAAATTATTATAATCTTAATTTTAAAATGGTCTATATAAAGAAATTTTTCAAATTTTGATTATAAGAAAAATACACTGAATTAATGTTCATTTTAGTTCATGAAATTTCACTTATGAGTCATTTTAATCCATGATTTTTAAAATGAGTTAAATTAGTCCCTGACATTATAAAATATGAATCATATTAGTCCATCAACCCACTCTTATTTCATATTCTATCAATTAAATGATGATAGGCAACCTTAAGTGATACATTAACATACTATACATCAACAAAAGTAGAATAAAATTTAAAATGACTCATTTTTATGTCAAAATTATATAAAATGAGTTATTTAAATATTCATTTTAAGTTATAAAATGACTTATTTTATGCAATTTTAGATACTAAAATAAGTTATTTTAAACTTGACTATATTTTAAATGACATATGATATGATAAGTTATCACTTAACGTTACTCATTATCATTTAATTGATAAAATGTTAAATTAAAATAGAATAAAGGGCTAACTTGACTCAGATTTTGTAATGTCATGGGCTAATTTAACTTATTTTAAAAGTCATAAGCTAAAGTGGCTCATGAGTAAAAATAGAGCGACTAAAATATAATGAGTATTAACTCAAATACACTACTTGAAAATTTCTTTTAAATTAATACATTCAAACATGCATAAATCACGCTGAAGTTAATACATTCAAACATAAATTGATTTTTGTATAATCAATTGTGAAAAATCAATCAGTGAAATTTAATTTCACATCTTTGCGAAAAGACACACCAATTGGTAAGTTAAGCCCAAATATTAAAAAAAAAAATTATCCCTCTGGAAGTGGGGGTGTTTGGAGGTAAACTTCAGTATATACCAAAGAAAAAAAAAACGAAGATGAGAAGAGCGTAATTGAAAATTACCTATCTGTTCTTCTCTTAAGCCTTTTCAAGTATGATTCATTTTGGTCTATATGCTTAACCAGACTTTCTAGAAGCTCCTTCTTGTCTTGAATCCCAAGCTTTTGAAGATCAACCTCCCTGAAGTCTCCTGCCACTCCACGCAAAAGACCTGTACGGGCTCTTTCATACGTGGGAAGCCTTTCGAGTGCTGCCCATTTCAGAGCTTCCTCATCATTAAATCTATGTGTGTTTCGGCTGGTGCTGAGGACTCTCGAGTGGCTTTGAAATTGTCCAAATTCCATTACAATTCACTAGAGAATTAGTTCAACGAAAACACAGAATCAGTTCCCTCACGATGGCGAGAATGAATCCAAGAAGGACTTGAAGGCTGTTTTATAGCCAGTCAAAAGAAGTTGACTGCATTTATGGTAGAAAATCCAATAGAATCTGGGGGATTTGACTGGATGTTAGTTAGTAAAAATGTACATACACAACTTATTTTTTGTATATACATGGTCGGTATTCATTATCTGGTTCCTGTGAATTACTACTGCTTTTTCACTAAAATAATACCATATATTGTTATAGGTGATTCCTCGGGTATCCTGATGGGTCAATATTTATGGTGTTCAATATAGTAATAAATTGACATTTGACACATTGGGCCCTACTTTTAATTAACCAATATTTTGAAAAAAAAAAAAGAAAGGCAACACCGTGCCCCTCCTCTCCCCAGACCCCATCTACTTCCCTGTGGTGTGTCTCACCACCATGTCTCTTGGCACTATCATCACCACCACCACCAACCCCCTCAATTCTAGAAAAAAAAAAAAGATAATTGAAAGAAAAAAAATGGATTTGGACCGTCCAAATTCAAAAGAAAAAATATAGCTTGAATTAAATTCGAACAATCCGAATTTTGTTAAAAAATAAAAAAAGAACACAACCTCCCAATCATCCTCATAGATCCCAAAGACCACTCCAACATCAACAACCCATTCGAGTTACACATATTCACACACAAACATCATAAATGTTTTAATCCTTGGCCTGGGCAACGACAATTCCCAATTTTGGGGGCGTAACAGAGACACAAAGACATACTAACAGAGACTTCTCCAACAGTAACAGAGAGTCAATATTACAACAAAAACAAATCCTATTATCTAATCAAACTCCCAGCTTCATAAACAACATTTAACAAAGAAACAACAATTGATGATGATTCAAAGCTAAACAAGTGTTAAATTCTCTTGTGGGTACCTCGTCTGCAATGAGGATCTCCTCGTCAGATCTGGTAAGGACACATATTCTAGTGGATCCGATGAGGAGCTTGTCGGTGATGGATTTGATAGGGTTGGCGAGGGACGTGGTGGTGGATGGGATCGGTGACAGTGCAGAATTGGCCATCGTAGAAGATTCGGGTATTGGAATAAATTTTTGGAGATTGAGGGAATTGTAGTCGAGGAGCTTCTATGCTTCGGGGTAGGTGGTGATGAAGATTTGGAGGCCATAGTTGAGGACGCAACCACCCAAGGCATCAAGGCTTCGAGGAGGAGGAAGAGGATGTTGTGGGAGTTGAGGTGGGTGGCGACAGTGAGGCCAACGAGGTCGGCGAGGCCGGGGCCGATGACGATGACTCTAGTGTTGGGGGGAGGAGGGGATCGGGTTTGGAGAGGGGAGGAGGAGATGGGGGAAAGCTATGGCCCATTGGCCAAATGTCAATTTGTCATTACATTGAACACCATCGCCATTAACCTATCAAGGCACCTGAGCAATCACTTATGTTTACATTGGTTGAATTGCTTGATTTGTATTCTACAAACAATTATTTACTTGAGTAAGTGTTAAAAGATTTATTCGTAGAGTAAGTGAATATCTTATTAAAGAAGTTTAAGATTTAATGCCAATTATGATTCTCAGCCATGAATATGGAGTTTTCAGCTTAGGAAGCAATTTGAGTGTAGAATAAAATCCACATTGTACCATTTTAAGGTGTGCATAGATCACCGTCATCCAAATGTAATAATTTCTTTGCAAATGTATAAATTACGTTCTTAATAGATATACAAAAAAATTAATTTGTTTCATGTAGCTAGTTTAAGTGCACTAAACTCTTCCTTCTACCTATTCTCTAACAAGTCTTTACCATTAAGAAGTTATTGTTATTAGATATAAAATTATTCATATGCTTAAACTAAATAGTCTAAAATTTTTAGGAAAGATGACTTTATAATATAATATCACAACCTTTATGACCAAATAATTTAGAATTCAATAGTTGTTGTCCCAATTTTTTTAAAATAAAAATAATTAAATTGCAGCACAAGATAAGTTAAAGGTGAGCTTGTACATTATTCACCCTTTAAACCCAAAAAAAATAATTGTATGAGAGGGCATATAAAATGTAAAATCAATTATATATCTCAATTTAACACCTTAAAATTTTAGAAGAAATAATTTCATGATATAGCAACTGATATCTAAATGTAGTTGTAGAGATACAAGGTTCAATAAGCAAGAGACGCTTCGTAATTCAACATCTTATAAATATACCTTTCACTAAAACCAATTTCCTCATAATGGCCAATAAAAATTGCTACTGCACCTTTTCGCAGGCCTTACTCATGTCAAGTTTTAAGGCAAACTAGATATTGCATCTCATGCGTTGAGAGATTTGTTAATATATTTTTATAATTATTTTTAATAAAATTTTCTTAAAAAAATATGGAATAATAATTTAAAATTAAATATAGCAATAGTAAATATTTTTAATTATTTAAGACAATATTTTTAGTGTTGCATACATATTTTTACATCTTTTTGTGATCATGATAATTCTCGATTCCTTTAATAAGGTTACTTTGAACAATAGAATATAATAAAAGTTGTACATATATATATATATAATACTAATATTTCAAACTCATTCTAGAAAAAATTTTATAAGTGTTGCTCAGAGCAACTTATGACCCATAATTTTTATAACCTTGATTACTAATTATTTTGTTATAAAAATTTCCTTTATATCTATTTCATTAATATAACATAAATATTTCACATTAAATATTGGCTTTCAAACCATAAAAATTCTTAATTTAAATTATATAATTGATCAAAATATGTCAATCTAAATTATTTAACATTAAAATTGGATATTCATATTATTCATATCTTTTTCTATTTTCTTTATAATATTTTTTATTTTTTTCAATTAAAAACTTGTTTTTCCATAATAATTACAAAATTTTAAAATTTGAATTTATCTTAATGTTTTGAATTTTGGATTCAATAGACTATTTAATTTTTATTCCACAACAAATCAAAATCCAATCAAATTAGTGCAAAAACAAAAATAAAAACAAAAACTATTGCTACTAAGAAAAGTTCACTATAGTCGAAGTATAAACCCCTTTAAATTACTCTTAGAGTCTATAACATATTCATTGCTATAAAAGATGATCACTTATACTAATCGAAATAAAAATCCTTAACTTCTCTTAGAATGTGCACTGTCAATTTGTTACTAAGACCTCTACTGCCTAAAACTTTAGTGTAAAATGTTAACACCTCATTTCATTTCTCATTTGTATTCTACAACTTTTTTTCTCATCCATTCGTCCTCTCATATGTTCATATTTTTCATTTCTCTTCGTTCATTATCTATTAATTCTCTCAAAATACATTAAATTAATTCATTTTTTTAATTTTCTTCTTCGTGGTTTATATTAAGGAATAAAAATTTGTAATTAGAAAATTCAAATGTCCCACCATTCTTCTTTGAAGCTTTTTTCTTCTTTGTGAGATTTCTTTTCTTTTTTTTTTTTTGTACAATGAATTTTATGTTTGTTTATTTTTTTTAATTGTATATATATTTTATACATTTAAATGTTTCATCAATGAAATAAAGATTTGATTTTTTTTAAGTTCTCTTAAAATAAACGAATTTATTTATCCTTTTCATTTTCATTGTTTATATCCAATTTTTTCTAACTTTCTTCTTTGTGATTTTTTTGTTTTGTTTTGTATAGAGATTTTTCAATGTTTACTTAGTCTTTTACTTTGTGTATAATATCTTAATAGTCTTTTTCTATGTTCAGAGACAATTACTAAGCTATAGGTTCAACCACATATTGTTCAATCCTTTATGGCAAAAGTAATTATATTTTTCATAAATAATTTAATAAATATTTTATTGAATTTGAGATTAATATTATTGTTGTATAAACGAGTATTAATGATTTTATAATTATTTTCTTTTCAGAATTTGAAGCCACAATTAAGTAAAGGAGATGCTATTGATAGACAATCTCAACTGGTCATTTAACTAAACTTAAGGTAGTAAAAATTAAAGAGTAAGAATGATTGAAAATTGTGTTTGGTTTTACTTCTATTTTTACCTTTGATTTTATTTTGCTCATTTGTTTTGCAGAACATTTATATGAGAGAGAATTATTGTTGCGTTGAGAATAATGCTTTCGTGAGTTAGTTCAGTACATAACCAAGCTAGCTGACGATTCCAATAACAATATTAAACAAAATGCATCAGTTAATCTCAGTTGGAATTTGTTTATGTTGTTCCACCTTCTTCAAATTTTTTTTCTTCATTATTTTGTAAGGCTTAAAGATTGCTAAATTCAATATATACATAACTATTGAATTATAATTTCAATTCCATTTACAAACACTAATTATAGAGAATGGATAATATTTTGGAACAAAATTATATTTTTTATTTAAAATTTCTATTGTGCATTAACATTCCACAAATTAATTGTTAACTATTATTCTTCTTTATTTTAATGTGAATAGAATATACTGATATATGTATAGTTATTGATTGATTTTTCTTCCAATATATGCATTATTATTCCCTTTTCTTTTCTCACGCTAAAAATTTTAATTAATTGATAAAATTTAAATTATTATTTTTGTATGTATATACAATCCATATTTATTTGTGTTTGCTTTTTTATGGTATAATCATTATTAATATATTATTTTATTTAGAAAAATATAATTATTGATATATTGATGATTTTCTTTTCCAAATCCCCACCTAACTATTTAAGTGACATATTTTATTTTCTAATTTATAAAAGCTAATATTACACATGCACACACACACGCGCAAACACACCAAGAAAATAGAAACATAGCAAAAATTAATAATAAACAATATTATTACCTTTTTTTATAAGCCTAATATTATAACCTTTAATTGATACTGATATCCATATCAATCAATAACATATACATACTAAAAGTATTATTATCCTTTCTGTTACCATTTTTAAAAATTTCTTTTTTAGAAACTTTTTTAATAAATCCATGAATACACAAAAAAATTCAAATCTCCAAAAAACTGAGGAATGAGGACTCATGATGGTGATAAGGATGGGGATGAGAGGAATATTCTAAATGAGGACAGGGTTGAAAGAAAAGTTTCTAACTTTAAATCTAGAGCTTTTGGATATATATATATATATATATATATATATCACTATGTTATATTTAATTTTTTTTAAACTTAAACATTTTAGTTTATCAATTCCATAATTGTTTCGCATTATTAATTTTGAAAAAATACTTAAAATTTTCAAAATTAAAATATTTTTAAAAAACCAATTCCATAATTTACATTTCTTTGATCATGATACTAATTATTTATATTTTAAAAAAATCAACTCCATAATTTTACTATTTCAATAATTGAGATGACATAAATTAAAATTATATATGATGTTTTACTAATTATAACATATTAATTAATATATATATATTTTTTAAAATTGATATTTTAATTTACTAAAAAACGTATAAGGAAAGGATGTGTATTTGAAATCACATAAATTAAATATATTAATTAATTTTTTATAAATTAAGAAATATATTTTTATGTTTTTATAAATTAAATAATTTAATTTACTAAAAAGTTCTAAATGACTAGGGATGGCAAAAAGAAAAGAAAAGAAAAACCCAACAAAAGTGGATACACATAGGGATTACCTTTAATAATATGATGAGAATGAAGACAAATTTTGTCTTCTTGGGGAAGGCTGACAGAGGAGAAGTTTCCATTTGTTAAACAGAGTAAGGACGAGAATAATACACACTCATTTTTTTAATTATCTTTATTAGATTTGCATTATGTATGCATTTTTACTTTTAATTTGGATTATGTTGCATTAGTAGTATTTGTTACTATGCATATTTATGTTTTAAATTTTAAAATATTTTTACTTTTTCTCTTTTTGAAAATTTTTAATAAACTATTAATAGCTATAGGGATTCAAATCCCTACAGGGATGGGGTATAGGGACCCATGACGGATATGAGGATTGGAATCAGAGCAAAATTTCAAATCGAGACTGGGACGTGAGACATGTCCCCTTTCTCAAAGATATCCATTGTCATTCTTATAAATGACTTATGATATAGTTAAATTAGCCACTTATTCTCTTTCGTTTTTCAACAATTTCTACTTTAGAAATGTGCAAAATATTCATAAAATAGTATCTTTATTATTAGTTATAGGTCATCTACTAAGATTTTTTTAGCCTTACAAATATGATATTCGAAATAAGATATAAAATAAAATGACACATTTATAATTTTTTCCATTTATTTAATTATTTAATTATTATTTTATCTTCAAAATAAATTTATATATTCAATTTTCTATAAGATATTTTTAAATAAATTATTATTTGTTTTCCTTAATGGTTAATAAACTATTTTTTATTATCACCCTTGCAACGCATAGGTCAAATGGCTACTGTGTGTATATTTATATATAATAATAATACAATTTGGAATCCATTCTTGAGAAAGTTTTGACACGTGGTGAATTCTCTCTCAATGAAAATTTATACAATTATTTTTTTGAAAAATCTTAATATCATATTATTTATTGTTATAGTTTATGAAATTCTTTTATTATGACACAATATTATCACTATTAATAAATCAAATTATCAAAATAACAAATAATTATAATTAGATAAATCTTGGAAAGATATTGCATTATTTTCCTATGATTATTTTGGCATATATTATTTTACTTTTTCACTATATATATATATATATATATATATTTGTAACATTCCCTTTTTCATAAAATAATTTGTATGGAAGTAGTTTTAATTCATGTACCTGACATAAATCTGTTATTCATTTCACTTGATAATTTTACATCAATATCTATTTTGAATAACTAATAAAAAATGTAAAATGCAGGTACTAGCTATTTAAAGTAAAACAATAAATTAATAAGAATAAGCTCAAAATGTGTTATACCAAGTTATGAATATTATTTATTAGGAAAATAATAAATGTTTAGTTAACAATTAGGTGTAACATCTCACATAAAAGTTAATACTAAGGAATCATGCCTTGTTTCACGAGCTTTTCAACATTAAACAAATCTTCTATCGAAGATAGCACCAGTATTTTCCTTTTTCTCTCCTTAAAAGAAAAGAAAACAAAGTGAAAGCCTCACATACTAGAAATAAACATTATTGAATATTCTAACGAAAATCTGGCATAGGTACCTTGCCTCCTGTAAGACAGAAAATCATAAACAAAATAACCAGTCATCCATAGCTCGACTTGGAATTCAAATTACAAAATTCCAATATCTTATACATCATCATCATGAGACACATAGCAATACCCAATCCATAACATAATACCTAATGAATTAATATAAGAAGATAGGCGGCTTTATGGGTCAAAATAATTGAGAATACTAAGTCATAGCCTCAGGTCATAAAATACAAAACATAGGAGAAACACAGGGTCTCATAACCTAAATACAAAATAGATCCGAAGTTCCAAACTCTAAAAAAAAGTCATATAATTCCATAAGCGTAGAGCAAAATGACTCAAAGATTTCGAAATATCAAATGAGATCAAGTGATATAGGAAAATCTCCAAGCAAGGAAAAAGCAATGATATTCCAACAAGCTAACTCTCTATATTAAGATCTACCTACTCATCTAGAGATTATATAGAACAGGGGAAAGGGTGACAAATCAATTGAAATCTCAATAGTGGCATATGCAATTAGCATGACATCATTATCATCTCTAGTCTACCTTAGTTTCCTTTGAAATCATTAGTATACAATCATGGGGGTTTAATTTTAGGATTTCACAACCATTCTTTACCAAGGTAAAGATGTCTTTTCACATGGTCTTAGCATGAGATGTACATGCATGCATGAAAGATCTATAATAGTATAACTAAATAGACATGCATGCATGGAAAAAGGATTAGGCTTATTCATTAAATGTCACATGCATGCACAAATGGCCATCACAATGCATGTCATCAAGAACTTCAAAGTTAGGTCTTTTCTTTGGTCACCTATCTACCTCATAACTCTGTGTTTCTATCCATTTGTATTGACCTCATTGCTCTTTTCTCTCATTTGATCTCGGTTTAGATATTTTAAAGTCTCTAAGCTCACGCTTAACCGGTAGTCACCGAATCCTTAATGCAAATCGTCACCAAAACCTTCATGTGCATTATAAAGAAAGTCAATACCCAGTCGTCATTGGTCCTCAAAATAATTTAGTGTCGAAACCCTCTTTGTCATTATAAGTCAGCTCTTTATCTTGGTGCCTTAATTTTGATTCCTTATTCCTCAGTTTTTCCTTTTTTTCCTCTTTCCTCAAAGTCATTCCTTTCTTCATAAACAATGCAAGTATAAGTTTCAATAATACACTCTAAAATCCTTTTCTTTAAAATAAGAAAGATCACAACAACAATTCAACAAGTAAGCACAAATAGTAGTAATCGGAATAAAGCATCATCCATTATGCTAAAACTAAGATGCTACCATGTGATGAATCAAAACTCATTCAAACTTCCCTTTTCACTTCCCAAAATATTGTCTTAACTAGAGCTTCATTATTTGAGAATTAAGTTCATAAAAAAGAACAATATAACCTAAACAAATTCTTAGTTATGTTTAGACATTTTATCAAACAATTAGCATGCATAATGAGCAATTTTCATGCATAAAGTTGTTCACCACCCAAGACACCATCAATAGTCATATTTCTAAGTTTTATGTACTAAAAACAAGGGATTATATATATATCAAATACTTAATTTTTATAAAAATCCAACCTCAAAGCATTGTAAAAACATGGTAAATTGGACCTATTCAACATATAACCGAATTTTGCATGTTTGTGCATATGGCTTTTTGTTAGCTCCAAAACCTTTTAGATATTTTAAAGATATATATTTTGAGTGATGATATAACAATTTTTAAGAAAATATTTTTGAAGAATGACTAATGGTTTCCATGAGTTTCTTGGCATAGTAAGCATCACACTTTGAATGTAGGGTACGTTCTTTAAAGCATAAATAATTTCACTCACATGTGCAAATATGATTATATCTTGTGAAAAGAGATAAATACTAAATGGAAGTGAATATTATGATGTGAAATAAACATATGCGTGCCTATCGGACTGAAGAGATCATTCGTACACAAGAAACCAAGGCATATATCTTTAGAAAGTAGAACAAGACTTAAAAAAGTACACATAAAATGAAGATGTCAAGCCAAATCTGAAGCAAGGACATTCTACAATATTTAATCATCATCATCACAAATATATTAATCATATGCATGCTATGATTGAAGACTAGAAGATTAATATTTCATAAAGGGATTGATACCGCACTTCAGAAAGTGCACATCAATATTAAATGCTACACTTTGTTGAAAAGGAAGGAAGTTTGAATTTTTGAATTTCAAATTTCAAGTCAAATCTAGTTTCAGGCTGACATGTCATCTCTTCTGCCTATTTGGTCAACCACTCCAGCTTCTAGAAGGAAGGGTTTAGAAAATAAAAAGGTAGTTTCTAAAGGGACGTCAAAAACCTTAACAGTGAATGGCTTCTACAAAAAGCTTTGACACTAGACCTTTAGATTATGTTTCCAAGCCATAAATAGATTACCAACACGTGTTACTTAGACAACAGATCAAGGGCAATGGTCACAAAGGGAGACCACCTATAAATAAAGATATTGAGCTTTCAAAGATAAGAACTTAAAGAACATATAAGTGCAAAAATGCTGCAAAATCTTCTCTTCATCCTTTCTGTAAAGTTCATTACTTCTTGTAATTAGTTCCCTTACTTGTAAAAATGTTATTTATATATTCTTAAACTTGTTTATACATTTTTCTAAGGAAAAATCATTAGAAAGAAGTCATTCAAGTTATCCTAGGTCATTCACTATTGTAAGGAAACTTGAGTGTAGGTTAGTTTGAGTGGCAACCCAAACACAAAAAGCTTTGTATCTTCGATCCAGTAGTGATCGATGTGAGATAGTTTGAATAAGCTACTTTAAAACTACTTGCAACATGACAGTAATGTGTTCTTGCTTGTCACAATTTAGCTTGGAGAGGATAGTCAAAGACTACTCGGTGTTAGCTTGGAGAGGCTAATACTAGACTACTCAGGGTTTAGCTTGAAGATGCTGGTGAATAACTACTTGGTTTGTGACAATGGGGGTTATCCACTAGACATTGGTTATAGCTTGAGAAGGCTACTGTAAATACTATCTGGTGTTTTCTTTCTCGGGTTGAGAAAGGTTAGTGAAACTCAATAGTTGCTGAGAACTGTATGTAGGTAGGTTTGGCCAAACCAGTATAAAACTTCTCTATAGTATCTTCTTCTTCCTTATTCTTTTACTTCTATTTGATCAATTTGAATACTAATATCTATTTAAAGTTTATTCTTTTAGCTTATTAGTTACTAACACTATAATTCAAAAAGTTACTTTTTGAAACATCTAACTCTGTTTCTGCTGCACTTCAAGCTCAACGCTTGATAGTTTTTGTTCTAAGTTTTTAGTTGCTAAAAGGCACAGAAAAGGAAACACGATGCAACCCCATTTCTCATGTACTTGTCTCCCTACAAGTGCTATTGGCCTCTAAGGCATTGAGCAGTTTAATGATTGTAGAGGACAAAGATCTAAAGGATAAATGGCACATAATATTTGTGAAGTAAAAGGACACTCCATCAACAGACTGCCATTGTTTGATGGTGGGGACTATGCCTATTGGAGAGATGCATGGAGATGTTCATAAAATACAGAAGTCTTGACTTATGGGAAATAATCCAAGGAGGTGACTATGTTCCAATCAAAGAGGTTCCTGGAGCTGATGGTGGATCATCTACATCAAGAGAAGTCCCTAGGAGTAGGTGGATAGAGCAATACAAGGTCAGAGTTCAATTGAATGCTAAAGCTAAGTACCTGCTCACATGTGTATTAAGCAAAGTTGAATATGATAAAATCATTGCTTGTGACACTACAAAGGAAATATGGGACAGATTGCTCATATTGCATGAAGGAATTGATCGAGTTAGGGAAACAAAGATCAATATAGTGGTCCATCAATACGAAATGTTTAAAATGACAAATCAAGAAAGTATTGATTATATGACCACAAGGTTTATGCACATCATAAACCAACTAAAAGGTCTTGGCAAAAGATATTATAACTCGGAGTTAGTTAGAAAAATCTTTAGAAACCTTCCTGCCAAATGGCTGCCTAAAGTTACAGCCATTACTAAAGCAAAAGATATCCAAACTCTCGGCCTGGACTCACTCATTGGGTTGCTCAAAGCCCATGAGGTAGTGTTTGCAAATATGCATGGTGAATTCCATGAGAAAGAATAAGTCCATGGCCTTGAAGTCCTCTAATTAGAAACCAAGTAAAGGAAAAACAATGAAAGTTGTTGAAGCCTTTGATGATGAGGACGAATTTGATGATGACTTTGAAGATAATGATGGAGACAAGATCTCCATGCTGGTACAAAAGATGTCAAGAGTCTAGAAAGGAAAATTAAAAAGACGAAGAAAAATCAACCTAAAAAGGGACAAGAAAGGCAAGGTGAAGCTGGAAAGCATCACTTGCTATACCTGTGGTGAAAAGGGACACTTCAAACCGGAATTCCCCAAGCTAAAGGATCCATAGAAGAAGTTCTCCGCTAAAAGGAAAGGAATGTTGGCAATGTGGCATGACTCTGATGAAGAGAAGGAAGGAGCAGAAAGCCAAGATGAACTAGAAGATGTTGCCAACCTATGCTTCATGGCTTATTATACTTCAGAAAGTGAACCTAAGGTAAGTAACTTTAACTCTGATCTCTCTTATGATGAACTGATGACTTTATATGAAGAGTTGCTTGAAAATTCTCAAATGTTTTCTTTTCACTATCTCAACTTAAAAAGGAAACATTAAAATATTGTTTTAGAACTTCAAATGGCCAATTCAGAAGCTGAGAAACTAAGGCTTGAGAAAGAAGAATTGAAAAAGGAAAATGAAGTTTCAAATACCAAGCTCAATATCTTAGAAACTGAAGTCTACAAAAAGAATGAGAAAAATCAGAAAATTATTTCTGAACTGGAGAAAACTTCAAAGCTTCTAAAATCTGACATTGAAAAAATGGTAAATGGTTTGAAAAATCTTGAACTAATGGTTGGTGGTTAAAGGCCATATTTTCAAAAAACTAGGTTGGGATATGAAGAAGAAATGGGTGAGAAAGGAAGGGAAACCCAGCCAAAAAGAGTAAAGATAAAGTATCTTGCACTTTCTGTCAAAAGAAGGGACATCTGTTGGTAAAAGAGCGCACAAGAAGGGAGGGTTGAATCGTGCTTTCTAAAATCTTCTTTATGACCTGAAACAATTTTGAATAAACAAATTTATCAAGCCTGAGACTTGAAGTGCAGCAGAATGATAGTTAGTAGTTTCAGAAAGTAAGTTTTTGATGCATGTTAATTCATTCTTGGTTTATTAAAATAATCGATGCATCATCTAAAAGTGCTCGACAAAAGAAACAAAAGTTTAGGGAAGAGAAAAATGAACACAAGAGTTTTTATATTGGTTTGGCCAACATGCCTACATCCAGTACTCAACACATGTTGAGATTCCACTAACAATAACTTTCTCAACCTGAGAAAGTAAATGGATAGTTTTTAGAATAGCCTTCCCAAGCTCTAACTTGCACAGTGGCCAACCCCAACTGCAACTTAACCGAGTAGTTCTGTACTAGCCTCTCCAAGCTGAACTTGCATAGTGGCCAACTCTAACTACGACTTAACCAAGTAGTTCTGTACCAGCCTCTCCAAGCTGAACCATGATCTGTAGGCATCTTCTACTGCCACGTTGTAAGTAATCTTTCAAACAGCCTCTCCAAGTTGAACCGTGAAGAACAAATACCTTTGCATTCATGTTGTAAGTAGTCTTTCAAACAACCTCTCCAAGCTGAACCGTGATAAGCAAATACCTTTGCTAACACGTTGTAAGTAGTTTTACCTTAGCGTCTCCAAGCTAGGTCTCACATTGATCACTAATAGATCAAGGTTACAAAGGTTATGTGTTTAGGTTGCCACTCAAACTAACCTACACTCAAGTTTCTTTAAAGATTCTAGCTAATACAGACCTTGGGAAACTTAGAGCAATTTCCTTCTCCTATCTCCTCACATGAAGAGTATACAAATACAAATACATTTTAAAACCGAGAAAGAATATTTTTACACTTCGTGATTGATTACATAAATTCATGAACAACACAGGAAGTGTGGAGAGATTTTTCCAGAGATTCTACACTAATGCTTTCAATTCTCTCACCGGCTTTCAAGCTTGGCATCTCCATTTATACAGGTCTATCTTTATGATCTTTGCCTCCTTAGTCTGATGTCCAAGTGACATGTGTATTTTGTTAGATGTGCCTTGGAACGTCAGTCTAGAGAAGTAGGTTGACAACTTGTCCCATCGTTGCAGAAGCCATTGTAATGTAGAGGTTTCTAAAATCCCCTTTTTTTCTTTTTACTTTTGGCTCATGGTTTCTGAACTCCACCTCCTAGGATCTTGACTCATTTAGGCAGAAGAGATGATGTATCAGTTATAACACTACATCTGATTTGAGATTTGAAATTTGAATTTCAAAACTCCGTCCATTTTTCCTTAGCATTCTTTGCTCCACTCTTTAGTGAGCTTTCTGACGTTGTAATCACTCACGTTGATTTTTCTCTGATCTTCTAATCTTCAATCTTGATTGCTTGATGCTGATTTCTCTGCAATTGTAGTGATTGATGACTGAGTAACACGTTGCTCTTGGACATGAATTGATTTCTTCATCATGAGTGTTCTTTCTAATGTCACTTGCTACTTTCTGAAGATCCTTTCCTTAGTTTCTTGATTTTTGACTTAATCAGCTTCAGTCCTCCAGCATTTATGCTTTCTGTCATCAAGATAATATTCACCTTTTAAGCTTGATCTCCTCTCATGAGATAAACATGATTTCTCATGTGTAGTGAAATTATTCCCGATTCAAGTCTGCTTCATTGCCTTTGGTCCGTGAACATGAATATGCTCTTTGCTTGAAATAACATTCACTTTCTGATTATTTTAATCTCTTCTCATGAGATATATATCATGCTTGCACATGCATAGTGAAACATTATTCTTGCATTGAGTTCGTATTATGCCTTAATCTGTATACACTTACTTCGCTCGACTTCATATTCACTTTCTGATTAACTTAATCTCTTCCCATGAGATATAACATGCTTACACATGCAGAGTGAAATACTAATCTTGCTTAGATTTATGTAATACAGACCGAATCTACTTGTTGAACTTTGTCAAGAAACTCATGGTAGCCATTAGTCATTCTTCAAAACCTTTTCTCTAAATCGGCTTTGTTGTCATTCAAAACCTTTTAAGCTTCGTATTTTCTGAGTACTTTCTGAAAGGTTCTGGAATTTACATTCTCCCTATTTTTTATGATGATAAACTAATTTGAAGAAAATCTTTTAAAGAGATATTGAAAGAAATATGAATAAAATAAAAACATAATAAAATAACCTTTCAAACATCATAGATGATAAGTTTCAGTAAGTTCTTTTCTTAAGGCATGATATTGATGATAAAAACATTTTATGGCCTTAAGTGACTTAAATCATGGCTGATTGATTTATGATGAAATTTTCTGAACTATGTCAGAATCCTTTTGTTAAGTATCATAATAATACTTAAGTAGATATGATCATTAAAACATTTGTTTGCAATCAGCCTTATTTACATTCAAAAGGAACTTTCTAAACCTTAATGTGCTTGAATAAAGAAACAAGTAATACTTGCAGTATTGTATTTTGATTAAAGAAATCTTATTCAGTCCTTTCTTTTTCTATGCTTCCTTTTTGATAATCAATGAAAATAATGCTCAATGACATATATGAAAAAAAACTTTTTGAGCATGAAATGACTTTTGAAATTCTTTTCAAAGCATAATTTAATCAACAGATATATATTCATTCAGAATATAGCATATTCCTCATGCTTTCTATGTTAGCTCGCTTACTGATTCAATTTGATCATACTGGCACACATCATTTGCAGGTAAGCGTAACACACTTGAGAGGAATTTTAATTCTTCCTAACTGACCTTAGTTATGTTGGGACATGGTAAGAAAAGGTTTCTGAAGACCATCAAAAACATGATATACATAACCAATATTGATCAAGTTAAGCAGAGTCTTTTTATGCATATCTCAAGTGAGTAGAGATAATGATGTGTTGATACCATATTAAGCTTTTTCATACATATCAATGGCACTCAGATAAATTAAAGCATTAACTAATCAAGGATATGTGTGTGAACTAACTGTAGTTGCGTGTTGATAATTTTGCAAGACAGAGAATACCCAAATGAGTCACACTTTTTCAATTATTCTATATGATTAGCTAAGCATAATGATATATAGGCATTGATTATATACTATGGCTTAAGCAGATATTGTTCAGTGTTAAGAATGAATGTGTAAACAAGCAAGCATTTCATAAGCATGATCAATAAAGCATTGATAAATATCAGATCAAACAAAAAAATTATCATATTATTTCAAAAAAAATTGTTAGACAAACATATAATTTTGACTCCCTCTGGTTCTTTCTCATCAGAACTCCCCCTGAGTTTCAGCATGGATTTTTTTTATTCTTTTCTCCCCCTTTTGGCATCATCAAAAGGGCGTAGTGAAAAGACAGAGTCATCACCCCAACCTTTGACATCTTAGCTTCTGTAATATTTTTTGGTTGGTTTGAAGAATCTGAATCTGCAGTTCTTCATTCTGTCTGAGCTGAGCACCTTGTTCGATGATTGCTGCCTCAAGTCTGTCTTGTCTAGAGGCAATTTTCCTAAGATGTCTTAGAATGATTTGATTAAACTGATAGCTTAAGGAAGGCTCTTGGAGAGGGTTTCGGAATGCCAAGAGGTACAATATCCCCAGTTTTGGGTGAGTCTGCCTCTTCTTCTGTTTGTACAATGGCAACAGGTGTGGATGATGGAATGCTGACAGTTTGTTCATCAAGAAAGGAGGTGATAGTATCTTCAATTGTTTTGTTAATGAAAGATACTCCTGCTTTTTTTGACCAATATCTGATGATCTATCTTCCTATTCATCTTCAAGCATAGTGATGCGAATTGAGGGTGGAGGTTGAGGTGCTGCTAGAGTCAAGGCATATTCAGGGGTTTCCTTAGCTGGTTATTCAATGATTGGCTCTTTATGAGTTTGTTCCAAATTGGAGAAGAGTTCATTTACAAAGAAGTTTAGTTCATCCATCCCTTCTTCCTCAGGTTTTGATTCAGATGCAATTAATCTTAACATTAATTCCATCAACTAATTAATAGTCATGAAATCATGACTTGTACTTGAGGCAGTTTCCTTAGGATAAGGAATTGTTGTTCTTGTAAAGGCAATTGTAATTTCTGAAGTAAATATTGCTTCTACATCTTTAGGAGGTGTAGTTGAGATAGGAGCGGAGGTATAACCAAATTGCTCACTCATTGTTCTTGTTGAGTGTTCTTTAATCACTACAATAGGATTTGGTGAGGAGGTTCTTCTTCCATGAGAGCTTGATCCTTAAATGCCCTTGCTTTGTTGTAATTTCTTGATTTCCTCCAACCTTCTTTTCTCTTGAAGAATTCTCTATTCCTTGAGAATTCTTTCTTCCTCTTCTTCAATTTCTGAGGATTCTGAGTCTTCATTTCCCATAGATACCTATGGAGCATCACTTATATCCTTTAGAATGAGTGCTGCTTGACTCATTCTTTTTGGAAAATATTTAGGTTTTGTTTTCACAACCTTCCTTTTGATGGGCAATTTTTCAGGTCTGCTTTGAGGTTGATCACTTTCTAAACTTTCAAACTTTTCTTCAGAAAGTTTTGTGGATTGTGAGGGCATAGTTTGCTTCTGTTTTTTCTTCTTTTCCCTTTCACTTCTTCCTAGAAAGAGTTTTTGAGGAGCGATTTTCTCAGAATCAAAATCTTTAGATTTAACAAGACTTCCAGAATGAGTGCCTTTCCTTTTTGTAGTCTTAGTCTTCAGCATACTCTATTTTCTTTCAGAGGACTCTTTAGTTTCCTTATGCAGGGAACTAGTTTTTTTGGAACTTGTTTTGATTGGTATGGGATGAGACCTTTTTATAGTTCTGAAAGAATTGATCGTGAAGTCTATACTAGTAGGATACACAAATACCTCTTCAGGTAGAGGATATTTGATATGTTGAAATATCCTAGTCAATAACATCCTATAGGGCACGCCAACAGTTTTTCTCTTATATTTCAAAATGGCACTTAACATGTAATCCATTATCAATCTAGGCAAGTTCACTTTTTTTTTAGTTAGAAGACAGAAAAGTAACATACTATCCATTCTTAGGACAACATTAGTGCTACCTCATCTAGGAAGAATGGTAAATTGTATAATTGTAAAAACTTTTCTTGGCTGTTACTTCAGGATGGAAGTAGTGATGTCTTTCAGCCGATACCTTGTAGAGTCGGTAAGACATTTCGAAACCTTTTCTTCACTAGCTCCAAGAGATTTGTACCATCCCTCATAAGCAACACAAATTTCTCAAGTAGCTGGTGCCCTAACCACTGTAGATAGGTCAGACAACGTGATCTCCATATACATGTCTCTGATAGTGGCTTTGATTGTATTCTGATTTATTCCAACAAAAGCATAGAAGGCAATTACCATTCCTGGATAAACCCTATTAGAGATATCCAGAAAGTATTCCCATTCTTGGAAGATGAAAGCTTCTCTTAGAATTTGTACTTGAGTCAACAAGGAGTTATTGAGCCTCTTTCCATATGCTGTCGTCCTTTGACAGAAGCTTTCCTGATAAATCTCCTGTACATGTCTTTCAATGAACATGACGAGAGGTCCCTTCTTTGTAAATAGATCAATTTCCTTAGCTTTTCCCATTCTTCTTATGTTATTCCAGGAGAGATATGTGAATTTGAGAGGATTTAGGTGAAAGTTTCAGAGTTTGAGTGTTCAAGGATTTTTTATAAGCGAATGGGCAGAAACAGAGAAAGTTTTTATAAGAGAGGCAAGTCATATAGGAGAAGCTAATCCCTTGGCTACACAGTATAACAAGAGAGAGGTTCTTTTAAGTGATGGGACATGAGTGGCTAGATATGAGGCGTCGTGGGAGAGAGAAGAACAAATAAGAGAACTTTCCCACTTTTTTCATTTTGCTTAGACTTGGTGAAATATGAGCCTTAAAATACTTTCTGAAGGACCCTTTTTCCAAGTTCCCCTTTATAACCAAAAAAATACCAGAGGGTTATGATCTTTCTTCTAGAGAAACAGATGTTTATCTGTGAAAAGGTCCTTTTTTTTCACAAACTTCAGGTTCGGAGTATGATGAGGAGAACATTCAAGGGAATATAAGACAAAATTGAAAATGGCTTATTCAAAAGCAATCACAAAGAGATCATGAATTTTTGGTACATAATATGGTCTTTCTTAATCAGATTCAATATTGCAAGTATTATAGAGATCTTTAGAAATACCTTAATGTTGATTCTTTTGCTAGCTTCTTATCCATAGCATTTGAGTGTGCTAGGTGATTTTAATTTTCTTTATTCCTCTTGATTTCCTTTCATCTTGTCCCTTTGCACATTTTTCCTATGTAATCGTCAGACTACTCAGCCCCTAGAGGCCTATCTTTGATACCACTTGTTGGTAAAAGAGTGCATGAGAAGGGGGGTTGAATCGTGCTTTCTAAAATCTTCTTTCTGACCTGAAACAATTTTGAATAAACAAATCTATCGAGGTCGAGGCTTGAAGTGCAGCGAAATGATAGTTAGTAGTTTCAAAAAGTAAGTTTCTGATGCATGTTTAATTCATTCTTGGTTCGTTAAAATAATCAGTGCATTATCTAAAAGTTCTCGACAAAAGAAATAAAAGTTTAGGGAAAAGAAAAATGAATACAAGATTTTTTATATTGGTTTGGCCAACATGCCTACATCTAGTACTTAACATATGTTGAGATTCCACTAGCAACAACTTTCTCAACCTAAGAAAGTAAACGGATAGTCTTTACAATAGTCTTCCCAAGCTCTAACTTGCACAGTGGCCAACCCCAACTGTGACTTAACCGAGTAGTTATGTACCAGCCTCTCCAAGCTAAACTTGCACAGTGGCCAACTCCAACTGCGACTTAACCAAGTAGTTCTGTACCAGTCTCTCCAAGCTGAATCGTGTCCTGTAGACATCTACTACCACGTTGTAAGTAGTCTTTCAAACCACCTCTCCAAGCTAAACTGTTAAGAACAAATACCTTTGTACTCAGGTTGTAAGTAGTCTTTCAAACAACCTTTCCACGCTGAATCGTGATAAGCAAATACCTTTGCTAACACGTTGCAAGTATTTTTACCTTAGCCTTTCCAAGTTATGTCTCATATTGATCACTAATTGATCAAGGTTACAAAGGTTATGTGTTTGGGTTGCCACTCAAACTAACCTACACTCAAGTTTCCTTAAAGATGCTAGCTAATACAGACCTTGGGAAACTTAGAGCGACTTCTTTCTCCTATTTCCTCACATGAAGAGTATACAAATACAGATACATTTTGATATGAAGAAAGAATATTTTTAAACTTTGTGATTGATTACATAAATTGATGAACAACACAGGAAGTGTAAAGAGATTTTTCCAGAGATTCTACACTAATGCTTTCAATTCTCTCATCGGCTTTCAAGCTTGGCATCTCCATTTATACATGTCTATCTTTATGACCATTGCCTCTTTGATCTGATCTCCAAGTGACATGTGTATTTCGTTAGATGTGCCTTGGAATATTAGTCTAGAGAGGTAGGTTGACAACTTGTCCCATCATTACAGAAACCGTTGTAATGTAGAGGTTTCTGAAGTCCTTTTTTTTCTTTTTACTTTTGGCTTGTGGTTTTTGAACTCCACCTCCTAGGATCTCGACTCATTTACATAGAAGAGATAACGTACCAGTTATAATACTAGATCTGATTTGAGATTTGAAATTTAAATTTTGAAACTCACTCTATTTTGCCTTAGCGTTCTTTGCTCCACTCTTCAGTTAGCTTTCTGACGTTATAATCACTCACGTTGATTTTTCTGTGATCTTCCAATCTTAAATCTTGATTGTTTGATGCTGATTTCTCTGCGATTGTAGTGACTAATGACTGAGTAACACATTGCTCTTGGACATGAATTGATTTCTTCATCATGAGTGTTCTTTCTGATGTGACGAGCTACTTTCTGAAGATCTTTTCCTTGGTTTCTTGATTTCTAACTTGATCAACTTCAGTCCTCCAGCATTTATGATTTCTGTCCTTGAGATAATACTCACCTTTTAAGCTCGATCTCCTCTCATAAGATAAACATGATTTCTCATGTATAGTGAAATTATTCTCGATTCAAGTCTGCTTCGTTGCCATTGGACTGTGAACATGAATACGTTCTTTTCTTGAAATAACATTCATTTTCTGATTATTTTATTATCTTTCCATGAGATATATATCATGCTCGTACATGCATAGTGAAACATTATTCTTGCATTGAGTCTGTATTACGCCTTAATCTGTATAAACTTACTTCGCTTCATATTCACTTTCTGATTAATTTAATCTCTTCCCATGAGATATAACGTGCTTACACATGTAGAGTGAAATATTAATCTTGCTTAGGTTCGTGTAATACAGACTGGATCTACTTGTTAAACTTTGTCAAGAAACTCAAGGTAGCCATTAGTCGTTCTTCAAAACATTTTCTCTAAATTGGCTTTGTTGTCGTTCAAAACTTTTTAAGCTTCATACTTTCTGAAGGATTTTGGAATTTACAACATCCACTTGGCAAGTGCTTCATAAGAAATAAGTCAGTCAAAAGGGTTGAAAAACCTTCCTCTTGTAAACCTAACCCAAAAGAACCTAAGAAAATCTAGGTACCTAAATTGAAAATGTATTTGTTGCAGATATGCCTGAGAACACATGTGGAACTTGACAATAAGTGGTATATGGATAGTGGTTGCTCCAAACATATGTTTGGATCCAAAAGATGGTTCAGAAATCTACGACCTAAAAAATTTGGATCAATAAAGTTTGCTAATTGAGGTAAGGCCAAGGTCACATACATTGAAAACGTTGGTAAAGATGATTCTCACCAAATTTCTAATGTGTTTTTTGTTAATGGTTTGGCTCATAACATGTTAAGTATGCAACCAGTTCGATGACCAAGGTTTAATGTTATTTTTACAGCACTCGCATGCAAGATAGTAAGTCCTAACTTAGGACAAATCATCTTATCTGGTAAGAGGTGTAACACCCTAATAGAACCCCACTGTGCTTAAGTTCACATTTGGATTCTATTAGTTGTCACTTATACCTTGCATTTATTTTCTTTTGAAATTAACTTAGAAAAATAGTGGAATTTTTTTTTTCTTTAAATAAATTAATTTTTTTGAAAACTTAAGCACAGAATAGAAGTGAAATACATAGCGCTTTTATAGATAATAATCAAGTTACATTGCGCACTTAATTAAATAAGTGGAATAAGAGACTAAGTGTAGAACTATTATCACATAAACTGGAATATAATCACTTAATACATAAGTCACAACAGGGCATATATCATACTGATAAGTTATTACAAATAACAATATAAGTTCTACTATTACTAATTGTTTCTCACAAACTATAATGTAACTAAAGCTCGGAATGCTCCTACTTGAAAGGTTTGAAATCTTCACGCGCTACCTCCTTCCTCAGCTATAGTTTCGTTGCTTTAGGTGGACACATCTGTCTCTGGTAACGACAACGGAAAATAAACATAGGAGTGAGAAATACATGATTTCTCAGTAGGAGTTCCTACTTGTACTAAAAGTGTCATCGTTGTTGTTCCAGTCACTTCGGGTTTATTATAAAAAGGTAAACAAGTAAGGATTCAATTACCAAGCTTTCACAAATGTGATTAGCCGAAGTGTAGTTACTTTTAAACTAATCTTGAACATTAGCAGAAATATCCATTCAGTATTTCATCAAGCATACATATAAGCATATCATGTAAAACCACTAATAAGCAATAATCATTTAGGAGCTGCATGCATTTCATGATTACTCATCCTCAACATTCACTTGTTTAGTGATCATCATCTTTCATTTATTTCATCAACATATTTCTTAATTACTCACGGGATGAATGCATCAATGCCTTAGACCACCCTAAAGGGTAATGAGCTCATACCGTGGCCGTCGCCACAACCTTTTGGTTTTCTTTCCGTTGCCGTGATCTCAATGGTTTAGGGGGGTTAAGCCGTGAGTTTAGCTCAAGTCCACTTTTCTAGACTATCATTGCTACTTTTTCAGGTTTTACTTTTATTCTCACTGAGTGAAATCATCAATACCTTAATCCTCAAAGAGGATTAAGCGATGAAGTTGGTCTATTTATTATTTCATTTGAAACATGAATGTATGCACATTAATAAATCATGGCACAGTCAATCATTTTATCATTATCATTTCATATCTCATCAATACATTCACATTTCTGTATCCCACTTCATGTCACATAGACAATATCATGTAAATCTCATAGTAAACATTCTCATAGATAATTCATATTAAGCAACCTAAGTTATCAAGTTAGGTCTCTAGTGTTCCTAATAGGTTATGGATATCTTGGTATTATCTTTTTCTCTTAGTCTTCTTTGTACTCTTAGTATTTCCATTAATACATTAATACCCTTAAGATATTTTTAGAGGTTCTTTATATATTTTTTATTATGACTTTTATATATATCTCCTGAAGATTACTATTCTACTTAAATCCTTAAAATTATCTCTTTACAAGACTTGAATATTTTATTTAGAGTTCTGACATCTTTTAGAATAAAATTTGTAGCACTAACATCTTAGATTAGTGTAAATCAACTGTAAATTGTGCATAGTAGGATTCCCAAGAAAGAGAGGTGGGTCACAATGGACACGCTTAAATACCAAGTCTTTCCTTAGCCAGAACCTTTCCAAATTGCACTCTCACAGTATCACGCTACCTTCAAGACTTTCTCAGCACACTGTCCCGAAAATATATCTCTCATTCTGTATTTTCGTGGTGTAAAACTTTGCATAGCATACATAAGTGTGTTTGTAGATATGTTAGCTTTTCCACAAAGTTGAAATCAGTCCATTTGCATTTTTCTAGAATGAGTTACACCTATTTTACTACTACAAGGTCAGATTAAGAGTTTCAGTCTTAGGCTCTACTTTAAAAATTTATATCTTGGGCTAGGAAACTCCGTTTTAGGTGATTATTTTTGGAGAGTGTTCTACAATGAGTCTAGTTTATAATAAAAATATTTTCATTTCGAGATCCTTCATATTTTATGAACACTAATTTTCAAAGTAACTACTGCCAGAAATAACTAGAAATTCCAGCACCTGCCATGTTCATGTCTTAAGTTATCTTTATTAGCTCAAGTTTCACATACAATCTTTTAAGTTATATTTCAGTTTGATAACATCATAAAAGTACTCATAGCAGAATAGAACATGTTGTGTTTTCTAAAAATATAATTATTCAAAACTTTTGACAATAACTCAAGTTTGAGGCATTCTATCCATGAGCAAAGTTAGAAGCCAACAATACTTGAACAAATAAAGAAGAAACTCCTACCTCTTGTGTAGGGTCTAAAAAGGGTCCTTCTCTTCTTCCTTAAGCTTTGAACAAGAGTCTTTGAAGTGGATGACCCTCCTTGAATCTTGGCTCTAGAATTTGAGTGTTTAAGAAAATATTTCTCACTAGAGTTAAAGATTGTAACTCTTGTGAGGGCTAGTGAAAGTTTGGACTTAGGATTTAAGTGTTTGGATGAAGTATAGATGATCAAGAGAAGTCTTTGAAGAACATAAGAAGAATGATAGAATAAGAAAGAAAGAACACTTAGGGAGTTTCTGAATTGAAGAGAGTTTGAGGAGTATTTATAGTGGAAAGATTAGAGAAAAAATAGAAGAAGGAAAGCACTTGGAGCATGATTTATGGAAACATGTTTGCTGAGTTTTGGGATGAAAATGCTCCATGTTTTGTGCAAACATGTTTCCATGTTTTGTGCAAACATGTTGGATGAAAATGCTCCATGTTTTGTGCAAAGATGTTAGTGGAGATTTTCTAACCTTTAGTGCATGTATGTGATTCAGAAATGTGTATGATGTATGTGGTTAAATTATTGTGTTATCATCTTAATCCAATGGCTTAGATTCATTCTTGTTTAAAGACAAGTCTAGGGATTTGTGCAAATGGCATTGTAGTAATTTCTTTAACTAACACAAGGATATTTTTGTAATTAGACAATGATAGTGGTATTCTTGTAATTCCATTCATAGAGTAAGGGTATCTTTGTCATTTAATAAGGCAAGGGTAGTTTGGTAATTTCCTTTACATAGCAAGGGCATTTTCATAATTTCCACTAAGTGATGGCATTTTCGTAATTCTTTGCATTTTTCTCTAGACATACTTAAGTAGTCTATTTGTTGTGTTTCATAACATTTGTCCAGATTCTCTTGGTTTTGCTATCACTAATTAATATTTATTTGGGGATGTTACAAGAGGCATGATAACACGTATGTGTTATTTTTTGATGACTTATGAGATCAAGATGTAAAACGTCTTTCATCCTTCACGGATGAAAAGAAGTTATGGCATAAGAAGCTTGGGTATGCTCATGAAGCTCATTATGAACTATCTCAGAAAGAGTTAGTTAAATGCTTACCAAAGATTAGATTTGATAAGGATTCAACTTGTGATTTTCCATAAGAAATGTAAGCAAACTCAAGCTTCTTTCCATAACAAACATATGGTTTCAACCACTAAACCACTTGAGCTTTTACATATGGATCTCTTTAGACTAACCAAGACTGCAAGCATTGCTGGGAAAAGATATTGTCATGTTAAACTGGATGACTATTCCATATTTACATGGGTTATCTTTCTGGCTTCTAAGGATGAGGAAGTAGAAAGATTCAAAATTTTTGCAAAACATGTTTGTATGGAAAAAGATTCTCAAATTATCTCCATTAGATTCGATCACGAAGGAGAATTTGAAAATAATATTTCGAAGAGTTTTGTGAAAAACATGAAATTCTTCACTAGTTTTTTGCCCTTATAAATCCCTAACAAAATGGGGGAGCTGAAAAGAAAAACAAAAGTTTATAGGAGATGACTAGGACAATGCTTTTAGAAAATGATTTATCAAAAGGTTTTTGGGTAGAGGCTATAAACATCTCTTGCAATATACAAAATAGGATCTTTCTAAGGCCAATCCTCAAAAAGACTCCTTATGAGCTTTGGAAGGGTAGAAAACACAACAATTCACATTTTCATATCTTTGGCTCATCATGTTTTATCCTTATCACTAAGGACAAACTCACAAAGTTTGATCCTAAGTCTGATGATGGAATTTTCTTAGGTTATTCTTCTGTCTCTAAAGCTTACATAGTATACAATAACAAAATACTATGCATTGAAGAGACAATCCATATCAAGTTCAAGGAGTTCAAGAAAGACTTTGCTAATGATCTTGATGAGCTGGATGAAGGTATTGAGAAAATGAGTCTCAAGGAAGACTCAGAAAGCAAGCAGATAAAAGCCATATCTTCAGAAAATAGGCTTCAAAATGTTAACTCTTCCAAAAAAATGCTAAGAACACCGAAGCAATCAGAAAGTAGTAATTTTGAACATGAAGAAGAGCAATATAAAGATAAAGGAGAAGGTGAAGAATCTCAAAAGTACAGAAACTACAAAGGAGTTTCTAATTTAAAGGTAGTTTATCAAAATAGAGTTCTTTGAGACATTTCTAAGGCAGTGAGAACCATATCATGCCTAAAAAATATGTCAAACTGTGCTTTCATCTCCACCATTGAACTTGAATGTATTGAAGAAGTTTTGAGTGATCAATGTTGGGTGGGTGCTATGCAAAAGGAATTGGACTGGTTCGAGAAAAGCCAAGTTTGGACTCTTATGGAAAAACCTATAGCGAAGACCATCATTAGGACGAAATGGGTGTTCCGGAATATGCTAAATGAAGTTGGGAAAGTTATTAGGAATGAAGGAAGATTGGATGGACAAGGCTCTAACCGACAAGAGGGAATTGATTACGATGAAACCTTCATACTAGTAGATAGGCTAGAAGCCATCATAATGCTACTTGCTTTTACTACCTTCAAGGGATTCAATCTGTACCAAATGGATGTTAAGTCTGCCTTTTTAAATGGTTTCCTTTTTTAGGAAGTATGTGTGAAGTATCCTCCTAGCTTTGAGAGTCAAGACCTTCCCGACCATGTCTTCAAGCAAGTGAAGGCTCTTTATGGTCTGAAACAAGCTTCTCGAGCTTGGTATGAAAAGACTGAGCACCTTCTTACTGAAGAATAGGTTCAAAAAGGTAATATTGATACTACTCTTTTTACTCTTGAACAAGAGTAATCATTTTCTGGTAGTTCAAATATATGTTGACGACATTATATTTGGAGCCTCTGATCATTCTCTATGTGAAAAGTTTTCAAAATTAATACAGAGTGAATTTGAAATGAGCATGATGGGTGAACTCAAGTTTTTGCTTGGTTTGCAGATAAAACAACAAAAAGACGGAACCATGATCTATCAAGAGAAGTATACAAAAAAAGCTTTTCAAAAAGTTTAATATGGATCAAGCCAAACCTATGAGCACCCCAATGTACTCATCTCAAATCATTGATGCTGATGAGAATAGTGAAAAGGTCTCAGAAAGTAAATGATTGGTTCACTACTGTATCTTACAGCTAGTAGACCTGACATCTAATTAAGTATGAGAATTTGTGCTAGATTTCAATCTAACGTAGAACAATCACACTTAAACATTGTTAAAAGAATTTTCAGACATTTACTAGGTACTCCTAATCTCAACTTATGGTATGAGAAAAGTACATTATGTGAAATTGTAGGATACTGTGATGCTGACTTCACAGGAGATAGAGTAGAGAGAAAGAGCACCAGTGGATGCTGCTGTTTCTTTGAAAAAGCTTGATCACTTAGTCATGCAAAAAGTAAAATACTATTGCACTCTCCACTATAGAAGCAAAATATGTGGTTGTTGCAAACTACTGCACCCAGATTTATGGATAAAGCACCAGCTCAAAGATTATCATTTGAGGTATTCCAAAATTCCTATTTTTCGTGATAATAGTAGTGTTATTAATCTTGCCAAAATTCCTATCCAGTACTCTAGATCCAAGCTCATTGATATAAAACATCATTTTATACGGGATCATGTTAAAAAAGGAGATGTTGAGTTGATGTTTGTGAATACCGAAGATCAAGTATAAGATATTTTCACAAGACCTTTAGATTAAGATCACTTTTCTATGTTGAAAAGGTTTTTAAACTTCAAGGCTTTCTAAATCTACATAAGCATTCATGTATAAGCATCTTTGGGCACACTTTCCCCTCATAACTTCGAACTGAAGTAAAATCAAGGAAATCAATTTGCAAGCTCAGAAAGAAGGAAGAATGATTAGAAGAAGTTTTTAGGCATTAGAAAATTGGGAAGATATGGTCTTGTAAAATGAGGATGAGTATATGGAAGATATATGGTGAAACTTTAATAGGTCAGAAAGTGAGAGGTGAGGCTCAGAAACTCATACCTTCAAAAAGTGATCTCAGGCATCAACAAACACTCTTTCTGAACGAGATAAAATAGAAAGGCAGGATAATTCCCACTGTTTGAGTTTTTCTCTATCCTACGTTGCTTCACCTTCATTCAGCCATGTTCCATCACTGAAATAACCACCTACTCCTCACACGTCACACTTAGTCCTTCATCTTCTATCGCACGCTTCCTTAACCATTTCGTATCCTCTTCTTTTCAAACCCTCATTCTGCAACCCAAACCGATCTTCATCTCATACAAACTCTCACAAATCCTTTTCACTCAATCCTTTCAAGCTTTAACTTTTCTGCTTCTCACTTCCTAGACTCAACAATGGCTGAGGGTAAACATTTTGACTAACACGTTGTCAACATGGGAACATTTCTCAAGTATGATGAACCTGCACATTAGTAGCATTATGCCAAGAACTTTTCCCAATGACCTGTAGGCTCTTGGGAAAAGGTTAAGAGGAGAGTTGTTGATGCTGGTGTTGATCCTGATAGATCTAATCCTTTTTCAAAGGATGGACAGGCTTTCTCAACATCACTAATAGGGTCTTTACTGGAATGGTTACAACATTCTATTCATAGTGAAGACAAGTGTCTGACTCTGTATTGACCTCCTACATCTGGGGGACTCACATGGCCCTGAGTATAGCAGACCTTTCCAACATCGTCCATGCTCCCAATGAAGGTGTCAGATGTTCATATTGTAGGTTGAAAAAAGCATGAGAAGGGGGGTTGAATTGTGTTTTGTTTCTCTTTTCTTACTGTAATACTAAAACCTTAAACAAAATACTATCAAGCGTTGACCTTGAAGTCTAGCGAAAATAAAGTTAGATATTTCAGAAAGTAACGTCCTGAAGTGTATCATCATTAACAGAATGGTTAAAAAGGGAACTTCCAGCAGATATAAAATGATAACATAAACTATGAAGATAAAAGAGATAAAGGAGAAGAAAATATTATATAGATGTTTTATACTGGTTCAGCCAATCCTGCCTATATCCAGTAGTCAACTTTCATTGAGATTTACTAACACCTTTCTCAATCTGAGAAAGAGAAAATAGGATAGTCTTTACAGTAGCTTGCCTAAGCTCTAACTTCTGACCAGTAGACAACTCCTACTGTCACAAACCAAGTAGTTATTTACCAGCTTCTTCAAACTGAACGAAGTAGTCCTTCAACAGCTTCTCCAAGCTAAAATCGTGAATAGTAGGCAACCCCTACTATCATGTTGGAAGTAGTTATTCACCAGCCTCTCCAAGTTGAACTGTGATAAGTAGACAGTCCCTACTATCATGTTGCAAGTAGTGATTCATCAGCCTCTCCAATCTGAATGGTGATAAGTAGACAGCCCCTACTATCATGTTGCAAGTAGTTATTCACTAGCATCTCAAAGCTAAACCGATTAGTATTTCACCAGCTTTTCCAAGCTAAACTGTAATAAGTAGATAACCACTACTATCACGTTGCAAGTAGTGATTCACCAGCCTCTCCAAGCTGAACCGTGATAAGTAGACAGTCTCTATTATCATGTTGAAAGTAGTTATTCGCCAGCCTCTCCATAAGTAGATAGCCCCTACTATTACATTGCAAGTAGTTATTCACCAGCCTCTCTAAGTTGAATTGTGATCAATAGACAACCCCCATGATCACGTTGCATGTAGTTTTACCTTAGCATCTCCAAGCTATCTCACACCGATCACTACTAGATCAAGGATATAAAAGTTTTGTGTTTAGGTTGCTACTCAAACTAACCTACACTCAAGTTTCCTTAAAAATATACAATGAATAAACCTGGGATAACTTGAATGACTCCTTTCTAATAATTCTTCCATGGAAGATTATATAAATTATTGAGGAACATAGAAAGAAGATTTTTACACTCAAGGATACTGATTACATGATGTGAAAAACCTTACAAGATGTGAGGAGAGATTTTCATGAAGTTTCCACTCTTATGTCATCAATCCTATTTTTCTTTTGAGCACAACATCTCTTTTATAGAGGTCTTCCTTTATGATCATTGCCCTTGATCATTTCTCCAAGTGATACGTGTTGATCATCTATTTGTGTCTAGAAAAGCTATATAGAAGAATAGGTTGATAGTTTGTCAGATCTGTTGCAGAAGCTATTATGAAGTTGAGATTTCTGATGACCTTTTAGAAACAAACCTTTTTACTTTTTTACATAGTTTTTGAGCTCTTCTTTTTAGAAGCTAGAGTGGTTGACCAAATAGGTAGAAGGGATGACACACCAATTTGAAACTAGATTTGACTTGAAATTTAAATTTCAAAAATTTAAATTTCCCTCTTTTTCTAGTTAGATTTAGCGCTCCACAATGAAGTGAGCTTTCTGATGTGTGCTATCAATTCATTTATAATTCTTTGGTCTTCTAGTCTTCAATAAAAGGCTTTATTGATGTTGAAAGTATTACGACCATGATGATTGAAGATGATGTAACATGTTCTCAGAGTTTGCATGATATCTTCATTTTGAGTATACGTTATGATATCTAGTGCTACTTTCTGATGTCCAGTGCTACTTTCTGAAGACCCGTGCCTTGATTTTTTGTTCTCAATTTGATTTTCCTCAGTCTGTAAGGCATTTATACATATTTTGCACAATATAATGTTCACTTCTATTTAGTTCAATCTCTTAACACGATATAAATCATGTTTGCACATGTAAAGTGAAATTATTCTCGCTTCAAGTTCGTGTTATGCAATCCAAAAATTCCTATATGCTATGTCAAGAAACTCAAGGTAGACATTAGTTATTCTTCAAAGTATTTTCTTTAAATTGGTTTGTTGTCATTCAAAACATATAACCATAATGCTTTCTGAATAGTTCTGGAGCTTATAATCACCCCCTTTTGATGATGACAAATCAATTTGAAGAAAATATTTTAAAGAGACATTGAAAGAAATATAACATAATAAATCACAATAAAATGCTTATTCTTTCAAAACATCATAGGCTGTAATTTTCAGGAAGTCCTTTTCTTAAGGCGTGATATGAATATGTTCAAACAAATTTTATTGCCTTAAGTAACTCAAATTAGAGCTATTTAGGTTTTGATGGAACCTTCTAAACTAATTCAGAGTGCTTTCTGAGATGTATCAAAGTAATACTAAAGTAGATGCCATCGTTTAAGTCCTTTTACACAAACAGCTTAACTTTTCGTTATTCAAAGAGACTTTCTAAAATAAATATGCTTGAATGAAAAACAAATAATACTTCTGATATTTCAACTTGGTTAAAATTCTTATTCAGTACAACTTTATCCAGAGCCCTTTTTAAGATAGATGCTCAAATATGTAAATATGATAAATGTATCAGAACATGTTATGAGAAACAAAACGATACAAATGTAGTTTATGATGCTCAAAGAAACCTTAATATAATTTTATCAACATATTACTATATGAGGTTTCTGATGCTCAACAAGGATCAGTCCTAAATGTATCAGAGCAAATAAGAAGGAATGAGCTTTTTTGTATTATGAACTAAGAAATTTTTCACATAAGTATCAGACCATGAAATATTATAAAAACATCACTTGTAAACACATGTTCATGTTATTCATGTAGGGCTTTCTTATATATATATATGAGATAGAATATAGCACATTATGCATCATTTTGGTGTAGCACACTAGAGAGAATTTTTAGACTCATAAACTGATCTTAGTTATATCAAAACATTTAGGAACGAGTTTCTGAAGATCATCAGAAACTATATACAACTATATTTTGATCAAGTTATATAGAGCTTTTGAAAACATCTCATATGTGTGTCAGAAAAGAACACAATGTGTTTCATAAAAAGAGAGATTTTTAAGCATGATGTACATATCGAAAAACAATAGATAGATTTGAGTATCAGAGCAAAAAAAGTGAGACCTTGTGCTTTAAAAGATACTTGCTAGTGCTAGTCATAGATACACATGTGAGAAAAGTATCTTAGCATGCTCAAATCAGAGCAAGCGCTTAAGAGATAAGAAGTATACAGCTACAAGCATGATATGTTATTACCCAAGCATAAAGATTATGCATCAATACATATCAAAGCTTGAAAGACATATTAGGGCTAATAGCGAGCATAAACATGATTTCTGAAAAGATATAATGAATTTGACCAAGAGAAAATTATACACATAGAAAGACTGTTCAAGAATAAAAAAAAAAAAACTGTCAAAGCATTAAAAAACTAATAGTTCAAAACAAACATGCTGAAAAACAAGATAATCTCTGAGCTATCCCTCAATATAAGCTCTTCCTCTGAATTTCCATAGCATGACTCCCTCTGAGTTCCATAGCACAGGATTTTCTTCATGTATTTTGTCCTCCTCCTTTTGTCATCAACAAAAAGGTGGTGTATAGGATGTCAGGAACACCATCTTTAGCCTTGGTGCCTTAACTCTCGTAGAAATTCCTAATTGGTCTGAAGAATATGAAGTTGTAATTCTTTATGATGTCTGAGTTGGGCACCGTGCTCTATAAGTTTAGCCTCTAACTGGTCTTGTCTTGAGACAATCTCTCTCAGATGCCGCAAGATTATCTGATTGAGTTGAATGCTTGTTTGGGACATGATTGAGGATGGAAGAGGTAAATTGATGGGTGCTGATGTTGATGGAGCAGCTCTTGGAGAAAGATTAGGAATGCCAAGAGGTACAGTGTCCCCAGACTTTGGCAATTTAGTCTGAGTTTCAGTATGTATATTAGTAGGAGGTGGAAAGGATGACATGCTAGTAGTAGAGGCAGTAGAAGTTGAAGTAGGCTCAAAGATAGGAGCAGTAACAATTTCAAGCACTTGAGCCTAGGCATAAGCAGCAACTTCTTTAGCAAGAGGAGCATCAGCTTCTGATGTTCTGCCTTTTTCTTCTTCCATTTGTGTAATGCGAATGAAAAGAGGAGGTTGAGGCACCGTTAATATGATAGCATATTTTGGCTTATGAGTCTCCTCAGTTGGTTCCTCAATGATAGGTTTCACAGGTGGCTCTTCGTGAATTGGCTCTAGATTGGAAAAGAGCTCATTGACAAAGAACTTTAGTTCATCCACCCCTTCTTCCTCAGGTCTTGATTATGATGTAATAGACTTGGACATTGATTCCATCAATTGATTTATTGTCATCAAGTCATCATTGTCACCTGGAGAAGTCACTTTAGGCTCCATGATTGTTATTCTTCCGGGGGCAGTGGCTGGTTCAAAGGTAAAGCTTGTTTCCAAAGCCATTGTCTCTCTAGGAGGTGCAGTTGAGATAGCAAAGGAGGTGTACTCGAACTACTGAGTCATAGGCCTTGTTGATTGTTCCTAAATTACAACAAAGGGTTTAAGTATGGCAGGTCTTCTTCAGCTTTGTGTGCTGGACCCTTGAATCCTTCCAGCCTTTTGTCTTTCTTTACCTTCCTCTAGCCTTCTTTTTTCTTAAAGAATTCTCTGCTCTTTGAGAATTTGCTCTTCCTTTTCTTCATCATCAGGGGATATAGAGACTTCAGCTCCAACTCTTGTTTGTGCTGCATCACACATATATTTTAGAATGAGTGCTGCCTTGTTTACTCTTTTAGGTAGATTTTTGAATTTTGGCTTAGTGATTTTTCTCCGAATAGGAAGTTTGTCAGGTCTACTTTCAGGTATCTCTCTTTCTAAGGAGTTGGCCCTAATTTCAAACAGTTCAGAAGGCTTTGGTATCTTTGCTTGCTTTTGTTTCCTGGTTTGCCTTCTTTTTCCTTTTTGCATGGTTTTGAGAAAAGCTTTTTCATAAATCGTTCTTTTGGACATTTTTACTGTCGTTTCAGAGCTTTTGGAACTACTTTTAGGAAGAGTAATCTTCCTCTTTGTCACTACCCTTTTTCTACTGAGTCTTCTTTTTCTTGGTCTTAGTAGCAATATCTGTAGCATCTCTAATCAAAGAGCTTTTCATAGGTAAAGACTAAATCTTCTTCATTGTTCTGAAGGAATTTATGGAGTAGTTTGTGCCAATGAAATATTCAAACCACTCTTCAGCAAGAGGGTATTTGATATGCTGGAGGATCTTTGTCAACGGTATCCCGTATGGAACTCCAATTGTTCTCGTTTTCTCTTTAGTAATAGCACTAAGCATGTAGTCCACTATCATTTTGGGCAGATTTATTTTCTTTTCGATAACAGGTAGAAAAGTAGCATACAATCGATGCCTAATATAACATATGTGCTTCCTTGCTTGGGAAGAATGGTAAATTGGACAATAATAAACACTTTTCTTGCCCATGAACTGAGCATAGATGTTGTAATGTCACCGGGTTAGTGCTTTGTTGAGTCATAAGACACTTGGATACTTCTTTAGCACTCACTTAAAGTGATTTGTACTGTTCTTCTTGAGCCAAGCAATTTATTCACATAGCAGGAGCCCTAATCATTGTAGATAGGTCAGACAACTCAATCTCCATATAGGTGTCCCTGATGGTGGCTTTAAGAGTGTTTTAGTTTCTTCCAAGAAAGGTATAGAAGGTAGTTACTATTCCTGAAAACACCCTGTTAGAGTTATCTAGAAAATACTCCTACCCCTAAAAGATGAAAACTTCTCTAAGCACTTGAATGTGATTCAATAGACAGTTGTTCAGTATCTTCCTGGGGGCTATTGTTCTATGAGAAAAACTTTCTTTGTAGATCTCCTACATATGGCCTTCATTAAACATAATGAAGGTTCCCTGTTTTACAGATGAACAATTTAGTTCTTTTCCTTCAGCCATTTTGGTTGTGTGTGTATGAGGTAGAGAAAGAAAGATTGAGTATAAAAAATAGTAGGGAATGGAAAGAGTTTGTGTGTGACGAGAAGTGGTTTAGGTTACAAAATGAGAGTTTGAGAAGAAAGGAATACGAGACGATTGATGAGGCATATGGAAGAAGATGAGAGCAAAAGTGTGACGTGTCAGTAGTAGAAAGTTATTTAAGTGATGGCACGTGTCTGATTAAAGTGAACAATCATGGGAGAGAGAAATTCAAAAGAGTGAAAATTATCCCGCCTTTTTTTATCTTCCTTTAAAAAGAGTGATTCCTGAATTTTTGGATCACTTTCTGATAATGTTACTTTTTGAGCTCCACTTTTCACTTTCTGACCCATAGGAGTTTTATCACATTTTTCCAAAGAGTGATCTTTATATTTTGAACCTTATGAGACCTTTTATTCTCGATTTTTTGGTCCTTCTCCTCTTCTTTATAATCTTTTCTTCTACTTTCTGAGCTTACAACAGGACTTTCTGATCTTCAAGCAGTGAATTGGTCTTGCAGACTGATGTCTTCATGTGGTCTTTAGATCAGAGCAATGAAGAGGAGAATACCAAGAGATGTTTGTGCATGAATGCTTATGCAAATTTAAAACCTTTTAGAATATAAAGCCTTTTCAAAACACAACAAAAACGATTTTTAGCTACAGGTCTTGTGAATATATTTGACATTTTCATCTTCAGTATTCATAAGCATTGACTTAAAGGATCCTTTTTGAGTAAGATCTTGAACAAGGTTTGAGCACAGGGGCTTGGATCTAGAAAGCTAAAAAGAATTTTTAAACAAGATTAATAACACTAGTATTATTATAAAAGATAGGGATTTTGGAATATCTTAGATGATAATCTTTTAGCTGATTCCTTATCCACAGTATCTGGGTGCAGTAGTTTGTAACAATTTCCATATTCAACTTTAGCAGTAAAAAGATAAATGATATTCTGCTTCTTGCATGATGAAGTGATCAAACTTTTTCGAAAGAGACAACAATAGTCATTAGTGCTCTTTGTAACACCCTAATTTTTAATCCAATACTCTAGAACATATTAGGCTAATCATTAGGTTATTACTTCTTAGTTTCATTATTTTATTAAAATACTTAACAAAAATTACGAGTAAATTTTTTTTTTGAAAACATAAACCAAACTGAGAGCCGCACTCTTTTTTTAACGAGAGACATAAATATCAATCATAAGGAACACAAAGGCTAAAGCAAGTAACAATAGAACAATGGTTATCACAACAAAGGAAACATTTCATTAATAGCATAGTTAAGATACATAGTAGTCACGCCCTTATAGAAACGGATTGAGCTTACAATACAGAAGAAGGAAATACAACAGAAACAAGAAAGCATAAATAAACCACAACTACCCGAGTGCACCTATGGTAGATAACCTCAATACAAAAGAAGGTTTATCCAATCTACGTGTGAGTGTGTGCACTAAGCCTCCCCTAAGATAGCTACTACTCGAACCCGGGGTATGGCGGAACATAACTGATCCATGGACGCAGTGCGGCAGGAGTAGGCATACGTGAAGACTGAGCGTGAGCTCCTCGATAAGGGCGCCTCTCGGCTCGCCTAGCCAGTCTCGGCTGCGTGACAATCTCCTTACTCTCGCCTAGCATGAATTGGGGTGTAGAAGCAGAGTTCTCGCTATACATATGCGTCAGCGAGTCCTCGGAAGGGTTGTCCTCCGAACTAGGAGACCAAGGCACATAGTCCTGGAACTCTCGAGCCATCAAACCACCAGTATACATCCGCAGAATCCTCTCATCTCACATCGGGGCATGCTCAAAAACCATCATGTCGTCGTAGGGCGACATCGGGGAGAAACGATAGCTCTGTACAGGGTGTGCAAAAGGGCGTCCGATGAACATGAAGACTCATACTGTGCACTGCTCCTCAAAATGATATGACCCGTGGTCTGGGTCAAAGTGAACCTCCCAAGTCGGCGTGTCGACAAAGACCACAAACGTCGCCATCGCTCTCTGAAGATGTGACGGAAGAAAGAGAAGGAAGAGAAAAGAGTGAGAATTCTTACTAGGGTTACATCGTTCACATCCTCAGGAACCTTGGGTTTAATTATAAAAGGTGTGCATGCATAAAAGGGTTCATTATTAGGGTTCATAAAACCAATTATCCAAGGTTCATTCCTTTTAGCATGCATCTTGATGTTATGAATGCAATATATTAGAACACGAATGCATGGCAATACTCAAGCACGTAAATCAACAAATCAAATCATATAGAAACAATCCATGTGGCATAAGGGCAATAACTTCTCAAATGGAACTTTCATCAATATGTGTGACATCATTCATGGAATCTTTAGCAATGTAGAGGCCACCCTAATAATAAAAACTAGGCTATGAGCTCATACCTTAGCTAGTCATCACTAGCTCTTGGTTATTATCTGAATAAGTGAATAATAAAATAATACACTCGACTACTTAAGGGTACGGGCTAGGGGGCTAGGGAACTCCTCTCTTAGGATATACCCTCTTTGAAACGCTCTACTGGCCTCGAGTGCACAGCGAATTGTCCGCTTTGGAAAGGCTCATGTCCAGACCCTCACGGATTTGCCTCCTCCTTACCGTAGCAGGAGAAGTACTTCTCAGTGCTTGTCACATAAAAATCTCCTGGGGGTGCTCGGCCGAACCGGTGTCACCCAGGGTTTTCAACTCATGTGGTACTTTAAAACATTTCTTCAACCCATTTAGGTTTGACAAAAATTCGATAGCATAACAGTTGTTAAACCGAATTTCCTTCAAACCGACATTTATGCCACAAGCTAAACACACAACATATTTCTTATGCAATTCTCATGTTCATAATAAACTTAACATCTTAAACAATCATTCCCTCATGCCTCATATACATCTCAACATCTCATTACATCATCATATAATTCAAGACTTCTTAGTGTCTTATGCATTGACCCTTAAGGTCCTTAACTCACAATCTAAGTTATAAATCGTCACAACTTAATCTCTCGGGTACCTATAGGCTCATATCTAAGTATTCCTCACTCAACACTATGATCATAAACATCTCTAAACCTCAAGAATGCAGAATCTAAAATTCTAACTTTACGGGTACCTAGAAGTCACAACAATGACCCTTTCTAAGTCTGGTTTGCTCCTAAGGCATCAAGATCAAGTCCTAAACCAATTATGAGTCATTCCTACACATTTAAAGTAATTTAAAACCATGATTATCATTTCTAAACCATGCTGGACAGAATCCAGAAAAATCATATACTAAGAGATCTAAAACTCTCAAATTAATTCTTTTCTAATTACTAACTTCTCTAATTTTTCACATATGAATTTTAACATTATTTAAGCTCAAACATACTCATATTATCATCATCAAAACAGCATAAACAGTGAGCATAACATGGCAAGGCAGAACCAAATCCATCTCCAAACAAACAAGGCACAAACTTGATTTCTAGAACACATAAAATGCTAGTTTCTCTTGGAACCTTTCTAAAATTTTCAAAACTCATTAGTAAACATTTTTATCATCTAAAATCACCAAAATACTTGTAAAGGCAATGGCTATTTTAAACTAAACTCAAGAGGTTTTTCATTCATAAAACTTTGTTCTAAACATCCTTTGAACTCATATGAGCTTAGGAAAATTATGAAACATAGATTGTAGTACTTGTAACAAATCAAACCTTCTAAGGCCGAAATCAAGAGACTAAGAAACCTAAAACTTTCAAACCTTTGTTTGAGATAATAAAGGGTAAGTTTATGAGCTCTAAATCTTTTAAGTTGTAACATAAAAGTAAATATGCAATGCACTTTATTTTAGTCTTTATTTAGAGGTGAGGACATAAAATAAATATGCTATGCAACTCATTATTATCTTAGAGATTTAGTGAAAGCATAAACATAAATATGGAGATGCAAGTTCATTCTTTAATCTTGAGCATTTAGTGATGACATAAAAGTAAACATGGATGCAAAGTCTTTTATCATAACTTAGAGCTCACATGAGACTTTTAAAGAGAACTACAAACCTCAACCCAACACTTATCTCATCACAAAGAGAGCTTTAGAGTTCTTGAACTAAGTTCTCAAGGAACTACAAGGTTCTTGAACATCATCATCAAGCTCTAAAGAAACAAACTTTTCAAAGGAAGCAAAACTTTAAGAAGATAGGAACCAAAACAACATTCTTTCATGACATAAAATAGAAATGAGGTGCCTTAAAAATTTTAACAAAACCTTTGAGGAAGAGCTATAAAGGCCGAATGTGTAGGAAAGGAAAAAGAAAGAAAAACCAAGACTTTACTAGATAAAGAACAAGACTCAAGCTTTAGAGGTTTCTTTGAGATGAACACAAGGTCATCATCTATGAACACTCATCATCAAACCATCATAGTCATAAACAAGGACTCATGGCCGAAATAGAGAAAAAGAAAAACAAAGGAAAGTTCAAAAAGAAACTAAGAGAAAACTAGAGGAAAATCATATTTTCAAACAAAACAAAGTTTAGAAAAACACTCGTACCTAGAGTGAAGATGAAAACTTGAGCTTTTGAAAAGAGATGAAAAGAGCAACTCCTCCTTGGGTGGCAAGATGGCTTCAGCCAAAGTGAAGAGAAAGGAAAGGAGATGTGTTTTGAGTGAGGTTGTGTTTGAGGTCAAGTGTTTGAGAGGTTTGATGATGGTTCAAGGTTGTGAGGTGGTGTTTAGAGGTTATGAGATAATGATGTGATGAGAGGATGAAGAGGATGAAGATGAAGAGGATGAAGATGAAGAGAAAAGAAAAACTCTCTTGAAACTTTGAGAGAAAAGGAAAGGAAACTCACAAAAGCTAAGAATACTCAAACTTACCAAATGAACCAAAAGTAACACAAGTTCATCTAAGGCACCTATTTATAGAGAATGAAACAATGAAGGCTCACACAAAGGAGGTCTTGCCCGTAGGAATAAGGCAAGGGGGAAGAGAAAAATATCTCTTACAAGTTGTCATTCAAGCATGGTTTGAAGTATAGAAGTTATGGTGCAAAGCATGGATTCAAGTATGGTAATTTCCCTTTGTTTAAAATTAAAATAATCCTTCTAGAAGGAAAAGAGGGCTGGCAGATTTTGAGCCACAAAAATGAGAGAAAAAGTCTTCTAGAAGTGGTCATATGAAGCATGGATGAAAGCATGGTGTTTGTATGACAAAGTATGGTTTATGGTGAGGTGGAAGCATGGCCTTGGAGTGTCAAAAATTTGAGCATGTGATGGAAAATGGGGGAGGATGCTTCGGCTAGATCTGGACAGCAAGGAGGGAGGAAGTGTTGATCATGTTATTGGGTGCTAATGATAGGTTTAAGTGTAGATTAGTTTAGGTGCAAGGTTAGGAATCATTAAGCATAAGTTTAGGTAACTAAGAATAAGGTAAGGATTTTATGACAAGATTAGGAGTGCTCATACATTATTAGAGAATTCTAAAATCATTTGTGAATAAACAAATGAAAACACAATTTCATGATTTAAGGAATTTGAGAGAGAATTTACTATTCAAGATTCCATGTCTAGAAATCTTGAATTTAAAATAAGATTTCAAGTTGTAATTAAGCATTCTTAGGTTCTAATCAACTTTAATAAATTATTTTGACTTAAGATTAATTATGAAAATTAATTAATCTTCGATTGGAGCCTAATATTACTTAAGTTTGCTTAAGCACACGATTAAACACACGATTAAGCTTGAAAACATTAAACTAGGGCCAAAATCGTAATTTTGCACTAATTTTGATTGGGACCTCCGGGACTAAAACTAAAGTCACAATATATAAAAATGCCTTTTAAAACCATCTGGAGAAGTTTCGGGTTCATCTGGCACTTGCAAAGGGGTAAAACACCACAGGGGTATTTTGGTCATTTTGACCCGAAAACTTGAAAAACGAGATTTTCGATCTCGGGAAGGTACACAAGCCAACTAATCTCCTTCCAACATTGAGTTTGCCCTTCGAGAACTGCCAGATCGGCTTTCCTCGAATTCCGGGCTGAAAATGACCTCAGGGGCATTTTGGTCATTTTCACTCTAACAGAAAATCGGGGCGTTACACTTTTTCTCTTTACTCTATCTTCGATGAAATCATCATCATAATAACCTCTCTTGAATCCATTCTTCAGTAAAAGATTTTCTCATCCTTTATACCAAGCTTGAGAAGCTTGTTTCTGAACACCCACTTTGTACCTATGATAGCCTTTCTTTTGGCCAAGCATCCAGACTTTACCTTTCTTGAATTGGTTCAGTTCTACTTACATAGCATCCACCCAACATCGATCACTCAAAGCTTCTTCAATACATTTAGGTTCAATGGTAGAGATGAAAGCACAATTTGATGTAATTCTTAGGGTTGATCTAGTTCTTGCTCTCTTAGAAATGTCTCCAAGAACTCTATTATGAGAAACTTCCTTTAGATAAAAAACTCCTTTGTAGTTTCTGTACCTTCAAAAATTTTTAGCTTCTTTTCCATCTTCGTATTGCTCTTTTTTGTGTTCAAAAGTGTTATTTTATGATTGCTTTGAAGTTCTGAGCATGCTTTTTGAAGTATCTGAGTTCTAGAGTCTACTTTCTAAAAGTGTGGCTTTCATCTGCTTGCTTTCAGAAGTTTCATTGAAACTTATTTTCTTAAGCCTTTTTTCTAGTTTTTCGAGGTAATCAGCAAAGTCCTTCTTGCACACTTTTCATAGACACTTTTGAGTCATTTAGAGTTCTTAAGCACTATGCTTGTAACACCCTCCCAAGTACAACATTATCATTAAATCATGACATCATAGTCGAGAGTTGTTACTTATAATATAATGAACCTTTCTTAAATATCTATGGTAGGCTCAACTAACACGTGTAATAACTAAGTGTAATCTATTAAAATATATGACAAAGAAACACAACCTTTGTTTAATACATAGCTACTAAGTACAAAAGGAAGCTCTATTATGAGCTTTAATACATATCTGTTCTATATTACGTTTACATACATATTCATTCCATTAAGTACAGCATAATAAAAGTATTAAACATTACACTATGCAGTTCTGAGTTCTTTTACGAAGCAGCCTCATAGTCCTCTGTTTCAACTTGGAAACGACACATGAGCATAAAGGCATAGGGGTGAGAATTATATAATTCTTAGTAGGGCAACTCCCCAAATACACAATAAGAATGTCATCATCATCGTCCCAACCACTTTGGTTTATTATGAAAATGTGAGCATAGATCATATATCGAGGGTTTGTTTGAAAGTTCAAAAACCATTCTTTTGAAGTAGATCTCTTTTATTATTCAATCATTTAATATACACGTGCTTTGCTACTTAACAGTATAGTAATTCATCTATCACTTTACCTACCCTCGATACCTCGAAGGGAATCCTATACATATCATCCCTATCTTTCCGTGCCCTTGACATAATAAAGGGACCTTTCCGTGCCCTTATCATATTAACGTGGACTTTTCGGTGCCCTTGTCATTCAAGGGAACATTTTTGTGCCCTTGTCATTTAAGGGGACTTTTCCATGCCCTTGTCATTAAAGGGGACATTTTCCATGCCCTTGTCCTTAAAAGGGACTTTTCCATGCCTTTGTCATATTAATGGGGACTTTTCCGTGCCTTTGTCATAGTAATGGGGACTTTTCCGTGCCCTTATCATTAAAGGGGACATATTTCGTGCCCTTTTCATTAAAGGGGACTTTTCCGTGCCCTTGTCATTAAAGGGAACTTTCTCTTCTTTACTTAGCATATACATCATCCTCAAGCTCACATATACAAGCATCACAAACATATATGCATTAACATCAATTTCTAACCGTCTTCATACTTTAACCATATATATATGTCACTCATTCCAATTCTCTCTTTGTCTAGAAACATTTATCATGAGCACTCACATTTATATAGGTATAACATCATCTTTAAGCTCACATAATATCAATGAAATCAAATCATATTTCATCATCTTTTCAAAACATAATAAATTTTCTAGCTATATTTATAAAATTTCACAATTTTGGAGGTCAAAAACTACACAATTTCAGTCAATAGTCATAAATCCCAATTTTTATACCCTATCAAATGAGCTCAAAATTTCATACAAAAATTGATGTTTTAACTTCAAGATGTCCTCAACCTCTTGTACAAATTTGAGCTTAAAATTCGATCATTTGCTAGGGTAACAAAATTAGACAAATTATGTGCTACAAACTAGGCTATACAGGTAGAAACCCTGACTTGTTCGGTTTTCCAATTTTCAAAAATAGAAAAAGTGCTACAAACTATACAGCAAAAACCCTGACTCTTCCATATGCTAGCTTCATCATATAAAATTTTTTATCTCATAAGCATGTCTTTAAATTAGTGAAAAAAATCAAAGTTTTTCAGTTGCTTACTCAAAAATGTAATTTCTAGCAGCAAGGGTTAGAACATGTATTAAGAAAATAGCTTATTTAACTTTATCCAAACCCTCTACCAAAATTAACACATCAATATTCAGGTATAATCATCCAATAAAATCAAGAATTTTGGAATTAATCAATCAGAATATTCCAGAGCAAAATTAGGAAGAAAATTGGATGAAATAAGCCCTATTTTGAGCTTTAAAGATCTTAGCTCTAAGGATATTCCAAGAATGATTTTGCCCACTTCATGACTCCTAAACAGCACATAAACCTTCCTAAAATAGTGGAGAATGATATCTAAGGTGAAATATTGGATTTTCAATCGGTTAGTTTTGTAGGTATTGATGTATGGAACAAGTTTAATAAAGGAAGGTTATGATTTTAACAAGCCTAGGATATGAGTTTTGAGCTTTGAATCAAGCTTTTCATGGTTTTTATGAAACAAAAATGGTGTTTTCTGCCTTCTCATATGCTGGCCGAGAATGATGAAAAAGTGGAGTGATAAGGTTGGCTTTTTAATGATATTTATCAAGTTATAATAATTGTTTAACATAAAATTTAATTCTTTTCAGAAAGAATATAAGATGAATGGCTAGGATTTGATCATGGAAATCAAGATTAAATCTTAGTCATCCATTTGGTTTAAATGGATAGACACTATCCAAATCTTATGGATTAAGCTTTCTTTCGGTGTAAAAATCACATACCGAAATTTTACCGAACGGGTAAAACAGTGTGCCTGGAAAATCAAACATTGCCCGAAAAATAATTTCAAGTATAAAACATTTATTTCTATCCATTTCTAATCTTAATTCTATAACTTCTAACTTTTGGGCATCTCCGAGCTTCAATTCTAGGGTTTCGATTGTCCCCACGGGCTTTTGGGTCCGTAAGTGTATTTTTCACCTTTTGTTTTTTCTTTTTTACTGATTTGTTGGATCATCCTCATCATTTCTATATCTGTCAGATTTTTGAAATTATGAATAGAAAATCTCGAATTAATTTTTATATAATTTTTAGGGTATTACACTACCACCCACCTTAGAAAGAATTTTGCCCTCAAAATTCATTTGAAATCATTTTCAATCAAACAAACAATTCACACATAGTTAAAGCAATTCAATCAAATCCTAAACGTTCCTACCTTAGATTGAATTCTTAGATGGTGACGTCCCTTCAGCACTTATGGTGAAGACCCTACTCTGTGGTTGGGGCTTTGTAGTTGGCTTTGGATTCCTATTTGGACACTCCCTCATTATATGTCTTGGTCTTCCACAGTGATAGCATACATTATATCCAACCAAGCAAGGTCTACCCCCATGGTTCTTCCCACATTTTGGATATTCTGGTTCATGGTTGATCATTATTGTTGTTTATCTCTATGCAGATTGGGCTAGAATGGCTTCCGTTAGGGTGGGGCTTCGTCATAATCTTGGTCTTCAGGTGCCAGCCTCTTATTAGAAGTTGTTTACGCGATTGCTAACTTCTTGTTGGAGTCCTCCTCATGACGACACTTATTTATCAGGGTTGCATAATCTCGGATCTTTAAGAGTCCCACAACAGCTTCAATGTCCTCACATAACCCTCCTTCGTACTTCATGCACTTCCAAGCTTCATCAAGATTACGCTAATAAATGGTCAAAAATTTACATAGCTCTTCGAACTTTGCTGTGTACTCTGCTACACTCATGGACCCTTGCTTGAGTGCCAAGAACTTTAACTCCTTTGCATTTCTAACCGAAGCAGGGAAGTACTTGTGACAGAAAGCTTCTTGAAGATCTCCCAAGTGATGTCAATATGAGAGGCTTCGAACAACCCTTTAGTGCCAACCCACCAAAAGTCTGCATCTGCCTCTAGCATGTAAGTAACAAAAGCCGCTTTCTGGATCTCAGTGCAAGGAAGAATAGAGAAAAGCTTCTCCATAGCCTTGATCCATTCTTTTTCTTTATTTGGATTGAAGGCTCCTCGAAACGGTGGGGGATTTGCTTTCTTGAACTCGGCAAACTTTTGGTATTCATTGTCAACTTATGCTCCTCTAGGGTTCCCAACTGGATAGCCTTCGGCATATCGGTCCAACATTTCCATCATTCTATTGGCTACTGCAGCTTGCTCTCTCATGGCAGCTGCCATTTCGCGGAAAGTGTCCAACATTACCCCTTTCGTTTCCAGCATTATTCCTAGTATGCCGATTGGAAGTCATCAGTTCCTATCACACCAAACAAGAATTATTGAGTTGATCAGGCTCAATACTAAGCTAAGTGTGGCAACAACCCAAAATATTCCCAACCAGCAGTCATACACATATATAGAATTAAAATGCATGACATTTACTAAGGAAGCATAGCCAGTCTATTCCTCAAGGTCCTACTAGAATGAATTGCTCTGATACCAAAATGTAACACCCTCCCAAGTACAACGTTATCCTTAAGTCATGGCACTGTACTCGAGAGTTGTTACTTATAACATAATGGACCTTTCTTAAATATCTATGGTAGGCTCGACTAACACGTGTAATAACTAAGCGTAATCTATGAAAATATATGACAAAGAAACATAACCTTTGTTTAATACATAGCTAAGTAAAAAAGGAAGCTCTACTATGAGCTTCAATACATATCCATTCTATATTACGTTTACATACATATTCATTCCATTAAGTATAGCATAATAAAAGCATTAAACACTACACTATGCAGTTCTGAGTTCTTTTGCGAAGCAGCCTCATAGTCCTCTGATTCAACCTGGAAACAACATGCGAATACAAAGACATAGGGGTGAGAATAATATAATTCTCAGTAGGGCAACTCCCTAAATACACAATAAGAATGTCATCATTATCGTCCCAGCCACTTCGGTTTATTAAGAAAATGTGAGCATGCATCATATATCGAAGGTTCATTTGAAAGTTCAAAAATCATTCTTTCGAAGTGGATCTCTTTTATTATTCAATCACTTAATATACGCGTGCTTTACTACTTAACATTATAGCAATTCATCTACCACTTTACGTGCCCTCAGTATCTCGAAGGGAATCCTATACATACCATCCCTATCTTTCCGTGCCCTTGACTACCCTTGTCATATTAACGAGGGCTTTTTTGTACCCTTGTCATTAAAGGGGACATTTTTCATGCCCTTGTCATTAAAGGGGACTTTTCCACGCCCTTGTCATATTAACGGGAACTTTTCCATGCCCTTGTCATTAAAGGGAACATTTTTTATGCCCTTGTCATTAAAGGGGATTTTTTTCTTCTTCACTTAGCATATACATCATCCTCAAGCTCACATATACAAGCATCACAAACATATAAGCATTAACATCAATTTCTAACCTTCTTAATACTTTAACCATATATATATGTCACTCATTCCAATTCCCTCTTTGTATAGGAACATTTATCATGAGCACTCATATTCATATAGGTATAACATCATCTTCAAGCTCACATAGTATCAATGAAATCAAATCATATACATTTCATAATCTTTTCAGCCAATCTAGTATGCTGCCAGAATTTTGGTTCTAAAGAAAATTATGGTTAAATTAGTAAACATCATTAGAACAGAGCAAAACTAATTTTCAAAGACAATTCAATGTATAAATAGGCTCCTGTAAAATTTTCAAAACATAATAAAGTTTTTAGCTATATTTATAAAATTTCAAAATTTTGGAGGTCAGAAACTACACAATCTCGGTCAACAGTCATAAGTCCCAATTTTTATACCCTATCAAATGAGCTCAAAAATTAATACAAAAATTGAAATTTTAACTTCAAGATGTCCTCAACCTCCTGTACAAATTTCAGCTTAAAATTCGATCATTTGCTAGGGTAACAAAATTAGACAAATTCAATGCTACAAATTGGACTATACAGGCAGAAACCCTGACCTGTTCGGTTTTCCAATTTTTAAAAATAGAAAAAGTGCTTAATATGAGCCAAGTAAATTATTGGAAACTCTTTCATATATTAGCTTCATCATATAAAATTTTTTAGGTCATAAGCATGTCTCTAAATTAGTGAGAAAAATCAAAGTTTTTCAACTGCTTACTCAAAAATGGGATTTCCAGCAACAAGCGTTAGAACATGTATTAAGAAAATAGCTTATCTAACTTCATCCAAACCCTCTACCAAAATTAACACATCAATATTCATGTATAATTATCCAATAAAATTAGGAATTTCAGAATTAATCAATCATAATATTCCAGAGCAAAATTAGAAAGAAAAGAGGATGAAATAAGCCCTACTCTTTTGAGCTTTAAAGATCTTGGCTCCAAGGATGTTTCAAGAATGATTTTGCCTACTTCAAGACTCCCAAACAGCACATAAACCTTCCTAAAACAGTGGAGGATGATATCTAAGGTGAAATATTGGATTTTCAATTGGTTACTTTTGTAAGTATTGATGTGTGGATGGTGTTTTCTGCCTTCTCATATGCTGGCTGATGGTGTTTTCTACCTTCTCATATGCTGGCTGAGAATGATGAAGAAGTGGAGTGATAAGGTTGGCTTTATAATGATATTTATCAAGTTATAATAATTATATAACATAAAATTTAATTCTTTTAAAAAAGAATATAAGATGAATGGCTAGGATTTGATTTTGGAAATCAAGATTGAATCTTAGCTATCCACTTAGTTTAAATGGATAGACGATATCCAAATCTTATGCATTAAGCTTTCTTTTGGTGTAAAAATCATACACCGAAATTTTACCGAACGGGTAAAACAGTGTACTTGGAAAATCAAACATTGTCCGAAAAATAATTTCAAGTATAAAACCTTTTATTTCTACCCATTTCTAATCTTAATCCCATAAGTTCTAACTTTTGGGCATCCCTGAGGCCTAATTATAGGGTTTCGGCTGTCCTGGTGGGCCTGTGAAGCCCCCAAGGGTACTATTCACCTTTTTGTTTTTTACAAATTCGTTGGATCATCCTCATTATTTTTATGTCTATCGGATTTTTGTAATTATGACTAAAAAGACTCGAATTAATTTTTATATAATTTTTACGGTGTTACAATGCTCCTGATCTACCCTTTGAATCCGGAAAGGTATCTGGGGTAGTCACAATTTTTATGTTCATTGGTACCTTAGTTAGTGGGCCTTTTCATACATACTTGCAATAAAAATAATTTTGATTTTGGTACCCAGACTTTTTTAGGTCTGTTTTGGTTGCTTTTTTGAGTGAAAGGTTTCCCATTCTTTTTGACAGATGTCTTTCTCAAGAAATATATGTCAGGAGGGTTGCCCCTTCTTATGGCAAAAAGTACAAAAACCTTTGTTCTTTACTATCTTAGATGAGGTTTGTAACACCATAAAATTATTTAAAAACTAATTTGTGTTTAATTAGTTATAATTTCAAAAATCCAACCGATTTAGCAATGATGAGTTAGTTATTGTTTTAAAGTCAAAATACGTTTTCTCTAAGTATGAAAATGATTTCTTGAGTATAAAGGGTCTTAGAATAATTTTTGAAAGAAATTAGTGACCAGAAAGGAGTAAAAACATAATTTTCAAATCTTTTCATGTTTTGAATTTTTACAATTGTTACTCACTGTTTGGTACTATTTTTGGTGTTCAAAGTGTTAATGATTGTTGCAAAATTATTTTTAATCTCCTAGGTGTCTAAGAGGATCTTTACAAGTAATAAATTATTTCAAAGTAAGGAATTTTTTCTTTTGATTTTCTTATGATACTACTAAATTATTTATTTTCTTTTAAAAAATTCTCCATATCTTTTCTCAATTTTTTTGGTCAAATTGGCTTCTAACATTTTCCTTTTTCTTCAATTAATCTCTCATTTTATTGAAACTATATTTATTTTGTATCAAAACCAATTAAATCAGAAGAATTATTCATTTAAGTCATAAAAAGTATATATTTCTCACTGATAATATGTAATAATTTAATTTATAAAAAATAATTGAATTAAATGATTTTTTTAAGACAAATTTTGAACAACTATAAACATAAATATGACGTAAATATAGAAGAAAATATACTATTTTTATTTTAACAAGTGGGAGGTATTTTAAACAACTTGGGAAGGATGCCGTCTGGTTAATGTCGGAAGTATTTCATGCACAATACCATTTTCGTATTATCATCGATCATTGATAAAAAAAAATATATCTTATCACTCTTCTTCATTTTTTTTTTAATTTTCTTTTCTTCTTTTGTGTTGAAATATGTTTTACTCTCTCTCTCTCTAACTCATGGCTGCATATTAAATTGTTTAACTACAATATTTATTTAATTACCACTTAGGGGACATATTGTGATTTATTATAATTAGGTGTCTAAACACAATTTATGTGATAATAAATAAATAAATTTTATATTATTACTATCATTTTAATATTATTAACATCTCGTGAATTGTACGGTCCGGCTGATTCACTAGTATTAATTTGTTCAAACATGCGGTTAAGGACTATCATATTCAACTTAGCAAAGAATTTGTATTTGACGAAACTTGGAAACTTAGATGAATGTTATTTTTTTTTTTAATTAGGGAAAACAACAACACTGTCACTCTCTCGTATAAAGAGCTGGAAAATGTATAGTTTACAGATAGAATTATTATAGAAATATCCCAGTAAAGAGGAATCAAGTGATTGTAGTCTTGTAGACCTGTTATAAGCCGTTATGGTTTTTTTCAGTGACCGTTATGGATCACAATTACTACTGCATTGATGGAAACGGCCAACTCTTTCATTGCATATGCTTTTGCTGATATATTAAATACTACAGTTGGAATTTCATCTGAAGTAACCCAACAGTCAACACAAGTCACTGCATTATTAACCATAATAATGCTATATGTTTCTGTGAAAGCAAGCATTCACGGATATAGTATGACTGACTGTGAAGTGGCAATTTCAGTACATGAAACAAAAAATTGCTTTGCAAATCCTAAAGGAGTATTCTCTAACCAAATGGGGCAATGTCCAATAATTCAATAATCGAGTGTGTGCATTCATTCAGGCAAGAACAGACATAATGTGACAGTATGGCACCAGCATCAATGCATCATCATCCAATCCACCCCACCAGTTATTACTAGCATGGAAGCTGGAGTGTACGCACAGAATAATCCTCATAAATTTGTCGACAATAACACTTTATTATATCAAATTCACCACTGAAATTATGGCTCCCTCAGTCTGAATTTGATTTGAATATCACAAACCAAACCAAATGCAGCCCACAATAATTAAAGGCTCTACAATCAGCTGCCGTCAAGATCGTAGTAATAGAATTAAAGGCTCTACATTCATTTGTGAACTCTTCTGCTTCATTTCCTATGACTCATTCCTCTCTATCAACCTTGAGAATTGAAGTTGTGCACAGCTCAATGAATCCAGGGCAGCACCAACTTCACATTATTAGTTTGTTTTGGCAGCGGCAGAGAAAAAGCCATCCCAAATTGCTTTGGCTTCTCAATTAAACAAGTACAAGGAAAGAATGGTGTGACGTAACCCATACCATTCAAAGGATTTGAGCAATTTCCCAGCCATGAGAAAGATCCCTTCAACTTCCCCTTCCTTTCACCACCATCTGCCTAAACATCATTAAGAATCCAAAACAGAACGGATGATGAGGTGTCAACAATACAAGAGTCTAGCACCTTCATTCACTTTCTTGAGCTTCAGATCATAACTTCACTTCAACTGTTCAACCTGAGAGTGAGTACCACATGTTTCAATTTGCATGACCAAAACCAGAAGCCACATTTCTTCGCCATCTCTTGGTACCATCTAACACCCCCAAAATTCAAAACCAAATTAACACCGTGCATTCTATTTTTCAAGTAAATACGCAAATTACCACTCTAAAGACTTGCATTTGACATCAAGCTAGTCATTAACAACTTTGGACGTTAATTTATTCTCTAAACGAGCAAAATGAACATGTTATTTGGGTCTTTATAGTACGAAGGACTAAACTGATGTAAAAAATTTCAGAAGGAACAATTTCAACATTTACTCTTTTCTTTTCCTTCTTTATCTAACCAGGGAAACAAATTAATCAAACAACCAATTTATAAAATGATCAAACACTTAATCATAAACTGATGAAATCAAATCAATTTAATCAAAGACTTACCACTTTAAGCAAGACAGAAGATGTCATCAGTCATGAGCAAAATATACTGCAAAATCCTCAAAGGCGCGTTCCCAAAATCCAAATGGGGCAACCTCAGCTCCCTCACTCTGGAAGCCCCATCGGGTCCCCCAACCCCACCGACCCGGCCCACGCGAACCCGGTTCAAATCAACCTTCCTAAACAAATAAACAGCACCCCCACCGCCGCCACCGCCGAAAACTCGCCGATCCTCCGGCGGTGGCGGCGGCCTCTTCTGGGTCTTGAAAAAGGTCCAACCTTTTCCTGCGAGGACCCGGCAAAACCGTTCCATGTGATCGACCCTCTCTCCTGTAACCCTAGAATACAGAGAGAGCGAGCAGCAATCCCAGTTTCCAGCGGAGGATGATGCGGCGGAGGATACGGTGGCGGCGTCGGGGGAGGTGAAAAAGACGAGCTTGAAGGCGGGGGAGGCGAGGTTGACGAAGTGGCGGAGGTGGGTGAGAGGGGCTGAGGAGAAGGAAGGGAAAGGGATGGGAACGGCGTCGTTTTGGAGGAGCCATGAGGATGAGGAGGAGGAAGAGAAGGAGCATGTTGTGGTTGTGGTTGTGGTGGAAGGGAAGGAGGAGGAAGGGGTTGAAGGTGAAGACGATGATGAGAATGGTGTTGGTAACGAGAAGATGATGTGAGAGAGTGATGGTGTTGGGAATAAGTCCATACCTAAGCTCCTTGCAATGGTCGCAAGCCTGTACGTGTCTGTTATGATCTCTCTAGTTGGCAGGAATAGAAGACCTGCGGTTTTGGATCTTCTGCTTCTTCTTCTTCTTCTTCTTGTTCTTCTCATTCTTCTTGTTTCACGCTGGGGTTGATCTTCCTCTTCTTCTTCGTCATCATCATCATCATCATCATCATTAGTTTCTTGATGATGCGGATGGTGGGTGAGGATCATGTTGGGGTGATTGTTGATGGTTTCTCCTAGAACCAGCGAACGAACCAGCTTTAGTGGAAACATCTTTTTTCTTTTCTTTTCTTTATCTTTGGGGGTTGCCCTGCCTGGCCTTCGTGTCTTGAACCAGGACTCGCTCACAATCACAAGTCACAAGGCAGGTTGGTAGGTAGGCACGCAGGCATGTTGTGTCTCTCGAGAAATTCTTTCTTTTTTGACGAAATCTAGGCTGCCCGATTTATGTTGATCTCCTTCCCTTGACTTTACTAAAGTGGATTAACCCCTCGGATCCAAATAATTAATCAAAAAAAAAAAACCCTTGAGGTTTATAAGAAATTAATAATGATAATCCACCATCTTATAATAAAAAATCATCACTTCACCACCCCCCCCAAAATGACTTAACAATTCTTACATTAGTTAACCATGATTATTATACTGTATCATAAATAAAAATCGTTGTCAAGTTGACTTTGCATCATCTTCCTCAATGCTTAAATGATACTTCATTCCTCCATGACCCCTTAATTTAGCTAAATTGGGGGTTAAACACAAGCATTGCTGATGTTCCTTCCTTATCGTCCTTATCTCCCAAATAATAAAGTGGTTTTTCACCATCCACTTCACTTTTTACCTTTCTTCTCTACTACATTAAAGCAACTCCAAGGTGGTGTTTATTGGAGTCCCTCTTCTCACAACAGGTATGAGGGATCCCGAACAATGCATTGGAGAGAAAAGATGATTGACGTAGCTCTGCTCGGTGTGTGGGTGCCTCTGAATAGGGATCCAAAAACACCCGATAATAACTTACCAAATGTTACTTATAGGGCCACTTTTTAATTAAAAATAAATAATAACCATAACATATTGTTGAATGTTAAGGAAAATTTTCCGAATGCATTTTCTTAAATGAAAAGAATTAAATATGGTAGTACTTTGTATTAAAGCAATTCCATTTTGCCGTTGGCACTTTTTTCATTCTATCGTTGCTTATTTGTTCAAAAGAAAATAGTCATTGCATTTGACATAGGAATTTGCAATGGTTATATATTTTTTTAACACTATAAATATTATTCTTTTTCACTTCTATTTTCACAACTCTATTCCAATAGGTTTCAAATCTCTCCCATATAAATTATACTCATATTTTATCTCACAAAAAATGAATACAAATCAATTAAGCTCTTTTCTTAACTACTTACAAAATTCTAATTTCCCTCAAAATCCAAATATTCAAAATTCTCAATCTTTAAACCCTTCAAATCCAAATAAAAATTTTCAAATTCTAAATTTCTTTCAAAATTAAAATCCCCAGAACGTTCACAATTTTTATTTTTCAAATTCCTTCCAATATTCATTTTTCTATTTTCCTACACATTCAAATTTCACAAACACCTCAATATTCATTCCCCAATACATTTAACCCATCTTTAGGAATTATGGTCACATCATCTTTCACAATTGAAACCCAAATTGGTGTTCCTCCTTCAGGATCTGTTGATGCTGAAGTGTCAACTAACCCATCTCATCAAATGCCAGTAAATTTGATTCCGAGTTCATAGCATTTCGAATTTGTCATCCAAGGTGGGCTAGATAATATTGATCTCAATGATGATTTATTTGAAGATAGCAAGTAAGAGAGTATTCACTGGTAATGGGAAAATGATGAACTGCTGATCAATGGATTCTATAGTTGGTACCGACTAAAACGGTGATATATTTTGGAGCCGTATCCATGTATATTGCCTAGAAAGTAACCTCAAAATGCAAAGAGGGGTACGTGGGATCTAGAAATGATCACATGAGATACCAAATTATTTAAGTAATTGGTGTTTGTTTGCTTGTCACGACCAAGCATCTCAAAATGTAAGGAGTACTAGTTCAAACATTGACGATATAAAGGAGTTGACTCATAAACTATATTGTAAAAGGTTTGAGAAGAAACTCATTCTTTAACAACACTAGAATATGCTCCAGAGGGAACAAAAATGGAGAACCCTAAATCCCTACAACCAAGAGAACAAAGATAGGTGCTTTTAGAGCATATACTCATCCTCATCAAATCCAAAAACACTAGTGGGTAGGGATGTTGATATGGAGTCTCTAGTTCGCCCTCAAGAACCCAAAAAATCCAAGAGGAAGGGGTAAAGGGAAATTAAAAGCGCCTGAGGATGTTAATGAAGAGATTAATGTGGTCAAATCTGTTACTGTTAGGAAACTATCTATCATAGAGAGACATGTGAATACTAACGAAATGGAGTTAGTAGATAGGGAAAAGGAGAGGGCAATTAAGGAAAAGTTGATAGTGGTCAAGGAAAATGAGGTAAAGGATTATGAAAGGGAAAGAGACATGGTAATATTTTGTAAAAACACCTATACAATGACAAACAAACAACAATATATTCACGAGAAGGTTATAGAGTAAATTATAGCAAACATTTTGGCTAAGTGTTGATTGTATTGGTTGAGGCAAGGTTTATTTAAGATTATGCAAAGTTGTTGATCAAGTATTATGTTTTTAATTAAGTGTTGATTGCATTGGTATAGTAGATGTTTGTTTCAATTATGTGATGTTGGTGGTAATGTAGTATTTTACAATTATGATTTCATCATTTAATTTTAAAAATCATTCAAGCTTTTTGAAATGTATGGTTTCAAAAAATAGTTGTTGCAAAACTAGTCATTATAAAATTAGCCATTGCAAAAATAGTTATTATAAAACTAACCGTTGCAAAAATAACCCTTATAAAACTAGTTGTTACAAAACTAGTTGTTATGTGCAAACTTATAAATAGGGATAGTCACTTTTCTATATTTGCTCACAATATTTTACTTCTTTCTTTTATCAAAAGCCTTAAATCTCATCTACACTTAGTAGCTCCTCTCAAATACTTTTTCCTATTCACAACGATCACTGAAATATCCATTAATACAAATGGCTAGAAACTCTAACCATTATAATAATATGTCTTTTGACGACTTGTTTAATGAAGCTTTATACAATGATTTATGCCAACCCGACAACACGCCTTTAGAAAATTGGATTAAGGATTTCTTGTTCAATGATTCAGAGGAACACCAATTACCACAACTCATTTTGACAAAGTATAGGTAAAGCTCTTCCCCCACTTCGTGTAGGTATATGAAGAGAGATCGTAAAGCATGGCATGCATGTCTTTTTCATACACCTAATCCGATTGTATCCTCCTGAGGCATTTCCAATGAAGGTTCCTAATGGAAAAATATGTCTTCCTTCCTATAGTGGATACCCTCTCTAATGTTGATCCATATTTCCAGTAGAGGGTTAATGCTACAAGTAGGAAAGGCTTATCATCACTATAAATATGAACGGCTACCATGAGTATCCTAATGTATGGAGTCAGCTGATGCAGTTGACGATTATATGCAGATAGGCAAAAGCACCATAATTAAGTGCTTAGAGAATTTTTCGAAAGTGTGATAATGGTTATCGAGACTGAATACTTGCAAAAACCAAACTATAGTACATGATGGGTAGCATCGACTGCACGTAGTGGCAGTGGAAAAATTGCCCAAAAGCATGGAAATTTATGTATGTGAGTGGTTATTGTGGCGTTCCAACTATAGTACTCGAAATTGTGGCTTATTTTACCTTTGGATATGGCATGTGTTTTTTGGAGTTGCTAATTCAAATAATGATATCAATGTATTAGACCATTTATTGGTGTTTGATGAAGTTCTGAACAGTTATGCTCCAAAGATAAATTACACTATTAATGGTACCAATTATACTATGGGTTACTATTCAATAGACGGTATATATCTTGAGTTGGCAACATTCATTGAAACAATCTCGCGACTAGAAGGAGGTAAGTGGAAGTTATTTGCACTATATCAAGAAGCACAACAGAGGACATAGAGCAAGCATTCAGAGTATTGCAAGCTCGCTTCATAATTATTCGTGGCCCAGCATAATTTTGGGAGAAAAATAAGCTTACGCGCATAATGAGAACACATATCTTATTGTAATATGATTGTAGAGGATGGGAAAGACATGAATGCAGGAAACTTTGCTCAGCTTCCCTATTATGACAATGTGGGTAATGACATATCACAAATGTAGTCAGGAGAGACAAATTTTGCTCCGTAAGATAGGTTTATCTAAATGAATGTCCAACTTCATGATAAGCAGAAATATCAACAACTAAAGGCAGACAAGGTAGAACATATATGGCAATTCCATAGTGCTTGTCAAGTATAGTTTTTTCAGTAATATAATATTTCAATTGTGCATCATTGTTGGTCATATTTTAATTTTATGCATTGTTGTTGTTAATCATGTAATATTTTTAAAACATTGTCATGATTCAATCTGGGGAATGTAACCAGCACGTGAGGGACTACATCCCACTTAAACCTCTTGGGCAACGTGACTCACTGAATACATGAAATAACATGTTTTTCATTCTTAAAATATAATTTCGTCTAAATCATTATCAATTTCTTCATTCAAAACATAATATTTGTAAAACTAAAATGTTTCACTTACATAACCATGAAGTCCTCTTATTTTAATTCAACATATGTTATTGCAGTTTATGATATCATAAACTATTTCATTTCATGATCTTAGTTACAATGTGAATATCAGTTTAATGCTTGAAAACTAAATTGTGAGCACATATCTCGCTTGTAACATAAATTCAGAAAAAATACATAATCTTAAAATAGAATACATGGTTCGAATCTTCTTGCACAACTACTGGAGCACTCTAATCTAATATTGTCATGACCTGACTTAGGAACATGATCGGCAAGTAAGGAATCTTTTCTCCATGTAAGCCTTCTAGGTAACATCTCTCTCTAAATGCATAATTTGTCAAAATTTAATACTTAAAATATGAATTTTCTTCTAAATCTTTATCATTTTCATTATTTAACACATAATACTCAAATTCATAAAAAGTAATATATTTAAAATAGATAACTCTAAAAACATATTAAGCATGATTTGAAAATCTGCTTAACACTTGAAAGTCAAATCATAAATTCATCTCTAGCTTGTTACGTAATTCTTGTCACAATCTATAATTTCAAATCCATACTTGGAATCTATAACACATAACTATTTCTGCAACATCCTCCCAAGTCATGATATTGGACTCGAGAGTTGTTATGTATAAATTAGTGGACTTTTCTTAAGTAATTATAGCAAATTCGATTTGGTTCATGTAATAACTAGCGTAATTCCAATAAAATATATATAACAAAGATACAAAGCATTTATTTACTACAAAGTCAAGTACATAAGGAACCTCTCTTATGAGCTTTAGTAATATCTATTATTTACTATTTTTTTACAGACACGTGTATATACGAGTCTCCACTACCAAACTATAGATATTCCAACTCAGTCATTCTTGTAGGGACTTCACTATTCTCTAGAATCAAAGTCTTAAATAATCAAGTACATATACATAATATGTTAGTCATCATTCTTCAAATTCAAAATAGTTTCCTCAATTCACTTTGATACCTGAAATCATATAAACTCAAAATGTAGTAAATACTAGAGAAACAGTAATCTCTGCTCTGACATGTGGGTGCTCAGTTCCTTGTGAACAAAAGCCTCTAACTGAAATTATAATGGTTGCTCATGAACCATGTCCCTCGTGGACTGATTTATTTTCTAAATAAATTGCCCCTCATAGGCCTTGGTACCAAGTTTTTTATTCAAAAACTAACACATGCTTGAAGTTGGAAACTATCTCTATGAACGTGAAATTTATTTAAGGCTAAAGAACTGGACAAGGAAAAGATCCTTGGATCAACACACAAAACTTTGTATTTATCTTTCCTTTTTTAGCAGTTTTTCCTTTTCTTTTTTAGTTTAGGTGTAGTTTGCTCATCCAAAATTTATTGTGATGCTTTGGTGAGAAGTTATTATTGTATTTACTCTTGTTCATCAATAAACACATGCCCCTGTCCAAAACAAGATTCCTCTCCTTGGTGCAATTGCCTTCACTTTGGGATCAAAGTGTGAATCTGTGTTCTTGGCTATGTTCATTTCAAGAACTTTAGCGGAACCCCAAAATTCATGATAACAGTCATGTTTTCCGTAAGTGTGATGTTCTATTCATTTTTTCTGATTAGTGATATCTTGGTTTGCTGGTAGAATTATTTCTGCACCAATTTTGTGCTGTTCATACCTGCTCAAGGAAACAGAAACCCTTCTCTAAAGAAGGCAAGGTAAGGACTGATTCTGTTATCACCATGTTCATGGACCTCTAGTATAGCAAGAAGGGCAGAGCCAACCCTACTCACTAGGTCAAAGGGAATCTCATGAGATAAAGATGAACTAATCATGGCTGGGCATCAAATAGGTCTCAGCTCCAGTTCAGGTAGGAAAATCTTCTAATCTTCTAGAAGATTTTCCACGATAGTTGAGGTCCCTTCTGTACTGTATAGCTCAGCCCTAGAAATGCCTATTTTGGAAGGAAATATAGGTATAAATATATGGCAAGAAGGTAAAGAAGGTAATGAAAGGTATGATCTCACACACTCTCTCTCTCTCTCTCTCTCTCTCTCTCTCTCTCTCTCTCTCTCTCTCTCTCGATTAACTACACTACCACACCACCTTACGTGGGTGTTGGAATGCATCTTGCAGGTACCCCACGGCCATCTTTCCCAACCTGGAGGAAGGAAAGTTCAGAGCCAACACCTAGTATCCAGCAACCCTGGTCACGGTTACGTTTAGTAACATTGTTACCGCTGCTGAGGAATAGGTACTCAGCACAACCTCACCGCTATACACAACCTCACCACCATTCACCATCACCCCTAGGATTACTTGCAGCATGAAACACAAAACCTATCATCCAAACATCTACATTTTCACCCCATACCAGCCATCATCACCGAATCTCCTAAACTCTAGCATGGCCAGGACAAAAACAACTGGCAAGCCCGTCCATGAAGGTGAAGGAGCTCCAACCTTAGGACCGAGCCCTACAGCCCCACCATTGGCACAGCCTCAAGATGGGCTTACTACATCATCCTCCGCCTCTACCACTAGAGAACCAGGGCAGAGACCGGAGAATCAGGAACGTGAAGTCCGCCTCGACAAAGCTCAACCAACATCAGCCGTATAAAACCCTGAGGGTAGAAATCCCCTTTACTAAGAGATACTGAGCTATGTTGTAAGAGCAAGGTGCGAGGATGGCTAGCCTTGAGCATGAACTAGAGCGAAGAAAGTGCCATGAAGAAAGATGCCACAGGGATTACATACCGGTAGAAGAAGTGGAAATGAAGCTCAAAAGACGAGACGACAAAATCCAAGAGCTTAAAGTGAGGCTCCGCAAAGCGCATGAAGCTTATCTAGACAAATCCTGGTAGGAAAAGCATTCAGCACATGAAGAAGAGCATGAGAACCGGGAAGAAGACTCATATGATCCAGATAGCCAAAACCCCATTTTTCAATTTAGGACTAGAAGAATCCCAACTCCATTCCTAGTGGCCTCTAACCTCCACCATTCCAAATACTTGGCGAGTAGGGTACATAAAACTGATAGCTTCACGACCCCTGAAACCTACGACAACCTAGAGACACCTTTTGATGAAGCAATCATGAACTATCCAATCCCGGAAAGCTTCAGACCACTAACAGAAAAAGCAATACGATGGGACCACTGACCCTCAAGAGTACTTGGACATCTTTCGAACATGAATGTTGCTCGATGAAACAGCAGACCCCACCGATGCAAGGCTTTTCCCCTAACACTGCAAAAGTCCGACTTAACATGGTTTAACCAACTACAAGCAAGATCAAATCACAAGTTCTTAGACCTTAGTTCCCATTTCCTAGCACAGTTCACTACTAGCCGCATAAAAGTAAAGTCGATAACTAGCCTGCTTAGCTTTCGTCAATTACCAAATGAGCCCCTCCGAGATTACTTGGAACGGTTCAACCAAGAACACTCAAGATCAAGGACCTCACGCCCCAAACAGCTCTAATAACTCTCATGGGGGCCTTCGACTTGGGGATTTCCAGCAGTCATTAGCCAAGAAGGAGCCAAGAACTTTGGAAGAACTACAAATCAGGGCGGAAAAGTATATCAACCTATTGGAGGCCTTAAAGCTTACAAAAAGGCATGAGCTACGACGAGCGAGCCCAAAAAGGGATGGCCGAACTCGGAAGGACCATTGGGCCTTGAAATGAGGCCATTTCTTTGAATACACCCCTCTTCGGGTTTCGCTGGCTCAAATCTTTCGAGAGATCAACACCATGGGAAGCCTGCCTCAGCTTGCCTCGCTAAAGGTAACCCTTAACATAGATAAGTCTTCATATTGTGAATATCATTGAAGTCACGGTCATCAAACAGAAGAATGCCGAGATTTAAGGAACGAAATAGAGGAGTTGATCAGAGCAAGGAATCTGGCCAAGTACATAGCATCCCAGAGGAGCCCAAAAAAGCGAAGGCCATCCCCAACCTCCGAGACATTGACAAAAGACCTCGAAGGCAAGCAATCTAAGACCAAGGTCCAAAAGCCCGAGGAGAAACCCGACGGGAACCAATGCCCGCACCATCCACACCATTGTAGGAGGTTTCACTGGTGGAAGGTGTCCAAAACATCCAGGAAAAGGGCCTTGAAAAAAATGATGAGAGTCTATGGAAAATATCATAATGCCAAAACATCGCACTTCCCACCGATATCCTTCTCGGAAGTAGACAACCCCAATATAATATTGGGCCATGATGACCCCATGGTCAGATCCATCATGAGGCTCAACACCGAAGTCAAAAGGGTCCTAGTAGACCAAGGAAGCTCCCTTGACATCCTCTTTTGAAGTGCCTTCAATAAGCTGGGACTAAAGGATGCAGACTTACGGGCGTACCTAGAGGATCTTATTGGCTTTGTGGGTGAAAACGTATGATTGGAAGGCTATGTAACCTTCCATGCAACTGTGGGAAAGCCCCCCAGGCTAAAACCATCCCAGTTGACTTCTTAGTCCTTTGAAGAACGACAACATACAATATAATAATAGGGTGACCAATAATTAGTAAACTCAGGGCTATCGTTTCAACAGTCCATCTGGTTATGAAGTTTCACATCAAAATGGGCCAAGTCGCCACCATACCGGCAAGCCAAGAAATGGCAAGTAGATGCTACAATGCAAGCCTAGATGTCAAAAGAACAATAAGAAGTATGGAAAGTTACCGTAGTAGATCTTGATGTCCGAAGTCATAACAATGGAGATAGGCCCAAGCCCAAAGGAGAACTCGAGGAGGTTCAGATCAGAAAAGAACCAGGGTAAATCACTAAGATAAACAGGGACCTGCCTCTAGTGAATAAGATTGAGCTGGTGAGATTCCTCTAATGAAACTCCAACATGTTTGCATGGACCATGTAACACCCTAAATCTTAACCCAAGACTACTAGTATGTACTTAGGTTAATCTTTAGAATATTACCTCTTGGTCTCATCTTTTACTTAGAAAATACTTAGCGGAAATATGGGTAAAATTTTTCTTTTTGGAATTAAAATCAAAGTGAGAGCCACGCACGAATCTTTAAAAGGAAGCATAACGAAACAAATAAGCAAGCATAAAGAAACACATCATATCATAGAAACATCAATTGAACATAGATATATATATATATATATAATGTGCCTACCCAAAGGGCAGGACTATTTGATACATCAGGGAACAGAATACAACTGGAGAACGAATACACGGAAATCATAAAAAGCAAATACAAGAGAAACAACACCCATACCCATGTGCACCTAGAGTAGACAACCTCATATACAAAAAAAGGTTTGTCCTCAACTATGTGGCGTGTGTGCACTAACTGCTACCCTTCCTATGTCTACTCCTGCTGGTCCGAATACTGTGGGGTCGAGTCAATCCACTGACGAATCTCGGCAGGAGTGTTAAAGCGCATCATCGGGGCGTGTCCACCATGGCGAGGGCGCATAGATGGTCGACGAGCCAACCTCGGCTGGACCACCTCTCCTCACTCCCAGTCCTCATCGGTGGGGGAGCGGGACTGGAGCTCCAACTGTACATGTGTGATGGCGGGTCCTCGGATGGGTCCGTCTCCGAGTATTAGGTACGAGGCACATACTCTGGGTAGTCGCGTACCGCTGATCCCTCAGGCTGCATGCGGAGAATCTACTCATCACGTGGTCTAGCTTGCTCAAAAATCCCGTTATGATGGTAAGGAGCAGTCGGGGTAAAATGGTAACTCGGGACTGGATGCGCGAAGGGTCGTCCTATAAATATGAACACTCTAACCGTGCAGCGACCCTCAAAATGGTATGACCCGAGTGCCGAGTCATGGTGTAGCTCCCATACCGGGGTGTCGATGAAGAGTACGAATGTCGCCATCTGAAGATATGACAGAAAAAAAGAGAGAGGGAATGAGAATCTTTCTAAAAGAATTCTCAGTAGGGTTATCCCTACCTAGGTGACATCGTCACATCTTCAGGAACTTTGGGTTTTATTTCTAAAAAGGTGTGCATGCATATAAACTTCTTTTAAGTTAGTTTTCTAAAGTATTTATTTATCCAAGGTCCATCATATTTTACAATGCGTCTTATAACTAAGCATGAAATATACTAATGATATGAATGCATCATAAAGGTAAACCAAACAATAGAATAACTAAGAAACATTATAACATTGGCATAAGGTGATATGTATAGCACAAGTAACATTTTAAACTTTAACTTTCATCTCATGGGGCCACCCTAAAACATCTCTAGGTTATGAGCTCATACCTTAACTAGTCGTCACTAGTTCTTACTTATCCTATGATAAGCGTAACATACATAATTCCCGACTTAAAGTACGGGCTAGGGGGCAAATTAAGGATCACCTCTCTTAGGGTCATTTCCTCTTTGAAACGCTCTACTAGCAACTAGTGCATCGTAGTATTGTCCGCTTTGGCAAGCTCTATGTCAATACCCTCATGGATATGTTTTCTTGGGGGTGCTCGGCTAAATTAGTGTCACCCAAGAAGGCGTTTCAGTGTTGTGTCACATTTAGGTTCTCATAAAGTGTTAATTCATAGATACATCATTATTCATTACATAAATCTTTTTCGTAGCATATACATCATCACATGAAACTTCTTCATAGTGTATATATAAAACTATAGCATATACATTATCACATAATCACACCTTAGACAATCATTCATACAAACTCCCAAGCTTATTATGTTATAAACCTATAGTATGTTATGCTTTGGTTCTTTTGAGTCTTAAACTTGTAAACTAATGGTTCTAGTATTATTCTTAACCTCTCACACACCTATAGGTTCACAACTAATAAGTTTTACTAATTTTTATGCTCAAGGACCTATCCAAACAGCACTATGTAGATTTAGACGACTTTATATTTGTGTGATTACGGGGTTCTAGAAATTACGGTTTAGACCCTTAAAATCTTTAACTCACATTCTAAGTTATTGATCATCAAAACCTAGTCTCTTGGGAACCTATGAGGTTATAACTAAGTATTTCTCACCTCACAATGGTCAAGAACATCTCTAAACCTCAAGGATGTAGAATTTGAAATCCTAACTTTATGGGTACCTAGAAGTCACAACAATGACCCTCTCTAAGTTTAGTTTGCTCCTAAGGCTTCAAGATTAAGTCCTAAACCAATTATGAGTCATTCCTACACATTTAAACTAATTTAAAACCATGATTATTAAATCTAAACCTTGCTGGACAGAATCCAGAAAATTACATAATTAAAGGATCTAGAACTCTCAAATTAATTCTTTTCTAGTTCCTAACTTATCCTATCTTTCACATATGAGTCTTAACATTATCTTTACTCAAACATAGGCACATTATCATCATTAAAACAGCATATATAGTGGCAGTAAAGAGCAAGGAAGAACCGAAAATATACTTCTCCATAAAGGGCATAAAACATAATTTCTAAAGCCCATAAAATACTAGTTTCTCTTGGAACTCTTTTTAAACTTTGAAAACTCATTTATAAACAATTTTAATATCTAAAGTCGTAAGAATATTTAAGAGGGCAGTGACCAATTTATCTTTATCTCAAGAGGTCCTAAATTCATAAAACTTAGTTCTATGCATTCCTTAAACTCATGTAAGCTTGGAAAAATTATGAAACATAGTCTCAAATACTTAGAAACTTCAAGACCTCTTGGGGCTGAAATATGAACCAAGGAAAATACATATTGTTAGACCTTTGTTGAGACAACAATGGGCAAGTCTTTGAGCTCTAGGTTCATTTAGGTGATGACATAAAAATAAATATGTTTATGCACTTATTTTAGGTTCCATTAGAAAGTAAAGTGATAGCACAAAGTAAATATGAATGCAACTCATTATTATCTTGGTATTAAGTGAGAACTTGAAATATAAACATGATAATGCATAGCTTGAAATATAAACATGATAATGCAAGTTCATTCATTATCTTGGTATTTAGTGATAGCAAGGAAGTAAACATGATATGCAAAGCATAAAGTAAACATGATGCAAGGTTCATTTTATGATTAACTAGAGCTCATTCAAGACTTTAACAAGATAACAACCCAATACAATATCTCAAAGATCACAACACAAAAATCGAAAGTCATATAAAAGAGAAAGAAAGTGAAACTACGTCAAGTTCTTTATTAAATACCCAAAACCCCTATCTAGAGAAAAATCTCTAGAACGTGCCGGCCAACTTTAAGGTTGACAAGGGTAGGCTTGGGCTTTTAGAAATCCTTAGATTAATTTTCTTAAGTTGGAAAACCATGTGAGCTAGATATCATGTAGATGAAGTTACAAGAAAAGGAAAACTCAAGCTTTAGAGGTTTCTTTGAGATGAACACAATGTCATCATCTAGAAACTCTCATCATCAAGCTATCATACTCATAATAGGGCCTAGAGGACAAAATGAAAAGAAAAGGAAAAACAAAGGAAAGTTCAAAAAGAATCCAAGAGGAAACTAGAGAAAAACACTTTCTTGAGCAAAACAAAGTTTGAAAACCAATCCCTACCTTGTGATGAAGGTAAAAGCTTGGACTTGAAGATGGAAATGAGATGAGCAACACCTCTTAGGATGGTGGTGATGATTCGGCTAAAAAGGAAGGAAAAGAAAGGAAATGTGTTTTGGGTGAAGTTGTGTTTGAGGTGTGGTGTTTGAGAGGTTTGATGATGGTTCAAGGCTTTGGGGTGGTGTTTGATGGTTAAGAGATGATGATGAGATGAAGAGATGAAGAAGATGAAGATGAAAAGAAAGGAAGAACTCTCTTGAAACTTGAGAGAAAAAGAAAGAACTAGCAAGACAACTCTAAAACTCTAAACTTAGCAAATGCTTCAAGGTGCAACAAGGCTATCACAATCATCCTATTTATAGAAAAACAAAGCCATGGAGCTCACCAAGGGGAGGGAATGGCCGTAGCAAATGGAGGGAAAAGGGAGAGGAAAATATCTCCTTGATTGTGTCATAGAAGCATGGTTTGAAGTATGGAAGCTATGCTACAAAGTATGGCTTAATGTGAGTTAATTTCCTATCAAATTTTTATGAAATTAGGCTTCTAGAAACAATGCATGGCTGGAACTTTTCCAGCCACAAATAAATGGAGAAAATGAGCTATTTTAATTAGTTATTTACTTGGAAAATCAAGCTTGATTGAAAGTTTTGACAAGGTATAGTGTATGTGACTTGAGGTATGGCCTTGGAGTGTTGAAAAATTGAACATGTGATGCATAATGGGGAGGGACAGCTTCGGCCAGGGCTGGACAGCAGAGTGGGGGTGAGTTTTGACCATTTAATTGTGTGTTAATGGTAGGTTTAGATGTGTATTAGCTTAGGTACAAGGTTAGGAATGATTAAGCTTAAGTTTAGGTAACTAAGAATGTGATTTAGGGAGTTTATGACAAGTTTAGGAGTGCTCATACATCATTAAAGAATTTAAAACTCATTTGTGAATAAACAATGTGTAACACAATTCCATGATTTAAGGAATTGGAAAGAGAAAATACTATTCAAGATTCTATGACTAGGTGTCTTAAAATTAAAATATGATTTTAGGTTGTAATTAAGTACTTTTTGATTCTAATCAACTTTAATAAATTATTTTGACTCAAGATTAATTAAGGAAATTAATTAACCTTCGATTAGAGCCTAATATTGCTTAGGTTTGCTTAATTACGCGATTAAGCGTAAAAACACGAAACTAGGGGCAAAACCGTAATTTTGCACTAATTTTGCCCGGGACTTCTAAAATTAAAACTGAGGTCATAGAATACATAAAAACGCCTTTTAAAACTATCTGGAGAAGTTTCGGGTTCATCCGGCACTTGCAAGCAATGTGTAAAACACCTTGAGCGTTTTGGTCATTTTGACTAAAACTTCAAAACGAGATTTTCGATTCCGGGAAGGTACACAAGTTATCTAATCCCCTTCCAACATTGAGTTTGCCCTTCGAGTACTGCCGAACCGGCTTTCCTCGACTCAAAAATGACCTCAGGGGCATTTTGGTCATTTTTACTCTAATAGAAAAATCGGGGCGTTACAGACCACTTTAGATATGCCCGGTGAAACTCTGGAAACCATGTGTCATTGGCTATCAGTATATCCCGGCTCTAAACTTGCCATGCAAAAAAATAGAAGAATGTCACCAAACAAAGAGCAAGAAGTAATCAAGCAGGCGGAAGAATTGCTAGCAGCTGGCTTCATCCGAGAAGTATAATACCCGACTTGGCTCTCTAATGTAGTGATTGTTCCAAATGCAAACGGGAAGCTGCAAATGTACATAGACTACACTCCCCTCAACAAGGCATGTCTTAAAGAACCCTACCCACTCCCCAGCATAGACGGGCTAGTAGATTTAGCGTCAGGGTTCAAATTCTTGTCTTTCATGGATGCCTATTTTGGGTACAACCAAATCCCAATGGAACTGAGAAAAGAAGAAAAAACAACATTCATGACTCCCAGAGCAAACTATTGCTACAAGCTAATGCCTTTCGGACTGAAAAATGCAAGATCTACATATCAATGCCTAATGAACAAAATTTTTGCAACCATATCAAAAATATCTTGGAAGTGTATATCGACAACATGCTAGTCAAAACATCTAGTCTCGAACACTTGCTCTACGACCTCGAGGTTGTTTTCAAGTACCTTAGAAAGCACAAGATGCGCCTCAACCCCACGAAGTGTGCCTTTGCTGTTAGCGCAGGAAAGTTCCTCAAGTTCATGTTAACACACCAAGGAATAGAATTCAATCCTGATAAGTTTAGAGCAATAATAGAAATAAGGAGTCCCAAGAGCAAGAAGGAGGTCCTAAAGCTAACGGGCACCTAGTGACCTTATCCAAATTCTCATCCCAGTCAGCATGGAAATATCTGCCACTTTTCGAACTATTAAGAAAAGACAATGAATTTGCTTGGACTGAGCAATGTGAAGAAGCCTTTCAACACTTTAAAGAATATTTGCCTTCCCACCCATCTTCACTAAGCCTATCAAAGGAGAAGTGTTAGTAAAGGAACAAGTTGTGGGAGTAGTCTTAATTTGAGAAGAAGACAGGGAGCAGAAGCCGATATATTTCATGAGCAAAGCACTTCATGATTCTGAGCTCCATTATCAGAAGTTGGAAAAGGCTGCATTCGTGTTAGTTCTAACTACTAGAAGACTGTGGCAATACTCTCAAGCTCACACTATTCAAGTTAGGACAAACACACCAATCCGACAAATCCAACAGAAACCAGATCTAGTGGAAAGGATGAGTTCCTGGTCAATAGAGTTGTTCAAATTTGATATTAGGTATGAAGCCAAAATAGCAATAAAGGCTCAACTATTGGCTGATTTTGTCCAAGAATGGACTAGTTGCAAGGAAGACCCAATCAATGAAAAATGGAAGCTGTATGTTGACAGATCCTCCAACTAGAAGAGTAATGGGGCCAGGGTTATACTGGAAAAGAAGGGAGAAACCATGGTGGAGATGTCCATCACCTTTGAATTCTTGACCTTCAACAACCAAGCAGAATATGAAGCCCTCATTGTCAGATTGAATTTGGCAAAAGAATTGAATGTTGCATTGCTAGAAGTCCTCAGTCATGGCATCCTATGTATTGGGAGAATACATTGCCAAGGAACCATGTCTCAACCAATACCTGAAGCTCATGAAAGGTCGGATAGCGGACATAGGGGCAATAAGAGTATAGCACATACCCCGAGAAAAGAACTCCTGAACTGATATCTTGTCTAAACTCGCAAGCACGAAACCTGGGGCAATAACCAAAGCTTGATCATGGCAACAGTTGGTACACCAACAATTATTGAGGGAGAATGGGTGGAAGCAATTGAAGGCGGTACATATTAGACCTCGGATAGTAGATGTTTTCTCGAGCATGGAATATTATCGAAAGACCTACAAAAAGCAAAAAAGATCCAACAAGAAGCCTCGTACTTCACCCTATCAAATGGGGTCCTTTACTGAAAGAGCCATTCCTAGCCGAGGTTGAAATGCTTAGGACCAAGACAAAGTCAGTACGTCTTTGAAGAAATTCATGAAGGGGTAGGCAACCATCACCTGGAGGGTAGGCTCTTGCTTTAAAAGCCATTCGAGCAGGATGTTACTGGCCGACAATGAAGAAGGATGTAAGAGAATTTGCTAGGAAATGTGACAAATGTCAGAAGAATACAAAGTTCCATATCGCCCCAGCTGAAAAGATGACAACAATTACCACCTTATGACCTTTCGACCAATGGGGGCTAGACCTCCTTGGAAAGGCTGCACCTAGATAGCTCAAGTTCCTAATTTTTGGAATTGATTACTTCACAAAATGAATAGAAGCTGAGCCGCTCACCTCTATCACCTCAGCACAATGTTGCAAGTTCGTTTGGAAGTACATCCTCACCCAATTCAAAATCTCGAGAAAGATAATTGGCAACAACACCCAATTCACCGACCACAAGTTCAAACAACTATTGGAGAACTTTGGAATCACCCATCACTTCACCTCAATAGAACAACCTCAAGCCAACAAGCAAGCAGAAGCTGCTAACAAAGTTATACTCCAAGGGCTAAAAAAAGACTAGATCAAGCAAAGGGATTATGGGCTGATGAACTTGGCAGTATACTCTGGGCGTTACGAACAACCTCTCATTCCACTACTGGCGAAACACCATTTCGACTAGTCTACTAGTCGAAAGTAGTAATCCCAGTAGAGATAGGGGAATCGACGCTCTAAACTATTCTATATTCAGAGCAAAACAACTCACATCGAAGAAGGGAAGAACTCAATTTACTCCCCGAAGTCCGAAAATATGCACACATTCGAGAACTAGAGCTGAAAAGGAGAATGACTCAGAGATACAACAAAGGTATGTGACAAAGACATTTCGACCAAGGGGGCTTGGTACTTATAAGAGCCAACATTGGACTACCAAGGCCCGGCCAAGGTAAATTAGCCCCAAATTAGGAAGGAGCTTACAAGGTCGCTGAAGTCCTCGGAAAAGAGGCATACAAGTGACTCATGATGGAAGGAAAGGAAGTTCCTCGAGCGTGGAATGCTGTAAACTTAAGGAAATACAATTTATGAAATCATGTAAGCAACTACAAAGGTCAAGGTACTCTTTTTCCTTACCTGAGCTTTTCCCATTGGGTTTTGTTGGGAAAGTTTTAACAAGGCCCCGACCAAGTGGGCTGGTTGGTTGAACTACCACTAGTTCTTTTATTGTTAATGAAAGTATCCCCAGTTATATTATTCACATTGTCTGCACTATCATGATTGGGTTTTTTTTCTTTTACTTCTTTCAAACCAAAGGAGGTCGCACACGAACTCCCTTTGGCCTCATCCTAAAGATAGGAAAAACTTCCAAGGCCATACTTAAGCCCCGAGGTCCAAAAGAGGCCACACTCGGGCCTTGAAGTTCGGAGGATGTCATACTCGAACTCCTCCTCACATCACCGCAAAGTTCAACCCAACCTTAACAATACACCATGATTAAAAACAAACCTAACTTATTTTCGAACTCACACTCAAAAGAGATGGCTCAACTACCATTTTTCGCTATCCGCCCTGTCTCGGGGGCAATAAGATAAACTTTAATAAGAAGTGAATTTTAATGAATGAGTAAAGAAGAACGCAGGGAAATTCTAAGTAAACCAACCACCAAATTCTATTATCTCAAGGGCTAAGGACCCCTAAACCCTAAACCCGAGCCTCCTAATTTGAAACTTCCCTCTTTCTCTGCCAATGGAAAAGAGGCATTTTTGGTCAAAGATCGGAGAAGGGAAACATTCTTCTTGCCAGACATTTCTGCAAAAAGACAAGTCATGGGTTAGCAAAAAGTACATAAGAGCATATAAAGCATAACACAAATAGAACACACAGAAATCTAGACCTATATATGACTTGGCATCCCCAGTAGGCACATCAATGATTCTCCTCAAATTCAAATAATCGGGTTTCTTGCCCCATGTGTCAATAGAAAACTTTACAATAGCAGCTTCCTTAGACATGAGGTTCCAAGTAAAGTATGTCAAAGAAGAGTAGGATGTTTGCCAATAAAGGGGAAACAAGGGATTCCCCTCTGAAGAAAAGAAGAAAAATGAATTACCAGGTTTAGCCCGGACCTTGAAATAACGAGGCTTGAACCCATGATAAGATTCCTTATACATCTCAAAACACTTCTTGTTGACTATTGCATGAAGGGACACCATAGCAGCTTTCTTGTCCTTCCCTTGGTACGTCATGAGCATGAAAAGGGAAAAGAACACTCTTTGTGACAAGAGGATCCCAAGGCAATCACAGACCATCTCAAAGCCCCTAAGATTTTGCCCAGGAGTTTAGATGAAGTTGAGAAGGGGCTACATTCATTCTATTAAACAAAGCCACCTCAAATTCTAAGAAAGCGGGAGTAACTTTGAGACGACATACAACAAAATCATACATTCACAGAAAGTTCACTTTTCCATTACCAAGACATCCACAAATCCTCTTTTCCCACCTTAGGAGCATGATCTTGTGGCTGTTCGTGAGCTCAACACTTGGAAACAGTGGGAATTCCCTAAATTTTTTCGGCATCCTATCATTCATTACACTCCGGATTCCCACGATTTTGGAAGAAAAATGGCTCACCAGACTATGATCCAGAGTTCAGAACATCGATCTCATCTTCCATTAAACCCTACAAGGGAACCACCATGGAAAGCACCTAAAGATTGGAGGGCCAAAATTTCAAAAATTCAAGAAGAAAAAAAAGGCTCTAATCTAATAGTGGTCCCTCACTGTTCACCAGGGGTGGTTCTGCCCCAAGTGAGATCTAGAATGCCGAGTGGCCACAATGCCACCCCTCATAGAATTCCAAAACAGGCAAAAAAGAAACAGCAGAAAATACCAAAAGAACGAAAAAGGGGAAAAAAAAAAGGCACTTACTGTTGAAAGCAAAAAGAGTAGGGCGAGGATAAAGAATGTACAGTAGAGGGGTAAGCAGCGGCAAGAAAATGGTCATAACAGTGAGAACGCAAAAGAAGAAGAAAGATATAAGAAAGTGGAGATGTAAAAGTGATGAAATGGAGTTAAAGCTGATATTTATGAAGGGTGCTTGGAGGGCATAAATGTCCAAGAGATAGCGGAAACGATACCTGGGTAACTACTAAAATGCCCACGTGGCGTGCTCCTATTAAGATAAAGGAAGTGTCACATCGCTTGAATACCTAGGCTTATCAAACGAGTGAAGACCCAAGATGGTATCGGACTAACCTTGAAAGTTCCTCAAAGTGTTTATTGTTTCAAAGGCAATCTAAGCCGGTGAATCCAAGTTGTAAGACACAGAAGGAGCCTGGCAAGTGTAGGTAGCTTAGTAAAGTTGAAAATCTACTGCCATAATTTGAACTCGATAATCGGATACAACTTCTGGATACCGAGTTGGGGGCACTGTTATCACCATGTTCACAGACTTCGAAACTATAGCAACAAAACCAGAATGGTACGTCGTGTATCACAGGAAGGGTGGAGATAGCCCTACTCGATAGGTTAAAGGGAATCTTACAAGATAAAGATGAACTAATGCCGGCTGGGCATCAAATAGGTCTCGGGTCTAGTTCGAGTACGAAAATCTTCTAGAAGATTTTCCATGACGGTTAAGGTCCCCTCCGTACTATACAACTCAGCCCTAGAAATGCCTATTTTGGAAGGAAATACATATATAAATACATGGAGCGAAGGTAATGAAAGGTATGCTCTTTTTCTCTAGATTAACTACATACCACACCACCTTACTTGGGCGTTGGAATGCCTCTTGCAGGTATCCTGCTGCCGTCTTTCCCAGCCTGAAGGAAGGAAAGTTCAGAGCCAACACCTAGTATCCAGTAACCCTAGTCACGGTTACAGTGAGTAACAAGCACCAAGTCTTCGAAGAGCCTGGCTCGAACCTAGTTTTATCTTTCTCAAGCTTGAGCTTGATTTTAATAATAATTTTAATATTGCTAGTGCTTTTTGTGATTTAAATATTAAATATTATAATCTTTATAAGATATAAAATTTTATACATAACTAATCATGCTCCAATAGTTGATATTTGACACTAGTTTGATTATATCTGATAATCAACTTATTCTCAAGCTTTGAATTTGAGTCGAGCTTACAATGCTTGTCAAGCTTTCAATTTGGTAGCCACTACCCCTATTAGGCCCTAATACTATTCCTACCCTCTCAACATTGTGATCTGTAACATCCTCCCCAGTACAACCTCATCCTTCCCAGTACAACCTCATCCTTAAGTCACGATATTGTACTCAAAAGTTGTTACTTATTAATTAACGAACATTTCTTAATTAACTATAGTAAATTTGATTTGTTCGTGTAATAACTAGCATAATTGTAATAAAATATATATATATAACAAAGATACAAAGCATTTATTCACTACAAAGTCAAGTACAAAAGGAAGTTCTCTTACAAACTTTAGTACATATCTATTCTTTACTAATTTTACAAACACATGTATATACAAATCTCCACTGCCAAACTACAGAAATTCCAACTCAGTCTTTCTCATAGGGACTTCATTATTCTCTGGAATTAACCTAGAGACGAGACGGAAACAAACAAATAGGGGTGATAATTCTAAAATTCTCAGTAGGGCACCCCCAAAACATATAATGAAACTCATGTCATCGTTATTGTCCCAACCACTTTGGTTTATTAGTAAAATTGTGAGCATGCTACATATATCAAGGTTCATTTTAAAGTTCAAAAATCATTTCTTCAAAGTGGGTTTCTTTTAATTTCTCAGCCACTCAATATATATATATATGTGTGTGTGTGTGTGTGTGTGTGTGTGTGTGTGTGTGTGTGATACTACTTAACATTTTCAATTACTTAACATAAGAGAAGCTCCTTCGTAACTTCACGTGTTCTCGGTACCTCACAGGGGATCTTTCCGTGCCCTTTACCAACTAAAAGGGACTTTTTTGTGCCCTTTACCTATTAAGAGGACTTCTCCATGCCCTTTTCTTACTAAAGGGGACTTGCCTGTGCCCTTTACATATTAAAGGGGACTTTCCCATGCCTTTTTACACATTAAAGGGGACTTCCCCATGCCCTTTACACATTAAAGGGCACTTCTCTGTGCCCTTTATACATTAAAGGGGACTTCCCTGTGCCCTTTATACATTAAAAGGGACCTTTTATCTACTTAACATATAAATCATCATCAAGCTCGTAAAAGCATCCATTCACAATATAATTTCAATCATCATTCTTTCAGTTTCTCAATGCATGCCCAAGTCACATATAAATGTTTATTCGTAATGAAATGCTCATCTATTCCTCACAAATGAACCTTTTAATAATATAGCATGCATTGATAATCATCATACTTGAGTCATAAGTCATTACATTACAAATTCAAGGTTTGGGTTCATTTCCAACTAGGCAGATTTCACACAAATTTATTTACACATCAAACAATAAGTTCAGAGGCTATAAAAGTTACCTATGACACTTCAATGTGTCCACAAAGTTCCATAAAAATTTCAAAACAAAAAACTCTAACTAAGTTAACAAAATTAGACAAATTCGGAGATTAAAAACCTCCTATTTACAACCAATAGCCAGAATTCCATAATTTTAAACCCTAGCAAATGATTGAATAAACTCAGAATAAAAATTACAGTTGAAGCTCAAGATGTCACCAACATCTGTAAAAAATTTTAAAAAGAGAACTCAATCATTTGCTATGGTAACAAAATTAGCAAAATTCGTGCTGTAGAATTGACTGTCTAAACAACTCAACCATCAATCTTGGTTTTATATTTTTAGAAAATAGTAAAAGTCATTTTTAAGACTCAAGAAAAATATTGAAAACACCTTAAAATATTAGCTTCATCATATAAAATTTTTAGAGTAAGAATCCATCTACAAACCCTTCAGAAAATTCATGAATTATAACCTGTCAGTCAAATCTGAGAATTCCAGCAACATGATTCAAAACTTGTTTTGCCAAAATAGGTTTTCTAACATCATCTAAACACTCCACCAAAATTAATACATCAATATCATTATATTATCAACCAACAAAACTAAAAATATCAAATTGAACCAGTGATTTACATAGAAAAATGGATTTGAAAGTAAAAAAGGTTCATAAACACTATCCTTTGGAGCTTTAGAGATCTTGGCTCCAAGGATGTTCCAAGAATAATTTCCTTCACTTTAAAGCTCCCAAATCAAACCCAAACCTTCCCTTAGCCAGTAAGATATGAGGTTCAAGGTGAGAAATGGTAAGGAAATGAAATCTCAATCAATTAGTTTGATAGATTATGAGGAGTAGAATAAGTTTTGTGAAGCAATCTGGGTTTGAAAGCAAGAATGAAGCTTGAAGAGAAAGAACAAATGGAGGGTTGTGTTTCTAAGTCTCTTGGCCAAAAAGGAAGGTGGTGGAGAGATAAGGTTGGCTATTTTATGTTTATCTTGATATAAATATAGTATTTATGTAAGTAAAAGTGTAATTTTCTTTCTTTTTGGTAAAGAAATTATATGAATGGCTGGGATTTGATTTCTTAGTCAAAGAATGAATCTTGGCTATCCACTTGGCTCAAGATAAGTGGTTTTCATTAACTTGGGGAGCAAGTAGCTTTTTTTATGTTAAAATTACACACCGAAATTTCACTGAACGGATGAGATATTGGCACCCGAGTAAAATAATAATAAATGAAAGGTTGAGATCAAAACTTGCTTTTCCAGTTTCAATCCTTGCCATCCACTTGGAAAGATGTGATTGGTAGAAGTTACTTGGCCTCCAAGTCACTTTTACGGTGCTGAAAACCATACATCGAAACCCTACCGAACGGGTAAAACACCATACCCGAGTAACTAGGTATTGCTCAAAAATTAATTCTAGATATAAAATCTTTATTTCTACCTATTTCTAATCTCAATCTTATAATTTCTCAGTTTTAGGCATCTTCGGGCCCCAATTCTAGGTTTTGGCTGTCCCGGCAAGCTCGTGGGGCCCACTAAGTTACTATTCATTTAGATTCGTTGGATCATCCTCATCATTTCTATATTTGTCGGATTTTTTAAATCATAACTAGAAAACTTCAAATTAATTTTTATATAATTTTTAGGGTGTTACATACACCACCTGCCTCTAAATGTCGAATAGCAATGCACTTTCCTGAATTCCCATCAACATCATCGCTAGATAAATGAAACTACAAATCATTAACATCTTCCCCTGAACTACTGCCACACATGCCTCCATATTGTTCACTACTGTAATCCCTTGGGTTCTACACATCATCATATCTCCCCATTTCCACATGTGCATCTTATTTGCCTAATACTCCTCAAAGAACACAAACACCAAATAATAATACTGCGATAACCACTCTGTTCCCAGAACCCTACCCTAAACGTTTAAGCCCGCAATATACCAACAAATATCCTCTACACATGTTAAATCGATAAGAACATATCGGCAAAGTTAAACCACAATACCACAACATAACATCTGATGAAACCACACACATGGACTTCAAAAACACATAAAATTGCTAAAATTGTTAGTTAATCCTTTAACTCCAGCCGCCATTTACTCAAACCTGATCTTCAATCCCAAAAGAATTCCTAACATTCCACAACAAACTAACCTTAAATGGATGCCTTATCACCATCGCCGTCAGCTCCTCCCCTCAACCAAGTCCACACACATTTTCATTTTCTATCAACACTAACACTCATGATACAAAGATGACGGGGGCTCCATGGACATTTGACTTCTTTTTCTTTGAAAGTTGGGAAGATTAACAGTGCTTGGTCTGATCTTAACAAACCATCCTTCTTCATTCAAAGTCTTTTTCTTTTATTTCTTTATACAATGCAAGCCACAGACACAGAGAGAGACAAATAGAAAGACACAAGCATAGCATTGACGAACGGAAAGATCAACAACTCACTATGTAAGGAAGAAGGGCGAAACCAGGGTTTGTGAGCCTTCCACAACCTTTTCTCATTGGGTAAACTGACGAACAAAAGGCAACAAGGAACTACGATCATTTTCTTTCTTTGCTCATATTTCTTTTTCAGTAAAATTTTACCATTTTTATTATTTCTAATAACATTGTAAACCTTCATCATTAACTTTCACCTGGTAATATAATCCCTTTTTCAACAATAACACCACCCCCAGACCTCGGACAGATGTCACATAACCATTTAACCAAATCTACTTGGGCACCGTAGGCACTGGCTACCTATGGCACCTGAGTAGGCACCAAAATAGTCAATTCTAAATTAATGTCTAATTTTGAAATATGGTAATCAAATTATGCATTGTTATATTTTTGTGATGACTAACTTAAAAGTCAGAGGTGTTAATACACATGAGTGTTTAATAGAAGAAATAGACACTTTATTCTATTGTGACTTTTCACCCTCCATTTATTATCTAAGACAAAGAAAAAATAGTTTCCTTATGTTGCAATTGTGACTTCTTAAAAACTGCTCATAATCGGCGTATTTAACTGCATCAGAGTAGGGAATTCAGACTTCGCTATAGTGGTTTAAACTGTCCAAATTGCCTTCATTTTGCTACGATGCTCTGCCCTTTAGTGCTTGGGAATTCAGACTGTCTGAATTGCTTTCATGCTACAATGCCTTTTTTTTTTTTTCAAGAAATCCACGAGTTCTCCTCACCGCGATAATCTCTTTCTTACTTTTGAACGGATCTCAGTCTTTAAAAAAAAATAACTGCTAAGAAATATTATTAAAGTTTTTTTTTCAAACAAAGTCTATAACATTATTAAAAAAAATTATGTTTTTGTATATCTATATTGAAAAAATAAATTGCTTTCATCTAATTATTTGAAAATTATACATATTAGTCCTGATTTTTTTGGTAGAGCCAATGGATGGGCCAAAAGCAATGATACTAAAATATTTCATTGTCTTTGCAATCAAATAAGTATGTAGTAAAAGCAATTCAAACTTGATGAAAATCGGCAAGACCAGCAGCTAATGCTTTCTACTATTCTGTTTCTATTGGGGCAAGAGGGAATTATGGAAGCAGAGGATTTATCACGTGTCAAAAGATCAAGATAATAATTATTGTCACTATGCCATGCCATAAGATTGGCAGGATATGAGAAATTAGCCTCCTAAAGATTGAACTGCCATGTCGCTGGGTTTAATATAACTTAAACATATAATATAGCAAACTAAAATGAGGAAGTCGCATGACAACCACAAAAAGTCATCAATACTACCTTAGCAGAATGTTCCTCATCCCAATTTTCAATCAAACTCTCCAACACATAATGGAGCGTCATGCATATCCTGAGAGTATTCCCCCAACATCTATATAAGAGCTGCCTTGGCCTTGGGCTCTTGGACATTTTTGCTACTGATATTCCCAACAGCAGCAATACAATCCTGACTCCATTGTGGATATTTTCTTAGCAGATCTTCCACAAGCACCTGAATAAATGAATTTCAAGCTTTGTATCAATCCATCCTACCATAACCAAGTCAAATCAAAATGCCATACTGTCCATATTTGTTTGCATATTAACAGGAAGCAGCACAATAGTGCTATTAGGCAGAAAATCAAGGGTATCTAGCAGGAAGATTTGTCATGTTTACTAGTGCTTCAGAAGTGAAATAGTCCTTTTCCATCTCAAGAAACTGTAGAAGCCGATCAACAATAGCTTTGACATCATATTGCTGCAATGCTATCTTCCCAACAGCCCGAATTGATTCCCTTGCAATTGGAATGTCAACCATTTGCAACATATTCACATAACTCCGTCACTGAAATGGCCCCCAAGAAATTCATGAATGAGTCCTACTAAATGAAGAGGGATATTAGATCAGGAGTTAGAACATCAAATGGAAAAATGCAATTATTCTACGTCAATTTCTCTCTCTCACCAAACCCTCTATCCCTGTCAAATTTGATGAGTTACTTACCTATCTCATAGGTGTTTGTTTCATTTGCAACTATGGATAGCATTTCAAGCTTCAACTTTTTGACATATGCCGGTTCATTACACTGGCAATAGAAGTGTTTGTAATCTGAGGAAAATATATGTGGTGCACGCATGACCAAATCCATTAATAATAATAATAATAATAATAATATGGTGGAACAGAATACACTCACTTCAATGTTCTCATCAAACTTTACAGAGCCACATCTCGGACTCATAGTAACATATGTATGCTTGAGTCTATTGGATCACCTCCCGTTAAAAAATATGATTTTATTAATAAATTAAATTTTCATTGAATTTGGATTGTCCGAATTCTCAACAAAACGCTTAGTAAATTAAATATTGAATTCAGATGGTCCGAATTCATTACAAAAATTTACCCCCTCTTTAATCTCCTATGCTCAATTATTATTTAAGAATTGCATAAATCTAAATTAAAGTGATGTTGAGATACTTTAAAGGTGGGTTGGGTGACTAAATGAATGGTTCATTTAGAAATAGTAAATTTAACTTTGTTCTCAAATTTGTCCGATTCAGTATTATTACATTAGATTAGTTGTACTGCTAGACCAAAGATTAGCAAGTTTTCATGTGTGATTTCTAAAATTTGAAGTTTATTATTTTCTTTTAATTGTTGATTTAGCAACTCATGCTAGACAAAGACAAGCCAACCCAATATGACCAAGAACGGTTAAAGAATGTTAAAAGTCAATTTTCAAAGATGAATGTCTGATTTTGATAATTCCATGTCGAAATTAACTTTCAATACAGTTAAAAGAAACATTTTGCAAATTTTACACTAAACTTGGACTGTTCGAGTTTTGTTTATTTTAAAAAAATAGTATTTTAATAAAAGATACAAAAACATTATTTTATTACTAAATTAAATATTGAATTCGAATGGTTCGAATTCATTACAAAAATTTATTGTTGTGTTCAGTTGTTCACTCAATTAATGATTCATCTCGAAGTGTGTTTACACCAGCGCCCAGTTTGATTTCCCTCACAAAACATGATCATAATTTTCCACAATACAATTCCTCCATTGACACTAACATGAGAAAACAATTAGCTTGGGGTAAGGTCAAAATCATCATATGCTTCCCAAATTTATCAATCCATCGATTATGATTGCAACTGCATAACCTGCAGTAAAGGAATTCCACATGACATAGTGTGAAGTTGTCATTAAGCAGAAGCAAAAGCAATTAGATGGATCATGTAATGCTCGGGGACAAGGGCGAGAAGTGATTACCGGTGCAAAGAAGGCACAGACAAAGAGCGACTTCTCACAAGGTCTTCTAAGCATAGAGGTACATGAATAAGCTGATTACACACCGGAATTTGAGGGATCCTAAGACTGTATAGGTGTGGGACTATACAGTTGAGGATGACTTATATAAATTGATTTGTACTATCTATACCAACAAGATATATCTTCTTTTCGATAGCCCATTACTAAAGAACTTCATGGTTAATAATGCTTGACCTGGAGCAATTTTGGGATGGGTGACCTCCTAGAAAGTTTTTCCTAAGAAGCATATGAGTGATGACAAAGCTTGCTGAAAAGACCCGTGTTGATTTGTGGGAATAGTCATCAATCCATAAAGTAGCATGGGCTGTTATAGTGTAAACCCCAGAACCCTTCAGAAAGTATGAGCTTTATTGTTTTGAATGACAATAAAGTCAATTTAAAGAAAATACTTTGAAGAACAACTAATGGTTACCTTCAGGTTTTTTTACTAGGCTTAACAGGTATTTCCGACGTGCACTATCAGACTTAAGCAAGAATAATTTCACTTTGCATGTGTAAACATGTTATACCTCGTAAAAGAGGATAAGCTTAAATGAAGTGAAAATTATATCAAGCAAAATGCGCTCATATGCATCAAGGAATAAAGCTCATCAAAGCAAAAACAAGAAACCAAGGAAATGGCCGTCAAAAAGTAACATGAGACTTCAGAAAGAATGCCTACAATGGAGATAATATACAGAAGCTAAAAGCAACGTGTTACTCAATCTTTAATCATCACAATCATGGATTACTCATCATCAAAAAGTCAAGATTGAATGTCAGAAGACAGATGAATCAACAAGAAACTAGTAGTGCTCTTCAAAATGTTCACTTCACAAAAGTGAGGGAAAGCATTTAAAATTTGAAATTCAAAATCAAAAGTCAAAACAAATTCTTTTAACTGGCACTTCATCTCTTCAGCTTCTTCGGTCAACTATGAAAAGCATATAGAAGAAGGAGTTCAGAAACCATGCTCAGAAAGTAGAAAAGTAGTTTTTGATAGACTTTAGAAACCTCACCTTATCAATGGCTTCTAAGAAAGAGCTCTAATATTAGACGAGCTGCTCTTATAGATTATGTTTCCAAGACACAATCTGATACTCAACACATGTGACTTGGACAGAAGATCAAAGGCAACAGTAACAAAGGGAGACCATCTATAAATAAAGATAATTGAGCTTTCAAGTAGATAGATAGAAGAAGATAGACAAAACACTGAAAAATCCTTTCCCAAATCTTTCTATGAAATCTTTTTGTTAGTTCCTCTATACACTAAAATCTTCTTTCTAAGTTCCAAATTGTTCATACGTTCTTCCAAGGAAGAATTAGTAGAAAGAAGTCACTCAAGTCATTTCATATTTGTCATTTCCTATCCACTTGAAAAGAAACTTGAGTTCATGATAGTTTGAGCCAAACAACAAACACCAAATGTATGTATCCTCTATCCAGTAGTGATTGGAAGTTTAATAGCTTGAAGAGGCTACTGTAAAACTACTTGTTGTTGTCTATTGTCATTAGTAAGAGCTTGGAAAGGCTATTGTAAAAACTATCTATTGTTTTCATGTCCTCAAGTTGAGGAAGATTAGTGACATTCAGCAATAACTGAGAACTAGATGTAGACAAGTGTTGGCCGAACCATTATAAAACTCTTATTCAGTATTTTCTTATGCTTCATCTCTTTATTTTTCAGTATTTAGCATTACACTAAAAATCCTGGTATTGCCTATTATTCTTAATCCTTTTACTCTAATTGCTTAATTTAAAAAATTACTTTTTGAATAATTTAACATGTTTTCCACTGCACTTCAAGCTCAATGCTTAATAGATTCTTGTTCCAAAAATTCAGTTTCATAAGTTTAAAAAGAAAAGCATGATTCAAACCCTCTTCTCGTGCATTTCCTACCCAACAAGTGGTATCAGAGATTAGCCTCTAAGAGGTTGAGCATTCTAACGACTCCAGAGGACAAAGATCCAAAGAAAAATGGCACAAAGCACTCATATAATAGAAAGGCACTCGATCAACAGACAACCATTCTTCAATGGTGAAGATTATGCCTATTAGAGAGATCTTATGGAGTTGTTCATAAAATATACAACTCTTGACTTATGGGAAATAATCCATGAAGGTGACTATGCTCCAACTAAATAGGTCCCTGCAACAGATGGTGCGTCCTTCACATCAAGAGAAGTTCCCAGAAGCAGACAGACAAAGCAACATAAGGCCAGGATTCAACTAAAATTCAAAGCTAAGTATTTGCTCACCTGTGCACTAAGCAAGGCTGAATATGATAAAATTATTGCTTGTAACATAGCGAAAGAAATATAGGACAGATTGCTCATGCTGCACAAAGGAACTGATCAAGTCAAGGAGACAAAGATCAACATGGTGGTCCATCAGTATGAAATGCTTAAAATGACTTATCAGGAAAACATTGATGATATGACCACACAGTTTATGCGTGCCATAGACCAACTAAAAGGTCTTGACAAAAGATATTCTAACTCTGAGCTTGTTAGAAAAATCTTGAGAAGTTTTCCTACAAAATAGCTACCTAAAATAACAACAATTACTTAAACCAAAGATCTTCAAACTTTAGGCTTGGATGCACTTATTGGGTCTCTCAAAGCCTATGAGGTGGTACTGGCAGAAATGCATAGGGAATCCATGAGAAAGAATAAGCCTATTGCCCTAAAATTTTCTCATCATAAGTCAAGCAAAGGGAAGGCAATGAAAATCACTGAAACCTCTGATGAAAAGGATGAGTCTGATGATGACTCTGAGCATAATGATGAAGATTAGATCTCCATGCTAATAAGGAAGATGCCAAGATCCTAGAAAGACAAGCTCAAAAGAAAGAGAAACAAACTTAAAAAGGGACACGAAAGGCAAAATAAAACCAGAAAGCATTATTTGCTTTAACTGTAGAGAAAAAAGTCACTTCAAACCTAAATGTCCCAAACTGAAAGGTCCACAAAAGAAGTTCTTAAACAAGACACAAGGAATGCTGGCAATATGAAGTGATTCCGATAAAGAAAAGAAGGGAACAAAAAGCCCATAATGACAAGAGGATATAGCCAACCTATGCTGCATGGCCGGCTATGTTTCGGAGGATGAATCTAAGGTCAATAACTCTAACCAAAATCTATCCTATGATGAATTAATTGCATTATATGAAGAACTTCTTGAAAATACTCAAACTATTTCCTCTCATTATCTTAATCTAAAGAAAAAGTACCAAAAGGCTGTTTTAGAACTTCAATTCGTTAAATGCGAAGTTGAAAATCTGAGAAGTAAAAGGGAGGAATTAAGAAAGGAAAATAATGAAGTCAATACCTTAAGAACCAAGGTCTCAAAAGATAATGAGGAAAATCATAAAATTATATCTAAATTGGAGAAAATGCTTAAACTTCTAAAATCTGATATAGAAAAAAATGGTAAATGGCTTGAAAAATCTTGAACTAATGCTTGGAAGACAAAGGCCATACTTTCAAAAAAACTGGATTAGGATATAATGATGTGGAAAAAGGAAAAGGACATACAATTCAATTAAGTAAAATAAGAAACAAAGTCTTTTTTACTGTCTGTTATAAGAAAGGACATTCACCTGACAAATGCTTCATGAAAAAGAGCCAGTCAAAAGAGTTGGAAAACCCTTTCTTTACAATATTAACACAAAAGGACCCAAGAAAGTCTAGGTACCTAAATTGAAAAATGTGTTTATTGCAGGTGTGCCTGAGAACACATATAGAATTTGGCAACAAGTGATACATGGACTGTGGCTGCTCCAGACACATGTCCGGATCTAGAAAATGGTTTAAGAATCTCAGACCAAAGAATTCAAGATCAGTAAAATTCATTCATAGAGGAAAAGCAAAAGTCACAGGTATTAGAACTATTGGTAATGATAATTTTCACCAAATTTCTGATGTATTATTTGTTGATGGTCTGGCTCACAATCTATCAAGCATAAGCCAATTCTGTGATTAAGGCTTTAAGGTTATTTTTAATGCTCATAATTGTAAAATAGTTAGTCCTATCTCAGGACGAGTTATATTATCTAGCAAAAAGTATGGTAACATTTATGTGTTACTTTTGGATATCTTCAAGATCAAGTGTAAAATATTCAGCATCCTTCATAGATAAAAAGCGGTTATAGCATAAGAAACTTGGATATGCTCATATGAAGCTTATTTCTGGGTTATCTCAAAAAAGAGCTTGTTAAAGGACTGCCAAAGATCAAGTTTGACAAGGATTCAACCTATGATTTCTGTGAGAAAGGTAAACAAACCAAGCTTTTTTCCATAATAAACATGTGGTATCTACCACTAAACCACTGGAATTACTACATATAGATCTCTTCGGTCCAACTCAAATTGATAGTCTTACTAGAAAAAGATATTGTCTTGTCATTGTATTTGACTTTACCAAATTTACCTGGTGTTCTTCCTAGTTTCTAAGGATGAGGTGTTTGAAAGATTCAAAGTTTTTGTAAAGTGTTTATTCACTGAAAAGAATTCACAAATTACTTCCATCAGATTTGATCATAGGGTAGAATTTAAAAATCATATATTTAATGAGTTTTGTGAAAGACATGGCATTCTTCATGAGTTTTTTGTGCCTAGAACTCCCCAACAGAATGGGGTTGTTGAAAGGAAAATTAGAAGCTTACAAACGATGGCTAGAACAATGATCTTAGAAAATAGTTTATCTAAAGGATTTTGGGCAGAGGCTGTAAATACCTCGTGTTACATACAAAAAACAATTTTTCTAAGACCAATCCTCAAAAGGACCCCCTATGACCAATGGAAAGGTAGAAAATCTAATATATCATATTTTCACATATTTGGTTCATCACGCTTCATACTTAACAACTGGGACAAACTTGCAAAGTTTAATCCTAAACCTAAGGATGGTATTTTCCTAGGATATTCTTCTGTTTCTAAAGCTTACAGGGTATACAATAAAATAATACTATGCATAGAAGAGACAATTCATATCAAGTTCAAGGAGCTTAGAAAAGACTTTGAAGATGACCCAGATGACTTGGAAGAAGCTCTTGAAAAATTGAATCTTAAAGAAGACTCAGAAAACAAGTAGATAAAAATCTCAGAAAGTATACTCAAAACACCAAAACCATCACAAAGTAATAACTCTGAATAGGAAGAATAGCAACCTAAAGATGAAAGAGAAGCTGAAGATAATTAGAAGTACAAAAAGTATAAAGGAATTTTGGATCTTAAAATACTTTCTCAGAATAAAGTTATTGGAGACATTTCTAAGGGAGTAAAAACTCGGTCATCCATAAGAAATACTTCAAATTGTGCTTTAATCTCTACCATTGAACCTGTTTGCATTGAAAAGACTTGAGTGGTAAAGGATGGGTGGAGGCCATGCAAGAAGAGCTGGATTAATTTGAGAAAAGCAAAGTCCGGACTCTTGTGGAGAAACCCAAAGGAAAAACTATCATCAGAAGAAAATGGGTATTTAGGAATAAATTGGATGAAGCAGGCATAGTTATCAGGAATAAAGAAAGATTGGTTGCACAAAGTTATAATCAACAAGAGGGAATTGATTATGATGAGACCTTTGCACTAGTAACCAGGTTGGAAGCCATAACAACGCTACTTGCCTTTGTTGCTTGCACGGGATTCACTCTCTGCCAGATAGATATCAAGTCTACCTTTTTAAATGGTTTCCTCTCTGAAGAAGTATATGCGAAGCAGCCTCTGTTTTGAGAGAGATGACCTTCCCACCATGTCTTCAAATTAACGAAAGCTCTCTACAGGTTGAAACAAGCTCCTCGAGCTTAGTATGAAAGATTAAGCAAGTTTTTGTTAAAGAATGGGTTTAAGAGAGGTAACTTTGACACAACTCTATTTACTCTTGAGTCTAAAGATCATTTTCTGATAGTTCAAATATATGTTGATGACATTATATTTGGCGCCTCTGATCATTCTCTCAGTGAAAATTTTTCAAAACTAATGCAGAGTGAGTTTGAAATGAGTATGATGGGTGAACTAAAATTTTTACTTTGTTTGCAAATAAAACAACAAAAGGATAGAACCCTAATCTATCAAGAAAATTATACAAAAGAACTTTTGAAGAAGTTTCACACGGATCAAGCAAAACCAATGAGTACCGCCATGCATCCATCACAAATCATTGATACTGATCAGAATGGTGAAAAAGTTTCATAAAGTAGTTATAGAGGAATGATCGGGTCACTACTATACCTTACAGCCAGTAGACCAGACATTCAATTAAGTGTGGGGATTTGTGCTAGATTTCAATCAAACCCAAAGCAATCACACTTAAATGCCATTAAAAGAATCTTCAGATATTTATCAGGTACTACTAATCTCGACTTATGGTATGAGAAAGGTATATCTTGTGAAATTGGAGGTTATTGCGATGCCAACTTCGCAGGAGATAGAGTAGAAAGAAAAGGCACCAGCAATTGTTACTGCTTCTTTGGAAATACCCTGATCGCATGGTTATGCAAAAAGTAAAATACCATTGTTCTCTCTACTGCAAAAGCAGAATATGTAGCAGTCGCAAATTGCTGTACTCAGATGTTGTGGATCAGAAACCAGCTAGAAGATTATCACCTAAGGTATTCCAAAATCCCCACCTTCTATAATAACACTAGCACTATAATTGTTGCTAAAATTCTCACTCAGCACTCGAGATCAAAACATATTGATATAAAGCATCATTTCATTAGAGATCATGTTCAAAAAAGAGATGTTGAATTAATATTTATAAATACTGAAGACCAAGTGTTTGACATTTTCACTAAACCTTTAGTTGAAGATCGTTTTTGTACTCTAAAAGGTCTATTAAACTTAAAGCCCTTTTAAAATTACATAAGACATTCAACTACTTAAACTTCTCTGGGTATTATACCTTCACAACTCCTAATTGAAGCCAAAAAGGGATTAGCATATAAGTTCAGAAAGAAGCATATGGAATGAAGAAATAAGCGTCAAAGCTCAGAAGTTACTGCAGCAAATGCTAAAAATAATTTAGCGGACTATGAGAAATGTGAGATAAACTTCAAAAATGGGAACATGCATTCTCACTCTTCCATGATTATTAGAAGGGACATCGAGATTTGAAGCATCTTCAAGAAACAAAATAGAAAATGAAACTACTCGTTTAGATTATGACAGAAATCTACTACACATCAATGCTACTCCATTTTCTCATGTCATCATCTGTCTTGCAGTTGAAGCATCTTGATACTCTACTTATGGCTGAAAAGTAATGTTGTATCAATATCTGCCTCAACAAGCTCAAAACTCAAGCATGAAGACACCTCTAATGATTTCTCGCTAGAAACAATGGGGCTAGTGATGTTTTTCCTAACTTCCCAAACACTTCCTTTTGCTGATGACAAAAAGGGGAGAAGAGAAATTAAAATCTTGTGCTGAAAAAGATAGGTAGAGTAAAACTGAGGGGGAGATACTCAAAGAGAAGTTTAAAAGTCTCCAACATCTCTTTAAGCATCTCCATGTCATGCATATCATATAATCTTTATCACTAATGTATGACGAAACATATTGTGTCTACTATCATAATTCATTTCATATTGCATAAGCAGCACTTTGGCATCTCATAACATGACTGAAAAGGTTCATCATATATGCATCTTCAACCATCAATCTAAAAAGAGGCATAGGAAAAAAATGTGTTGAATAAGATCTTTAATTAAAGAAATTACCTATTCATCATCTATTCAAGTACACTTAAATGTTAAGAAGTCATTTTATGACTGGAATCAAGCTGATTGGTAGATCTAGACTAAAACGATGATATCTGCTATAGTATCTTGGTGATAGAAATTAAAGAAAGACTCTGATTTAAATCAGAAAATATCATCATGGACCAAACAGCTTTGATTTTAGTCAACTTAAGGCTTCAAAATTTTCTTGAACATATTTAATCATGCCTTAAGAAAAGGACTTACTAAGATTTAAGAATCAAGATGTTTTGAAAGAAAATGCATTTGTCATATTTTATTATGTATTATTTCTTTTAACATCTCTTCAAAAGATTTTTTTTCAAATTAGTTTGTCATCATCAAAAAAGGGAAGATTGTAAACTCCAAAATCCTTTAGAAAGTATGAGCTTTATTATTTTGAATGACAACAAAGCCACTTTAAAGAAAATGCCTTAAAGAATGACTAATAGTTATCTTGAGTTTCTTGACTAAGCTTAACAGGTATTTTTGAAGTGCACTATCGGACTTAAGCAAAAATAATTTCACTTTGCATGTGTGAACATTTTATACCTCGTAAAATAGGATAAGCTTAAATGAAGTGAAAATTATATCAAGCAAAATATGCTCATATGCATCAAGGAATAAAGCTCATCAAAGCATAAACAAGAAACCAAGGAAATGGCCGTTAGAAAGTAACACGAGACTTCAGAAAGAATGCCTACAATGGAGATAATATATAAAAGCTGAAAGCAACGTGTTACTCAATCTTCAATCATCACAATTGTGGATTATTCATTATCTATAAGCCAAGATTGAAGATCAGAAAACAAATGAATCAACAAGGAACTAGCAGCGCTCTTTAGAAAGTTCGCTTCACAAAAAGGAGGGAAATCATTTAAAATTTGAAATTCAAAATCAAAAGTCAAGACCAATTCTTTTAACTATCACATCGTCTCTTCAGCATCTTCGATCAACTATGAAAAACATATAGAAGAAAGAGTTCAGAAACCATACCCAAAAAGTTGAAAAGTAGTTTTTGATGGACCTCAAAAACTCAACTCATCAACGACTTTTAAAAAAGAGCTCTGATAGCATATAAGTTACTCTTCTAGATTATGTTTCCAAGATGCAATCTGATACTCAACACATGCCATTTGGATAGAAGATCAAGGGCAACGGTAACAAAGAAATACTTTCTATAAATATGGATGATTGAGCTTTCAAGTAGATAGACAGAAGAAGAGAGCCAAAATGATAAAAAATCCTTTCCCAAATCTTTCTATGAAATCTTTTTGGTAGTTCCTCTATACACTAAAATCTTCTTTCTAAGTTCCAAATTGTTCACGTGTTCTTCTAAGGAAGAATTAGTATAAAGAAGTTACTCAAGTCATTTCAGATTTGTCATTTCCTACACACTTGAAAAGAAGCTTGAGTACAAGATAGTTTGAGCTAAACATCAAACGCCAAACGTTTGTATCCTCGATCCAGTAGTAATCAAAAGTTTAATAGCTTGAAGAAGCCACTGCAAAACTACTTGTTGTGTATGTCGGTAAGTGTTGTCTACTGTCACTAGTAAGAATTTGGGAAGACTATTGTAAAGGCTATTCATTATTTTCGTGTCCTCAGGTTGAGGAAAATTAGTGAAACTCAACGGTAACTGAGAACTGGATGTAGGCAAGTGTTGGCCGAACCAGTATAAAACTCTTGTTCAGTATCTTCTTATCCTTCATCTCTTTATTTTTCAGTATTTAACATTATACTAAATATCTTAGTTATTATCTATTATTCTCAATCCTTTTGCTCTAATTGCTTAATTCAAAAAGTTACTTTCTGAATAATTTAACATGTTTCTCGTTGCACTTCAAGCTCAACGCTTAATATATTCTTATTCTAAAAATTCAGTTTCATAAGTTTAAAAAGAGAAGCATGATTGAACCCCCCCTTCTTCTCGTGCACTTTCTATCCAACATGTGGGAATGGTGAGAGGCACTTTGGTGTGCCAAGCGTAGAAGATATTCGACATTTGAAGTTCTCAAGTGATGATGAAGCATATGTTATGTACGTCCAATATGCCAAATCTGTTGGTTTTGGAGTTAGAAAATCTGATATGGGTTATGATGAAAACAATAGTATTATTTGAGAGAAAATAAACACTGTTGTAGAGTTGATAGAAAGAGGGATCACAAACCAGAAACAAGGACTAACTACCGGGCTAGGTTGATGGTGGTCCTTGCTAGAAGCATGGGGAAATGGAAAGTTCGAAAGCTGAATGAAGAGCACAATCACACCTTGACACCGTAGACATTTTTCTATCTCATTCCAAATCACCATTGAATAACAAATGCAGACAGAGCTCAAATTGATAGCATGCATTGGCATGGGATGTGAACTTGTCAAATCATGGGGTTTATGGCTAGCAAGGCAGGTGGGTATAAGGGTGTTGGATTCGCAAAGCAAGACCTCTACAACTGCATTGGCAAAGGGAGATGTGGTAAGATTCTTGAAGGTGATGCGGTGGCAGCTATTAGCTACCTACAAGGGAAGGCTGATAAATATCCAATGACAGTTGCCAGATACACATGTATAATTGATGATTGCTTAGGGAATTTGCTTTGGGCTGATACACTGTGCCGAGCTGATTACCAATACTTGAGGGATGTGCTTGCCTTTGATTCAACATACAAAAAAAAATAAGTATAACAAGCCCCTGGTAATTTTCTCAAGGGTGAATCATCATAGGCAAACTTGCATATTTGCTTTGGCTCTGCTTGCTAATGAATGTATTGAGACTTATAAATGGTTGCTGGAGGAATTTGTCAATGTAATGGCAGGAAAACAACCAGTTGTGGTGGTGGCAGATGGTCATGAGGCAATGCAAGAAGCAATTAGAAGGGTGTTCCCTGGGGGTACGCATCGACTTTGTGCATGGCACTTGCAGAGGAATGCTACAGCTAACATCAAGGACCCTGCATTCTGCAAGCCATTCAAGAAGAGTATACATTTGTCCCTTCCATATTTGCAGGTTGACAACATAGAAGACAACTTTAGTATTATCAAATCAAAGCCAAAACCTGTAACTACATATCTCTTCACAAACAATGAACAGCTAAAGAAGAGTTATGTGGAAAACATATCTTCCGATGGGATACTCACCAATGACACCATCATACATGTTTGTTCTGAGAAAGATTTATCATTTATCCTATATATGCCATCCTTTTATTTTCTTATGTTTCTATTTTCATAAGAGTAATGGTAGTATAGTCTCAGGTTTAGGGTAAACCTTATATGTGGTAACATATCAACTATTCAAACCATAATTTAAAATTTAAAAATATAAAAAAATTGTAAAAGCACTTGTTGAAATCATGCTACACTCATAATTCATCATGAACTCAAGTTTATATTAACATTTTTCATTTTTTATAAATGCACTTATTTTTGTATTGGCTCTTTTTCTTGTACGTTATATACAATACATGCATTGTGGCATATATAATCATGTCTTGATTGATTGACCTATCGTCACATTTACAACAATGTTTCACACAGGTTGTAACTAGTGGTTTTCCATTTGCAGGAGTTGGAGAGAGTGAAATAGATTCCTAACGTGGCAAATTCTCTTTTGATGGTTTCAGCCATAAGAAGGCAGTCCTCTATAGAAGCTTTGGTGGTGATTCATCCTTAAGGTGTCCCCCATATACACCTAAGAAGGAAAATTTGTTGAAAGCGCTTATCAGTGGCAACATTTTTTGCGTAATTGTTACCTTGATTGGATGGTCTAAAGGATAATGCAGAAAGGGACATGTGTTCTTGTCTCTCTTCTGGAAGTGTTGTTGTCACATGGGCTAGGCCGGTTGCTCCTATATATGGCACTAACTCCCATCAAAGGTTAAAAGTATAATCTTTTAAATTTGGTAAATAGATTAAATGATTTTAGAATTTAATTATTATAGAATTTAGTGTAAAAATATTTTATACGATCAGATGAATTTGATTTCTTTGAAGCAAAGGTTGTGCTTTAGAGGATGAAAATCACAATCTCAACTTTCAATGAAAAATCAATAGTTTGGAGCTTATTAAAATATAGGCATCACCATGATTGAACCTAATAATATGTTAATGTTAAATCTACATCTTTATTCAATCATTTATTGTTGCGTTAGTAGTATATGATTAGCAGATGTGAAGAAAAAAAGATGAGATTTCAACCATCTGTTGCTGCTTGCTAAAATAATGGTGTCAGACAACACATATCACATGGTCAACGACTTTATTATTTACAATTTTTGCTTTTAAAGTATGCTAACTTAACTGTCCCTCTGCCTCATACAAGAGTAATTCATTCCCCCAAAATAGTGTACCAATTAGACGTTTTGGGATTACTGTTCAAAGCAAGACATTCTCAATAAAGCATACAGCAAATTCAAAACTAACGTCGTGATGGTGTAACTAGGAAAAAAGCCGAACAATGGCCCATTTTCTTGAAAATCGTAGAATCAGCCCAAAGCGACCAATTGGGTGACTTAACTCTCAAATTTTACGACCCAAAGAAACAACAAAAGAATCTCTCAAATTATGTATTGCATGATTTAATTCACTAATTATCCGTACAATTAATATGCCAATATCAAGTAATGACTTAATGCTCACTTTAGTTCCTCACATTTCACGCATGAGTCAATTTAGTCCCTGACTTTTAAAATGAGTCAATTTAGTCCCTCACATTTGCAATTGTGAGTCACTTTAGTCCCTCTATCATATGGGATCACTTTTAAAAGATGTTGATGGAAGGACGAAAATGACTCACATTTACAAATGTGAGGGACCAAATTGACTCATTTTAAAAGTCAAATACTAAATTGACTCACACATGAAATGTGAAGAACTAAATTGATCATTAACTCATCAAGTAATATTTATTAATATTTTAAACTCAACATCTTTTCTAGATTTGATGACTTTGTAAGTCTCACCCGTGTTTGGAAAAAGAATAATAAAATAATGTTCGAGAAAAACTTATTTATATTAAGAGTAAGCCATTTTTTTGCTATGTTGTATTCAATTATTGTCACGTAGATAAATAATTAGTGTACCATTTAACTTAATCATAATTAAATTTTTAATAATTTAAAATAATAATAATAATAATACAAAGAAACACAATGAGATCACAATGTTTACATGACAATAATTGAATGAAACAGAGCAAAAAAAATGGCTTACTCTCGATACAAGTAAGTTTTTCTTTGTAAATAAATTATTCGACGAGGAACGAGCATCTCCCCTTAAGAAATCATGCTCCATTCAGGGTCAGACTTCCAACGAAGCAGTACTATTTGGAGTGCCCATAACATACATGACAAGAATAATAATTAAAAAGTAGTTTGTGTAGAGCATGCTTGATGCGAGGAAGGAAGGAATAAGAACCCCGCGTGTGAGAAGAAATCCCACTTCTAATTATTGAAGCAATGCTTTATTGGAGCATCATATATAATTGAAAGCCCTTAACTTCATTTCATACATTTCCATCAAACCCGTAACGTACAAACCATACATATATAGGACACGGTCTTCTCTGATCAATCAATATATCATCACACATATGCCAATTATATTACTTCATTTGAGTTTCAATTGAGATTAAGATGAAGGCAGGGGAGCTAGCGGGATTGTTGGTGCTGCTCTTGTTGAGCTGCTCCACTAGTTCAGCTTGGTTTGGTGGTAGTAGTAGTAAACACAAAAGTAGTTCCAACGGAAATAATAATGGAAGGAATTCTATTCTTCAAGATGAACCCTCCTCCTCCTACTACTCATCTTCTTCATCTTCATATTCCTCTCCATCATTCATTAACCGTTATCGTGCTAGCTCATCCATCATCTTCCCGGTTTATGGCAACGTTTATCCTGTTGGGTACGTATAATATAAAGGCCTCCCTTTTTTTTTTTTCCCATGTTTTTCCTTCATTCTCACTTTATGCCTTTCTTTTCATGTTCAAAATTCTTGGACAGAGCAATGATGACATAATGAATTTGAACTGAAAAAGCACTGTGGCTAGGGTTTCTTTCTCACTTAATTTTAGTTTATCATCGATATGTTTAGGTGAGGAGTAAAAATAAAAACAAAATTTACATAACTAAGCTATATGTGTAAAATTACATTGAAGCACATCTACAAAAAATTCACCCCTTTTTAATTTCCAAACCAAACATACCTCTAGTGTAAAATTTTTTACACAATTATACATATATGTTACCTTGTCAACAATGAAAGAATGATATATATTATTATAAGAATTAAATACTTTTAATGACATGATAAAAGATTATATGATAGTTAACAAAAAAATTTTAACAAAAATTTTTGCATTGGTTTAAAATTATACTACCATATGGAATTATGTTTTTTCTGCGTTTCATTCATATATATATATATATGGCCTTTTTCTTTTGAACTTGACAAATATAATAGTGATGATAATATATGTGCCTCTAAGGTAATATACCGTTACTTCTGATATTTACAGGTTTTATAATGTAACTCTCAACATAGGCCAGCCACCGAGGCCGTATTTTCTTGATATAGATACGGGTAGCGACCTCACATGGCTTCAATGTGATGCCCCTTGTTCTCATTGCTCTCAGGTATTCAACATTCATTCACTGGCAATAGCCAATAACCAATAATCACCATCTTTCAAATCATTTGTTTGATACAAAAAGTCCAATTAATTAATTAATAAATTAACTAAACTTTGAATAATTAATTTTGTTGGCATTGCTTGGTGTTCAATTCTCAGACACCCCATCCGCTTTACCGGCCAAGCAACGAGTTGGTAGCATGCAGGGACCCCATGTGTGCATCCTTGCACCAGAATGAAGACTACAACTGTGATGAACAGCCACATCAATGTGACTACGAAGTTGAGTATGCGGATCATTACTCATCCCTTGGAGTACTTGTCAACGATGTCTACATTCTCAACTTCACCAATGGAGTCCAACTTAGAGTTCGCATGGCACTTGGGTCAGTAACCCTCCAACCTTAACGGAAAAACGTTTGTTTTGTTTCAATTATTAATTGACGTATTGGTTATTACATCGGAGAATTTCTTGCTCTCAGAGCATCTAAGGATTTCTCTGTGGGAGAATATGATATGTTAGAATGATATGTCAAAAAGAATCCTACAAGTCATCTAATACGCTACTTTTTATGGTCCCTTGATTATGCAGATGTGGATATGATCAAATATTTCAGGATCATTCTTACCACCCTTTGGATGGAATGCTTGGGCTTGGCAGGGGAAGATCCAGCTTGGTATCACAGCTGAATAGTCAGGGTTTGGTGAGAAATGTGGTTGGTCACTGCTTGAGTGCACATGGAGGAGGGTACATCTTCTTTGGAGATGTTTTTGATTCTTCTAGACTGACTTGGACCCCAATGTCATCCACAAACTAGTGAGTGAAAATCTTCAGAAATCAGACGCTGATTTTGCTTTTGCCACATTTATTGTAATGAGTCATAATTCTTTCACCTGATTGAAACCCCATCTTTGTGATTTGTCTCAGCAAACATTACTCAGCAGGGCCAGCTGAGCTCATTCTTGGAGGGAAGAGGATCGGGCTTGGAAGCCTTTATGCTGTTTTTGACACTGGGAGTTCTTACACTTACTTCAACTCTCTGGCTTACCAAGCTGTCACTTCTTGGGTCAGTTGAAATTAATTTTCACTATATTCCACAAGCTAAAACATTACTAAGATCATGTCAATTTTATCATCCAAGACTTGAATTGTCTGCTTCTTCAGTAATACTTGAAAATATTGACATGTTACTTAGCATGGTTCTTTTTGTTCTATATTGAATATGTAGTTGAAGAAGGAAATAGCTGGAAGGTCCATAAAAGAAGAACCTAATGACCGAACTCTTCCTCTATGTTGGCATGGGAGAAGACCTTTCAGAAGCATGCATGAAGTCAGAAAATACTTCAAGCCTATGGCGCTTAGTTTCACCAGCAGCAACGGCAGAAGCAAAGCCCAGTTCGAAATCCCTCCCGAAGCTTACCTCATAATATCAGTGAGTAGCAACAAATCAATCCCTTCTAGATTAATTTTTTCATTCCTATGACAAGTAACATATGGACTTAATGGAGTGATTGTTATTCTTCTGCCAGAACATGGGAAATGTTTGCTTGGGCATCCTAAACGGCACTGAAGTAGGGATGGGGGATTTGAACCTAATTGGAGGTACAAATGTTACTGACTCTTTTCTTCTGATTTTTATTTTGGATAATAGACATTGTCACTTGTTAAGCTATTCTTCACCCCTTTAGCAATTCTCACCAAAACACTAATGAACTCTGATTGAAATAACCCTTGCCTTGTTTATGCAGACATATCCATGCTAGACAAAGTGATGGTGTTTGACAATGAGAGGCTGTTGATTGGTTGGGCACCGGCAGACTGTGACCGGGTTCCAAAATCAAGAGCTGCCAGCGTTTAATTACAAAAGGGACCTTTTCCCCTATTATATCTTTGTTACAATCAAAAAGTAACCATTGCCCCGCTGTTAATAGAGCAGGGTGGTTGTATCATATGAATGTTAATCTGCTTATGAAGATAGCCTTCTATAGTGCATAATTTATAATATATCGGTACTTGGTATAGTATAGAGGTATATACCCTGGTTATCACTGTTTATAGTGTATTATCGACTGGTTACAACTTACAGAGTGATTACTTATATAATTATATTACATTAGTTTGACTGCACGGCTTTGAGTTTGAGGGTTTGTTTTAGAATTGGAGAGGCAGAGTAATGCAAGTTGACGAGAAGATTACATGTATCTCTTGGTTCCACAAAGAATAGCTACCAACTGATTGATGTATAAAAATGTTCCACTAAAGCACAATGCTGTCTAAAAAAAAAAAAAAAGGAAATTTTTCTATGAATTGTTTCCTCTGAATTGAAATAATATTGGAATTCATATATTACAAATATATATAAAAAAATCCAACTACAATATCAATGGAACAAGAATTTTTCTTCGACGGTCCTAACACTTAACACGCTAACACACTAATATCCTGACATGGCCCAGAGGATCTTCATTCCTCACACAATTGAGATCATTCTGCTGCTTATTTTTTCATTCACAGACTGCAGAACCTGAACCCCTTTTTCCATTCTTTTCTTTTTGTTCCTCACCAAAGGTCCCATCCAAACGATCCATGTGCATTAGCCCACCACATGAAGCAGTTAGGTGTGCTTGTGTAAAAGCTGACCTTTACTACAAAAAAATGAAAATATTTTTGGGTCCTATCTCATTAGGCACCCCTTCCACCCTCTCCCAAAAGTTTCGTTCTTCGTTGTTTTCAACTCTCATAATGGTTTTTGTAGTTTTTTTTTTTTTTTTGGTGTTGAAAAGAATCAAAATGGCTTCTGTTCAAACATGAACATGTCCTGGATGGGGGGGAACTGGTTGATTTGGAACTGATCCTGAGTCCCAAAAGGGTCATGCATAGAGAGGCTATTGTTAATGTTATCCTCCAAGTAGTTGAGCTGAAAATCAAGTGCATCAAAGAGCTGCATGTCAAGCTCATTACTCCACTTTGGCTGGCTCTGTACCTCCTTCTCGCACGTGACATCCGGCGAAACCACTTGCTCGGAGCAGCTGGAGTCCGTGTGCAATCTCGGCACGGAATCAGACGTGTCCATGTACAATTGGTCATTGGAGAATTTGTGGATCTGCGGCTTCATCTCATGCTCATAATCAACCACCCCTGAAAACTTGGGTGCTAATTTCTGATCCGCCATCAAGGTGGAGTTGGTGGTGCCGCCGTTGTATTTCTCAATCTTCCCTTTCTTGTTGTAAATCCGGCACAACACCCAATCATCAAGCTGCACCAACACCACATAGAAAAAATCAGACATAAAAATCATCTAAAATTTTAAACAACAACTAAAAAATAAAGATAAAACATGAAAAAAATATTATTCATATTCATTTGAGACCCCTTGTTGATTGATCCATTTGTAAAATGGACAAGTCGGCCCGATATATTAGATAAAACGATTTCAAATATCAGAATTCTATGCTAAAATTGAAGTCTTGGGGGCATACCCTCAAGTTGTTGTTGTTGTGGTGGGTTTTGTTGGCGGCGGATCTGTCAACATTGGCAAGGCGATATTCGTGCATGATCCAATTTGTCTTGACACCTTTAGGGGCTTTGCCGGCATAGAACACCAGCGCCTTCTTTATCCCTAGCGCCTTCGGCTTCCCTATTGGTTTGTCGGCTCCGGTAGCCTTCCAATACCCGCTCCCGGCCGCTCTGTTAGGCCGCGAACCGTTCGGGTACTTCCGGTCCCGAGGAGAAAAGAAGTACCATTCTTTCTCACCGTAAACCGCCATCTCTGCAACATCAAATCAAAAGAAGAATCCATTCAAAACATGCTCTATATATTTTCTAATGAATAAATTGATCCAACATGAATCGAATTAAAATCAATCGAAATTAAAAAGTACAATTTGCTAGACAATTAAAGCATGAGTAATTGAGTACCTGGAAGCTGCCATGGATCAAACTTGTACAAATCGATCTCTTTGATGATAGGAGCAGCGATGGATTGGGCAGCACATTTCCTACACAAGTAGTGGTTCACCAATTCGTCGTCCGTGGGGTGGAATCTGAACCCAGCTGGCAACACTAATTCACCCTGCATTCCCTTTACTTTACCTCTTCTCTCTCTGTCTCTCTCTCTCTCTCTCTAGCTTGTTTCTTCCTTGTTGATTAATTAGATGCTGATGAACTGGTTCTATCCACTTACAGCTTCAAGCTTCGCTCTGAAACCCCCGTCTCTCTTTCTCCTCTCTTGCTAGTTGTTGTTGTTGTAGTGTTTGATGAATGCGAGTTGAAACGTGTGAGAGAGTCCCAAGGTGGGTCTTTTATAGGCGGCGAATAATGGAACACAGAAAGAGAGAGAGTGTTTAGACACGTGCGTAGTTGAATGTGGAGGCTGTAGTGTTACAGTATGCATGTATGTATGTGTGTCTCCGTGTGTGATTAATGAATGAATTGAAGTAAAACGTGGTGGAGGGGGGTTCCAGCGCTACTTGATTTCTATCGCTGACCGCTGGCTCCACGTGGCGGTGCTTCAGTGGCGGGTCGGCACATGCGTAGGGGGCTCGCCCTTATGATTTTGTCATTGCTTCCGTCACCCCTTGGGCTTTCCGTACGATTTTCCTTGTCAAAAATCAAAATGTCGGCTCGATAGTTATCGGTTGCATCGTTGACTATCTCCCTTGGATGCTGGTCCTCCTGCCCACTCCACACAACCAATCATGTAATTGAAAATAAATAAATAAATAAAAGTAAAACACCATGGGTTTTAAATATTAATTTGGCAGACAAAAAATCTCTAGTTTTTCATGATTTGAAATTTTGTGTTGAGAAACAGTCTCGACTCAATTCTGAGGAAAATATTATTCTTTTATAGAAAAAAAATAGAATCCGATTCAAATCATAATATTGTGTATGATTGAATATTTAGTTAAGTGAGTCAATTTTATTGAATGAGAATAGTGACATTTTATTTGAAAAAATGAAAGATATTATTAAAAGAATAATTTTGTAAGATTTTGTAATACTAATTTTTTAGAATGAAATAATAATTTTTAGATTATTATAAATGTTTTGTATAAAGCATTAAATATTCTTTAAGTATGAATATATTTAGTAGAAGTTAATTGTATATCTTACTAACTAAGATTATTATTATTATATTGATTATTATACTAAAATTTTTGAATTAAATTTTCATGTTTAGATTAGATACTCCAAGCAACTACATTTTTTTAGTAATTTTATTAAATACTAAAACTATTGTTGAATCAGAATTTAAGTAGATATGACAATAGTGGTTGTTAAGCATACCTAGCTACTATATGACCTCAAAGGATGGTAGAGTGGAGGGTGATAGGATCTCTCCTATTGATTTGTTAAGTTACAAGTTTGAATCTTAATTTGTCTCCTAATTAGAATAATGTAAATGTAAATTTTTCTATAAATTCTTTCTAAGTCTAAAAGCTTTCTTTGTCTTTAATTGAAGCGTTATCCTCTTATTCTAAATTGTTTATGTACCAAAAAATAAAAGTGTACCCACTCTATATACTAATATCTTGCTGATTTAAATCACTCAATAAGAAGATTTATCGTTTGAAAATGTTTGGTAGAATATTCAAATCCTTTATAGTCTGTTTGGTTTAGATTTTTTTCAACACAAAAAGAAGTGTTGGATGAAAGGAACTTTGTTTTCCTTTGGTAAAATCACCTCAGGATGGTGCAAAAGTGCTTGGGGGAGCTGCAACCAGTAGTGTAAACCAAACAGGTTCTTAAACATGTGTCTCAAATTCAATCACAAAATTAATGTGTATAATAAAATACTAATATTCCACTTGAATTAATGATTATATCTTAAAAGGATTAATTCCTCATTTTTTATTATTATTTTTTTTGGTTCCAAAGATTAATCCTTCACTTATGTCTAGTTTAGCGATACAATATGAGAAGGGTTTTGCTGGATAAGCTTTTCAATGATAGAAAATTTTAATACTCTCATCAATGTGAAAACTTTAAAACTTTGTTTTTTTTTAATAAAACAATTTTACTTTGCGCCGTGACTGGTAAGCCAACAGTAAGTGCGCGCGTTTGAATTGTTTGTCCAGCTCTTTGACGCCCACGTAAGCAGAACTGCGTCATCAGCTTCAGCCAGCTGGCTTTGGAGTTTATTTAATCTGAATCCCACCAACCAATTCCTCATTGTTTCGGAGTTCTTTCTTTGCAAGAAATTGAACAAGACAAAACTGGGGAGTAGAATAGTCTAACAGTAACACCTACGTTTGTTTCCTAGTGGCTTCACCATCATCATCTTATAACAGCCATTAATTAGGAATAGCCATATCACATTAATGTATCTTCAGTTTATCATCCTACAATTCCTTGTTGGCCACGAAGTTTTACGCGAAAAATCAACACCGGTCCCCAATTAGTCGTAGCCCATTAATTTCTAATTCAGAATACTATTATCCATTTTCTCTAATCACCTTTGTTTTTTGTCCACACTACTCAGTTTACCTAGTAATGGATAAAGACGAATATTTTTCTTCCCCAGATAATTCCTAAGCCAATTTATGGTCTATTGCCATGCGAGAAGGTGCTAATTATGCATGTTTGACTTCTTTTTTTATGTGGTTCAACTCGCAATTTTTTCTTTACGAAATGCAAAGTTAATATCTATTGACATCAGAGTAAAAATTGAAAAACAAAAAATTTAAAAGAAAAGAAAAGAGGTGCATCATTTTATCTAATTAGCATTATTTCTCCGGCCATCAAATCATTTAGTACTAATTAGTAAACATAAAGACGAATATTTTTCTTGCCCGGATAATTCCTAAGCCAATTTATGGTCTATTGCCGTGTGAGAAGGTGCTAATTATTCATGATTGACTTCTTTTTTTGTGTTGTTCAACTCACAATTTTTCTTTACGAAATGCAAAGTTGATATCTATTGACATCAGAGTCAAAATTGAAAAAAAAAAAAAAAGAAAAGAAAAGAAAAGAGGTGCATCATTATTTCTCCGGCCAACAAAACATTTAGTACTAATTACTAATAAAAAACTTAGCACAGCACACAAAATATCAACTCAATAAAACTAATTTTTAGCCTGTCGTGCTTTTAGGCATAATAATTAATAAAAATATTAAAATGTAGCACCAACTCTAAGCGCAGGCATGCATTTAGTCAAAAACATTGGATAAATTCCTCAAATTCGATCATCCCTTTTAAAAAGGTTTGCAAGGAGTTCGGCCATTTATTTATTGCATTCTTCGCTGCTAGCTACGTGAGTAGGTGACTGAATTATGCCTCCTTTTGACCCGGGTTCACTTGACAAGAAAAACAACCAAAAATGTAAAGAAAATGAGAGCGGATCCGGAGGGTATAGAATCTTGTGGTATTCAACCATGTTATTCAGTACAGAGCTATTTAGACACTAAAATTGATACTTTGTGAATTGCAATTTAAATAATAAGTATATATTTTAATTTTAAATATATGGACTCGATCGATATTTTATTTTTCTATTTGTTCTTAATATTGCATTTTATAAATTCATTCTTGTTTAAATCGTAATTCACATATGTCAATTAATATATTTTAAAACTATAACAAATAATATTTTTTTTCTATCGTATAAATCTACAATGGAGGTTTGAAGAGATGGATTTGCACGTAGTAATTGGGATGTGACGTGTTGGGTGATCTATGCGTATATGTGGATAAGGACTTTGGTCTAATGTGGAAGTTACCTGGACGTTACCTTGCAGAAGATTTATATGAACCGTGGGGCCAATTGTTAAGGTAAGGTTAATAGCTTTGCCATGGATTGAGATGGGGTTGAACACTTTTTTATTCTTCCTGTTAACTTTTTGCCCGTTTTCTTTAATTTTCAATTTGGCCAACTTGGATCGCATCCCCCTTTGAAATTCATTTGACTTCTAATTTATTTCTTACTCACCGCCCCCCAAGCAGTAAACGCCTGCATAGATCAGTGTTCTGCACTAATATTATTCAAAATTTGTTTTAAGAGATTAATCTTAATATTATATTGTAGAAAATAAAGCTATCATACTATAAATTAATCATATGTATCTATTTGTATTTTGTAAGACCTTTTAAGTTGTAGGTGATTAAATCAAATTTTCCACTGATTTGACAATATAGGATTAAATGTTTGTGTAAAATTATTTTACAAGATCATATTTATTTAAATTAAACTCTTATTTTCAAATGGTAGTAATTTTAAATTTAGGTTTAAACTTACATGCCAGGGTTTGTGGTTGTGTGTGAGTATTCCGTACATAAGAGTTGGATTTAAATAATCTAAGATGAGGATGATTGTAAAATGAAAAAATAAGGAATTACCTAAACTTAAAAAAAATACACAATGTAAGTTATAAATCGAAGTATAATAAATCTCTTATGTTCTTGCTTTATGACTATTTTTATTTAAAGGATCTAAATCCAGAAGAATTTCTCTGAGTAACCATTGGCTTACAAATGAAGTAGTCTAAAATCTAAATAATCGAATCCCCGTGATCCCCGTGCCAGTTTGTCAGCTTCTAAATTATTTTAAACTTCTCTTGTCCCGTCTTCTGGTATTTGAATATTTTGTTTTTTTCACAGTATTATATGGCAACTAGGTCTTACTTGGGCATCAAGTATGCTATTCCAATCAACATTAATTATAAGTAATTTATAAAGTAATAGTCTAATTACAAGTTAATAGCTTAGTATATGAAAAGTAATCAGGTTTAATGAACATAGCTGTGAAACATCAATGTCAGCAGTAAATCAACTTGGATGTAGCAACCAGCAGCAGCATGTCCAAGTGAAATGAACATCTTGGTCTCTATTAAATGTGGCACTTTCTGGGAAGGTTCTTCATCTTTAATGGTGGCTGCCAGCCTTGACTTCAGCTTCATGTCCCCTCAGTGTCCCTAGGGGACCAAACATGCCAAATTGGGGCCACTTATTTAAGGAGTCTGCGTGGCCTCTGTTGGGATTGGGCTCTATGACACTTCAGCTTGGGCCTAGACTCATCCATTGGTCTTGGGCTCAATGAGCCTTCAACTTGGGCCTAGACTCATCACGTTGAGAATTTGTGCATGTGCCAACTTTATCATTAAGATAGCGGAAAGCCTTTTATTTGGTCTATGCGTGAAGCTAACCAGGAGGAATTACGGGAAGTTTCTTACTTTTGCTTCAAGATTAATTTGGCCATATGAATTTCATTTCTATATCACATGTCATAATTATTGTATATTACTCTGAAGAATAAGAGGAAGCGATTACTTCATCTGAGAATCTGCAAGAAAAGCTGGATCAATATCCGAATCTGATAATTGACACCTGACCAACTGTCCAAGTAGGCTTAAAATGTTTTGGGTGCTAGTAAGTGATCACGGGTATTTATGTAGCACCACAAACTCACTTTACTTTTGTTGTTATGCTAATTAGGGGTGATGCTTAATGCGATCCTTGCAGGTCGAGGCACGCCAATACTCCCTCTGTTTTGTCAGACAAAAGTCTCTTTTACTTTTTTTTTTTTCAAATATATTTATAAATTAATGTATATGAACATAAATTTATTTTCATATATTGACTTAGGAATATATAAAAAAAGTAAAAGAGATATTTATGTCAAAATGAAGGGAGCATAACATTATATGAAAAACAATACAATAGTAGATTGCTGCCTAGTCACCTACAATAGTTGCATTTCTATTTGCCTAAGGGCGTTTGGAAACTTCTGGATTTCAATTCCATCAATGAATTGAATTGAATTCCATGTTTTGAAAATAATTTAAGTGAAGAAATTGAATTTTTATGGGAATTGAAATTCAACAAAACTAAAGAATTGAAATCAGACTTAAAGGGATATGATTTGGTATGGGAATTAAATTCCAACAAATGAAAATACCAAAATAACTTTATTTGAATATAATGTTTTGTTCATAACCTATTAATAAAGGATAAAATAGTAAAAATAAATAAATTCATTTATTTTTAGACTCATTCCAAATCAATGAATTGAATTCAATTTCTTCATTTACTTATTCATTTCAAACATACGAATTACTTATTCATTTTAAACATAAGAATTCAATTCAATTCCTATTAAAAATTTAATTTTTAATGAAATTAAATACAATTATATCTTATTAAAGGTTTCTAAATGCCCTGTAAATTGTCAGTATTTAAAGTTCAAAATTTTGATTAATCTGACTTGAATCGAGTGAGGCTCAATTATAAAATTTTGTTAATAGCAATTTGTCACATCCAAATATTGCTTAAAAGAAACAAATCTGGAGTGGCTTTAACTGCATTATTTTGCATAAAGGAATGGTTGCAAGTTGCAACTGTTCCTCGTGTCCTTCCAGTTTCTTGTTGGTAAGCGGTGTGCCCCTGAATATATAGACTACAGACTTTGGTGTCAGTCACATCGGAAAGAAAACTAGTCCTAGTGTCCTACCCTCACAGTATTTCTGGCTTGAATCACACATATTAATACGGAGACAAGACATGATATGGACACAGAACATGATATGGATATGAACATAGAGATATGTCAAACTCAAAAAATTATAAAATATGGACACAACACACACACACACACACATATATATATATATATATATATATATATATATAATTTTTTTATTTTATTTTATGCTTTTTTGTCTGAATTTCTTTTTATCGTGTTTGTATAATTCTTTTTATTTTATTATTTTTTTTTTGTGATCAACTGAAGAATTTTTAAAATAAAATGGCCCAACAACACATGTCCAACCAAATAATTATAGTTGATTTTGAACTCATGTTAATATTAAAAATTTGAAAAGAAAAAAAAAATTCAACTTAGGTGCGTCCGCGAGGCATCCAAGCCACGTCCACAATTAATAGTGAAGTAGCGCAGTGTCCAACCGTATTTGATGCATATCCGAGCTCAAAAAAATTATTTTTTTAGTTGGACATATATGGACGTATGTCTAATACGTGTCGTGTGGGTGTCAGACACCGACACATAAATATGCTACCAAGTCGGTATGTCCGTGCCTCTTAGATTTCTGGTGACCTACTTCAAATTGTGACTCTACCATTTGTTCTATACAAGTATCTCTCTCTATAACTAGTTACCTATAGCTAGCTAGCACATCTTTGTATTCACTGGCCATCCAAGCCACGTTATAGAAGGTTTTATACCAGCCGGCCGCATATTTGCAATATATATACGCACAATGCATAAATATACACAAAATGCGTGAGAGGTTCAAAGAGAGAAAAGAAGAGAGAGAGAGCTAATGAAGTGTGACAAATGAGATGTTGGAGATGGAAAAGTGGCTGGCTTTGGTGCTGGTGCTGGTGGTGTCGTTGACATCAATGGAAGAATTTGGCGTTAAAGCAGAACAAGTCACATATGATGAAAGATCTCTAATCATTGATGGCCAGCGAAAAATTCTCTTCTCGGGTTCAATTCACTATCCTCGCAGCACTCCTCTGGTATGCATTAAACTACATTATATTAAAGAGATTGACAAATTAAATGATACCTATAGCCAAGAACTTCTTTAAAACCCAGCACTCTATCATTCAATATATATCCATCTTCATCGATCTGTTCATGGCATCTCAATGACATAATCTATAGGCAGATTTCAAAACTTATGTGCATTTTGTATATCTCAAGTGGATGATGAACTTGGATGTATTCATATCCATCAGCCTGATCCATATAGGCCTGATTTCTGATAATACATAGCTGGCCTTTATGAATATGTTGATATATATATATATATATATAAAGCCACATTGTTGGATATTGATCTGAACAATTCATATATAATGTCACTTTATTAGTTAACTGTTGGCAACTGGCATTATTACAACATACAGAACGATAGGTAGCAGGTTGTAATTGTGAAATAGGAGCTCATACTTATTTTGCATTTCCCGGGTAGGTGAGCTTTACCTTAAAGCACCCAGTTCGGCTTCAAACTCTTGTGACCTATAGTTCAACTCTATTATTTACAATTTTCACCCTCTCTTTGCTCCGATACGCAGGTATAAAAAATATGTTTGAATATCGGAAGAGAATGAGGGACTAAATAGTAATTTACATATTTAAAATATTTTTTTGATAATTCATTATCCTGTTTCATCCTTATTATGATATGTAAAACTCCTTACATGTTAAAGACATTTAATTAAAACAGCATCCCCATCTCCTCCATGTAAATATATATGGATTTTCCATCTGACTGCCAGTATAATGCACCACTACTGGCAGGCTCTAGTATTTTATTAATAAAATGCCCTTTTTTCAACTATCAAAGCTGTCCTGTAGCTAGTATGCAAAGCTTTTTTTCATCAAGAGAACTAAAGCTTTTGTAGTTGCAATTTTACTGTTGCATCACGGGTAAAATGGTACAGAGTAAGTTCCTTCTAAAAGCTTTGTCGTTGGTTGGTTAATAGTTTTATTAGGTTCGCAATTCGAAGGGTGCGCAAAGAATCAGATCATATACATGTTCATTGGGTACTTGGGGTAGCATATATATTATTTTTATTTATTTACATGTTTTCACCAAATAACTTAGGGTGCGAACTGCAAACTGAAACCAAACGCACGCTTATGTTTTTTAAGAGATTATTTATAACATGATATTAAAAACTCTATAATCAAGTAGTCTAAATTTTGATCCTTGTTATTTCCATTGTGAAATTAAAAAAAAAAAAAGATTTTGACAGAACATAAATTACTAAGTGAAAAAATGAATTGAATATTTTTGCCGGAATTGATATAGTTTAACCGTCCCTAGTCACCAGTGATATTGTACCACGAAGATAAAATAATGAGTGAGCACAGGGTGTATTTCATTTAGGGAATAAGCAAAGCAAGTAACCGTCCATAAGTTTTCACGAGTAGACTTAAAGGGTTAGGCATCAATTAAAAACAAAATAAAGAAAAAGACATAGGACGTTAAAGGAATTTGACAATTGAACGGTTGTTTGCAGATGTGGCCAGATTTGATAGCGAAAGCAAAACAAGGAGGACTGGACGTAATTCAGACCTATGTGTTCTGGAATCTACATGAGCCCCAACCTGGACAGGTATGTATATATATATAATCAGTGATGTAAGTTATACGAAGGCATATTCGTTCTTGGATGTACATGTACACAACTTTATGTACATACTCGAAGTAATTAATTAATAAACATGTAAATAAATACATACAACAGTATGATTTCAGCGGCAGATATGACTTGGTAAGATTCATAAAGGAAATCCAGGCTCAAGGGCTGTATGTTTGCTTAAGGATTGGGCCTTTCATCGAGAGTGAATGGACATACGGGTAATTTCCCTTCTCTGTGGCAACATTAATTTTTCCTGGGTTAGCTTGATTTTTGTCCAATATTTGAAGAGCTTTATTATCTCAACACTCTAAAAGTAGGTGTTTATTGAGACACACACTTTATCACCATTAGATATAATAGATAAATGAAATAAATGAAGACTATCACTATATCTAATGATGATAAAATGTATGTCACAATAAACACTTACTTTTAAAATGTTGAAATAGCAAATCTCAAAATTGAAATGCCATTAATGATTAAACCCAGAAAGAGTAATTTCCAAAAGTTCATTCTGGTCAACAATTTTGGATCATACTGAACCAACGAAATTATAAAATTTGTCAATAAATTGATCTCAACTACTAAGCCAAAATTGGGACCTGTAATCTAACAGATAATGCTGAAAAATTGTAGGGGATTCCCATTTTGGTTACATGATGTCCCTGGCATTGTCTACCGAACAGACAATGAGCCATTCAAGGTACATACATGCTACATAGATATGATAGGACAAAGATAACATTGTATTATGCATTAACGTGTTTACTTTCTCTTTTTCTGTTGGGTTCTCTTTCATGAATGTATATTTCAATGTTCCAACTTCTATGTTAGTTCTACATGCAAAATTTTACGACAAAAATCGTGAACATGATGAAAGAAGAGGGCTTATATGCTTCGCAAGGAGGCCCAATTATATTGTCGCAGGTAATATGTTTTGTGCAAAATGACGGATATGATGTTCATGCAATTATTATATAGTTTTATTTCGTAAATTTTATTTTTACTGGACCATAATTAATTGACCATGAATATAACAAATGTAGATTGAGAATGAGTATCAAAATGTTGAGAAGGCATTCGGCACAGCAGGGTTGCGCTATGTCCAATGGGCTGCAAAAATGGCAGTGGGTCTTCAAACAGGAGTACCATGGGTTATGTGCAAGCAAATGGACGCTCCTGATCCTGTGGTCAGTTCCCTCAGCCCAAAAGAAAAGTTCTTCAGTGTACAACCATTGAAGCACTTGAGCATTTAACAGACTCTAATATTCAGTAGCAAATCTCAAACGAAGATAGACATTAAACACTAATTTCAGCTGCACACACACACACACACACACACATATATATATATATATATATTTGATTGAATTTAAGCCTCATATAATCTATGGAAAAGAATTCTCTCATTTTACATATTCTCATGGCAGAATTAACTGTCGATTATCTACAAGCCATTGTCAATTGGCTTAGTAGATTTCTCAAGTATCAGTAGCTTACCTTTCTTATGAGGTCTTCAATTCATGCAGATCAATACATGCAATGGCATGAAATGTGGGGAAACCTTTGCTGGACCTAACTCCCCTAATAAGCCCACTATGTGGACTGAAAACTGGACATCTTTGTAAGTTCCAAAATTCACTACATAATTATCATTAATTTTAGTCAAACATGATATATTGTTGCAGAGAAAAAAATTCTTTCCTACAATTGTATAATTTTCTTATTATATCCTAACAAAACATTGATTTTCGGTTGATGCATATTTATATAGATGATTATTATATAGCATTACAAACCTATATTTGTTGAAGGAACAAAAAATTCAAGCTTTTGATTTTCTTGGCCTCTCTTGAAGCTATCAAGTGTACGGTGGATTGCCATACATAAGGTCTGCTGAAGACATTGCATTTCACGTCACTCTTTTTATTGCAAGAAATGGAAGCTACGTCAACTATTACATGGTATTGTTAGTTTTAAGCTCTATTTTGATTTGATAGGTCCCCCCTCTGTAATCTTAGCTTTAAATTAATTTACATGTTTGCACACAAGCATACAAATTAATTTAAAGCTAAGATTTTCACTAAACATTTTGTGTCATCCAAATAAACCCTATTCAACCATCTTAATTAACCTTGTAGAATATGCATCTAATTAATGTTGTTTGCAAAATGAGCTGTTAGTACCATGGTGGAACTAACTTTGGGAGAACGGCCTCAGCTTATGTTATAACAGCATATTATGATCAAGCCCCACTTGATGAATATGGTAAATGTACAACATTAATTAATTATTTTGCTTCCTCAATTAACCTCATTTTTTGAAGTTTAAATTTTGCACATTTTCTTGTTAGGCTTGTTGAGGCAACCCAAGTGGGGACATCTTAAGGTGTTGCATGCTGCAATCAAGTCTTGCACTACAACTTTATTGCAAGGAGCGCAGAGGAACTTCTCTTTAGGTCCACTGCAGGAGGTAGTAAATGCCATCATTTTATTTCTCCGAAGGTTTTATTTATTTCCGCTAACTCTATTTGGTTTTGCTTTCATTTCAACAGGGTTATGTTTTTGAAGAAGAAAATGGAGCATGTGTTGCATTCCTCATAAACAATGATACAAGGAATAAGGTTACTGTGCAATTCCGCAACATATCATACGAACTGCTCCCTAAATCAATAAGTATCTTGCCAGATTGTCAAAATGTGACTTTCAATACTGCTAATGTAAGTTATATATATCTTCAATTTTAGCTAAATGTATACACACCAAATTTGGTGATTATATGTTTCATTTAATCATTTTATGTATATATTATGCCATAGGTAAGTGCAACAAGCAACAGAAGAATCACAAGTCCAAGGCAAAACTTCAGCTCAGTGAATGATTGGGAGCAATTTCAAGATGTCATCCCAAACTTTGATGACACCTCTCTAAGATCAGACTCATTACTTGAACAAATGAATACAACCAAAGACAAATCGGATTACCTTTGGTATACTACTAGGTGATGAGTTTATCTGGCTTCACGTCCCAATTCTAGCTAAGAATCTGTCAAATGTATTCCTTACTTGGTGTTCATAAAATTTGAACTAATAACTAAATTGATTAATTTATGAACACAGGTTTGAATATAATTTATCTTGCAGCGAACCAACACTTGTTGTTCAGTCCATGGCTCATGTTGCCCATGCTTTTGTGAACAACACATACATAGGTACACATTACATTTGCACACTATGTGTACATGTGTGTGTGAGTATGAATCTATTGAATATATGGTTACTTTATTCTAATTAAATCTACAGGTGCGGCACATGGAAATCATGATGTGAAGTCATTCACCTTAGAGCTACCGGTTACAGTAAATGAAGGGACAAACAACCTTTCTATACTAAGCGTTATGGTTGGTCTACCGGTACGTTTATAGGTTGATTATATAATACACACACACACACACACGCACATATATATACACATTTTTCCGTCTTTGAAAAGAGAAATTGAGTCTAGAAATTGTCTGGGATTGTGTTGATCAAAAGGACTCGGGGGCATTTCTTGAAAGAAGATTTGCCGGCTTAACAAGCGTGGAACTTCAGTGCAGCCAAGAAGAGTTCCTTAATTTGACCAATTCTACCTGGGGATACCAGGTATTCTCTTACTCCTTTTTCATTTCCAATCCTTCTTTTATGCCTGTTAAATATTGAGAAATAATTGCTCTTGATTATAAACTATTTTAAATCCAAAATGACTTAATATATCTAAACTCACTCCTATAATATGACAATTTTCTTTTTCATCCCACAACAGGTTGGACTGTTGGGGGAGCAATTAGAAGTATATAAAGAACAAAATAGTGTTGATATTGAGTGGAATCAACTGGGGAATATTACAGATCAGACGCTCATTTGGTACAAGGTAACACAATGCAGGAAGCTGCTGTGCCTTTGATCCAAAGGGAACTTTTTTTCCATTTTCCTGAAGTACTATAAATAGGTAGCATACAAAGTTCATATTTAAATTGAAGTTCATATTTAAATTAAATGGTGATTGCAACAAACTCTTAATTAGTTGGTGTTGTATATGGATAATGCTAAAAATCATACGAATCTCACATGAACCCACCTATGAAAATCTTATTGGAAACCATATGGTAATGATCACATACCACTATTTGTATATATACACTTGCTGTAGTTTGTGAGAATGACAATTTGGTTTTTGTAGACTACATTTGACACACCGGAGGGTGATGACGCTGTTGCCTTGGATCTAAGCTCGATGGGAAAAGGCGAAGCTTGGGTAAATGGACAAAGCATTGGTCGGTATTGGATCATATTCCATGATTCCAAAGGCAACCCTTCTCAATCACTGTCAGTGAACCCATTTTATTTCCATGTTATTTATAAATGTTCTTGTTGCGACTCATGCTGCTTAGATACCCCTCTATTCATTATTAAAATTCGCGCTTGGAAAAACATATAATTTTGATACATTGAAAAGTTAATGTATTTACCTATAAATTGTAGTTAAATACATTCATTTTTCATTGTACCAAAATTACACACTCTTTTATGAGTAACTATTAATATGGAATGAAGAGAGTAGAGAGCGGCTATTACCACTCCATTTTAGCTTTTGCTACTCTTTATTAAATATAAATTTATTTGATTGTTCAAAAATATCCTTCATTCTCTATTATTACTTAAATAGAATTTAAACTCACTATTACTAATATATGTTGTGGTTTGTGTTTTAATATTTTTTATTTTGCAAAAAATGCATAATAAATTTATTAAATTTTGTTAATAATAACTAATTTAGTTTTTAAAATTTTTAATTATATTTTCTATAAAATATCAATACTAATTTTAAAAGAAAAATCTTAAACAAAAGAAAAATAATTAAGCGAGGTATTTTTTTTAGAAATATTAATATAGTCAAAATAATTTTCATATTCTTTTAATGTTATTAAATATATGATTAAATAAACATATTATATTAACATTTGACATGTTAATCTTTGAAATTTTATTATAACTTTTACTTTTGTTATTTTTCATAAAAATTAAGGTAATGTAATATGTTAAATTAGCTATTTACTTCATGATTTTATGTACTGTTAAATTGTATATAAACATTTGATAATATATTTTCACAAAATTTAAAGTGTTTTAACTGTATATGAGATATTAAATTAAATAAATAAAATGACAAAATAACATTAGATGATAGTATAGTTTTTTAATTGACCATTAATATTAAATATAATTTAAAATTATTAGTGATAAGTTTTTCATTTCATGAACATTTACCATGTTTTATTTTCTTAAATTAATTTTATTTTCAGTCATATTTATAGAATACTAAAATAAAAAGGACAAAAATATTATTATGGTTGAAAAAGTTTGTCTGAAGTAAAAGGAAAAAACTTAATCCAATTTAAAAACTATTATTAAGATTAAGAGAATCAATTTATTATATAATTATATTTTTCGTATTTATATAATATGTTTCATAAGAAGATTAAATAAATTTTGTTTCATAAAATAAAATATTACACAAGTCCAATATTTCAAGAAAATGTTATTAATAAAAAAATATGTATAGATTATAAATGATATAATTAATCAAATAGTTTATAAAGAAGAAAATGGATATTTTTAAACAAGTAAACAAAACATCATTTATTAAGAAGAGACCTTAATCAAAATGGAGTCGCATTAGCCAAAATAGCCACTTCCGAGGGAGTAACTAAAGTAAGAAAATGACACTTGAGCTACAAAAACGAGATTCAGACATCGCTAATTAATGCTGATGCATTCATCATGTTGCCACAGGTATCATGTGCCCCGGTCATTCCTTAAAGACACAACCGGAAACATTTTGGTTCTGGTGGATGAAGGTGGTGGGAATCCCCTTGATATGTCATTGGACAGTGTTACAGTTGCTAACTTACAAGAAAATTTATCTAAATTATCATTCCCATCTTCTGCGTAACGTCAGAAGGGAGACAAATTAACACATACGTGTACAGAAATACATGCATACATACAGATTCGATCTGTTTCCTTTATGGGCTGGGAAATGGGAAGATTTTACTTGGATTGTCATTGTACTTGTGATAATAAATTATTTATTTTACAAAATAAGAAGTCAAAATTTCTTAAAACCTCTGCAGCTTGGGATTGATTCTTTTCAAGTACACTCTGAGCCTGACTACATCACAAGAGATAGATAGTTATTTATCGAAAACAAATCTCACTTGATCTCTAATTATCTAAATAGAATGAGGAATTGAGCCTTTCAATTTATAACAACTTTATGTAGATATACTGTATTTAACAGCTAACTCTTTATGTCACTATTAACTCACATTTTTTTTAATCGATTACTGATAATATCAATTTATTTAAAGTAAGTCAATATAATTAATAGAGTAAAAAATATAAGTCAAGTATGTACAAAATAGGTTATTTATCTTTTTTTACATAAATTAAATTTATCTAAATTTAAATAAATTAATTATTTTAAAATAATACTAAACAAAAAATATAAATTAACATGGACTATTTCCATATCAAATTGACAGACCCAAAAAAATTTTATTATGAGGCAAAAATAATACATAAATATAATGAAAAATGGATTGGTTTGTATCTTGTTGGTTTATCTCATCTAAAGTTATTATGGGGTTAAATTCGACAAATTATTGAGGGCAAAAATATGTATACCTATATAATTATTAAAGAAGTTTCTTTTTTTTTTTGTGGGGAGGGGGGGGGGGTAAGCCCCCACGTTAATCAACATGGGTCTGTCTCTACCACTAATAATATTTTAATGTGTCTATTATTTTAAAAAATTATTACTTCATGTATCAGATGAAAAAATGTTTTTGATATACAAATTATTTTAAGTTCACAAATCAATGTATAAGTTATTTACTTAATTATTTGCTTCATCTTTCCTACTATGTGGGATTGCTCTACCAAATATATTAACATAAGTTATTAGACCAAAAAAATCCCGTCAAAATAATTTATTATTAAAGGTATCAGGCCCAAGGTTTCAAGATGAGTGAAACGCTGAGAGAGAAGAGAGTTTGAGAGAGTGAAAGATGAATTGACACTACAAGAAATTTGACATTTAGCGACGGTAAAAAATTGTAGGTAAAAGTATAAAAACTGTGGGCATAACCTCAAAAAACCTATACCCACGAACGGTCAACTCTGTCAATTATGCGATGCCTTTACCCACAGTTTTTTTGCCGTCAGTATAACATTTAGTGACGATACACACCACCGTCAGAAAATACCTTGACTTATACCTATAGTTTTGACATTGTCACTATAGGTTTCAGATACATCTTTTTTTTTTTCTGTGGGTATAGGTTCTTATCACACTTTTTTTCACTTTTAATTTTCCATGGGTATAGCTTTTAGCCACACCTTGCGTACTTTTAATTTTGTGGGTATAGCTTATAGTGATTTTTTTTTGTTCGTAGATATAACTCAATGATAAATAATAATAATAATAATTATTATTATATAATAATAATAATAATTATTATTATTATTATTTGAAACTCAATTTATATAAGGATAACAATTATGTAAAAAAAAAAAAAGACTCTGATTATATTAAAAAGAAAATCAAGTCTTAAAATAGTATGTATCAACATTACAAAGAAAAGAAATCAAGCCAATCCAAAGAAGTTCATATGCTATGCTCCCATAAAGTCAAAATGGTGCATACAAAATACAATTCCAAAGCATAAAAAGAATGAATTATCAATTCTTGACAATGATGAGCACCTTAACTTCTAGTTTTCACCTGCATATTACAATGAAACATTAATATTAGTGTATGTCATTAATCTCAATGAGAATTAACCATACCCACAGCTTTTAGATGTCAGAAACAAGTAGCAGACTAGCAACACAACAGTTAAAGTGAGGTCATTTATACCAAATATCTAACTCTACCACAAGGAATCATTCATCCGCAGAACTCATCAATTCAGAAAGAAAGATAGTAAAAAGTGATTCAATATGCATACAAGACAGCACATCAAGCTCTAAGGGATTCTTTAGACATGCAGATAGTTACATACTACTAAGCCTCATAAAAAATTCAGAAAATAGGTACATTGATTTGCTCAAGTGCTCAAACTTGATGAAGACAAAGTTGATAGAGCCAATCTGGTTTGTGAGGCTAATTGAACACTTAATGACAGCTATTTTCAAATGAAAACATGTTAGAAAGGCTTGACTCTCATAATCCAAAATTCTGTACAATTTCTAAGACTTGATTAAATTCTTCTACTACTGATAACATGCGTGGAAGAAAGCATATTGGATGCCTTAAAAATGTGTAGAAAATAATGATACATTGCTGTAATGCTGTCAAATACCTTACAATTGTTCTCTTTGCCTAAATACTAGCAAGCACTTGGCAGCTATATATTAGCATAGAGTTGCTTTACCAATATATAGAAAATGTGACATGTCCACAGCATGTCAACCAAAATATGGGATAGTAGCTAACACATGAACAAATATTCAGTCTCACTTGAGCTTAACTCATTTGATTACAAGTGCCTGCTCTATTGGCCATTCTTTAAGAATGTGGGCATGCACTCTTAAACAACTTATAGCACCATGTGATCTCTCATCAGTATGCCCCCTATGCGTTAACCTCTACCACAATAATTTATCTTAGAAATAGTTTCCCATAGCATCTTAAATTCTATAAATACACTTCTTGCCTTCAAAAACAACACAAGTCATTGAACAATCAATTAGTAACCCATCAAAATGAGTTTGAAGCAGCCCAAAGCAATAATAATTCCTAGACTATAGCGACTTTTTGACAAAAGTTTACAACCTCAAAAACAATAGCCATGGTCTTCTTGTTGTTAACCAATTCTGAAGCCATCCATAATAGACAAGAGACTAAGATTATACAGAATTTATTTAGTAGACTACTTTTTTTTTTTCTTGAGATAAACTCACCCAAATCAATGATAAATATTTTCCATAATCAAAGTGGACAGAATAAACTCAGTTCTTCAGAGTGAGCAGAATATGAAATCATAAAACTCGATAAAACTCTCTCCAATTTCCATAATGAAGAAAAGAAAAACTAAAGTGATGATACACTATTTTTCTGCTTCAAAAAGTAACTTAAACAACTAAACAAATACAAGTACTGAAAGAGGAACAATCTTGAGAGATGGCTTCTTTTTCTGTTCAGGTAGTACCTTTATAGACTTCAGGGGAGCTCAGGGGGACTTTACAACTGAGGATTCCAGTGAGCGTTGGCATCGAGAGTGAAATGGTGAAAGAGATGAGGTGTTCCCTTGAGCTTTGAAGAAAAGGAAAAATAAAATACATTAGGGATTTGAGATTCAACAAGTGAGTTGCAATTTGAGGGGAAAAAAAAAAAATCCAAAAAGAGATAACAGAGGCAGACCTGCTGATATACCAAAATAAGGGTTTCCAGTAGATAGATGATGATGATTGATCAGAATCTAACACAGAGTCAATAAATCCCCAAATAAATAAATTGATAAACTTGATTGGAAATTCTAAAAATAAGAGAGAAAAAGGAAAAAAGGAAAAAAATTCCAAAAGAGAAAAGAGACAGACCTTGATTCCGTATTGAGCAGAGGGACTGGCGTGCAGGCTCATGGCTTGATTTCTTATTTAGCAACAAATGAGCGAGAGAGAGAGGGGTTCAAAGACAGAGCAAGAGACATGAGAAATGAATGAGCGACCAGAACAAGGATGGCGTCTGATTCAGGAAGAACAAAAGATCGCTCGGTGCTAACAAAATCAAAATTTGGTGACATTGATTAATGAAATCAAATAGCAAAACACAATATATACAAATATATTAGGGATCTAGAAAAAATGAGATTCAATCGAGGAATTAGGGTCAGGGATTTGAAGTGCATGACTAAAATCGTGAGATATGAACATGAGAGAGATGGAAAGCGTGAGCAAATGAGAACTGAAAGCCCAACGATGGTGAAGGACGACCTTGCTCTGATTTGCCATTGTTAGGGCACAGAAGAAAGATTGAAAGAGAGAACGAGGCGCTTTGCTGACGGCTTGCGGTGTGAGCGGCGGTGGCGGCACCATAGTGGTGGATTATGGCTGAGCTTGCAATGGAGGAGAACGAGGTCGCGATTCAGTTACGAGTTTCGTGGTGGTGGTTGCGGGTTGTACCGGGAAAGATGGCTCGCGTGGTGGTGGCGACAGATAGAAACAGGGAACAGTTTTGATAGTGTTGGTCGGGGTTTGGAAGAGTGGTAGTGGTGAGCTACTATGCCTCTTTCTCTCAAATGGTCTCTGCACATTTGCGGAAGACGACCATGAGTAAGGAAGATAAGGAGGAGAAGAATTGAGGGGGAAATAAAATTTCAGTGGAAAATTTTTTAGACTGGCGCCTGAAGCTTCTAGTGACCCAACCATATTTCCGTGGGAATATGGTTCCTATAGCTACAATTTTTAGGTGTGTCACTAAAAGTAACCGTCGCTATATGGCAATTTTGTTGTAGTGTGATCTTGTTGAATGAATGATGAAAGTACAAGACTGAGCTTATATACTCACTGTTACAACTGAGATGAGTTCTAACAGAACTTATCTTCACAACTAACTATAACTAACTTCACTAACAAATTCTGCTAACTGTAACTAACTTTGCTAATGTATTCCACTCCTATTATCCCCCCTCAAACTCATGGTGGTGGAGAAGGCAGCACCCTGAGTTTGACTTTAAACTTTGAGAATAAAGGAGCAAAAAGCGACTTGGTGAGTGTGTCTGCAATTTGCTCTTAAGTTTGCACATGTGATACAAATACTTTATTCGGGACCACTTTGTCTCTTACAAAGTATAGATCGATCTCAAAGTGTTTTGTTCTGTTGTGCAATGTGGGATTTGCAGTTAACTGAATAGCAAGAGATTGTCACAAAAGATGGTTGGAGGGCCTGTTAGTGGTATATGTAGCTCTTGCAACAAGGTCTGAATCCAAGTTAGCTCTGCCATAGTAGCTATTAGGCTTCAAAATTCAGCTTCAGTGCTGGACCTCGACACCACTACTTGCTTTTTGCTTGACCAAGAGATCAGGTTAATTCCCAAGTAGACACAGAAGCTAGATGTAGATTTCCTGTCATCTACATTAGACCCCAAGTCTGAATCACAGAATGCTATTAATCAGAACTCCTTGCAAGGTTAAAACATTATTCCATGGTCTGAGGTTCCAGGTAGGTACCTTAGAATCTACTTCACAGACTTCCAATAATCTTCTGTTGGATTATGCATGAATTGACTAACTTTGTTAACAACAAAGGAGACATCTGGCCTTGTTATTGTTGCATACTGTAGTCCCATAACTACAGTTCTATATAGAGAAGGATCATGAAATGGAGTACCTCCATGAGCTGAGAGCTTTAAGCCTGGATGTCATTGGAGTTGGCATGGACTTGGCATTTGCCATAGTGGCTTTTGTGAGGAGTTGTTTGACATATTTTGTTTGGGAGAGATGGATTGTTCCTGATTTTGCTTTCTAAACCTAAATTCCAAGAAAGAAATTTATTTCCCCCAAATCTTTGAGTGCAAACGTGTTACTTAATTTAGTAATTAGTGGAGATATTTCTGCTGGATTGGATCCAATTATCAGAATATCATCAACATACACTAAGATGTAAATGATGGAGGTGGCTGTGAATCTTGTGAATAATGAAGTATCAGCTTTGGCATGTTGGAATCCAAACTGTAGGAGAGTGGAGCTCAGCTTGCAGAAGCAGGCTCTAGGGGCTTGTTTGAGCCCATATAGAGCTTTTGTAAGCTTGCAAACTTGTGTGATTGGCTGTTGCTCATATCCTTCAGGCTAAGTCATGAATACTTCCTCTTGGAGATCTCCATTTAGAAAATCATTGTTGAAGTCAAACTGTTTGATTTTCCAACCTTTGGAGAGAGCAATAGAGAGTACTAATTTGACTGTTGATGGTTTTCCCACAGGACTGAATATTTTAGTATAGTCCACTCCTTCTCTTTGATGGAAGCCCTTTGCCACTAGCCTGGCTTTATATTTTTGCATTGAATCATCAGGATTTCTCTTGACTCTGAGCCAATGGATTTTATATTCGATGGGGGAGTTACCAATGTCCATGTGTTATTGGCTTGGAGTGCTTTGAACTCCTCTTTCATTGCTTGTAGCTAGTGAGGGGAGCTTAGTGCTTGAGCCACTGATTTTGGTTCAGTTTGAATGAGATCTGGAGTATTTTGAGTAGCTGCCAGATATGACTTGGGCTGGCAATGCCATTTTTGGCTCTTGTTTGCATCTCATGATTATTTGCTGGGTAGAGTTTGTGTGTACTGGTCACTGTTGTGGATTGTTGCTGTGCAGAACCAGCAATTGTGGCATCTGATTGAGTGCCTGTACTAGCACAGTTTGGAACATTAACAGCTGTATCATTAGGGGTAAAGTTTGGTTTTGCACTTGGCAAATTAGAACTAGCACTGGTAGTATCAATAATATTGGCAGTATGCATATGCATGGGTGTGGTGTGTGGGATGATTGGAATGCTAGGCATGGATTGATGTGATGGTTCAGAGGTATGGATGTGAGTTTTAGGAAACATGGTAGAATAAGGGAATTAATACTCATTGAACACAACATTTCTAACTATATGCACTTTACCTGATGATGATAAGCACTTATAGCCTTTGTGATTTGGTAAGTATCCAATAAAGACACAAAGATGAGATTTATAATCAAACTTGTGTTTATTTAGGTGGGGAAGGTGAGGATAGCAGGCACATCCGAAAACCTTTAGATGGGAGTAGGTTGGCTATTTGCGGAAGAGAAGTTCATAGGGTGATTGGTTTTGAGTGTTGGGTGAGGGTAGGCGGTTGATGAGGTATGTGGTTGATATAAAAGCCTCATCCCAAAAATGCAAAGGAATGGAGGCAATGGCTTGGAGTGAAAGGCCAATTTCTTTTATGTGCCTGTGTTTTCTTTTAGCACAGCCATTTTATTGGTGGGTGTAAGGGCAACTTAGTCTATGTTGGATTCCATGTTTGGTCAGGTATTGGCTGAATGAAGAGGATAAATATTCTCATCCATGGTCAGTTTGTAGGGTTTTAATTATGTGGCCAGTTTGATTTTTGATATATGTCTTATATTGGACAAAGGCATTGAACACCTGGAACTTATTTATCAGCAAGTAAGTGCAAGTGTGTCTTGTACAAGCATCAATGAAAGAGACATAGTATCTAAAACCAGAGAAAGAGTTCATTGGGGCAGGTCCCCATACATCAGATAACACTAACTCTAAAGGTTTATTATATTTGTTATTAAGAGCAAGAAAAGGTAATTGATGGGACTTGGCAACACAGCAAGCATCATAAACAAATTCAGAATCAACATTTTTTATTCGAATCAAGATGTATATTACAATGTTGCAGAACTTTATGCAGGGTCTTATGTGCTGGATGGCCTAGTCTTTTATGCCATAGTAGCTTATTTTGTACAACAGACTGAAATTTACAATTGGACACGTTAGAAGTAAATGCAGTGAAGTTTCGTTTTGGTACTTGAATATTATTGAACTTGTATAGGCCATTTTCAAGGGTGCCTTGAAGCAGCACTTGCTTGTTCACCTGAGATTTCACAAAGCAATGGTAAGGCCAAAATTCAAAATATGCACTATTATCTTTAACAAACTTAGACATTGAAAGTAGGTTTTTCGAAATTCTTGGGACATGTAAGATTTGGTTTAGCCTAAAGGTTCTGTGTATCAGATGAATGCAATGCAAACTTGCCAATATTTTCAATAGCAATACCTGTACCATTTCCAACTTGTACTTGCTCAGGTCCCTCAAATTCTGAGCTTGTAAGGAGGTTTGTATGGTCATATGTTAGATGATGACTAGCACCTGAATCAAGGTACCAAGATGAATCTTGACCTTGTTGTGAGGGTGTGGAGACATAATATGGCCTTGGATTATGGAAAGAAGTTGGCAGTGGTCCATGTGTTGTTGAAGGTCGATTAGGCATCTGAAAACCTTGATCAAACTTGTGAAAACAATCCCACACCACATGGCCAACCTTTCCACATAGCTAACATTGGGGTCTATTGGCATTTTGCCAAAATGATCTTCTTCCTCTATTGGATCTGTCTCCACAACCCCTTCTTTTATTAAAGTAACCTCCTCTTTGAGTGTTGTGACCCTCATTTCTTGAATCATATTGAGCTACATTTGCTTGAACCATAGTTGCATCCTTTTTGAATCTTTCAATTAAGTCTTCTTGTGCCATTAATAGAGCCTCAAGCTCTTCAACAGAAAAAGGATCAGTGCGAGAAAGCACATTAGTTATCATGGAGCTGTAGTCTTCATTCAGACCATCTAGTATTACCTCTATATGATCTTCTGTTGATAATGGAGAACCAACCAATGCTAAAGAACCTACTATCTTCTTGATCTTTAGCAGGTAATCTGTGGTAGAATCACTTTGTTTCTTGATTGATTTTAATTGGAGTTTCAGTTGCTTTACTCGAGCTTTTGTCGTGGCTGCAAAATAGGTTTCGATCTTATTCCATACTTGATATGCAAAATCACAACCAACCTTTCTGTTGGTGAAGGCACTCTCCATTGAAGCCAGTAACCATGCTACAAGATGGTTATCTTGCAAGTCCCATTGTGTGTAAGCTTGTGTTTCTGTTCCCAATTCTTCATCTTCATGGGATGCAAACCTCTGAGGGATCTTTTCTTTGATGAGATGATCTTTCAGCTTGTGAGCTTTGATTGTGAACATCACTTGATGTCTCCAAGTGACATAGTTTTATTCATTCAGCCGTGTGGCCAGAGGATTAGCGAAGGTTTTTGGAGCTTCTGTGGAAGCCATTGCAGATGCGTGGAAGGTGAGCTCAGGTTCTAGTACCAAGAGCTCTGATACCATAAAGGTATCTGATACCATAAAGGTATCAGGCAAGGTTTCAAGATGAGTGAAACGCTGAGAGAGAAGAGAGTTTGAGAGAGTGAAAGATGAATTGATCTTGTTGAATGAATGATGAAAGTACAAGACTGAGTTTATATACTCACTGTTACAACTAAGATGAATTCTAACAAAACTTATCTTCACAACTAACTATAACTAGCTTCACTAACAACTTCTGTTAATTGTAACTAATTTTGCTAATGCATTCCACTCCTATTAATTATTACATCAGTAAATATTGGTGACTTTTGCATTTATTACTTTAAAAAATCACAAAAGTAAAAAATAATTATTTAATAAGATTAATTAATTTTTTTAGTATATTAAAATCAAACTTAATATTTCTATACTATATGTAAAGAGAATAATCCCTTTTAAATGGGCAATGGGATTCACCTAAATGTTCATTGCAATTCGTATATTTCATTATCGCTGATTCTGAATTTCAGTCTCTTGCAAAACGAGACCAACATGTCTCAAAGGATTTATGGGGTCGCATTCTATTGAATTAACCACGAGTGATGGATGGTGCTGTGATTGAAACAAAGTAAAGACGGAGAACAAGAGTGACATCAACTTCTTTATCTTTAACGTATTGGTGATGCAATTTTCATTCTGAAGAGCGTAAAATCAAAAATTGATCCGAGATTCAAGAAGAAAAAGTAGAACGATGCAATTGGTTTGTTTTCAACATTTTGGTAATGGTAAATCCTGGAGAGCAAGATCAAGAAATGCTCCCAAGATGCAAGAAAAGGTTAATTACAAGAGTCTTACTTTCTGTTTAGAGGGTACTAGAAGCAAACAGCGTTGGTGTAGAAATCCTTAAAAGCGATGGAATTATGGTGATGAGTGGTGACCAATTTTAATTCTTGAACTTGAATTTATGTAGCTGTTCTTATAATGGTTGTCTTTTGTACCATGGAGACATCTATCAGGATCGAGCAAAATCAAATCTTGGCTTTTTAAACCATAGCAAATATTATATTAACTACTCACATCTTTGCTGTATTGATATCTAATTGATTATCCTTAAATTTTGTGGGATCTCTACTTAAAAATATAAATCTTAATTTACCACTTTTAGATTTGAATACCCACTTTTTGAGTACACTTTAAACCACCGTGCTACGTAACAGCACCCCAATAATTGGAAATCAAATTGAACAATAGACCCACAAAAATGCAAATTCATAACAATAGATGTCTGCTGAAAGGTTAGATATTAAAAATCCGCGAATCATCGGAAAACCAAAAACAAATCTACTAACAAAACATTCCTTATGCATATTAGAAGAGCAAAATTATGAAATCTCAAGAAGCAGAACCTACACGCTTATGTTGATGTAAACAATGCAGAGTTTATGATCTTCAAAGTTTGCACAACGTGAATAAAAGAATAATATGTTAGGATATTTCAAAAAGAGCATTATTAGATTATTACATACTTTATGAGCACATAATTGATGTTTGCATGATTTTTACTATATGACCATTACGGTTCTATCCTTTTGCAGTGAAATTTTATGAGATATCTAGAGTGTTAATTAGTTGACGGTAGCACACCTAATATTCAAGAAGAATTATCCAGATCTGAATTAGGAGAAGAACGTGGGTGCAGTGGAAGTTGCCGAAACTTGCATATTGGTCAGGCTGTTGAATAACGGGGAAATATATAATATAATATATGCATGCTGGGCCAATCCATGATAAAGTAACGAGGCACAGGGTCATGACCCCACTGCATGCTAATACTAGTCGATTGACGTTTTGGTCCGAACTAGATTTGATTTGATTTGATGTACTAATAATATAATTATATAATTATATATATATATAAAGAAATAATTTATTACAACCTATATCATAGCATGATATTATGTTGTGTTGAGATTTGAGAATGAGAAGCCGGGCCAGACAGAGTGTCTAAGATTTGTAGGGTAAAGAAAACTAAATACAGTGTCGGTTCTTTCTTGCAGATTTGTGACATGCATAGGTCTAAACAGGGATATATTCATCACACTCACAACTCTTCTTCATGGGACTTGAGTCAGCTGGAGAGTTGTATTATCTGTTCACATCACGGCCATAACCTTAGCCTCATACATCCATATGCATCCTTCCTGATCTGCATTTATAATATTGGCATTATTCGTATGTACTTTTGTGCCAGCAGAGCGATGCTCTGTTACTTTAAAATTCTTGCTGCCACCATTAATAAGTGCTTATACATTTCTTAAAAGTGAGAATCGTATGGTAAAAGTAAAAGTGGATTTGTTTACTTTCAGTTTTCATGTTTTCATATTTTATAAAAGAAATATTAAAAATTTTAAAAATTATAAATTTTAATTTTTAGTATTTTATTTATAAAATTTTAAAAATTAAAAAACTAAAAATTAAAAATTAAAAATTAAAAACTCAAATAAAATATGCAATTAGTTTTTTATCAGGTTTTTTTAAAGGGAATTATATTTTATTTTTATTAATGCTGAGTTGGATTGACAACATTTTAAACGGCTAGATGCTAAAAAGTGTTTTTTATATTATATACTGCACTCCTTCAATTGTAACTATGAAATCAGTGAAATTTTAATATATTATAAAATCAATGTATCTTAACAAAGTTTATTTTTATTAATGCCGAGTTGGATTGACAGACATTTTAAATAGCTAGATACTAAAAAGTGTTTATATGCCGTGTACTCCACCCCCATTCACTTTTAAGTGCCTTTAGCAAATCCGTAAAAATTTGATATATTACAAAATTAAGATATTTAGACACTTGATACGTTGATTTTGTAATGTATCAAAATTTTATTGATTTTCTAAAAAATACTTAAAAACAGACAGATGCAGTAATTTAGTGTTTGTAAATTCTTGATCAATTAATCTTCTATTCCATACTATCCTTCTAGAGAGGTTATTAGATAAATATAAGTCTAATATATCATATTTAGATATATTCATAATAAAAATGATTCTTATTATCTTTATTCAACATATATTCATAATGAATAAGTCCCATTAATTTGTTTACAGGTGCCTAAGAATAAATTCTTAAATAGTTTTGGTACTTCAATTTTCTCTTCTTATTATTGTCCCAAGAAGTTTATCCATTCCATATTAATAATTCCCCTGGAGAACCGTATAATTTTAATATATTAAAAAATAAATATATTTACCTGTAAAAGTTGCTTGATTTTCCAATAGTGAGCCTTAACAAGGAAGGTAGTGAGTAATTACAATGACTAATGTTACATCAATCAATAATTAACTACAGCGAAAACATGTGGAAGAATTTCTGGTGTCTGAAAAATCTCTCCCATAGTTGTATACAAACTGGCAATATCTGTCTGTCCGAGACAGCGTTCCAGATTTGGATGACCCAAATAGAAGCAAACCACGTACGTACGTGTGACACATGCTCTGTTCCTCACTAATTAATTAAACTAACCACTTCCACTGACTTGCTTAAGCTATGTTCTTCCACTATTAAAGACCCTGTTTCTGCCTCAACCATGCCCTTTTTTCCACATCTCAAACTCAGACAGGAAAATATGAAGCTCTGTTTCATTTTCCTGCTGTTTCCTCTGTTCACATTGGCCTTGGGTGCCAATGTCAGCTACGATGGTCGCTCCCTCATCATTGATGGCCAGAGGAAGCTCCTCATCTCTGCTTCCATTCACTACCCTCGAAGTGTTCCTTCGGTGAGTGAGTGAGACACGCCACTCCAACTGTATTGGTCTTTTATTTATATTTTTTGGTCATGAAAAAATGGGGTTATTGCATTGGTATTAGTTACTTATGTGATTCATTTGCTGATTTGTTGGGTATACTAATTCCTATGAAGCTTTTGAAGGATGCTTCTGCGTAATTAGTTTGTGCACAATTGTTGTTTATTCTGTTTCTGAATCCATTCTATTGTTATGGTTGAGCATTGACCATTTTGGATCCTTATTCCTAACAGCTAGTGCTTTTTTTCTTCTATTTTGATTTTGGGGGTTGTGATAAGTAATGTGTCTGCGTGACATGCTATGTGTGTGAGGCAGATGTGGCCTAGTCTTGTTCAAACAGCCAAAGAAGGAGGTGCTGATGTGATCGAAACCTATGTTTTCTGGAATGGCCATGAGCTTTCTCCTGGCAATGTGAGTATGATGATGCAGTTTAGATGCAGTACTTGTTTTGGTTGTTGTAAGTTACTCCTGGGGGTTATAGTTTAAGATAAAATTTTAAGACCTTTTTGTTAACTCTCTCATTTTGAATTTGTGAACCGGTAGTATTACTTTGGAGGACGATTCGATCTGGTAAAGTTTGTGAAGATTGTCCAGCAGGCTGGAATGTACTTGATTCTTCGAATAGGGCCATTTGTTGCTGCTGAATGGAATTATGGGTATGCTATTATTATCTTTGCTATGATTTTTTATCTTGGACATCTGACAGTAGGAGAAGTAGTATGAAAAAGAGAGCTGAGAGTAGTTGTATGTTACAGTGGTGTACCAGTATGGTTGCATTATATTCCAGGCACGGTATTCCGGACTTATAATGAGCCTTTTATGGTAAGCAAGGAGGACTTTGAATCGTAACTCATTCTGAGGTTCAAATACTATCTTCATTTATTTAGCTGCAGCAACATAATGGTGAGCACTCAAACTTAGCTGGCTTTTCCTTGGGTTCAGTCTCATATGCAGAACTTTACAACATACATAGTGGACCTCATGAAACGAGAGAAGCTTTTTGCATCACAAGGGGGACCTATCATCTTATCTCAGGCAAGTCTAGCCAAAACATTAATTTGTTCTTGGTGCCTTTTGCCTGTATCGTGGGGAAGGAACTAAGGGTTAGAGAGGTTTTTCACTTGGATTTGCATATGAAACAGCTATGTTTTGCTAGCTTTCCTTCAATAGGCTTGTCCACTTTGTCCTTTGAACATTTACAATTGGATGACTCCATTTAGCATGTTCATAATATTGCAGATAGAAAATGAATATGGATACTATGAAAGCTTTTATAAAGAGGGAGGTAAGAAATATGCCATGTGGGCTGCAAAGATGGCTGTTTCTCAAAATACAGGTGTGCCTTGGATAATGTGCCAACAATGGGATGCTCCAGATCCTGTGGTAAGATCATAATTTATTAGGAGTTTCTCTCAACATTGTAAACTAAAATGAAATTAACATGGGCTTTTTACAGATTGATACTTGTAACTCATTCTACTGCGACCAATTTAAACCTACCTCTCCAAATAGGCCTAAAATTTGGACTGAGAACTGGCCAGGATGGTAAGTTGGATTCACTTTTAACCTTTGCCCCCTTTAGTCCATAGTTCATAATTTGTTCTTATAAAGAATTGTTCATGTATTTTGAATTCTCTTCTTCTGCATAAGGCGAGAAGATACACTAAAAAGACCTTCTAGACTTAGATCTAGGCAAATAATAATCATGTTCAAGTTTGAATATCTAGCCTTTTAGATCTAGGCAAATAATAATCGTGTTCTAGTTTGAATATTTAGCCTTTTGAGTTTACTTAGAAGTTAGAACCCAAAATATGAGGATGTCTTTCTTTTCCCTTCCTTTTCCCCGTGGTTAGAGGAGTTGTAAGAGTGCAACAGTTTAACATTTTCTTTTGATCTTGCAATAGGTAAAGTATCTCACATATAATGATCTTTTGTGCTGGGGTTTTCCATTCTTTTAAGGTTTAAAACTTTTGGGGGAAGAGATCCTCATAGGCCACCTGAAGATGTTGCATATTCTGTTGCTCGTTTCTTCCAGAAAGGTGGAAGTGTACAGAATTACTACATGGTATAGATGATATCTTTTGAAACCATAAACAAAGACCTTGATCTAAATGACATGCTATAGTTCATATTTCTCTGATCTTGACCTCATTGTCTCATCGATGTGGCTTAGTATCATGGAGGAACAAATTTTGGGCGTACAGCAGGTGGTCCATTCATTACTACAAGTTATGACTATGATGCCCCTATAGATGAGTATGGTAAGCCATCTACAGTTTTAATTTTGTAATATAATTTATGCTTAAATCTCTTTACCGTGTTGAAAAAAATGTTATGACAATCAGTGCTAAAATTTTACTGATTAATAAATTTGTCATATTATCACAGGGCTTCCTAGATTCCCAAAATGGGCCCATCTTAAGGAGCTTCACAGAGCTATCAAATTATGTGAACCTGTATTGCTTCATGGTAAATCAGTTAATATCTCCCTTGGTCCTTCCGTGGAGGTATTTTTCTTCCTCTAAACATTTGACTGTCATGGTATAGGTCCTCTGATCAAATTAGTTATATCACCAAATTAATGGAGTTATTTATTTTGGCATAAACAATTCCACATTTGATTAGCCCGCAACCTGATCACAATAATGGAAGGGTAACTATCTATTTTCAAATCAGGGTCGCAGGATGGTAGTGCAAGAACTGTGGAACAATTGTTTGTCATTGCCTTTGGCTTTGATTTCTTGGGAAAGAGAAGTTGTTTAATACTTAATTATGGTTTCAGAGTGAATGATTGATAATGAAGATTAAAAGAAGAAACTATGAAGGATCTATATCATGGCTGATGATAAAATTATATGCATTTTTAGTTGTCAAATGGGTCAGACCTAAAAGGTGTAGAAGGCATATTTTGGTGGTGAGGAGGGAGATTTAATCGTGGTCATTCTTTTTTTTGTCTTCATTTCCATTTCAAGTTATTTAATGTATTATTATGATAAGAGTTTCATTTTGATACATTAACAGTGTAAAACTCTTTCACACTGTTATCTAATCAAATTCTCCCATTTGCATAACCTTTCAATTAGTGGGTATGAGACTGAACCGCCTTTATTGATGTAGCAATACATGATTGAATGACATGTAAAAAGGCTTATTGTGCAAATTTAGTAGAATTTTGTTATTTAAATCAATTTGTGTTCAGTATAAAAGTGTTCATGATAGACTCTTATAATTTTGAGAATAAACCTTAAGATTTTACGTCATGTGCTTGAAGAGTGTTCCTTTCCCACCCAATATTGCACCCTTTATGAAAGTGATTACTTTTGTCTTTAACTCTGTCATCATTTTTATAATGCATTTTTCTTATCATTTGCCTTTTGTTTTATTTCATATTCCATCATCCATGACGTCTTTGGATTTGAATGTACTTAATAATCTATCTACCAGGAATTATAAGCCATTATCTGATAACTGCTGTATTGCAGGCTGATATCTATACTGACTCATCAGGAGCATGTGCTGCCTTTATTGCTAATGTTGATGATAAAAATGATAGGACAGTGGAATTTCGGAATGCATCATATCACCTGCCAGCATGGTCAGTTAGCATTCTTCCTGATTGCAAGAATGTAGCGTTCAACACAGCAAAGGTAGGTCATTGCTGTTTGTTCATTCCACTGACATATTTTCTTAACAATATAACCTTTTCTTGTCTAAAGATTCATGAAAACCTACATCAGGGGCTCAGTTCAGATTTGAAGCATTGCTTAAAATTTCAGCGAGATGTTGCGTATCACATAGGAACACAGTTAAAAAGTAATATGAAAATTTTGCCAGTCATCATACACCATTCCATTCCATATGATTCCACCAATACAAGCACACCATAAAATCTTGCTGTTTAGATGGATATATGTTGCAACCCCATGAAACTGGATATATGTTACCATCTTATTTTATTTTCTATTTGTTCATGGTAATAATAATTAATTTGCTTAAATAAAATAAATGTAAATGATATGATTGTATTAATCTTTTTATATACTTCTTTTTTAAGTCTTTGTACTTAGCCGTGAAATCTTCAACAGGTTGCTTCCCAGACAAATATAGTTTCAATGATAGCTGAGAATTTGCAGCAATCAGGTGTAAAAACTTTCAAATGGGGTGTATTGAAGGAGAACGCAGGGATCTGGGGGCAGGCAGACTTTGTCAAAAGTGGTTTTGTCGATCTCATCAATACCACCAAAGACACCACTGACTACCTGTGGCACACAACAAGGTTTGTCTTAGTATAAAAACTATTAAGTGCGTATATCAATCAATCAATTTAAATGAAATTAGTTCGAAACATGTGCCCTTGCATAATATTGCTCAAGTATCATATATTTTGTCTTTGATTACTAATTTCTACAAAAATATAGGCATAGATAGAGTTATGCATAATTTATTTACCATAGAAAAGATTATTAAACATTTTTCATGTGACTAAAATATGAAGTTGATTTATAATCATTAAACGTTTTAGAACATTTTCTGGTTTTGTTTTCTTTTTTTAGCAATATTGGAGCATTTTCTGTTTCAATATATGCTCATATTATCTGTAGAATTGTCATGTTTGATAGCTAGAGATTATATTCTCTACTAGAGAATATAAATTACTTGCACTCTGAAAATCTCTCCATAGACTAGATAACATTCCCTCTCGTCTTTCATGAATGATTATTACCCCTTCTTTTGGGTGGTTTTCGGATGAAGGAAGATGTATGATGCAATCAACACATGTGGCCAATTCCAAATGAAAAAACCCTGGATGGCAAACACCATGCAAGTGCAAGCTGCACAAAATGTTATAATAAAATAGCTTAGTAAGAGACTCACTTGTCTTCAATCCATTAATTGCCAGAATTGCACTCACATTTTTTTCTCTCTTTTTATGTCCTTATCCTTCCCTGTTAGTTGATGAATATCACTACCAAGACATTCATGTGTTACAGGCTATAGGATTCTTATATATTCTGTGAATCTAATTTGGTGCTCCTCTGAGGCCTAGGTAGGTTGCCATGTTTTAAGTTATGGTATTGGCTATATTATGCTTGCTGCTGCCTTTCACAATAAATTATTTGCTCTTTGCACAAAAACGAAAAAGATTATATGCCCATTTATATATCATGTAATAGACGTAGACATGTATAATAATAAACTGAAGTGTATTTGTAAAGTAGTTGTGATGTTGATGAAAGCTAATTTTTCCGCTGATGGCAGCATATTTGTCAGCGAAAATGAAGAGTTCTTAAAGAAGGGAAGCAAACCAGTTCTTCTAATAGAATCCACGGGTCATGCTCTCCATGCTTTTGTGAATCAGGAATATCAAGGTTATCTCTGACTCTGATATATAGTAATCAAGTTGCTTTATATGTTGTTTATCATTTATCATCCTATGATCATATGAGAATTGAGAGATGTAGATCACAACAAAATTCAGCATATGCCATTAAGTTCCATATCTTCTTTCTACAATTGTATTATCCTTAAATTAAGTGTTATTTCTTAAGATGTTGTTACAGAGACATACCCTGAAGCAAAAATAAAATTACAGGGATTTCTCTTTTAATTTTCAAAATCATATAAAATATCACCAACTTTAAATTTGAATATAAATTGAATCCCTAATGTTGAATTTAAAATAAGGATGTTATATGTAGGAACAATTCTGGAGGCTGCATATTTTTGCTAAATCTCAGGGGTGATCTATTTAATTTGGACACAGGCTGCCTTGCTGGCCTAATTTGAAGTTGTTCTATTGTTAAGAACCACTATTAGTAAGACTAGGGTCTTACGTTAACTTTACATTAGTGTACATTCTCGTCATATAACATGTCTTGTATCCCACTATCCATTGCACAAAAAAAAAAAGAAGCAGAAATTATAACACTGACAGAAAGACATGACATGCTTATCATGTCAAGCGATAATTGTATCTTAACTTATGCAAGAGAACAGGCAATTCACCCCCTTCATTTCTCATTTGTATTAAGTGTAGAAAAATTCATTATAGAAAAAACGTGTGAACAATGAAATGGTGGGTTCTTTTTCTTTCAGGTACTGGAACTGGAAATGGTACGCATTCACCTTTTAATTTTACGAATGCTATCACTCTGAGGGCAGGGAAAAATGAAATTGCTTTGTTGTGCTTGACTGTTGGCTTACCAGTGAGTGTTTTACTAAGTTGCACACATGCATTTTTCTTTCTGAGCCAAGTCAAATATACATATTTTTCCCCTTCCGCATTTTTTTTTCTTCCTTCAATGTCTGTTGAAATTTAAGGAATTCATTTGAGAATAACACTTAAATTTATTCTTTGTGATATTAAAGCAGAGAATGACTCATAGTAGGGTCTTTTTTCCCATCCCCTCTAAATAACTTGAACTCTCATTATGACTCTCTTATTATGTTTAGACTGCTGGACCATATTATGACTTCATAGGAGCAGGATTAACAAGTGTAAAGATTAAAGGATTCGACAATGGGACAGTAGACTTGTCTTCTTATGCCTGGACTTACAAGGTATATTTTTTCTTTTCATTATCTGGTCATGCTCTTTTGAAATGGATATGCATTGGGAGCTACTTTTCCATTGAAATGTGGCTCAATCTTTTGCAGATATGAATATAGTATCAGTTATGAACATTTTTATTAGCATTTATCCCTTGATCTCTTATTTTTTCTTGCTTTCTCAGATTGGAGTGCAAGGAGAACACCTAAAGATATTCCAGGGAGGTGGGTTGAGTGGTGTGAACTGGACATCTACTTCAGAACCACCAAAAGGGCAACCATTGACATGGTACAAGGTAGACCTTCTTGTCTTTATGGCCTTGTTCATAGAAATTATCAATATATCTTTCATTTATTAATGTGTTTTTTTGGTGAAGTATCTCTTAATAAAACACTTGGCCATGCAGGCTGTTGTGGATGCTCCACCTGGGGATGAACCAGTTGGATTGGATATGTCACAAATGGGAAAAGGTCTAGCCTGGTTAAATGGAGAAGAAATTGGAAGATATTGGTCTAGGAAAAGTGAGTTCAAGGAGAAAGATTGTGTTCAGGAATGTGACTACAGAGGCAAATTCAATCCCGACAAATGTGACACTGGTTGTGGAAAACCTACACAGAAATGGTGAAACTATACCCATTATGATTTAAGTGAAATTGATAAATTTAAATGCACAGTCTTTTGTTTTTATCATGTAGACAAAAAATCGCTTTAGATTTGTTAACTGAAAGTGGATGAACGAGTTTTGTGCCAAATTTCATAAGTGTTAGAAATAGGCCAAGAGACCATTATTTATTCAGTGAGTAGCTTAGTTATGTATCATTCTTCTCGTTTTAAAAGAGATTCTGTATTTCCTACTGGCCAGGTACCATGTTCCACGGTCTTGGCTCAAGCCATCTGGAAATATTCTTGTTATTTTTGAGGAGAAAGGTGGAGATCCAAGAAAAATTACATTCCTAAGACGTAAAGTATCTGGCGTATGCGCCCTTGTTGCGGAGGATTACCCCTCTGATGGACTTGATCCTCTGGGTGAAGATAAAATAGGGAATAGCAATAACACTCCTCTTGCTCGTTTAACGTGCCCCGGCAACAAAGTAATATCTTCTGTAAAATTTGCTAGCTTTGGAACCCCTACTGGAACATGTGGATCTTACTTGAAGGGAGATTGCCATGATCCCAATACCAGCACAGTTGTTGAAAAGGTATGTATTTTTGCAATTTATTTTGTTTTCCATTTGAGTTATTGTCTCTACATATCTACTCTACTGAGGTTTTCATTGTCAAAGTTAGCTACACAAGTAAGGAATGTCATGATTCCTATGGGTTTGTGGTTGACTGTACAAGTAATCCTGTTGCCTTAGCTGGGAGTGCATTATAAACAATGCCAAAGCACCTTATCATAAGTATTAAAAATATAAAGACTCAATAGAATTGAAATATAGCGGGGAAAAAAAACAAAAAAAAAAGTTGATTAAATTGGTGTATCGGGTACCCTGAGCGTACCTAGCCGTACCCCGCTATACCCAAATTTCTTCTTTTTTTTTTTTCAAAAATAAAGTCATCGGGTATGTACCCAACGTTACTTATACCTAGAAAGTACCTACCTGGTACTTTTGCAAAAACGGAGTACCTATGCTTCATAGAATTGCTGTGTACCTTTTTCTTTTACAGGAAGATTCTTCATGGAATGCTCTAATCTTTGGTCCTTCTATTTTAGAAAATTACAATATAAATCTTATACGGTTCATGGTTGTTGCAGGCATGCCTACACAAAAACGACTGTGTCATAAAATTAACTGGGGAGAATTTCAAAACCAGCTTGTGTCCTGGTTTATCAAGGAAACTTGCTGTGGAAGCGGTCTGTAGCTGATAATGCTGCTATGCTAGCAATTCAATAAGAGTTAATTGGAGCATTGCATTGCATTACACAATTTATTTCACCAGCTTGGCTGCATCAAAGAAAGCAAATAACAGTTTTGCTTGTATTAACATATGAGGTAGTAGTTCTGATGTATAATTTATGGCAGGGAAATCTGCTGTAAATGCGTTATCAATTAAATACGTGAGTTTTCTCATGTGGGGGATGTAAGCCATTCAGAATCGATGCATTTTCTTAGCATGAGGCTTTAAAAAACTTTAAGTTCCAGTTTTCATTATTTTTTTTACAAAATCTTGAAAAGTAATAAACTAATGTAAACAAAAAATGAAAATTAAAACCAATTAAATCCTCACATTTTACTTATATGATTGTATCAGCTAGATTGTAGGCAAGCTGGTTAGAGTCCTAATCAAGTCCAAATGTCCACCACAAAATGCATCACGGATTAAACCAACTCAGCTGTTTCTTTGCATTTGAATTGATTTGATGATAACATCCAAAATGTGATTCCAAAAGAACTTGAGCAAGATAATTCCTTAAAAATTGTCGTTAATCAAAATAATTCATGATCAATTCGTCTAATATATGACCTCATGGATTTTGGTCGATGTTATTGATTCAACTAGGGTGGTCTGAAATACGTATGTAGGCCGGAAAGAATATGTTTAGTTGGCATATTATGTGAAGTTTTATGGACAGCTGCAAGAAAATACTCTTATAAAATAGACTTTTTTTTTTATTTGATATCTTTTAAATTTTTTAATAGTGCTTTAAATTTTTTTTTTTCCCAACGAAGAGATTAGAGAAAAGGGATGGAGATGAGATTTGAATTCGCAATCTCCATTATCTCATTGAGATATATAAGAGTCTGTCATTAGACTATGAATTCACTTGTTTGATAGTGCTTTATTTATATCATAACTTTTTTTTATCACAAATATTCCTTTGTCCTATTTTTCATTTGTAGTCTGTGGCATTTAGTTCATTTGGATAAGCTTCTAGAGAGGAAAAAAAAAATTATTGCTTTTCATTTTTTTTTTCAAAATATAGTAGTTCTAGAATATATTGGCATATTTGTTTGTGCTTTTCAAGAAAAGTAGAAGCAGCAAATAATCAATTTTTTTGCATTTTTTTAGAAGCAATAGAAGAGAGTGTCTTCTTGATTAATTTTTTAAATTATTTAGATTTCAATTTTATTTTGACAAATTTTATAAAAAAAAATTTTAAAAAAATCTTCCACTAAATTACTATCATCCCTACTTATTTTCACTATTACAGCCACAATAATGTAAATGTTCTTAATTACATTTTATTTCATGTGTATTATTTTATGATTCAGTAAAACATAACTTAATAATAATAAACATATATAAAATTAGTTTAATAAGCCCAATAAATATTACCTAACATAAAAAAATATAGAATATTAAAAAATTGATTTTATTTTATTTAAATATTTTTTATTAATTATATCTAGTTAAAAATAAATAAGAAACAAAAAATAGTTTTATATAAAAAAAAATTTCATGTGCAAAATATACCGGGAAATTGAAACATTTTTTTTAGGAAGTAATTTTTAATACTCTTAATTTCAATTTTACTCAAAAAGTGTAACATCCCTTTATAATAATAATAATAATAATAAAATAGTTTGTGTGTAATAATTTTAAGTCATGTATCAGATTCAAATATTTTATTGGTATTACTTAATAATTTTACATCAACATCCATTTTAAATATTAAACCAAAATTTTAAAATACAGATATTAACTGTTTAAAATAAGACTATAAATTGGTAACAATAAACTCAAAAGATATTGTACTAAGTTAAGAATAAAATTTATTAAGAGTAATAAATAATAATATGTTAAGTATTAATAATTAAGGTATATAATTTTTACATAAAAAATAATATATAAAGCATATATATAAAAAAAAGGTAGGGTGGGGGGCAAATATAGGCACCATCATTCACCCACAATAACTATCCACAGAAATTTAATTTCTATGTGTTATAGTGTGGGGTCTTTTTTTTTTTTCTATACTGGTTTTGAGATTACAATGTACATTGATATGGATTTAAAGATGAATTTACGTAGTTGTGGTGTTAGAAAAATCTCGCCACAAACAAGTTTTCGTAAAAGCGGAAAATAGAGTATTTTAAATGGAAATCTCGCCACACCCTACATATTATATTGTCAGTGGTGAGATTTCAAAGACAATCTTGTGACTGGCGATATTTCAGAGGGAATCTTGTGATTGGCGAGATTTTGATAAATATATTAAAATATACCGAAACTCTCTCTCTATATAAACTGCTTCCATCTCCTATCATCATCCCATTCTTTTAGTTTTAATCTGTGAGAAAGTGTTGTGTGTGTTTACACAGAGCAAGAGAGAGATGAAAAAATGGGTTAAACTCGGGGAAGATTGGACAAGTTCCTACTTTTTCTTCTAATCGTTACAATTTATTTTTTTGTGTTTTAGTTCAGAAAACACAAATATAGTTACATGTGAGTAAGACAAAAAAAAATAGTTACAAGAAATGGATGGCACAACAAATATAATAGTGCATTTCAATGGTAATATTGTTACAAATATGAGTGAATGTGTCACATTTATAAGTGAGAATCTAGCATGTCTTTTTATTTCTTGTACTATGTGTTTGCGGAGTTAGAAAGTGGTCTTAAACCCAGAAACTCCAAAAACATTAGAGAAAATAACATACAGGTGTCCAATATCAATTTTGGGTGGATTCACTCAGTATCAAGCAATTGAAATTAGCAATGATAACCACATGCAACAAATGCTTCAAATATACCACCAACATCGAGCAAAAATATCTGCCATCGAGTTGTATATTGATTTCAAAGAATTAGCTCCTATCTTTTACCATCAAGTTGCCAATGACAAGGAAGAGGCTTACCTGAACACATTTCCAGAAGGAGAGGCAGAATCGGAAGAAAACAGTAGTGAAAGTGATGAGGCGGAATTTGTAGGTGAATATGAAAATAGTGATGGTGATGCCGTTGATATGGAGCAAGGCGATGAAGCAGATGATGAGCATGTATCAATCACAATTGCTATTCAGCATCCATTTGGGGAGCCAACCTTCATGCGTACTTTACATCTTGAAGCTATGAATGCACTTGAGTTTCCAGCGTACACAGGTATGTGGTCATTTTATGTTGCTTCATTTTAATAGATATATCTTTAGGAAAAATTATATCTAATACATGGTTTTTTATTATATTACTATTACATTATTTTCACTTTTTATAATCCGGTTTATTATTATATTATTTTTTTGTATTTATTTTATGTTTGCTTAATTTAATTTAATTTTTATTAGTTTTCTTGTAAGGCTAAAAGACTTGTATATTGTTTATTTTATCATATGTTATATATATTAAATTCACATATTGTTAATTATTTTGTTGTTCTTATTTTATTTTTGCTTAATTTTTATTTATTTTCTTTTAACTTAATAATTTTTTTATTTCATATTGTGTTTGGTAGGTGCCCCTCCTGTTAGTAGTGGTGAATTTTGTATTGAAATGCAATTTAGTGACAGAGAAGCTGTTATATCAGCAATTAAAAAGTACAGTATATCTGAAGGAGTGGATTATAAAGTTTATGAGTCAAAACCTATGACATTTTATTCTAAATGCACTCAATATGGGGTAGGTTGTCAATGGCTTGTCAGGGCTAGCTTCAGGAAGAATAAGTACTTTTGGGAAATTAGGAAGTATAATGGCCCACACACTTGCATTGGTGAAAGATTACTAAGGATCACAAAAAATTAGATTCAGATACAATCGCAGAACTTATAAAGCCCATGATAGAATCTAACTCATCTTTTAAGATTAAATATGTGATTGCAGAGATTAAATCTCAATACAGTTACACAGTGACATACCGGAAAGCACGGATGGCAAAACAAAAGGCAATTGAAAAAGTTTTTGGTCAATGAGAAGCTTACTATGAAGCATTATCACAATGGTGTATAGCAATGTGTGATGTTGTTTGAGGATCAGTGGTTCAGATGGATGCTGTGGAGGCCTTTCACAGTGATGAGATAGCTCCAGATGTTCAAATTTTTCACCGTGTGTATTGGACATTCAGCCCCTGCATTAAAGCATTTAGACACTGCAAACCACTTGTTCAGGTTGATGGCACACATTTGTATGGGAAATACAAAGGGACTTTATTAGTTGTAGTTGCACAATATGGCAATCAGAACATATTGCCAGTTGTTTTTGCTATTGTCGAGGGTGAGACTGCAGATACTTGGTATTTTTTCCTGGATAATCTATGCAAAAATGTTGTGACTCGAGATGGAGTCGGCATTATTTCTAATCGTCATGAGTCAATCAGTACAGCAATAAGGAGAAGCAATGGTCAATGGGAACCTCCAAGAGCACTTCACATGTATTGCATAAGGCATATCGGTGCCAATTTCTTGCAAAGATTTAAGGCACCTTATATGCACAAATTGGTTGTGAGCATGGGTATTTTACATTTTCGTATTAATATGAATTTATGGATTTATGATTGTGATTTTTAAAAAATAATATGCTAAACATATTGTATCTTATAGCATACTAGAGAACAAAGCATCAATTCAATATTAATTATGAGCGGGTGTGGGAACGTGGAGATAAATATACAACCTAGCTTGATGAAATCTTGTGAGAAAAATGGGTCTTAGCATATGATGGTGGACACCAGTGGGGTCACATGACCACAAACTTAGTCGAGTGCATGAACGCAGTATTAAAAAGGGCTTACAATCTTCCCCTTATGACTTTGGTTAGAGCAATCTACTTTTGATTGGCTGAGTTGTTTACAAGGAAAAGTGAGGAGGCGTGTACTCGTAAAAATGCAAGGCAGGTTTTCTCTGACACAGTGATGTCTCAACTTCGAGCAAATGATCAGGCTTCCAAACTCCTTTGCATCACTCAAGCAAATAGACATCATTAGACTTTCCAAGTCCAAGATCCATCTAGCGAACAAGCATATAGAGTTGATCTAAGGGAGAAGAATTGTGATTGTGGTGACTTTTAGATAGATCGATATCCGTATTGTCATGTAATGGCCTATTGCTCATACTTAAAAGTTATTTGGCACCCTTATGTTGAGAATGTTTATACGATTGATAGAATTTGCAAAGTGTACAAGAAATAGTTTGGGTGAGAGGGAATGAAAGTACATGGCACCGATATAGAGGACCAAGAATTTGTCCTAACCCTTCATTGAAATGCACAGGAAAAGGTCGCCTTAAATCAACTCGTTTCCTAAATGAAATGGACTCACGTGAGATGTGGGGAACTCGACGATGCGGTCTTTGTAGAGGTGAGGGCCACAGTCGCAACTGATGTCCACATGCTCCTGGTCCTAGTTCATAGTGTTAGTCTACATGTTTTTCCTTTTTATGATTTCTTAATATTCCTACTAGTAATGACTTGTCAGCCTATCTCCATGTTTTCTCTTTTTATGATTTCTTATGATTCCTGCTTGTAATGGATTTTCATCTTCTCTATTTATATCAAAACTAAAAATTAATTATCAATTTGTAATATTTATCTTTTGATTGTAATGGATTGCGTCCTTTCTATTTATACCCTATTTGTAATATTTGATTGTTTATGTGAAAGATTAATTTTTAGCAATATTAGCAACTGGTATCATTATTAAAAGGTTCTTTGAAAATTGAAATTAATTGGCAAGTATCAAATTATGTCACCTAGGAAAAAGTCAAGTTAGTACTAATAATATTCAAAGTTTAACCGAACTTGAACTGTTGATGATTTCATGAATCAACATTTAGTCATGCATGCCAACTTGATAAATCATGTAAAAAGATAAAAATAAGTACATGTCATATGAAAAAAAAAGAAGATAAATCAGATCCAATCATGATTACGTCAATGACTATTTTCCCTTGGTCAGCTTTTTTCCTGAAAGGGTCAATCTGTTGGGTGCAGAAATAGTTTTTCGTAAACTTGACCCCCACCCTCTCATCCAATGTGGGAGAGGGCTATTGTTTCTCCTACACCTCTTTCTTCCTCTCTCATGCTTCCCTCTTCTTCTTCTCCATCATCTCGTGCAACCTCAGGCTCTGCCCACTAGCTAAATGTAGACGTTCCCACTAACCATATCCCTTGCTCTATCTGAACCCATTGCATCATTGGTGTCCATTGATCATCTGGGGAAAGTATTGGCTAAGAAGAAATCTCATATACAATTGGTCTATATACACTTCCTGTATATTTGCCTCCTCATTTAAGTCAAAGAGGCATCAGGGTGCAGATTGGGCTTCATCAATATTGATTTCATAATTTCCCCTATACGACCCTGGATGAGATGGCCTAGTGGCACTGCTGTCAACAGACCTTCTACTTCAACTCAAAATGCTTCTTGAACCATGACGACTATCCCTTGCATCTAAGGACATTCAAGTTAGTTCCAAATTATGTCGACTCTGCCGACTTTTTCAACTTTGTGCATGCGAGGACTGTTGATTCAACCATTGATCAACCTCATCATTCGAAATGTGCACAGACGCACCGCCCTCTTGTTGATGAGGGGTTGGTAAGGGCACATAAAATGGTGGGTGCTGTAGGAATGGCTGGTATAATGGGAATGATGAGTACTATGGTAATGGATGGTACAATGGGAATAGCGGGTCATGATATGGGAATGGCTACTCATAGGGGAATGATTGGTGCTCATGGTGTGGTGGCTCATAGTGCTGGCGGATTGGGTGGTGCTTGGGAATTAACTGGTGTTGGGGGATTGGCTGCTGGTGTATCTGAGGGGACAACCATAACCAATTTATCGTGTACTATATATACCAGTCACAGTATTCATTTGAAGGAACATATTGATTAGTGGGTTGTCCTTATAATAGACATTGATAACGGGTCTCCCACAATGTGACCCACTCATGATGCTTCTCCCTCCAATCAGTTGTTTTTCTTCCTTGCAAATCTTTATTATGCAATTGCCCTAAATTACGAGGTGGGAGAAGAATCTACTGATCAAATCCAAATTGGCGCATCACACGGTCAGAAACATGCCACTCTATGACCTCAAAACATATAAGTGGGCTAAGAAACTCCATTAATCAATGGATCCATATATGGTTGCCACATAAACTACATTAATAAAAAAATTACATGAGTTCCAAATAATATTTAATTTCATATTAACATAAATTTTTTGATATATTAATGTTTACCTGATGAAATTCCATTTGATCCAATGCAAATCTGATTTAATTCAATTTGATCCATTTGTCTCAAGCCTATTTATATGATATGAAAGCCAGTCAAATTTTATTTCTCCTGTCACAACATCGGTCAAATCTGGACGACCACTAAGCAGTTATTTGCACATATTCTGAAGAACTGTGGTCGTGCCATTAGTAAATTCTGTGACTAGTAAACCATCTATGTGAAGTCCTAGTAAAATGACAACATCCTCCAATATCACCGAGCACTCCCCAATTGGAAGGTGAAATGTATGAGTTTCTGATCTCCATCCTTCTACTAAAGCACTTATTAGAGGTCTATCTATCTCTATTTCAGAAATCTAAGAAATACGGTATAGGCTAGCTTGTCGTAAATGCTCGTATATCTCCACTTTTGGTAACTTTATGTATAAGTGACGAAGCCACAATAATTCTCTTTCTTGTTACAAATAACAAATTTTACTCTCATTAATAACAAAGTATTATTTATAATATTTATTATTTTTTTATGGGCATATTACCCATTACATGAAAAGTAAAATATGAATAACAATTAAATTTAAATCTTTTAATAAAAAAGGAATACTGTAATAGAAATTGCAAATAAAAAATTAAATAAAATAATATTTTTACTAAAACTTAAGCATTACTGTAATAGAAATTGCAAATAAAAAATATTAAATAATATTTTTACTAAAACTTAAGCATTACTATAACAAAACTTGCAAATAAAAAATAAAATAAAATAATTTTTTTACTAAAACTTAAGCATAAAACACGAATACTGAAATAGAAATTGCAAATAAAAAATAAAATAAAATAATATTTTTTCTAAAACTTAAGCATAAAACGTAAATACTGTAATTGAAATTGCAAATTAAAAATAAAAATAAATAAAATCTTAATTAAAACTTAAGTATAAAACACTTACAATATTTTGACAAATTTGCTTAGATACATGCTCATTTGAAATTACCGTTCTATCATATGCCATTTTTTTAACATTATAAATAAATAAAACTTTCTGCTCACATACACAAGAAGGCTCAACAGGGAAGCTCTCAGTTGAACAAAAAGCCCTTCAAACAATCACATACAACTGTTCCAACTCACTTGCTCAACTCCTCTTTCCCAACTTCTGAATTTATAGGTATAATGCTGCTTCTTGACATGAGAAAATGGAGTTGCAGGGCCTGAAATCTCACCACCCACGTTACTCCCTCTGAAATCTCGACTCTCACGAGATTTTGATGATACTCTCCCCTTGCTTGACACGTGCTCAGCGGGGCTGGCTCCTGATGGATAGACGCGATGTCCGCTTGCTCCCCTCCGCGCCAGTTGTCCGTGTGGTTCGCATGCTTCTCTCCGTTTGCTTTTTTGCTTTGCTCCACGTGAAAGAATTGTGAAGAACTGTTGCCAGTGGTTTGCTTCTCTCCATTTGCTTTTTCACTGTTAGTCTGCTTCTTTCCACAAGCTTTGTCCATTGTTGCTCCGCATGAGTGTAATCTTGTGGACCATGAGATTTTCTATTTATTGAAGTGATTTCTAACCTATAAATCATGCCTTGGGTGTGATTTGTAGACCAAATCTTGGTAATATTTTCCCAAAATCCATATCAATGACAATAATCAACTCATTTTCCATATAAAAAATAATTTTCCTTATAGTGTGTGTGTGTGTGTATATATATATATATATGGGTTGTGTATATGTGTGTGTGTGTGTCATAAAGAAAAGAAAAGAAAAAAAGAAAGTGAAAAAGAGAGAGCGTGGAAGAAAGAAAGAAAAGAGAAGAAAGAGAGGAAGTGATAGAGAAAGAGAGAGAGAAGGAAGTGTAGGAATAATAGTGTAAGAATTATTGTAGTGTGTGTGTATATATATATATATATATATCGTTTCATCTCTGCGTCAATTTAAAGGTAGGAAATGAATTTATTTTATACAAAGTAAAACTATGGTTACAATTATTATTATTACTCATTTTATATACTGTCATTTTACATTACAGATGCTCATTGTTATTTATTATTGTTATTTTATTATTCTTTGGTATTTATTGGTAATTATGAACTTGAATATTGATTAAAATAATACCAAGATGATTTTCTTCTCTTTTTACCGGTCCCGTCGATTCACCGCGCTTCGATTTCTTTTTATCACTTAATTATAAATATTCACTTCTCTCCCCACCGGTCCAGTGCAGGCTACCGCCGCTATGGTTTCTTTCTTTATTTTAATGTTTCTTTATATTTATGTGATTTATTATTTAATTCAAGTTAGTTAAATATTCATTTATGTTGGTATCTGTTATACATTAATTTATCATTCTCCAATTTTAGAATTTATTATATTATTTATATAATATTATCTGAGTTGTCAATATTTATAATTTATAAGGAATCTAGATTAGATATGAAATATAATTAAACTTTAATACTAAAAATAAGTGAAGGTTATTACATAGGAATTTACATATTTTGTGCATTTATTTATGCTTCACTATTTGAATTGTTGATTAACTTATGAGTCTTTTTTTAAGCTTTATTTATGGATTAAGTGTACAAGTTTGTCATTATAAATTTATGCATAATAATTAATTTTGAAAGAATATGATCAATTAAAACTTGCCACTAACCACTGACAAGGCAGAGGGATACATATGGGATCCTTTTATGTTACCTGCTTAGGTTAGAATGGTATAAAAGCCTTGCTTTATTATCACGATGTAAGAACAATACGAAAGAATGAGAATTCTCTAAGATAAGGTCTTTAACTATGTGCGAGACAAGCAGACAAATGAAAGAGAAATGAAAGTAAAGAAATTACAAATTTGATAAGATGTGTATGACATGTTCTACATTGCATATTTTTACTGATTATGTTCATATAATGTTATTGTAACCATGTGTATTTTCCGTGCAGACACGGCTGAAACCAACCATAATTCAACTATTTTAAAACCATTCATTTTCTACTGAGAATTTTCTTAAATTCTCATTTTTCTTCATTTTTATTTCTAGTGGTTTCAGATTAACTGAGTACCACGAAATGGATAGCAGTTGCTAGGAACTTATGGGCTTTTGTATAATTAATGTGTGATTTTATGTTGCAAATTTTGGAAATATTTAGTTTGTACGTAATGACATTAAGTTGTTATACTAGAACCTTATGCTTGTAATAATTTTCACTTAATGTAACCGTTGTACTTCATGTGTAAACTCATATCATTAGCTTATGTATGAACGGGTATTACAGTTTTGGTATTAGAGCCCCATTCTCTGGCTATTGTAGAAGTTATACGTAGGTTAAGTCTCTTTTATTTGCATGTTGTGGCTCTAAGTTTCTCTCTACATGCCTTATAATATTCTCAATGCACTAAGTATACAATATTGAGCCTGATTAACTCAATATTGGGTTGTTTATGCACTTGTAAGACTATATGGCATCAGGAAACCAAGGAATCCCAAAAGATCAGAGCGCACAAAATGTCACTCCATTAAGGATTATGGGAGTCATGATGAGTCTAGCTGAAGCTGTCAAAGCCCTAACAGAATCAAATAAGATGATTTTTCAATAAATGCAAGAGACTTAACATAGGAATGACCATCATAATGGGGGAAATAGTGGAAACCTTGCTAGGAGAGCACTAGTAACTAATCACAATTATCAATGACTATCAAAGTTTAGGAAAGTCTCACCACCTTATTCTATGGGAAATATGACCTAATTCTTGCAGAAAAATGGGTCATGCAACTAGAAAATATTTTTAGTGTTTTAGGATGTACAAAGATACAAAAAATAGTCTTTGCCACCTATATGTTAGAAGGAGAAGCAGAACATTGGTGGAGGGGTGCCAAAAGTTTGTTAGAGTCTAGTAAAATTGAAATTACTTGTTAGGCATTTCTAACCACTTTCTTTGATAAATATTTCCCTAATAATGTTAAGGACGAGAAAAAAGCTGAGTTTATACAACTCAAGCAGGGGAATATGACCATAGGTTAGTATGTGGCTAGATTCAATGAACTTTCCAAATTTTCTTCTTACCTGAAAAGTAACCCAGATGGGTGTTGGAAGGCGAAAAAATTTGAGTTAGGCCTAAGGCCTGAGATTAGAGACAAGGTGTCCACCCTAGAAATTAAAGACTAAGCCACACTAGTCAACAAATGTAGGATAGCCGAAAAGAGCTACCTAGATCTGGAATCAAAAAAAGAAAGACAAAATTTTCTCAAAAGAAAGAGGGTGATGGAGGCTCAAAAGGAAAATAATTTTAAGAGTAGAGTGAACCTGAGGAAAGGAAAACAATTTCCAACTAGGGAACTTTTACCTACATGTAATAAGTATAGAAAATTTCATGGATCCAAACCTTGCCTTTTTGGACAAAATGTTTGCTATTGGTGTGGAAAGTCAGGACACTATATTAAGGACTACACCAATGAGAAACCATTGAACAACCTTATACCAAGACCACAAACTAAAGGGAGAGTATTTACTCTTAATGGAGAAGAGGCAATTTATTCTCCTAAAATGATCAAAGGTACACGCTTCATAAAAAATTATCCTTTAATTGCATTGACATCTTTTCCCTAAATGCCACTCAAGTAGAGAAGTGTCTCTTAGATGAAGAACAAGGGGTCCTCCATTATTATTTAAATTCTGAAGTTGAAAAACATATATAAACAGCATACCTTCAATGAGGGACTTTCTAGAAGTGTTTTCCAAGGATATAGTGACACTGCCACCCGAAAGAGAGATTGAGTTTTCCATCAATCTAATAACTGGAACAGGACCTCTATCCTTTGCACCCTATAGAATGCTCCTTCTAAAGCTTAATGAACTTAAGAAACAGATTGAGGATTTATTGTCCAAAGGATTCATTAGGCCTAGTATATCACCATAGGGAGCACTAGTTTTGCTGGTCAAGAAAAAGGATGGGAGCATGAGGTTGTGCATAGATTATAGAAAATTGAATAAGGTCACAATTAAAAATAAGTATCCACTTTCTATAATAGATGACCTACTAGATCAACTGTTAGGAGCATCAATTTTCTCAAAAATTGATTTGAGATCAGGATACCATCAAATAAGAGTAAAGCAAGAAGATATACCTAAGACAGCCTTTAGGACTAGGTATGGTCACTATGAATATCTTGTAATGCCCTTTGGACTCACCAATGCTCTTGCAGTATTTATGGGTTACATGAATAGGTTTTTTAGGCCTTACCTTGACAAATTTGTGGTAGTCTTTATAGATGATATTTTTATCTATTCAAAAACTAAGGAGGAGCATGAACAACATCGTAGAATAGTGTTGCAAACTTTGAACGACAAGTACTTGTACGCTAAGCTAGAAAAATGTGAGTTTTGGATGCAAAAGGTAAAGTTTTTAGGTTATGTAATCACTCAAGGAAGGGTAGCTATAGATCCAAGCAAAATTGAAGCTGTAGTTCATTGGGAAAGGCCAAAGACAGTCACTGAGATTTGTAGTTTCTTGGGTTAGTTGGTTATTATAGAAGATTCATTAAAGAATTTTCCCAACTAGTTTTACCATTGACTAAGTTAACTAGGAAAAATCAAGCTTTTGAATGAAACTCGACTTGTGAAACTAACTTTCAAGAGTTGAAAAATAGGCTTACCTCTATCCCAGTGTTAATAATTCCTGACCCTAGGAAAAATTTTATAGTATATTGCGATGCATCTAAGAAAGGACTAGATTGTGTTTTGATGCAAGAAGGGAGAGTTGTGGTCTATGCTTCTAGGCAACTTAGGTCTCATGAGGAGAACTACCTAACCAATGACCTAGAGTTAACTGCTATAGTATTTGCCTTGAAATTTTGGAGACATTATTTGTACGGGATAAAGTTTGAAGTGTACAGTCACCATAAGAGTTTGAAATATCTTTTTGATTAGAAGGAATTAAATTTGAGACAAAGGAGATTGATGGAATTTTTAAAAGACTATGATTTTGAATTAAAATATCGTGCTAGCAAAGCTAATGTGGTAGCTGATGCCTTGAGCAGAAAGTCCTTGAATGTGTCTTTAATGATAGTAGAAGAGCATAAGTTATTGGAGAAATTTAGGGATTTGAAAATTTCAGTGTCCCTACAACCCTATTGCTTATATGCTAATGAACTTAGAATAGAATCTGATTTGAATGACCAAATAACGAATGCCCAAGATAGTGATGAATTTCTAAAGTCCCTCAAGAGTACGATTCAAGTAGAACAACCTGAGCATTTCCAACTTGATGAAAGGGGAGTTGTAATGTATGAGGGAAGATTATGTGTGCTTAGTAATGAAAAATTAAGGAATCAAATTTTGGCAGAGGCATATTGTAGTAAATTCACCATGCATCTAGGAACAACAAAGATGTATTAGGATCTCAAGAAGTGGTTTTGGTGGAATGGCATAAAAAGAGACATAGCTAATTTTGTAGCTAAGTGTCTTACTGCAGGATTATTACAACCTCTAAATATCCTAGAGTGGAAATGGGATAGCATATTAATGGATTTTGTTGTAGGATTACCAAGAACTCTTTCAGGTTATGATGTTGCATGGGTAATTGTTGATAGATCAACCAAGTCCACCTATATCCTTCAAATAAAGATTAGTTGGCCATTGTTTAGGTTGGCTTAGAGCTACATCCAGGAAATTGTAAGGTTACATAGGGTACCAACTAGCACAGTCTCAGACAGAGATCCTAGATTTACCTCAAAGTTTTTGGGTAACCTTACAAGATGCCTTAAGTACTAAACTTTGTTTTAGTATAGCTTACCACCCTCAAATAGATGGTCAGATTGAGAGAACTATCCAAACCTTGGAAGACATGCTTATAGCCTGTGTGCTAGAATTGCGAGGAAGTTGGGATACTCATTTACCATTAATAAAATTTGCCTACAATAATAGTTATCATTCAAGCATAGACATGACTCCATTTGAAGCTCTATATGGTAGAAAGTGCAGGTCATCATTGTGCTGGTTTGAAGTGGGAGAAAAGAGTTTACTAGGACCTAACATAGTACAACAAATCACAGAGAAGATTAAGTTCATTACGAGAAAGCTACTCACTGCAAAGAGTAGACAAAAAAGTTATGCTAATAAAAGAAGGAGACCTTTAGTATTTAAAGAAAAGGACCATGTCTTCCTTAGAGTCACTCCTACTATTGGAATTGGCAGAGCCCTTAAATCCAAAAAATTAAGCCCAAAATTCATTGGTCCATTCTAAATTCTTAAAAAAGTAGGACCAGTTGCATATTAAATTGCACTTCCACCTAATCTTTCAAATCTTCATAATGTCTTTCATGTCTCTCAGCTCATAAAGTATTGTTTTGACCTTTAACACATCATAGAATATGAGACAATGGAAGTAAGAGAAAATTTAACGTATGAGGCTAAACCAATGCAAACCATAGATAGATCTGTCAAAAACTTAAGAGGAAAAGAAATTCCTTTGGTCAAAGTGGTTTGGAAAGGGTTGTCACCTGAAGAGGCAATGTGAAAACTAGAAGATGATATTAAGAAGACCTATCTAGAATTAGACCAAACAGGTCAATAAATTTTGGGGGCAAAATTCCTAAAAGGAGGGGAGAATTGTAACATCCCTTTAAAATAATAGTAATAAAAGAATAAAATAAATAGTATATGTGTAATAATTTTAAGTCATGTATCTGATTCAAATATTTTATTGGTATTACTTAATAATTTTACATCAACATCCATTTTAAATATTAAACCAAAATTTTAAAATACAGATATTAATTGTTTAAAAGAATACCTTAAATTGGTAATAATAAACTCAAAATATATTATACTAAGTTAAGAATAAAATTTATTAAGAGTAATAAGTAATAATATGTTAAGTATTAACAATTAAGCTATATAATTTTTACACAAAAAATAATATATATATATATATCAAAAGGTAAGGGGCGGCACACATAGGTATCGCCATTCACCCACAATAACTATCCACAAAAATTTAACTTCTATGTGCTATAGTATATGGGTTGTGTATATGTGTATGTGTGTCATAAAGAAAACAAAAGAAAGAAAGAAAGTGAAAGAGAGAGTGGAAGAAAGAAAGAAAAGAGAAGAAAGAGAGAAGGAAGTATAGGAATAAATAGTGTAAGAATTATTGTGGTGTGCGTATGTGTGTATGTATATTGTTTCATCTCTGCATCAATTTAAAGGTAGGACATGAATTTATTTATACAAAGTAAAACCATGGTTACAGTTATTATTATTATTACTCATTTTATATATTGTCATTTTACATTACAAATACTCATTGTTATTTATTATTGTTATTTTATTATTCTTTTATATTTATCGGTAATTATAAACTTGAATATTGATTAACATAATACTAAGATGATTCTCTTCTCTCTTTACTAGTTCCGTCAGTTTACTGCGCTCCGGTATCTTCTTAATTATAAAGATTCCCTTATCTTTTTATCGGTTCTATCAGTTCATGGTCCTCCAGTTTCTTTTTATCACTTAATTATAAATATTCACTTCTCTCCCCACCGGTCCAGTGCGGAGTACCAGCAATCTGGTTTCTTTTTTTATTTTAATGTTTCTTTATGTTTATGCGATTTATTATTTAATTCAAGTTAGTTAAATATTCCTTTATGGTTTTATCTGTTATACATTAATTTAGCATTCTCCCATTTTAAAATTTATCATAGTGTTTATATAATATTATCTGAGTTGTCAATATTTATTAGTTATAAGGAATCTAAATTAGATGTAAAAATATAATTAAAATTTAATACTAAAAATAAGTGAAGGTTATTACTTATGAATTTATATATTTTGTGCATTTATTTATGCTTCACTATTTAAATTGTTAATTAACTTATGAGTCTTTTTTAAAGCTTTATTTATGGATTAAGCGTACGAATTTATCATTATAAATTTATGCATAATAATTAATTTTGAAAGAATATGATCAATTAAAACTTGCCACTAACTAGTGACAAGGCAGAGAGATACATATGTGATCCTTTTATGTTACTTGTCTACGTTAGAATGGTGTAAAAGTCTTACTTTATCATCACAATGTAAGAGCAATACGAAAGAATAAGAATTCCCTAAGATAAGACCTTCAACTATGTGTAAGACAAGTAGACAAATGAAAGAAAAATTAAAGTAAAGAAATAAAAAATTTGATAAGATGTGTATGACATGTTCTACATGACATATTTTAACTGATTATGTTCATATAACATTATCGTAACCATGTATATTTTTCATGCAAACACGGCTGAAATCAACTATAATTCAACTATTTTAAAACCATTTATTTTCTACTGAGAATTTTCTTAAATTCTCATTTTTCTTTATTTTTATTTCTAGTGGTTTCAGATTAATTGAGTACCACGGAATGGATGGCAGCTGCTAGGAACTTATGGACTTTTATATAATTAATATGTGATTTTATGTTGCAAATTTTGGAAATATTCAACTTGTACCTAATGACATTAATTTGTTATACTAAAACCTTATGCTTGTAATAATGTCACAACCAGGATTGTGATGGGATGGTGAAAAAGAATTTTATGAAAATGGAGTCACCACCAAGTTTTATTAAATTGGAAAAACATGGAAAAAACTATTTTATTTAAGAGAAATTATCTTTGAAACCAGATCTAAATTCGGGAATCGGTTATGCTTAGGGAAGGGTAGGAACTTAATCCTACAGCACCCCTAACATACCTGTCCTTAGATGGTACCTTAATTAATTGTGAAAATTAATTAATAACCTTTTCAAAATATTTATTTATATTTTTATTACAAAAAAATAAATAAAATAGAACATCAAGCTATTACAACTCAGATGTCCTAAGATGTTAGTTAAAATGCCGTCTTGACTAAATTAACATTTTTATTTGAATAAAAAATATTTATATTTCATTGTTTAAATCAAATTAATATAATAAATTAAAATAATAATAATTTAAAGTAAATATTTACAATAATAATAATAATGGACAAAAATATTTATATGCAAAACAAAATAAAATAATATCATAAAAATACGGCTAAATTAACATTTTATCCAAAATAAAATATTTAACAAATAATTGATTAATTTAATTTTAAAGAATAACGTGCATAAAAAAATATTTACAAAAATTATGAAAATTTAATTTTGGCTTAACAGGGAATACTTGCTCCTACATATCCCCTGGTTTAGTGGGAAACTCAAAGTCACGTAATTCTGTAGAAAATCTTTATTAATTGATAGTTTTTATTTTTGAAGATTTTTCGAATATTAAGCTGTCGCGGCTAAAATATTCTAGAGCATAAAATTAATAAGCCTTCATGGCTTAATTAATCTTATTTTAAAATCGCAATAAAATTTATTTTAAACCCAAATTAAATAATATTTTTAGATCATTTTAGATTTAAACTAAATGCAAAGAATTTTAGAATATCAAACTATTACAGCTGAAATATCCTGGGATCTAGAATTAATAAGCTGTGACGGTTAAATTAATTCTATTCTTAAAGGAGAAATTTTGATCAAAATTAATTTTTCATCAAAGAATAAATTTTCTTTTTCAAACAAAAGGCTACAACAGTCCAATCACTAAATCCCTTTCAGCCCAAATTTTTCGGATTGAACCAAACACTTTATCTTTTCTCGGTCCAAGCATTCTTTTGACATAGCCCAAAAATTTGTAGTCCAAAAATTAAACCAAACCCGTTGAGCCCAATACCCAGACTAGGAACACAAACTCAACAACAACAAAAACGAACAAAACAGGAAGAAAACTTTAAAACAGAATATATGCAAACAAACGCAATCAGTAAGTGTAGAAAAAAAAAATGAAGTTAGTTAACAAAAAATGAAAAAATAAATAAATAACAAGGCTGCTGCTGGGTCAAGGCACGACGGCGCAGGGAGGAACCAGCAGAGCTGCGTCACGCGAGTTGGGGAGAGGAAGACCGCAGTGGCGGCATGGGCTAGAGAGCGGTGGTGCTCGCGGCGCTGCGATCCGAGATGCCGCGGTTGCTGGTGGCTTCGCGCCTGGTTCTGCCTGAGCGGAGAGAGAGGCTGAGGTGATTCGCGCGGGGGTGGGAAGCGGAGGCTGAAGCCGGCCGGCGTCGAACCAATCAGCGCGGGGTGAGGAGCGCGGCGCAGCACGAGTCGCACAGCGGCGGGGAAACGCGTGGCTGCGCTGCTCCCCGGCGGTTGACAGTGGCACCACCCCTCCTTTTTAGCTTCCTTTTCTTGTTATTTTTTTTATTCCTGAATCTATGTTGAGATGGGATGAGAACTTGTTTTTGGTTTTGGTTTTGATTATGATGCTGCTATTGTATGAATTCTGGACACTGACTTATGATGCATTTTATGGTTGGCTTGGATTTATGGTTGGTTTTGATGGCTATGTGTTTTGTGATTTGAAGAGCTATGGGCTGTATGTGATGGGTGGGTTTTCTATCTTACTATGGCTACGTGAATAAAATGCATGCTGCATAATCTGAGAATGAATAATAACAAAAAAAAAAAACTCAAAACCTGGTAATGAGAGTAATTGAAATGTACCACACAACGATGTTATCTTCTCTCTTTTTTTTTTGGTTTCCAAATTCCCCAACTTCTGTTATTCTTTCAAATCTCTAAGATTCAAAAATAAAAAACTCCTCTCTTTTTGTTTCCATGATTCCCTTTTAATTTTTGCCAGTCTCGGAATCATAAACTCTGTTCTCTTTTGGTAAAATAAAAGTTCCTACCCTTCCCAGAATCCCTGTCTCAATTTATAGGCAGTTGAGCCTTGAATTTTTAGATATGATCACGATTTGATGCTGACTTCCTGGGATTTAATTGTTGATTATTTCTGACTCTCTATACACACTGCAACTTTGTTAGGTGTTACGTTTCTCATTTCTAACTTCTTTTGCACGTTTAAAGTTTGCATCGTTGTTTTGTTCTGCTGCTCTTTCTGACTTCTCCATTCGGTGCCATTGTTTCTGAATTTTCTCTTCTGTTCAACACTCTAGCATGTGAGTTCATTGTAGCATCAACTTGTCCTTTATTTTCTTCTTCAATCATTCTCTTCGGTTTCCATTTCCACTTTTTAATAAATTTTTCAATAATAAAATAAATTAAAAATGAAACAGGAACCCCTTCCCTCTTCTTTTTTTCTTTTCAAAAGCTCAAAATGAAACTAAATGGGCTTGTATAGTTTGTACAATAAAGAGCAACAACCAAAAAAAAAAAAAAAGAGATGGGTTGATAACAACTTTTTCTTTTTTCTTTTTTTTTTTTCATGAGTTGGATAAAATCGAGTGTTCACAAATATTTTTTACTTAATGTTAACCATTCTATTTCATGTGTAAACTCATATCATTAGCTTATATATGAACAAGTATTACAAAAAATGCTTTTATATCTACTCTATCTAAATAGTTTAACAACTTTTGATTATAATAAAAAATATGTCTACAATTATATTCAAACATATATCTGCTTTTGCTTTTGAAGGATTTGAAGAAATAATTCTCCAGAATTTTGACCAAACGAGATGGTTCTCTAAGCATGTTGATTCATAATGGTCCAATTTCACCGAAGCATATAGCATAAGCCGCAATGTGATGAACTGCAAGAGAGAGAGAAATATAATGGGTATATTATCACAAAGATAAGATAGCATCTTGATATTGTTGTCCTTATTTATTTGAGTCTATTGTTTTAGATCCTCAGAATTACTTTTCATTTTCATAAGATTTTAAATGTAGTTTTTATGTAACATTTTAAAATTTTTTTATCAGATGTATAATATTTTTATCAAATATTTAGAGAATCGATAGAAAGATGTCTTAGAGTGATAAACTATTATTACTCATTTCTTAATGATTTTTAAATTCTTTTAACCGATCTTCCTTAATCCTTAAATATCAAATGAGAAAAGCATTTAATGCTTTTATATTTCAAAAATTTTATATGAATGTATTTACTTTTTTTCATTTGATAATAACAATTTGGAGATTGAAGTGTCATTAAGGGAATATTTTAAAAATATATAAAACTAGTTGTTGGACCCGTGCGATGCACTGGGAGATAATAAAAAATAGTTTGTTGATCATTATCGAAAATAAATGATAATTTATTTAAATATATCTTACTGAAAATTGAGTATATAAATTCATCTTAAAAGTAAGTTAATATTTAAATAATTAAATAAATAGACAAAAAATAAATATGTCATTTTATTTTATATCTTATTTTGAATATAATGTTTATAAGGTTGAAAAAATCTCGATAAATGACCTACAACTAACAATAAAAGCCTATTTTATGAAAATTTTACACATTTAAAAAGTTGAAATTGTTGAATAAAAAAAGAAAATAAATGAATAGTTTTACTATATCATGAGCCACTTATAAGAAGGACAATAAGTATCTATGAGAAAAAGGACATGTCTTATGCCTCACGTCATTATTTAGAATTTTGTCTTTCATCCTTATCCTCATCTCTCTTATGGGTCCGTATTTCCCATTTCCCATAGGAATTTTGAATCCTATGATATTTAAGTGTTTATTAACAAATTTCAAAAAGAAAAAAACTTTAAAAATATTTTATAATTTTAAAAATAAATATCCATAATAACAAATATTATTAATGAAACATAATCTAAATTAAAATTAAAATGTATACATAATGCAAATACAATAAAAATAATTAAAAAATAAAGGTGTGCTATCTCCATCGCTATCCTCTTTAACAAACCGTGACTTAGCACTATCTATTGTCCCCATGAAAACAAAATATGTCTCAACTCCCTTTCCCATTGTAGGTAATTCCCGCATGTACCCATTTTTAATTTTTTTTTATTATCCATAGTCGTTTATATCTTTTCAGTAAATTAAAATATTTAATTTATTTTCTAATAAAAAAATAATGAATAAATTTAATTTATATGATTTCAATTACACGTATTTTCCTTGTACATCCTTTTGATAAATTAAAATATCAATTTTAAAATGTACGTTATAATTAATGTGTAATAATTAGTGAAAAAAAATATAATTCTAATTTATATAATCTAAATTATTAGATTAGTATTTTATAATATTATTTTGAATAAAAAAGTAATATAAATATTTAATTTTTAAAATTAATAAATATTTAGTATCATTATCAAAGAAGTATAAATTGTGGAATTAATTTTTTAAAAATATTTCAGGGTTGAAAAATTAAAGGTGTTTTTTCCAGAAAAATTAGTATGGAAAAATTATGGAATTAATAGATTCGAATATGCAAATTGTAAAAAAATTAAATAGAATATAGTGATATAGGTAGATAGATAATTTTTTTTATTATGATTTTTAAAAGTTTTAAATTTGAAGTTAGAAAATTTTCCCATAATCCCATCCTCATTTAGAATTTTGCCTCTATTCTCATCCACATCCCCTTCATGTGTCTCCATTCCTCATTCCACATGAAGATTTGAATCCCTATTGATATTTATGGGTTTATTAAAAAAAATTAAAAATACTTTGAACTTTAAAATATAAATATCTATAATAACAAATACTACTAATGCAACATAAATATAATAACTTTGTTATCATTAATACTATAATTATATATATAATTTTTATGGTATAATATATTGAATTATAATTTTGTTTATGTTATTTTTTATTTTTTATATTACTCTTGTTAATTGTAGAGAGATATAAAGGTATTATTGGAAAAAATAATTGATAATTAGAAGGTAAATTAAATTCAAAAACTTACTTTACGTATTAAGATTATGAAATGATGGGGTATAATTTTTCTATGAATAATGTATGGAAATTGTTTTATGTAATGGGTCTTAAATATTAGTATTATATAAATTGTTATCATATTTGATTAAAAATAAATTATCATATTTGTATTATAGTTAGTGTTAAATATTTTATTAACAATAAATTTGGTAGAAATTGAATTTTGAATTATTATCATATCAAAATCAATCAATTAGTAATTTGTTAACAAATTGGCATGCCTGTTTTCTTTGGAAAAAAAATACTAATTTTAAAGCTAATTTATTTTGGAAATATTTTCTTTATAATTTTTTATATTACCTTCATAATATGAGGCTATTAATAGTTCTTAATTTAATTATAAGTCGTAATTATATTGACATGAGTTCCTTCTTAGTGCAAATTGTAATTTTTAATGATTGTAATATTTTATTTTATTTCATATAAAAATAATTAATAAGTAAATTGTAAACTAAGTTTTAAAAAATTTAGACATAAAGATTAAGAAATGTGGGGCCTAAATCACTATATGAATGACACGTATAAGTTTCCATGAAATGAGTCTAAAATATTAGTATAATAGATAATAGATAATAGATTTATAACCTATAATTATAACAATAATAATATAATAATAATTGCATATAGTATATAATATTGTGTATATTTTTCAATTAATATATATTATTGTATAAATAAATGCTCCAAAAAAAAAAAAGTAAAAGACTGGGTTTGTTATTTTTACTGATATGCAAGTCACAGAGGACGCCTTGTATTTTTAGAGGTGACTATTTACTTTGTTTAATTTTAGAAATGACAAATGTTTGCTTTTATTTTAATTTGAAATAGATCAGTAGAAAAAAAATGCTCCTCGGTAAAATTTTGAGACAAATTTATCTCTTTTCTATGATCAACCTAACGAAATTCTTCATTAAGTATCAGGCAAATTAAAATAGATAATCACAAATTAGTTCACTACCTTTTATTTTAGCCAAATGAATCTGTTTGTCAGTTTGCTAGACTTGTTAATTATTAGTAGTGTGATTCAAATGTAATTAACAAATTTTTACTTTACGCATAAATCGGTGATTAAATATATATAGGGATTCGATAAGCAATAATAGTGGTCATGTCTTGCTTTATCCAATGTTACGATTACATGACAAATCAAAGAATCCCATGGATATAACAAAATCAAATCTAATAACAATAGATAAACAATAAAACAAAAATATTTGCCCTTAAAAGATCTTGCATGCCATAATCGAACAGCAAATAGGAGACCTTTTTATTGATCTGATTAAGGCATTCTACTTTTTTTGGTTATATCACACGTTTTGTTATAATGGAGAATTTTTTGTTGATTTGATTAAGGCATTCTCTTTTTTTTATTTTTTTATATCACATGATTTTTTATTGTAATGGCCCCATTAATATTTTAATCACCCCAATAAATTTATATCTAATCCATTTTTCAATGATTCTTAATTTTAATTGTAAATCATAATTTTAATGATTTGTAATCCCATGAATATATCTTAATTATTCTAATTTTATTGATTCACATAATCTTTAATGATAGTAGATTTGATTTTATTACTAATACATAATTTAATTATAAATTAAGTAAAAAAATATGTTGACATAAATGTTTAGAAAAGTGGGCCTTAAATTACTATATGAATGACATGTGTATTTAAAGCTCTGTATGAAAGACACTTGTAATACTTTTTATGAAATGACTCTAAAATATTATAATAATAGATTATTTTTATAGAATAATTCTAAATCCATACAAGTTAATTATAACCAATTCTCTGAAAATATTTCTTACTAAATAAGGTTATTTTATTTTAATGTTACTATTTTTTTTATGTGATGTTACTAATTTAGATTTTTTTTCTTACTATTAATATATTAAATGTATGTTGAAAATTAACTGAAAAGTATATTAATGGTATTAATAAAATAATATTTCATTAAAAAAATGGTATCTATAAAATAAAGTAATAAAAATAAAAATATATTAACTAAAATGTAAAGGCTGCCAGAGTTTTGTTTTTATTTGATATTTTTAATTTTTATAAAAAAAAAATGTTGAATGACATTGATGGAAATCCATAATCATTTGACGGATTCAAATCACCGTTGGATTATATTTTTCTTTTCATTTCATTACTATGATTTTAATTGAGCAAAGAAGTAAAATAGCTATACAGAAATTACACCACATCATATTGGTGATGGTTTCGTGAATTTTAATTTCTTGGTGGATTGTTATAACATTCTTAAAGGGTAACCTTACCCCTCTACCAAAAGAAACAAAAGGGTAACCTTAACTGCTAATGACGTGAAACACAGGGTTACCGTAGTGCTACCTAATTATCTCCAAAACCCTGTTTTTTTTTTTTTTTTTTCCCCAACACTCTTGCTAAATAATGAGAGATAATAAGTAAAAATATTACATCAAGAGATCACAAAGAAAACTCATTGTAAAATTATTTCTTTGTCGATAATATGATCGTATCCTTATTCTAAATGAAAAGCAAGATAGTAATTTAATGCATAAAATAATTAGTTGTAGAAATTTTTTTACCATATATTATTAAATTCACATTACTTTAACCAAGTAGCTAGTCAATACTTGTTTCAAACTTAACAGAGCAAAAATTTTCTTTTAGTCATACAAAATCTTATAATCTAATACATTCAAGTAAAATTTTGTTAAATATATAATTAATTGTATTAATTTTGATATATTGTCGGGGTAAAATAAATTACACAAACATTCAATCATATAATGCCACATAAGCATATATGATTAATTAACTCTCACCCCTACTACTTGAAAATTAAAATCATCCAATTGGAGAGGTTTGATTGGATGATGCCATAAAAAAGTTTTTCACCATAAATATATCAAAATCAAACCTTATTTAATTTATAATTTATCCTAATAGTTGACTAATTTAATACACTTAACTCATTACCGAAATAAAAAATTACTACACTTAACTTAGTTACCATTATAATAAATACACCAAAAATTGAAAAATGTTGGATAAGTTTTTGTTCTTTTTTGGATATGTATCTACATTTATGTAATAAAATTAAACTACAAATGTATAACAAATGCATTAAGACGAAACTGTATCTAAATTGGTCAGTAATTATGTTTTTTGTTTTTTGGTGCCGATCTGTAATTAAGTTTAATTGTGATTAAATAATAACATATATATAAAAATAAGATAACAAACTGCTATACTTTGCTTGACATTATTATAAAAAAAAAAATTATCTGTTAGAAACTGGCAATAGTTGCTCTCTGTCCTAGTCAATTTTCCAATTTTGGTGACCACAATACAACCGCGCATGTATATATCACACTGTACGCATGCGATTCAGCTACCTTGCCTTTTATTTTCGACTCCTCTAAAAGACCCTCCCAAAACATTGATAGCTTTAGCTTTTCCACGTTCTTAAGACATGAATGAGTTGTGCTTCGACATTGCTTTTTCTTCTTCCTACTATATGCTTCATTCATCACATTGGCCTCGGGTGCCAGTGTTAGCTACGAAGCATCCTTGTTTTCATTTTTTTCTTGAATGTTTAAAACATATAGATTGTGTACTTTTTTTTAAATTATATTTTAAGTTGAGAGGATATGAGTGGCTCACCTATATATTATTCTCTCCTGATCCCAAATTTAAGTCTATTTGAATAAACTAGTATATTAAAAAGTCAATGTATATTTGGTAATGAATAGGGTATTTTATTTTTTTCAAAAAAGTGTATCTCATTATATGTGGTGGAATGTGATGAGTTCTATATGTAAAATACACCCTAAAGTGTTTACATGTAAACATGCACTAAGATGTGCTTGCACTTTATAGATCAAAATCAAACTGATCATGAAATGAATTTTTTAGGCCTTTTGAGATGGTTTTTTTTTTTGAAAAAAAAATTGGTTGTATAAATGAAAATTCTTGGATTAGATCTTTATTTTGTTTGTTTGTTTGCTAATTTCTTGTATGTCCGCTCCTATATATTGTTTGCTTCATTTGGGATTTGATGTGTTATATGGTAGATTTGGCCGGGTCTTGTTCAAGCAGCGAAGGATGGAGAAGCATATGTGATTGAAACCTGTCTTTTGGAATGACCAAGAACTTTCTCTGGGCAATGTGAGTTCATGATAGTGATGCACTTGAGAAACGGGGGGAGGGTTTGAATCAAGTGGATATTTAAATCTCTTCTGCACACTTAAACAATTCTATTAGAAAGTTCGACTTTAGGAGATGTTTTGATAAATGTCTCCTAAATTCTTCAGACTAATGTTTGTAATAGAAATGAAAAAGTAGTAAAATAAATGTGATATATTGTCAGCAAAATATGTTTTGTATCAAGATATTGCAAAGCTTTGTAGTTCTCTAAATAAAATGATTGACAATAATAGGACACAATGATAAAAGATTATTAGAGAGAGTACACTTAAATTTTTGTATTGTTTTAATCTCAACTTGAGATTTACTCTAGTTCCTACCAATTAAGGTAAGATAGAGTTTCACTGAGCTTCAAACTTTCCAAATACAAGCAAAATGCAGCTATATGTTTCCCTTTAGAAAGAAGAGAGGCACGAACACCAAGGCCTCCTTCTAACAAAGAAGGCCACACACACATGAAAAAGAACAAAGGAGCATTGCTCGTGTTTAACAAATGAAACTTCCTCTCAAATGACTTTTATAATGTTTCACTAACAGCTTAGCCTCTTTTGAATATGATATTGCTCTCTATCACACCAAAGTTGAAATATCGAAGAAGAACAATGAGAAATAGAGAAAGATGATGAGTATTCTATTGAAATGATTTTAGTTGGTTGCTCTCTTTTTCTGAAATTCCTCTGCTACACAATGTTTCCTTAAATAATGAGAAGGATTATGATCATTGCAAATTCTTACAGGTTGGTATGTGCTGCATGTTGTCCTATTCATGTGTAACTAGTGTATTTATCCTTTTGTCCTTCTATCAATCATTTTCTCTTTTCTTTATGAGCTGTCATTATCTATATGGTCTTTTTTCCCTTTAATTTTTTTTGGATATAGTGTGATCAGAGAAGTTCTTCATTCAACTCCTATAAAGACCATGTCAGCATATCAGCCTTAATATTAACTGATGTTGTAGGAGAATGTCTCCTTATTATTTAGGAGACTTCAAGACTTGTATTGTTTTGCTTTTAAAATGAATTTCTTAATGGCGAAAACACTAATGCACACATTAAATTCATTCACATAATTGATTTTCATCATTCAAGGTTTATGTTAACATGAATAATTAACGTGCAATAATTAATTAATTTAGATTTATTAATTACTTGTTAGCTACAATATATTCCTAGTTCAAAGCATATTGTGCAAGGTAAAAATTTAAGACTAATTTTTTTTTTTGAATTTCTATCTCTTATATATGATGAATTGGTAGTACTACTTTGGAGAACAATTCGATCTTGTGAAGTTTGTGAAGATTGTCTAGAGGGCTGGAATGTATCTGATTCTTCGAATAAGCCCACATGTTGCTGCAGAAAGGAATTTTGGGTATGTAATTGTTATCTTTTGTGGGTCCAGCCATGACAAATTGAGAAAGAAAAAGTGAGAGAGAGAGAGAGAGAGAAGCCAAGAAAGTTGAAAAAAAAGAAAATCCATGAAACATGGCATTAATTGCTACAATTGTAAGATTGAAAAATAAAACATTGTGTATGCGTTTTTCATTTCGGTGCCACACCGCACAGATCGTGTTTAGACTGTGCATTGCTTTTATAAATAGAGGGTATTATTCAGTTGAAGAGTGCAACGAAGCAGCAACAAAAAATAGAGAGAGCCATTGACTTAATTAGGCAGTGGGTGGATATTAGTGTATTCCACCATGTGGCCACAGAGATGAATGTCCATACTTTGTGGAAGAATTTACAAGATCTCTATAAGAGAAATATTACACAGAATAAAGCTTTTGCAATCAGGAAGCTGGTGAATTTCAAGTACAAAAATGGAAGGTCTATTACTGAGCACTTGAGTGACTTCCAAGGTATGGCGAATCAATTAAGCACCATGAAGATAATGTTGGATGATGAGTTACAAGCACTATTACTTTTGAGTTCTTTGCCAGATAGCTGGGAGACCTTGGTGGTGTCATTGAGCAACTTTGATTCAAATGGGAAACTGTCTTTAGTCCAAGTCAAAGACAGTATGTTTAATGAAGAAACCAGAAGAAAAGACTTAGTGGGAGTATATAATGCCCAGGCCCTTGTCACAAAGAACAGGGGGAGAAGCAAGAGCAAAGGAGATGGCGGTTTAGAAAATCAAAAGATCAATGGCAGTTTCAGTCAAGAAGAAAATTTAAATGTTACCATTGCAACGAAGAAGGGCACATAAAAAAGAATTGCAAAGCTTGGAAGAATAGAGGCAGTAACAATTTGAGAAGTTAGGACGTGACTGATAATGAAAATACTACAAGCCCTGTGATAAACAGGGAAGTGGTGTTGCTCTTTTTTGTAGATGAAGAATGTCATGAGGTTGATTCATGTGTTGAATGGGTCGTTGACTCAGCAGCTTCTTTTTATGCCACTCCCAACAAAGAATTCTTTACTATGTACAAAGAAGGAGACTTTGACAAAGTGAATATGGGAATTTGTGATGTGTACATTCAAACAAATATAGGATGTATACTAACATTGAAGAACATGTGACATGTGTTGGATTTACGCATGAATTTGATCTCCGTGCATGCTCTGGATCTAGTCGAATACCATAGTAACTTTGGTGATGGCAAGTGGAAGCTCTCCAAAGGTTCGATGATGATTGCTAGAGGAATAACACGCAACACTTTGTACAAGACTCAAATTAAGTGATCGGGGGGTTGTATGCAGTTGAGGACGATGCTTCGCTAACTTTGTGGCATAAAAGACTAGCTCATCATATGAGTGAAAAAGAATTGCAGATTTTTGGCTAAGAAATCCTTCATTCCTTATGCCAAAGGTACAAAGTTAAATTCTTGTGATCATTATTTGTTTGGCAAGTATCATAGAGTATCTTTCAGCAAAAAGTTGAAGCTGAAGAAGAATATTTTGGATATGGTTTGCTCTGATGTATGTAGTTGTAATACCTAGGTACACGTGTCACTAGATAAGTTCTGTATGACCCTAGGGTCCCCGGGACCCACCCATGTTACCGGGTCCGGGTTTTCGCTAAGTTTGGAGCCCTACACCTCCTTGGAGGGCTATATGTTAGAGCCACTTTATTGGGATCAAAAGTCTCGGTAATTGCTCTTTATAGGGATATGAATTGAAGTGTGATTTTTAATGAATTTTAGGAAACCTTTAGACGTATCATTTCTAACTCCCAAGTTTAAAAAATTGCCGAAATTATGGAATTTGAACTAAAACTCAAAAATGAGATTTTGATTGGTTGGGGTTTTGATTTTTTTTATATTTTATTTGAATCCAAATGGGGGGTATTTTCTTATTTACATTTATGTTTTAAAGTTAATAGCTTAGAATAAAGAAATGTAAATAACCATGATATCAATAGGTCTGCTGATATATCATCAAAATGTTGCTGATATAAGCTATTACCATGGCAACAAAAATGTTGTTGTCCATAGCTAAGGATTCCATAAAGGAGGTAGTGTTGGATTTGCTGTCCACGGCTGGCTAATTTGCTATCCACGGCTGGCTAATCTACTGTCCACGGCTAGGAATTTTAGAGAAGTAGTGCTAGTGCATGATGACAGCAAAGTGCTAGATGACAATAGCATTTTGCTATCATAGATTTCTTTCCGCAGCTGAGAATGAGTTCCTACAACTAGAAATGAGTTCCAACAGCTGTGAATGAGTTCCCACAGCTGGGAATGAGTTCCCACGAATGAGTTTCCACAGCTGGAAATGAGTTGCCACAACTGTAAATGAGTTTGCACGGCTAGGAATGAGTTCCCACAGCTGGGAATGAGGTTCACATAGCTGGGGGATGAGTTTCCACAGCTGGGAATGTAATTCCATAGCTGGGGATGAGTTTCCCATGAATGAGAATATAATTCCACAGTTGTGATAAGTTTGTCACAGCTGAGGCCTTAAGTGCACGGTACCCATAAGTGCACAGTACCCCCATCCTAAAAACGTGAACGAAGGGATAAAAACCGTTCCCCCTCTTTTTCCTTCGAATCAGAAACCCTCCCCTCTCTATTTTCTCTCATTTTTTTTCAACCCCATTCCAACCTAGCCCCCATAAATCATCAAGGTAAGTATATGTTATAAGATCTTGTCTCCATTTTTGCCATTCTTTCACATTCTTAACATGAGCACTGTCATTTCTCTCATTTTGTCAAGTGAGGGTGTTTCCCCAATATTATTAGAGCTACATTAGAGTTATTTTAGAGAGTGATAGAGTTTGATATTGAGTTTTATAATTTTTTTAGTCAATGTAGGTGCCCTCCCAGCTCCCCGGAGCTTAGTTAGAGTTGATGTCACCTCTCCCTCTTCTCCAGGTGAGTGGGTTCTGAGCCTATGACCCTTATGTTGGTTATTAGAGTTAATTTCTTTAAATCATCACATGATTTTATGATTTTAGAGAATGATTTAAGAGATTTGAGATTTTGATTAGTTATCAAAATTATTAAGAAAGATTTTGTTTATAACTTGAGCATGAAATAATTCTTTTATTGTAAACTCATGGGACCATATTTGTTGAAATGATTTTTAGTAAAGAACTATAGTATGATTATGGATTGATTTAGAGACTTTATAAATTTTTCCCATTGATTCTAAGATTTATTTAATTATATATTATAGAGTTTTATGCTTAGAGAAAAGCCCCAGAGCAGAGATTTAGAGAAAATAAGATATTTTATAAATTAGAGACCATACATTAGCTATAGAGAAACAGACAGTGAGTTAACGGCTGAGCCCGATCATTAACCTTGGTACCAAGTTATCCAAAAGGACAATCTCACAGAGCAAAGAATAGAACCTAGTTAGGTGTCCAATTTGGATCCCAGAGATTAGAGAAATTGTTGTGTCATGGTTGACATGCATAACCAGAGAAACTATATTTTGTTATGCAAGGCATAACCAGAGATTCTTGTTTCTCTAATAGATTTCTGTTATTTATGCTTTACCAGAGAATTTCTAATTTTATTTCCTTTATGATGTTATATATTCAAATATAATCAAAGTTAATGCATAAATTAGCTTGATGTTTTGAGATATATATATATATATATATTCTTGTTGTTATCCCCCTCATATATATATATATATTCTTGTTGTTATCCCATGAGGGGGTTATGGATAAGGACCTACTCACTAAGTTTTAGATGAAACTCACCCCTCTCCTTTTTTCCATTACAGATATGTTAGCTGCTGCGAGTTTCTCTTAGCCACCTCCTTCCCAGTAGTAGAATTGTTCGGTTGGTGAGCTTCACCTTAGGTGAAATATCTTTTGTGTTTTGTATATGATAGAGTGCTCCAGTGTATATTGCGGGCAGGGTTCCGGACCATAGAGATATTTACATTGATTCATCATTATTATTTGTATTCACATGATTATGGTTCATGGATTTTTTTGTAGAGAGAGCAACTCATTCATTTTGTATTATAGAGATATATTTAGAGTTTTAAACATAATATGTTATTGATGAAGAGCATAATTTCAAATGAGCTAATCAATTAATAGAGATGAAACAATATTTTATAAATGAAATTTATCATCTACTTATGCATGTAGAGAGACTCAGAGGTCACAAGGCTTACGTGGGGATGGGATTCCTCACGTGCCAGTCACGTTCCCAAGTTGGGTCGTGACAGCAGTCCCATGGAGATGGAGACTCTAGGTGGTAGCAGATATTTTGTAATGTTCATTGATGATTCTTCACAGAAAGTGGGGGTTTATTTCCTAAAGAGAAAAGGCCAGGTATTTCAATACTTCAAGAGATTTCATGCCATGGTGGAGAAAGAAAGTGAGAATCCTTTAAAGTGTCTTCACAGTGACAATGAGGGAAAGTACACTTCCCATGAATTCATGAACTATTGTTCTGAACATGGCATCATGCATGAGAAGACGGCTCCTAGCACCCTTCAACATAATGGTGTTGCCAAAAGAATCAACAGAACCATTATAGAGAAAGTCAGATGTATGTCGAGAATGGCTAAGCTGCCTAAGCCATTCTGGGGTGAAGCTATTCAAATGGCATACTACTTGATTAATAGATCTCCATCTGTTCCTTTGGGCTTCGACATTCCAAATAGAGTATGGTCTGAACATAATGTTAGTTACTCTCATTTAAAGATATTTGAATGTAAAGCATTTGCTCATATAATTAAGGAGCAGAGATAGAAGCTTGATGATGGAGTCACTCCTTACGTATTTCTAGGCTACGGAGATGAGCAATTTGGCTACAGGCTATGGGATCCAAAAAAGAAGAGGATTATTAGAAGCAAACATGTAGTGTTTCACGAGCAAGAAACTATGTCGGATTCTACTATTCCAGAGAAAACTGATCAATTTGGTGGTAAGATTGATTTTACACCAGTCTCTCTTCCTAAAGAAAATGTCATAGAAGGGTGAGATGTTCAAGACCATGGGGTTAACAATGAGCCAAAAATTGATGATGCTGGAGATGGAGGAAGTGTTGAGTAGGGGGAACAAGCTCATCCACCACAACTCAGAAGATCTAATAGTGTAATATTCATCTAGAAAGTACATTAGATCGGAGTATGTCCTTTTTACTGATGAGAGGGAGCTAAAGAGTTTTGAAGAAGTTCAGACTCATGAGGATAAAGTTTAATGGAACAAAGCCATGCAAGAAAAGATGGATTCTTTGTAGAATAATGATACTTACGAGTTAATAAAACTTCCTGATATAACATCCCCTGCTGCTTTATGGATTGACGACTGTCCCCACAAACCAACACGGGTCGTTTCAGCATGCTTTGTCCTCACTCGCACGCTTCCTAGGAAAACTTCCCAGGAGGTCACCCATCCCAAAATTACCCCAGGTCAAGCACGCTTAACTGTGGAGTTCTTTCAGTTTGGGCTACCGAAAAGAAGATGCATCTTATTGATATAGGTAGTACGAATCAATTCATATAAGCCCTCCTCAACTGTATAGTCCCATACCTATACAGTCTTAGGATCCCTCTCATTCGGGTGTGTAATCGGTTCATTCATGTACCCCTCCGCTTAGAGGACCTTGCGAGGAGCCGCTCCTTGTCCGTGCACTCTTTGCACCGGCGATCACTCCTCGTCCTCGTCCCCGGGCGTTACACCTGAAGGCAAGAAAGCCTTGAATAACAAATGGGTGTTCAAGCTGAAGAAAAATGGCAATAAGCTAGTGAAGTACAAGACTCACTTGGTTGTAAAAGGCTTTGGTCAAAAGCGAGGGATAGATTTTAATGAGATTTTCTCTCCAGTTGTCAAAATGAGTTCTATTTGAGTTATCTCAAATTGATGGCTAGCTTGGATTTAGAGATTAAGCAGTTAGATGTGAAGATTGTGTTTCTCCATGGTAATTTGGAGGAAGAGATCTACATGGATTAACCAGAAGGATTTGAGGAAGCTAGAAAGGAGAACATGGTTTGCAGATTGAAGAAGAGCTTGTACGGATTGAAGCAAGCTTCTAGATAATGGTACAAGAAGTTTGACTTATTCATGGTGGATCATGAATATACCAGGACATATGCAGATCACTGTATGTATGTCAAAATATTTCATGGTGATAAATTTATCATTCTTTAATTATATGTAGATGATATACTGATAGTAGGACAGGATATGAAGATGATTGGTGATTTAAAAAAGGAGTTATCAAAATCCTTTGATATAAAAGACCTAGGCCCTGCAAGGCAAATTTTGGGTATACAGATTTTGCAAGACCAGATGGAGAAAGCTTTGGTTGTCATAGGAAAGATATGTGGAGCAGGTTCTAAGAAGATTCAATATGAAGAATGCTAAAGCAATTAGCACAACATTGGCCAATCATTTCAAACTCAGTAAAAAGAGTTGTCCCAGTATTGATGAAGAAAAGAAAGCTATAGCTAATATTCCTTACTCCTCTGTAGTCGCGAGTTTGACGTATGCTATCGTATATACTAGGCTAGATATCGCTCATTCGGTTGGAGTTGTCAGCAGGTTTCTTTCCAATCCAGGTAAAGACCATTGGAAAGCTATGAATTGGATCTTAAGACATCTGAAGGGTAGTTTGAGAATGTGTTTATGCTTTGGAGGACCATAACCAGCTTTGAAAGGCTATGTAGATGCTGATATGGTAGGTGATCTAAACAATGGGAAATCTACTTCTGGATTTGTGTTTACTTTTGTAGATGGAGTTGTGTCTTGGCAATCAAGATGCAAAAGTGTGTTGCCTTATCCATTACTGAGGTAGAATATGTTGCTATGATTGAAGATGGGAAAGAAATACTTTAGTTCAAAAGATTCCTTGAACAATTGGGAATGAAACAAAATAGGTTTGTCAAGCGATAGTCAAAGTACTTTGGATTTGAGCAAGAATACGATGTATCACCCACAAACGAAGCACATTGATGTCAGGTATCAATGGTTCCGTCAAGCAATAGAAGAAAAGCAATTTAAGCTGGAAAAAATTCATACTAATGAAAACCCTGCTAATATGATGACAAAAGTTATAGCAAGAGATAAGCTTCAACTTTGTGTTGAGTTGATTAGTATGAATCCCAGATGATTGCTCCCAGATTATTTCCCCATCGGCTGGAGGGGAGAATTGTGGGTCTAGCCGTGGAAAATTAAGAAAGAAAAAGAGAAAGAGAGAAGTCGAGAAAGTTGAAAAAAAGAAAAGCCCTGAAACATGGCATTAATTGCTACAGTTGTAAAATTGAAAAATAAAACATTGTGTACGCGTTTTTCATTTTAGTACCACACCGCACAAATCGTGTTTAGACTGTGTGTTGCTTTTATAAATAGAAAGGATCATTCAACTAAAGAGAGCAACGAAGCAGCAACAAAAAATAGATAGAGCTGTTAGTGAAGAGAAAATACACAGTGTGTTATTTTCTAAGAGTGAGAGGGAAAAATAGAGAGTGAGACTAAATCCCTGAGAGTGTAGGGTATGGATAAATACACTAGGAATATTTTTGGGTATTATCTCTATTGCTCCTTGATACTGCAAAATTATAGTATTTGAATAGAAGAGTTCTCACCAGAAAACACTATATTTACCTTTTGGATTGGAGAGTGTGGAAAGGATATTTTGTAATTATTCTGAATATTGTGTGTGTTGATTGGTAGATTTAATTCTATCCGATTTATTTTTATGCTTATTGTCACACATTTACATCATTTAATCATAGTATAAATAAGTTCCTAAGTCCAACATCTTTGATGTAGTTTTTGTTCAGGGGCACCCTATGTAACATCCCCAAATTTATAACTAAGAATCTTAATTATCGATAGCAAAACCAAGAGAATCTGGACAAATGTTATGAAACACAACAAATAGACTACTTAAGTATGTCTAGAGAAAAATGCAAAGAATTACGAAAATGCCATCACTTAGTAGAAATTACGAAAATGCCCTTGCTATGTAAAGGAAATTACCAAACTACCCTTGCCTTATTAAATGACAAAGATACCCTTACTCTATGAATGGAATTACAAGAATATCCACTAACATCTTTGCACAAAACATGAAAACGTGTTTGGATAAAACATGGAAACATGTTTGCATAAAACATGAAGCATTTTCATCCAACATGTTTGCATAAAACATGGAGCATTTTCATCCAACATGTTTGCATAAAACATGGAAACGTGTTTGCACAAAACATGGAAACGTGTTTGCACAAAACATGGAAACGTGTTTGCACAAAACAAGGAGCATTTTCATCCCAAAATTCAGCCAACATGTTTCCATAAATCATGCTCCAAGTGCTTTCCATCTTCTGTTTTTTTCTCTAATCTTTCCACTATAAATACTCCTCAAACTCTCTTCAATTCAAAAACTCCCTAAGTGTTCTTTCTTTCTTATTCTATCATTCTTCTTATGTTCTTCAAAAACTTCTCTTGATCCTCTAAACTTCATCCAAACACTTCAATCCTAAGTCCAAACTTTCACTAGCCTTCACAAGAGTTACAATCTTTAACTCTAGTGAGAAATATTTTCTTAAGCATTCAAGTTCTAGAGCCAAGATTCAAGGAGGGTCATCCACTCCAAAGACTCTTGTTCGAAGCTTAAGGAAGAAGAGAAGGACCCTTTTTAGACCCTACACAAGAGGTAGGAGCTTCATCTTTAATTGTTCAAGCATTGTTGGCTTCTAACCTTGATAGAATGCCTCAAGTTTGAGTTATTGTCAAGAGTTTTAAATGATTATTTGAAAAATATATTTTTAGAAATATGACATGTTCTATTTTGTTATGAGTACCTTTATGATGTTATCAAACTCAAATATAACTTGAAAAGATTGTATGTGAAACCTGATTTAATAAAGGTAACTTAAGACATGAAAATGGTAGGTGCTGGAAATTCTAGTTGTTTCTGGCAGCAGGTACTTCGAAAGCTACTTTTCATAAAATATTAAGTATCTCGAAATTAAAATAATTTTACTATAAACTAGACTCATTATATAACACTCTCCAAAAAGAATCACCTAAAATGGAGTTTTCTAGCTCAAGATATAAATTTTTAAAGTAGAGCCTAAGACTGAAACTTTAAATCTGACCTTGTAGTAGTAAAATAGATGTAACTCACTCTAGAAAAATGAAAATGGACTGATTTCAACTTTGTTGGAGAGCTAACACATATAGGAATACACCCATGTATGTTATGTATAAAGCTTTGTACCACGTAAATACAGAATGAGAAATAAATTTCGGGATAGTGTACTGTGAAAGTGCAGTTTGGAAAGGTTCTGTCTAAGGAAAGACTTGGTATTTAAGCATGTCCATTGTGACCCACCTCTCTTTCTGGGAACCCTCCTATGCATGGTTTACAGTTGATTTACACTATTCCAAAGATGTAAATGCTAAAATTTGATGAGTTAGGAATTTGGAACTACCTTTACTAAGCTGAGATAACAAGTATACAGAGAATTATAAACTTTCTTCTAAAAGATATCAAAACTATAAATAAAAGAATCAAGTCTTGTAAAGAGAGAATTTTAAGAATTTAAGTAGAATAATAATCTTCAAGAGTTATATGAAAGTCATAATAAAAATATATAAAGAACCTATAATAATATTTTGAAGTGCATTAATGTATTAATGGAATGCTAAGAGTACAAAGAACACTAAAAGAAAAAGATAATACTAAGACATCCATTACCTCTTACGAACACTAGGAACTCAACTTGATAACTTTGGTTGTTTAATATGAATCATCTATGAAAGTGTTTACTATGAGATTTACATGATATTGTCCATGTTTTATGAAGTGATGTATAGTAATGTGAATGTATGGTGATGAATTATGAAATGATGAGGATGAATGATTGATTGCCCAGGATTTATTGTGATTACATGATAATATGCATACATTCATTTTCAAAAGAAATAATAAAAGTAAAGTTTGAAAAAGTAGCAATGAAAGTCTGGAAAAGTGGACTTGAGCTAAACTCATGGCTTAACCCCCTAAACCGTTGAGATCACGGCAACGGAAAGGAAACAAAAAAAAAAGGTTGTGGCGATGGCCACGGTATGAGCTCATTACCCTTTTAGGGTGGTCTAAGGCATTGATGCATTCATCCCGTGAGTAATTAAGAAATATGTTGATGAAATAAATGAAAGATGATGATCACTAAATAAGTGAATGTTGAGGATGAGTAATCATGAAATGCATGCAACTCCTAAATGATTACTGCTTATTAGTGGTTTTACATGATATGCTTATATGTATGCTTGATGAAATACTGAATGAATATTTCTGCTAATGTTCAAGATTAGTTTAAAAGTAATCGCACTTCGCTAATCACGTTTGTGAAAGTTTGATAATTGAATCCTTACCTGCTCACCTTTTATAATAAACCCGAAGTGACTGGACGACAACGATGACACTTTTAGTACAAGTAGGAACTCCCATCGAGAAATCATGTATTTCTCACTCCTATGTTTATTTTCCGTTGTCGTTACCAGAGACAGACGTGTCCACCTAAAGCAACGAGGCCGTAGCTGAGGAAGGAGGTAGCACGTGAAGATTTCAAACCGTTCAAGTAGGAGCATTCCGAGCTTTAGTTACATTATAGTTTGTGAGAAACAATTAGTAATAGTAGAACTTATATTGTTATTTGTAATAACTTATCAGTATGATATATGCCCTGTTGTGACTTATGTATTAAGTGATTATATTCCAGTTTATGTGATAATTGTTCTATACTTAGTCTTTTATTCCGCTTATTTAATTAAGTGCGCAATGTAACTTGATTATTATCTATAAAAGCGCTATGTATTTCACTTCTACATTCTGTGCTTAAGTTTTCAAAAAAATTAATTTATTAAAAAAAAAAAAAAACTTCCATTATTTTTCTAAGTTAATTTCAAAAGAAAATTAATACAAGGCATAAGTGACAACTAATAGAATCCAAATGTGAACTTAAGCACAGTGGGGTTCTATTAGGGTGTTACACCCTAGTATAGGAAATGTCGTAGGACGAGAGAACTTAACAAAATTGTATGATCAAGTAGTGTATACCATGGAGGAATTAATTCGTGTGATTGTGAACCACTTCTACAAAGTTGAACTTGCTGTCGTACTTGAGTTTTTGTATTTTCTCTTGTTTGGAATCTCGCTACACCTAATTCAATAATTCATGTCGTATTAGTATTTGTTAATTATGTATATGAAATATGTAATAATTAAGGATTTAAATTCTATTCGTTTACTGTGAAAGCTAATACGGAAGAAATATCAAATCACACTATAACTATCTAACATGATAGTGTCTAGTATGATTTGTTATTGTTCTCAGATTTTACTAGCCAACATTAACATTGTAAAATCATCTTACATATATGATTTCCTAAAAATGAGGCAGAATCCAATTACAACCGTGTAAGAGTTTCATTCTTACACCAACACCAAACTGTTAATTTCATATTAATCTAATGGTTTAATTAAAATTATACTATTTAATGAAGAAAGAGAAACTTTAAATCTGATAATTAATTAAGAAAGAGAATTTGGCTATATAAATTAAAAATTATAAAATAATATAAAATTATGAGTTTGGATCCTCTAAAATTAATAGAGTGAATAGACCCCACTTTTAATTTTATTGATTCAAAAGTTAAAATCTACTATTTTACTTTTTAAAATGAAATCCTCACTTTAGAGAATCCTTACTCCAAAATAATAACATAAGAGCTAATAAAATAAAAATAAATTTTTTAATATAACATTTATGTTTTTCTAAAAAAAAAATATAACAAAACACAAACAGATTCTCATCAAAATGTTATAATTAATATTAAATTACATAAAAATTGAATTAACAATATTACTAAAAAAGAACGCTTCTTTCGTTTTTATTTAAAATTTTGATGTCTTTTAATTTTTAATAATTATTTATTATAAAATTTGACGTGAATATTTTTAGACTTTTTATAGTTTTTATTGAAAACACAAATGTTTTATTTCACTAAAAGTTCTGTTATTTTACATGATATTTTTCAATTTTCATTTAATTCATTTTTTAATTATTTTCTAAAACTTTTAATTAAAATATATTTAAATTTTTTTTATAATCATTCACATTAAAATAATTCTTCATTGCAACTTTTAGCTTACATAAAATCAAATTCTCTTTCTTAGCTCTTTTATTTTACTAACTGTTCCGTTATTTTTATTTTATATAGGGTCAAATTCTTTTTCTTAATTAATTATATTAGATTTGGTGTTTCTATTTCTTCATTCAAATTTTAATGTGGTAAATCTAGCATTCTCTTTCTTCATTAAATTATATCATTTTAAACCAAAGTTAGATATTGATGTTTACACTGATGTAATTGGATCTGCCTCTGTGTAAATTTATCTTTATAATTAATAGATGAAATAATGTTGATTTTTCTGCAATAATCGAAAATCCATAATACTTGATGGCTCAAATGTACCAAAAAAAAAAAAAAAACTTAATGGCTTGAATTTCAATTTGACAAAAGTTACAAATGGGTAGAAGTTAAAAACCATTTTATCTTTTAATATTTTGGCTTATTTTTGTCTACCGGAATAAAGACCATAGTCTTTTAAATAAATATATTGATGCTACCTCTACACTTACTACAACAACTACTACATTTTCTGTTTAAAATTCTGGATATTTTATTTTTATTGTGTAGTATTACTCGAATTAAAAAATGCTAGATATCATAATTTTTTTTAAAAAGTAAATGTTAGAATGATGTGACATGATTAATAATTTTAAATAACTATATGGGTTTTACTAGTATATTTAATCCAAAAACTACCATATACTTTGTACAAAATTCTTATTATTTTATTATAATTGTATAGTATTACTCTTTCGAATTTGACTGGCCCACGTCAATTTGTGTTACCTTAGCACGTGATATCCTTCGTGCTATATATAGCATCTTTGAATTAAATTTATGTTATTAATTAACTAAAAACCTTGTGTATCATTAACCAATTATATAACGTACGTTAATAAATTATTGTCACAACTATTAAATAGCACCCGTTGTTAATCAGGCATTTGCCTATCAACCAGTGTAATAGTGGAGTGAAAAATAAGCGTGACAGTGGGTAATATATATATATATATATATATATATATATAATCGTTAACCATATAGCTATATGATACAGTGATCTACCAGCATGGTTGCATTTTATTCCGGGCACCATATTCCGTGATGAAATTTTAATCCAATTATCAATATGACAAATGATAAACAAACGCTAAAATTACCTGGAACGGTCGAGCTTGATGAGTCCATGACTGGGTAGCTTCCTGTCCTGTGAAAAGAATCACCAAAAGAAAAAAATCCAGAGAGAGAGCTCCTCCTATCACCCCTTCAGTTGTTTAGAACGTGTTCTGTCTCAATGGGGCAACAGCCACACTGAAAGGGTTAGGAGCAGGGCCTCACTGGGTTAGTAACGAAATGGGCCAAACCTACCCATTATAGCTCAGCCCAATAACAATAACCAAAAATCCATATCCATTAACAACAAAATTGTAACAAATAAGCTCAACACAATAATTAATCAGAAAATGAGCTTAATAAGATGGTTTGATAATTTTATTTGGCATCCAATTAATGTGGAATTAATATTAAAAACTATAATAAAACATAATTTATGTCAGTCCACACATAGAATATTCAACATTCTCCCACTTGGACAGCATAAATCAAAACATCAACAATGCAAAATATGTGGCCACAACAAGATGCCAAAATAAGCCAACATAAACCACTAAAAGGTCCAAAATGGAACTATAAGCATCTCAACAATGCAAAAAATCATATTCGAAGGAATTGTGATATCATACATTGCAAGACACTTATATCCTGTAACCCAACAACAAAGTGGAATATGGATAAATGGGAAAGCACAGCAAAACGGCATGCCAAAGTTTGAACAAAGTGCAATTTCCCAACAAAATGGCCCAAGCATCCGCCCAAGATGCCATATAAGATTCAACAAATCTTGTCACAATAACAAGATTAAGACTAGGTCCAAAATGTCTCCGCAATATGCCATCACAATGTATAAATATACAATAATAATTGTAAAAGTAAACTGCGCAGAATAAATATATGGCAATTTTAATATTATTGAATATCTCAAATATCACAAATATGAGATCATAATAAAACATAAACATGAACTCCCACTAATCCAAAACATCAAAAGACCTCACTACACCTATACGGGTTACATGATCAACAAAAGCTTTAATAGTTATGCCTTTGTTAAGAGGTCAGCAACATTAAGCTCTATAGGGATATGCTCAACACGAGTTTTAAACTCTTGGATTTTCTCTCTCACAAACATAAACTTTGTCTCAAAGTGCTTTTTCCGCTTTGAGCTCTTATTATTAAGAGAGAAGCTCACCACAGCAGAGTTGTCACAATATATAGTCAGAGGCCTAGAGATACTCTCCACAAAAATAAACTCAGCAATGAAGTTCTTCAACCATATCGCTTGACGTGTAGCCTCATAACAAGCTATATACTCTGTTTCCATGGTTGATGTAGCTGTAAGAGTCTGTTTGACACTCTTCCAAGAAATAGCTCCTCCAGCTAACATAAATACATAACCTGATGTGGACTTATGATCATTTGGACAACCACCATAATTAGAATCACAACAACATGTTACCTCAAGATGATCTGACCTCTTGTATGTAAGCATACAATCTTTGGTACCTTTCAGATACCTCAAAACATGTTTTGTAGCCTGCCAATGTGCCACACCAGGTTTACTCAAGTATCTCCCAAGTACACCAACAACAAAAGCAATATCAGGACGTGTACAAACTTGAGTATACATAAGGCTACCAACAACAGAAGAATAAGGAATCTTTTTCATATTTGTCATTTCACTTTCAGTTTGAGGACACTGGGCATTAGAAAGCTTCTCACCCTTTTGAATGGGTGCAACACAGGGCTTACAAGATTGTATATTGAATCGGTTCAAGATTCTATTAATATATCCTCGTTGAGACAAACCAAGGATACCATGAGATCTATCACGATGAATCTCAATGCCCAAAACAAAGGATGCATCACCAAGATCCTTCATATCAAAATGTGTTGTAAGCATCTGTTTGGTTTCATTCAGAAAACCCATATCATTACTAGCCAAAAGGATATCATCAACATAAAGAACAAGAATAACAAAATTTCTCCCACTATTCTTTAGATAAATGCACTGATCAACTGCATTTTCTTTAAAGCCAAGAGAGCTTACAACATGATCAAACTTCAAGTACCACTGTCTAGAAGTTTGTTTCAAACCATAGATGGATCTTTTTAATTAACAAACCATATGTTCCTTACCACTTTCAACAAAACCATCAGGTTGAACTATATAGATATCCTCAAATAGATCACCATTCAATAATGTTGTCTTAACATCCATCTGATGAAGCTCTAAATCAAAATAAGCAACCAAGGCCATTACAATGTGAAAGGAGTCTTTAGTAGAGACAGGAGAGAATGTCTCTTTGTAGTCTATGCCTTCCCTCAGGTTATACCCTTTAGCAACAAGCCTAGCCTTGTACCTCTCTATCTTTCCTCTAGCATCACGTTTGGTCTTGAAGACCCATTTGCAACCAACAGGTTTGCAACCTTCAGGCAACTCCACCAAATCCCAAACGTCATTCTTTCATCCTCCATAGCAACCAACCATTGTGAACTATGGGGGATTAGAAATGGCTTCATGAAAGGTAACTGGATCAGAATCCTCAACAGAAGCATACTCATGTTCCTGCAGATAAACAACATAATCTCTGAATCTAGTAGACTCAGTAGATATATGAACACGCTCAGATCGCCTCAATTGAGGCATAACAATCTCTGGATTCTGAACACCATGATCATCATGTGGATGAACATCAGCATTAATAATGGGATCAGTGGCTTCCTCATGAGTGACAACAGCGAGCATGGACTCGGGCAAAGGAGTAACAGGTACAGGAATAGTGACATGCTCTTCTCTGAAGATAACAACACGCAGCTCCTGAGTTGTAACCTGTTCTGTATCATTTTCAAAATAGACTGCACGATCAGACTCAACAACTCTAGTGGTATGAGTAGGACAATAAAATCTAGAGCCTTTGGAGCCCACACAATACCCTACAAAGAAACCCACTAATTGTCTTAGGATCAAGCTTCTTTATTTCTGGATTGTAAAGTCTGACTTCTGCCTTACAACCCCAGACACGAAAATGCTTTAGAGTAGGCCTCCTCCTTGTCATAAGTTCATATGGAGTCTTTGGAATTGACTTACTTGGCACATGATTTAAAACATAAGCTGCTGTCTTCAAAGCTTCTCCCCATAAAAAATCAGGAAGAGTTGAATGGCTAAGCATACACCTAACCATCTCCATGAGAGTACGATTTCGCCTTTCAGCGACACCATTTTGTTACAGAGTGCCAGGCATAGTATTCTATGCCTCAATACCACAATCCTGCAAAAACCTTGCAAAAGGACCAGGATTTCTGCCAGTTTCATCATACCTTCAATAAAATTCACCACCTCTATCAGATCTAACACACTTAACCTGTGTGCCAAATTTCAACTCAACAGCAGCTTTAAAAGTCTTAAAAGCATATAAGGAATCTGATTTCTCACGCAACAAATCAATCCAGCCAAATTTTGAGAAATCATCAATAAAGGTGATGAAATATCTAAATCCTCCCAATGCAATGGGAGTAATTGGCCCACAGATATCTGTATGAATCAACTGCAGTATACCTTCACTCCTAATAACTCTTTTCTTCTTGACTCCAATAGTGAGCTTTCCTTTCACACAATCAATACAAGTATCAAAATCTGAGAAGTCCACACTATGAAGAATGTTCTCCTTGATCAATCTCTCCATCCTTTCTCAGGATATATGTCCCAACCTGTTGTGCCACAACATAGAAGAATTCTCAACAGCTTTTCCATGCTTTTGCCCAACAACATTATTAACATTGGAATGTCATTGTTCAAGAGAGAGAGGATCAAGATCCAACATATACATGCCATTCAATTTAACACCATAACCAACAACAGCAGATGCATAATATAAAACAACTTTATTAGATCCGAAATGGAAAGAGTAGCCACATTCATCCAAAACTGAAACTGAAATCAAATTCCTTCTCATAGAAGGTACACAAACAGTGTTTTGCAAAATCAACTCATGTCCACTACTTAATTTCAAAGCAACTACTCCTATATGTTCTACTTTGACATTCATCCCATTTCCAATTGCAACAGACACCTCTCCTTCATTTGGCCTTCTCCTGGTTTTGAGCTCCTGCACAGATTTTGCAATATGAATGGTCATACCAGAGTCTAACCATCAAGTATGAGAAGGTACATCAACAAGATTAGACTCAAAACACACTAGAGCTAGATGAATACCTTGCTTTTTCTTCCCTAGCCACTTCTTAAACTTAAAACAGTCAGATTGTTTGTGCCCGAACACTTCACAAAATTTGCAAGTGCCATTGAATCTCTTTTTAACATCAGATGATTCACCATCTTCATGAACTGAAGGTGGCCCAAACTTATCACTCCCCTTCTTCTTGAACTGAGGCTTGCTACTCTTTCCCTTAAAATACTTCTTCTTCTTGTCATGACTTTTATGGAAAACCAACTGAACAACTTGAGCTTTACCCTTCTTCATAGTTTGCTCCTCCTAATTAAGAATGGCTATGAGCTCATCAATGGACCACTCTTCCTTTTGTGCATTATAAGAAGTCTTCAAAACATCAAATTTAGAAGGAAGAGAGTCCAACACTTGCCAAACTAGAAAATCACTTCCCAGTTCTACCTTCATGGATTTCAACTTGTTGTACCAGTTGGTGAGCTTCATAGCATGCTCACGAACACCAGACACACCATCATATCTAGTCTTTGTCAACAAAGAAAGATAGTAAGCCTTCTCTGTCTTATCAAATTTCTTGAACTTCTTGCCCACAGACTCAAGAAACTCCTTAGCACTGTTCATCTCAGGAACATTATCTTTAATGGTCTTGTCCATAGTGAACTTCATGGTCATCAGACAAACTCTATTAGAATGAGTCCACTTATCATGTTTTGCTATAACAGCAGTGGAAGAATCAGGTGTGGGAACTTCAGGCTCATTCTCAGTTAAGGCAGCATCAATGTTAGAAATAGCAAGGAACAATTTAACAGAATCAGCCCAGTCCTCATAATTTGTTCCATTCAACTTTGGTAAAGAGTTCATATTCATAGGCAAAGCTGAAATTTATACATTAATGGGAGATTTTATCAAGCATATCCAACAAAAGAAATAGAGCTTATGACCACAATAAAGTCATCTCATGCAAATGTAATCCCACCGAAGGGTCCCGAATTACAATGCACAAATTAACTCTCACATTACAAAATTTATTATATTCTAAAGCTAATGTCGAGAGGATATTGAAAACTTTAAAATACAATTACCAATCATCAGGAACTATATCAATAAAGACAAACCAATAGGGTAGGTGTGTTATTAAAATAATTCCTAATGCCACATTAGTAACAATATTTTTCAAATAACAGTATTTTATCACAATCCGTCCCGCGAAGGCGAGCTCACAATTGTGAAAAAATACCCAATAACAGTATAAAATTGGTCTAAATTAACACATCTCAGAAATATATGTCACAAAATTTTATAATAGCAATATGACATATAATCACAATAATAGATAATATGCATATAATAAAGTACAAAATTATTCAATTAATTAAGAGATATCAAATCTGAGAGTGTACTGTATACAATGTGCCTAACAGTGTTAGAAATATGCACAAAAATTTCAAACCAAAATTTGGAGAGTACCTAATAATTTTAAGCAATATTTGTAATGGAAATAATTATTATTATTATTTATGATGCCCAAAAAAATAAATAAAGTTCACCAATATTTTTAAAATATTAAAAAACCTTAAAATAAAAAACAAATTGGGCCAAAACGGGTCCCGGATGGGCCCGCACGTGCTACACGTGCATGGGCCGCGCGTGGGCCTTGCAGCTGAGCATTATTCATCATCATCTACCTCCAGCCAGGTCTAGAAATGGGTTTTCGTGACCCATGAATACCCAAACGGGTCAAGAGCTATATCTCTCTCAATTCTCAACCAAATCGAGTGATTTTGGTGTCTATGGATTCATCTTTCAGTTCTCTACAAAACCCATATGATTTTGTGTCGAATAATAGCCTATAAAATTCCAGAAAATTCTGCGAAAAACCAAGTGGGTAGGCTCGATTTTTTTTTTTTTTGTGATTTCTCTCTCAATCTTAACAAAAATCCATGATTTTGGTGTCAATAGGTTCAAAAATTTATCCTCTATAATAGCCCTAAGCTAATTGAAACAAATTCACATAAATATGGGTTCAGGTTCATCAAATCGAAATCGGGTTCTATGTTAGGGTTCTAACTTTCAATGATAAAATTATCTCTGCATACTCAACCATTTTACACGATCTTTATGTCGATTTGTTCAGGGAATTATCAGTAACAATAACCTCAATTAATTTTGAAATTAATCGGTCAAATCATAAAATCCCAAATTGGATATTAGGGTTCATTTCATATATGCAAATACATTATTAACACCTTATATGAAACAGTAAAATCACTGCCATATCAGAATTGGATTGGCTCTAATAGCAATTGATGGAATTTTAATCCAATTCTCAATATGACAAATGATAAACAAATGCTAAAATTACCTGGAACGATCGAGCTTGATGAGTCCATGATTGGGTAGCTTCCTGTCCTGTGAAAAGAATCACCAAAAGAAAGAAATCCAGAGAGAGAACTCCTCCTATCACCCTTTCAATTGTTCAGAACGTGTTCTGTCTCAATGGGGCAATAGTCACACTGAAAGGGTTAGGAGCAGGGCCTCACTAGGTTAGTAATGAAATGAGCCAAACCTACCCATTATAGCTCAGCCCAATAACAATAACCAAAAATCCATATCCATTAACAACAAAATTGTAACAAATAAGCTCAATACAATAATTAATCAGAAAATGGGATTAATAAATGGTTTGATAATTTTATTTGGCATCCAATTAATCTGGAATTAATATTAAAAACTATAATAAAACATGATTTATGCCAGTCCACACATAGAATATTCAACATTCCGGACCTACGGTGAGCCTTTTATGGTATGTCAGTAGGACTTACAAATAATTGTAATTCATACTATTGCATCTTTATTTATTTATTTAGTTAATTGGCTCCTCCTTGGAATTTCAGTATCACATGCAGAACTTTACTACATATATAGTGAACCTTATGAAACAAGAGATAATCATAACTTCTTCCTCCATGTCTGCTTTGTTTTCAGTGTCATGAGGTTGAAGTATGAACTTCACTGTATTCATGATATTAGCGAAGTTGATACTTGATAGCAAGGTATCTGTCTTTTTCTTCTATAGGAAGATATACTTCTTCACTGCTCTAATGTTTGGTGCTTTTTTATTTTTTTTATTTTAAATTGTTATAAATACTGATGGATCTTTTAACATTTCATTAATGTTGTTGCAGGCGTGCCAAAACCAAAATGACCGTGTCATAATATTAACCGAGGAGAATTTCGAAACCAACTTGTGCCCCGGTTTATCAAGGAAACTTGCATGGAAGTGGTCTGTAGCTGATAATGATACTAGGAAGAGTTACTTGGAATGCTATATATGCATTACACCATGTATTTTCAATAATGCTATTTTAATACCCACTTTGAGGTGTCCCATCTAGACACCCACTTTGTTACCATTGGATGAGATGATAAGTTATACTTATCCCTATTCATTCATCTCATCCAACGGTGATGGAATGGGTGTTTGGATGGGACACCTAAAAATGGGTGTTGAAATAGCATTACTCATGTATTTTTACAAGCTTGGTTATATCAAACATGCATATGAGAATTTTGCTTGTATTACTATTATCAGCTAGCCTATTTTAAGTAAGCCTATAAAACAAATATGTAGTATCAGCTTGTTCAAATGTATAATTTATGGCAGGGAATTCTGTTGCGGGTCATTTTTTTAAATATTGTCCATAGAGATAAATTTTGCCATAAAATGAGTTTGTTTCATTATTTACATCGATGACAAGATTTCATTAATAAAATATTATTTTTTAAATAAAGAGGTCAGAATATTATTTTTTTAATACAAATGTTGCCAATGGCAACATTTCATAAATAAAATATAACTTTTTTCAAACGAAATCTTGCCGATGGAAAGATTTTATTAATAGAATATTATTTTTTAAAGTAAAGCAATTAGAATTTTTGAAAAAATAATTGTTTGATATAAAGTTGTCAATGGAGAGATTTCATCAATAAAAATTTATTTTTTAACCTATTTGGCCCCAATGGCTCGTTGTTCCTCTCACAGTTTTAAAACTCGGCTTGGTGATCGACTCGGTTGAGGCACTGGGTCATTGGTTCAACCGGTGGGTTACTGATCGAATTGGATTATATTAAAAAATAATAAAAATATATAAAAATTGAAAAAAAAATAACAACTAAGTAGGAATTGGACATTTTTTAAGAGGTCCAAGACTCCAAATACAAAGCACAAATAAATAACATAATTAAACACACAAAGTCACAAAGCCAAGCCATCAAAACAAAGTCATAAAGTTTCATATCACAAAAAACACAAACTCATAAGTCATAAAAATACAAAATTACAAACAAAGTTTCAAATTATACCCAAGGAGTCAATTGGTCATAATCATTTTGGTCAAGGGGTCTTTCTTCATCAGCTAAATCTGAAACTTGACCAACAATGCCTTTAGTTTGATTCCCATTTTCATTGGAATTGTTATGTGCATCATCTTCTTCATCATTATCTTCTTCCAAATTTAATTAATCTACAATCATATCATTTTTAACAAATCAGCATCAAACTATTAAATAATAATCCACAATGATAATGAAACAATGGCAACAAAAAACTTTCATGCAATTAAAAAATATACCAATATCATCTAGAGTTGACTGGATGGAAACATTTGCAAGATCATTATGCAAAGCGTGTAACTCGTCCATGTTCAAGAGTGGTAGTGACTCTTCCAATCCCAATCAGAATGACCCTCAAATGCCTTAAAACAAAGAGGATCATAACTTTGATTTCTCAGTCGATTCCTACGTTTATCAATTTATTCATATCAAGATACACAAAATATTTTGGAAACTAAATATTCATATAAACAAATAGTTATATGAATACATATATATACACACCTTTGTTGCAACTTTAAGTTGCAGTGAACATAAACAAGGTCATTAAGCTTTTGATACTCTAATCTATTTCTCTTCTTTGAGTGAATATGTTCAAACACACTCCAATTTTGTTCACAACCAAAAGCACTGCAAGTTTGACTTAAAACATGAATAGCCAATTTTTGTAAATTAAGTGCACCACATCCATAAGATTCCCACCATTGATCTACAATAATACATATAATGTAATAAATTAGTATGCATGTTATTAAACTATACTAAGGATTACAAAATAAATAATCAAAACTAAATAACAACCGTTAAATTTACCTGACATCACTGTGCTTTATTCACGTATGGCGGATTGCCTTCCAAAATCTTGTTTAGCATTTTTAAAGATTCCCATTTCACTTGTTAACATAGATTGCAAATTAGCATCTCCATAAGCATACTTCTCAATTACATCAAGAAGGCTAGATGTTATAGTCTTGTGTTTTTCAAACTCTTTGGAATTGAACTGACAAGCTGGATTTAACCAAAAACCAGCAGCATGAAGATTTTTATGAAGCTGAGAATCTCATCTACTATCTAAGATTGCCAAGTAAGGATCCACTATCTTCTTTTGTTCTTTGAAATCTCTTCACCATCTCCTCTCTAGATTTAAAGAAAGCTTGATAAAGAAAACCCATGGCGGGTTTATTTTCACTGTCAACAATACACAATACACCAACAAGTGGCTCAGTGAATTTAACAATATCATCACACTTTCTCCAAAAATTAGAATCCAAGACTTCATCCACAAATTTTTTTGCTTTGGAATCTTTGGAATAAGTTGAACTTATCCATTCCCTAGAAGTAACCATGGCTCTAAGTGCATCCTTTTGAGCCAAAATACTTTGCAATGCAATGAAATTAGTGGCAAAGCGAGTTGGAGCTGGACGATGTATTTCTCTTCCACCTGTATGCCTTCTCATCAAATACAAGGGATGGCAGTGATTATATATGTACTTGGTAATTTTAGAAGCATGTGACACAACATCATTAACTTTATCCAATTTCCCAATATCTTGCAACATCAAATTAACACAGTGAGAAGCACATGGAGACCAAAATAGTTTAGGAAACTCAGCCTCTAACAACTTCCCAGCAACAACATAATTTGCAGCATTATCAGTCACTATACAAACAATATTTTCTGGACAAACCTCTGACACCACTTCTCTGAAAAACTTATACAATAAATTTGCAGTTTTTATGGCATGAGAAGCATCAACTGACCTTAGGAAAATAGTTCATCTAGGGCAATAAACCAAAGAATTTATCAAAGTTCGCCTACAGTAATCAGTCCATCCATCAGCCATGATAGTGCATCCAGTTTGCTTCCAAATTTCACGATAACCCTTTATCATCTTTTTCACATCTCCAACCAATTTACTCAACAAATAACCACGAACTCTACGAACATTTGGACCCTTATAACCTGCACCCAAGCTCGCAATAGCATCAATCATAGGTTGAAAATATGTTGAATTACATGCATCAAAGGGCACAAAAGCATCAATCATCCATTTTGCAATGGCAATGTCACACTTCTCCATTACTTCTTTACTTTGTGACACACTTTTCAAGGTTGGTTGAGCTCCAGAAGTAGTTCTAGGCATAAAATAAGAGCCTAGCTTAGTTTTTTTTCCCTTCTGAGATGCAGAAGATGCAACTTTACATGGCTCTTGCACTTGATTGTCACCTATACCCATCAGCTCTTCTTCATACTCATTCATTTCTTCAATTGCATCTTCTTGCACCTTTCTTTTTTTTCTTCAACATTCATCAATATTTTTTCTCAGTTGAGCTTGAATATCTGTTGACACCTTCTTGCAAGGTTCAACTTGTCCTTTCTCTGTTGCCAAGTGACTTTTAAACCTATTGATTCCACCTCCTCTAATTACCTTGTTACAATAAAGACATGATATAACAACTTTTCCATCTTTCTCAGTAATTTGCTTACAATGGCCCCAAGCTGGATCAATTTTTCCCCTATGGTTATATGATCTTTTACTAGAATCTTCAGTAGGTGCTTCTTAGGATACTGGTGTTTGTGATGAAGGTGTTTGTGTAGAAGACATCTAATGCAATCCACTTAATTAAAACAACAAACTTATGGAGAAACAACAACAACAACAACAAAAAAGTAATCCAGCAAGAAGCCAAGAAATGGATAATTTAAGGCTCCTAAATATAGATAACATGATTCATTTCTTACCAAAAAGGACAACAACAAAAGGATAATTTAAGGCTACTAACATGATCTATCAATAAAATGGGACAACCAGACAACAACAAGTGTTTTAGTGTTTTACTATTTTTGGGAGAATAACACATTCACTTAAGTAAATCTACTTTCTACAATTCACTCAAATCAGTAACAGAGCAGGAATAAGAAAATCAGTTGAAAGGAAATAAAAACAAGGAACTAAACCATAACAAGGAAATCACTAAAATCAGGAACAGATCAACAATGGAACGGAACTAAACTAGAAAAAAAAACAAGGAAATCACTCAAATCAGGAAGGAACTAAACCAGAATTCCAGAAAGGCAAAAACAATCCAGGCAGAAACAGAGGAAATCAAACAACAATGCCAACTGCCAAGTGCAACTTACCTTTCAGGCTTTCAGTTCCAGGCTTCCAGCTTCAAGCACAGCAGTGAGCAGCAGGCGCAGGTGCGGCGGTGAGCAGCAGAGGCAAGAGCAGCGTAGCGAGCAGGCGCATGCACGGGCATGAGGGCGATGAACAAGGAGCGGGCACGCATCAGTTCTCTTATTCGGTTCTCCTTTCACAGCCCTTTAGGTTAGGTTTTGTGTTCGTGACTTTTGTAAGGGCTGAGATTTTGAATGAGGGACAAAGGCATAAAGCACAAACACAAAGGGAGCTTTCGAGCTTGAAAAGTGCAGCTTAGGGATTTCTTTTTTTTTTTTTTTAATTCATATACTAAACGGTGTCGTTTAACCAAAAAAAAAATTATATGCACAACCCGGTCCAGTTTGCTAAAACCAGTTGAGTCTATACGGGTCACACCAGTTGTCGCAACCGGAATTGCGACGGGACGGCGAAAAATAAGTTTTTGAAAATTGGAGTCGCCACCAAGTTTATTTAAATTGGGAAAACAAGGAAAAACCCATTTTATCTTCTTAAAAATAGTCTTCGTAAACCAGATATGAGTTCGGGAGTCGGTTATGTCTAGGGAAGGGTAAGAACTTAATCCTACAGCACCCCTAGTACACCCATATTTAAACGGTACCTTAGTGAGTTGTGCAAATTAATTAATAACCCCTTTTAAAATTTCAATCAAAGAGGACAAAAATTAAAATTTAAAAACATAAATTAAGAAGAAAAAAAATACTTTAGCAAAATATTTACAATTTAAACACATAGATTAAGAAGAATTAATTTAGACAAATATATTTACAAATGAAACATATAAATTAAGAAAATTAATTTACCCAAATATATTATAATTTAAACAAATAATTTAAGAAGAATTAATTTTGACAAATATATCAAATATATTAAGAGAAATTAGCTTTTGAAAGATATATTTACAATTTTAACACAAGCTAAAAAATTATTTACACAAAATATTTACAAATTAACAAATAAATTAAAAAAAAAATTAATTTTGGCTTGACAAGGATAGCCTGCTCCTACGTATCCTCTGGTGCAATGAGGAACTCAAAGTCACGTAGTTCTTTATAAAATACTTGTGTGTTTGATTGATTTTAGTTAAAAGTGAAAATAGAAATGCGTTGATTGATTTTAATTTTGAAAATGATTTAAAGTGGACTTAATTGATTTTAATTTTTTGAAAATGATTTTTGATTGATTTTGATGTTGAAGATGATTCTATTGCCAAACTGTTAAAAAGAAAATCCGATTTTGCAAGAGGTTCAAGGCAGCATTTAGCTGCTCAGTGAACTCTTGCGATTCAAAATTATGAAAAGGAGCACCGACTCCTCAGTCACAATAATTGAATGCTGCATGGATTAAAACGTTTTTTATTTTGATTGTTTTAGTTTTTATATAATTTTTATTATTATTTTTATATATTTTCATTTTTTCTACTTTTTTGTTATTTTCTTATTATTTTGAACAATCCTAAACTTAAAAAGGAATGAACTAGAATTTGATTTTTTTTTTAAAGAAAAGTAAAATCTCAAAACCCAAATAGACTAGCTCGAAACCTGATCCCACAAAAAAATAAAAAATAAAATAAAACATAAATAAATAAATAAATAAAATAGCACTAAATATAGAATATAAATAAATAAATAAATAAAACTAATTCCTATCCTCCCTCTCTCATACACATACACGGCTCTCTCTCTCTTTTTGCATTCACGCACAAACCTACACATAACTAATACATTAAAATAAAATAAAAGAAAACTTAAATCAAATATTGTATCAACACTAACGTACGTGGGACACATGCACACACTAACACTTGACACATTAAAATAAAATAAAAACCTTGAATCATTATCCTAATGCTAACACATGCGGGACACATGCACACACTGACACCTACCACATTAAAATAAAATAAAAACTTACATCAAACATTGTCCATGGACCCGCAACATTCTAAACACATCACATGGTTAAAATTTTCTTTATTTAAAGAAATATAACTCATGAATCGGTAAAACAACTTGATATCATCTTAAAATAAATAATAATTAAAAAAACTGGATCACCAAGAGGCTCGAGATGGAGGGGTTCAGTTTAGGAGAATTATTTTAAAATGGGACATGAGGCCATGGGTCTTATCACTCACGCCGACACATTAAATCTTGACTCAAACATAGCAACCCACATTAAATAAATTACAAAATAGCAATCCAATAAAAGACAAGGCAACAGAGAAAGGTTTGGAACTTGAGGACCTGAGTTTCATTTTCTACTTGGAGCCACACACGCACACGCACACAACGAGCAAGAGAGAAAGAAAGTTTACATATGAAGGAGATAAAGGAGATCGGTGATGAGAAGAAAGGAAGAGGGAAGTTGACCGAGAAAGGAGGTCTTCTTTGGTGTTATCGGTGGTTTGGTTTGCAGTGGGGGCTACTGCGAAGGGGAGAGCGGCGAGCCTGCAAGGGTATGCTGGAGGTGTGAAGCGTTCGTGAAGGCTTGGGCGCCCTATTGCTATTCTCTCCTCCTTCCTTCTTGTATTGATTTTATGCTTGTAAGATTCAATTTTTATTTGAACTTGATTTTGGGATTGAGATTGTTGATTATGATGAAAATTTGTGGGGTTTATAATATAAATTTGTGAAGATGATGATGGGAGAGTGGTATTATAATTTGTGTGGGGGGTGAAGATGAGTAGTTGGGCTGGATGATTGTTGATGGTAAAGGGGATAATTGTTTGTATGTGTATGGTGGTGATGATGAAAGGGTGAAGAGGGTCGTCCCTATGGCTTATGGTTTCACGGTAGTTATGGTGTGATGAAGGTGATCCAAGTGGGTCGGCCTGTGAGTTGTGATCCCTCTTGTTGCGGTCCCGGCTCCCCTTTAAAACATTCCCCTCCCGTGCTGGGTTTGCAGGAGGACCATAAAACCTTGTCTTGGTATTTTTTTTTTTAGCTCCATGCGTATTCCAACTGAATTATCCCCTATGTTTCTGCCATTTGCAGAGCACTTCCTTATCTCACCAAAGACCCATCTTCGCTGCAAGGAATGGAGGCTGCGGCCTCCCAATTTTCCATGATACTGCCCATCATTCCATGTTAGTGCTGCGGTGTGTATATTTTGGCAGGGGATGGGTAAGGCACCACACGTACCCCACCTTGGCCTTTTCTTATTTATTCATTTTTTGCATTTTTTATTGAAAGGAAACAAAAGAAGCAACAGACATGGACTTGCACAAACTTGACTTTTACATCTTTTTTTTTTTTTCTAAAACAAAGCACCCGAGAAAGATGGTATGGGACCACTAAAAACATAATTTGACAATGGCCTTAAAAATTGAATGGAAACAATTTAATTAATTATTATTCTAAAGCTTGATTGAACATTGAGTGCTGACATCTTCTATCCCTTTTTATTATATTATTATTTTCCTTTTTACTCAAACTAAAGGCTGAACTCATAAGTACAAACAACCGAGCTTAACTTTTTTGTTTTACAATTAAAATATGAAATGGATTTAATAACATTGAATGGGCTGAAATTTTTTATTCTATTTTTTTTTTTGCTTTTCAATCTTAAAATAAAAGAAAAATGGGCTCAATTTTTTTTGGACGGACAAAATTAGATGTTCACAAATACAAAGATTATTTAAACTACGAAATATGCAAAATTTTTGGATTTTCTATTTATAGGCCGGACAAAATCGGATGTTCACAGTTGCCCCTCTTTACTCATTTCTTATAAGAGAATACGAAAAACATAAGTTTTTGCCTATTGCTTTCATAAGGAATGAGTGAAGACATGAACATTGATTTTGTTCGGCAATGCATGAAATTCAAAATAACAAGAAAGATTGAATTCAAGTAGTGAAAGAACTAAATGCTCATGAGAATTATGTGTAATGCAACGATGTAAAAGCCGACAGGGGCTGACTAGAAACTAAAAAAATGATGTGAGCTGACAGGCAATGAAAAGCCGACGGCGGCTGATAAACGATGAAAAGTCCACGGGGCTGACGGAAATTGAAAATTCGACATGGACTGACATAAATTGAAAAGCTAACAGGGGCTTTACAGAAATTGAAAAATTTACGTGGGTTGTAGAAATCTAAACAAAATCTTGTGACCAACCAGATACGGGTCAATAAACGACATGAAATTGAAAACCATCACGATGGCAATATGAGGTTGACTGAAAAAGTAAATTGGCAATCTGAATCCGACTGAAAAGGTAAATTTGGCAATCTGAGGCCGACAAGAAAAATTAAATTGGCAATCTGAGGCCGACCTAAAAAGTAAAGTGGCAATCTAAAGCCGACATGAAAGTAAATTGGTGGCAATCTGAGGCCGACATGAAAGTAAATTGGGCAAAAGGCCCACAGGAAAACTAAAATTGGCAATCTGAGGCCGACATGAAAAGTAAAGTGGCAATATGAGGCCGACTAGAAATGTAAATGGTAATCTAAGGCCGATAGGAAAATAAATTGGCAATCTGAGGCCGACTGGAAATGTAAATTGGCAATCTGAGGCCGACATGAAATGTAAATTGGCAATCTGAGGCCGACAGGAAAATTAAAATGGCAATCTGAGGCCGACTGAAAATAAATTGGCATATGAGGCCGATATGAAAGTAAAGTGGCAATCTGAGGCCGACACGAGAAGTAAAGTGGCAATCTGAGGCCGACTAGAAATTAAATTTGGCAATCTGAGGCCGACTGAAAAAGTAAATTTGGCAAACTGAGGCCGTCTGAAAAATACATTCGGCAATCTGAGGCCGACTGAAAATAAATAAATAAATAAATAAATATGTAAACATGGAAAACAATGATTTTCACATTATCTCTTTTTGAGGTTATATGCACAAGTCATCAATTTTCAGTTTATTTCAGAAAAACTAAACGTAACCAAATCAAGCAAGACTCAAGGAAGACTATAACCGATCAAACTCTTAATTCACCCACTGGACCTTCTGGCATAAGTTTTCCTTTCTTCTGTAACTCTGCTTACTTCTTTCCCCTTTTCCTTTTTTAGGATGATGATTGCTTTTCTGCCAAGTTTAACTGAAACTTCTGAATTTTCTTGGTGTGATGCTAGCCATGGATGTATTTCTATAAGAATTATTGGATTGTATAACTTTAAACTTAAATTTATGCTTACTCGAGACATCATAAATCAACATGCATTTAAGGAGAAAACAAAAAGATTGGCCGAATAGACATCTTTATTGCTTGGTGTATTGGATGATAAAAGGTGGGAGCAATCATAAGAGTGAAAGACAAGATTGTGAAAAACATGAAATTTTTGCCCCAGTTCCAGTTCTTTGTGGCTTATTCAATCGATTTCTTACAGCAGTTGAACACCATAGCCCTGATCTGTGAAGATGTCTTCAAACCCTTTTTCTGAAAAATTGTCCCAGTTTTAGTCTTGGGCTATTTGATTCACTGGACAAATTCAACAACCAAAATTGCCCCAGTGTAAGTTGCCTGAGCTTATGCTTAACTTTTTGCTCTAACTTTTGTCTAGGCCGCTCTTTCGAGTTTTCGACCTAGCGAGCTTTTCTTTTCTTCTCTTTTCTGTTTTTTTTTTCATTTTACCCTAACTTTTGCTTAGGTCACTCTTTCGAGTTATCGACCTAACGGGCCTTTTTTTCAGCATCTTTTCAAGCATAGAACCTTTTGACTGCATCAGTATTAATTGGTTTAGGCAATTCTTGTCCATCCATGTTTTGCAAAATCAACGCCCCTCCTGAGAATGCTTGCTTGACAATGTAAGGACCTTCATAACTTGGAGCCCACATGCCCCGTGCATCTTCTTGATTAGGGAGAATTTTCTTCAAAACCAAATCCCCTGGATAAAAATCTCTAGGACGGACTTTCTTGTTAAAAGCCTTAGCCATTCTACCTTGGTACAACTGACCATGACAAATAGCCGCCAGTCTTTTCTCTTCTATCATGTTGAGCTGTTCATATCGAGCCCTCACCCATTCAGATTCTCCCAACTCAGCCTCCATTAGAACCCTTAAGGACGGGATTTCCACTTCTATGGGAGATACAGCTTCCGTTCCATATACCAATGAGAAGGGAGTTGCCCCTGTGCTTGACCGTATGTTGGTTCGATATGCGTGTAAAGCATATGGCAGCATTTCATGCCAGTCTTTGTAATTCACCACCATCTTGGCAATGATTTTCTTGATGTTCTTGTTTGCGGCCTCCACTGCGCCATTCAATTGAGGTCTATAAGGAGCTGAATTGTGATGCTTGATTTTGAAAGTTTCAAAGAACTTTTGAACTTCGGCACCGTTAAGGTTAGGAGCATTATCTGTGATAATTCTTTCTGGAATCCCATATCTACAGATAATATCCTTTTTCATAAACTTGAGAAACACCTTCTGTGTGATGTTGACATATGAAGCAGCCTCCACCCACTTTGTGAAATAGTCAATTGCGACCAAAATAAAATGATGGCCGTTGGATGCTTTGGGATTAATCGAGCCAATGACATCCATGCCCCACATTGAGAAAGGCCAAGGAGATACCATGTTGTGTAATGGAGCTGGAGGAGCATTGATTCGATCTGCATATGTTTGACATTTGTGACACTTTCGAACATAACTGATGCAGTCATTTTCCATGGTAGACCAATAATATCCGCTTCTTAGGATCTTGCGCGCCATCATATGCCCATTAGCGTGAGTTCCACAGATTCCTTCGTGGATCTCGATCATGATCATTCGAGCTTCATGAGCATCCACACATCTAAGGAGAGTGGTGTCATGATTCCGCTTGTAAAGGACTTTGCCATTTAGGAAAAAGGTCATGGCCAATCTTCGAATTGTTTTTCTTTGCACTTCATTTGCTCGGTCGGGTATTCTCCTCTTTGAACATATTGTTTGACGTCATGATACCATGGTCGGCCATCTGGTTCAATCTCTACACTGTCACAGTATATCGGTTCATCTTGCACCTCTACATGAATAGGTTGTACATTTGCGTGGATCTCCAACTTAGTCATCACAGCCAAAGTGGCCAAAGCATCCGCAAATTGATTCTTGTCTCGAGTTAAGTGAGAAAATGATATATCATCAAAGTGCTCAATTAGTCGAGATAAATACTTCTGATAAGGTATCAATTTTGGATCTTTTGTGCGCCATTCTCCAATAACTTGGTAGATTATGAGCCTTGAGTCTCCAAACACCTTTAATTCTTTGATCCCTAAGTCAATTGCAACTTGCAAACCATTCGCACAAGCCTCATATTCTGTGAGGTTGTTGGTACATTCAAAATCCAACTTGATGGAAACTGGGTACTGCTTCCCGGCTGGTGATACCACTACAGCTCCTATTCCACATCCATTCATATTGACAGCCCCATCAAAATACATTTTCCATACATTTTCCTTTTCTATCTCATCTTTTTCCACTGTTAACACTTCACTATCGGGGAATTCAGGCACGATAGGCCATATATCCTCAAGAGGATTTTCAGCTAGATGATCGGCAATTGCACTTCCCTTGATAGACTTCTGAGTCACATATTTGATATCAAATTCGGACAGCATCACTTGCCATTTTGACATTCTCAACGACACATGAGGACTATCAAATATGTATTTTAATGGATCCATCCGAGAGATTAACCAGGTAGTGTAGTATAACATGTACTGCCTCAACCTCTTGGATGCCCACACTAACGCACAACAAGTCTTTTCAATCGCCAGATAACGGGATTCACAGTCATTAAACTTCTTGCTCAGATAATAAATTGCCTGTTCCTTCTTTCCGGACTCATCATATTGACCCAACATTGCCCCAAGTGTGGGTAACACTGTGAGGTACAATATTAAAGGACAGCCTGGTACAGGTGGGGCTAGAATTGGAGGCTTCATTAAATAAGCCTTTATTTTATCAAAGGCTTCTTGGCATTCATCATTCCACTCCCCAGGTTGATGTTTTCGCAGCAATTTGAATATAGGCTCACAAGTACTAGTCAAATTGGCAATAAATCTAGCAATGTAATTGAGCCTTCCAAGAAAACTTCACTTCTCGTTCAGTTCGGGGAGCAGACATTTCTTGTATCGCCTTTACTTTTTCAGGATCCACTTTTATCCCTTCTCTACTGACAATGAACCCGAGTAACTTCCCTGTAGAAGCCCCAAAAATGCATTTATTAGGGTTCAATCGTAACTTATACTTTCTGAGCCTCTCGAACAATTTTCGCAGAACTGCCACGTGGCTTTCTCCTTCCTTAGACTTGGCGACCATATCATATACATACACTTCAATCTCCTTATGCATCATGTCATGGAACAACGTGACCATAGCACGTTGGTAGATGGCACCAGCATTCTTCAATCCAAATGGCATGACTGTATAGCAAAATGTTCCCCACGGAGTTATAAAAGTAGTTTTTCCTTTGTCATGAATTTCCATGGGAATCTGATTATACCCAGAGTATCCATCCATAAAGGAGAATCGGTGACTTCTTGCTGTATTATCAACAAAGACATCAATGTGAGGGAGAGGAAAATCGTCTTTTGGACTAGCTTTATTCAAATCCCTATAATCAACACACATCCTGACTTTCCCATCTTTTTTAGCTACGGGCACAATATTAGCCACCCAATCAGTGTGTCTTGAAACCTCCAAGAATCCAGCCTCAAGCTGTTTAATCACTTCTTCTTTTATTTTCAATGACATGTCAGGCCGCATCCTCCTCAACTTTTGCTTCTTCGGTTCAGCTTCAGGATATAAAGGGATCTTGTGTGAAGCAATCTCTGGGTCTAATCCTGGCATATCATGATAGGACCATGCAAATATGTCCAGGAATTCCTTAAACAACGCAATCATCTCTGTACGTTCAGGATTTTTCACTATTTTCAGCTCCTTTTTGTCTTCTTCGGTGCCCATGTTAATCACCTCGACCACCTCATTATCTAAGTCAAATCCTTTCTCTGAATTATCCAGGAGATTTGAAAACTGTTCAATAGTTTCTTCATCATCCTCGAACTCATGATTATCGTAGTCAAGTGCAGCAAGAGAATCAATTGATAAGCTCTCAAATTCCTTTTCATGTGGCAAAATTTCTATGACATTCAAATTCCTGGAAAGTAATTGTGGTGGATTGGAATGCTAAACCAAATGGTGGATTATAAAATAGCAAGGAAAATGCAAATTAACGGGCTGAGAATGGTAAGGGAAAAACATAACAGAAAAGAGAAAGCAAAAGGAATAGAAGCAGAAACGAGGCAAATGGAAAACATAGAGAAAGATTATTAAAAATCATGCAAATTCATTCAAATGATGTCTCTGAGTAGCATAAACCAAAGCATAAATAATTCTTGAATAATACAACCCAACTAATTACTTTTCAGTAATAACATCAAGCATTGGTTCGGTTGTCCAGTTCATCAGCATTTCATCATTGCTAGCAGCATGAATCTTGTCATTTTCCTCAATTTTCTCAGCGTCCAAGGTGTTGATAGTGGAGAAAAAACAAGGGGAGCGAACTTCACCGGCCATAATTACTTCAGCTGGACCAGGGAATGTCTCTTTCAAGTGAGGAATTAGCTTCATTTCCCCTTTTTGTTTATTCTATTCCAGAGCCCAAGCACTCATCTTGTCATCCAGAGAGGTCTCATACCCTAAACCAAATCGGTTAGACTTCTTTGGCACCGATACGGGGGTTTGGGTGCCTTGCAACTATGGTCCTAATCCTTTTCCTTCCAGATATCCACTCTTAGCTATGATATGAGCCATTACTTGATTTTGTATTAGGGCCTTATCCTGCTCTTGTCTCAGCCCTACTGCCTCCAGGTTGTGCCATGAACTGCTCTCCACTAGCTACACATTTTCAACATATGGCAATGTTACTGGTTTGGATACCAGGATCTCTTTTTCTCCATGGATTGTGATGAGTCAAACATTCTCAACATATTTGACCTTTTGATGCAAGGTTGAAGGGACAGCACTGACATTATTAACCCATGGTCTTCCCAACAGCATATTATAGTCAGATTCAATTTCCATCACCTGGAATAACACTTCAAATTTGCTCGGGCCGATCTCCAGTAACAACACCATCTCTCCGAGGATGCTCTTCTTTGCTCCGTCGAAAGCTTTCACTACCATGATCTGTGGCAATATATCATCCTTACTTATTGACAAGTAGTTTAGAGTCGATACTGGTAGGACGTTCAATCCTGATCCTCCATCAATGAGAACTTTGGGTACTATATAACCTTTACATTTGAGGGTTATATACAGTGCTCGTGGGTTGGATTGTGACACAATTTCTTCATCTGAGAACGTGATCATGTGAGCACGTTTCACTGGATCCACCATATTCACCAAGTATCTGGTTTAACATAGGCTTCCTTCAAAACCTTTACTACTGCCTTTCGATGAGGTTCAGATGATAAGATTATTGATAAAAGAGATATTCTAGCGGGAGTTTTCTTCAGTTGCTCTAGAATATCGTATTCACTTTGTTTCATGATCTTTAAAAATTCCTCATCTTCTTCTTCTTCTTTTTCCTTCTTTCCAAAATTTAGGTCTTTTCCAACATTCCTTTCATCAGGAAACTTCCCCTTTTCCAGCTCTCCGGGCCCATAAACTCTTCCGCTTCTTGTTATTCCTTTCACCTCCATGACACCAGTCATTTCTTCATTTTCTTGAGCCTTTGAGGTTTCCCCTATGTCTCCACTTGTCTTGACCTGAGTCTCATAATTCCAAGGAACAGCACGTGTATCCTCATAACTGAAAGGTGTTGGTTTCTTCACAGTGATCACTACTTTTTCAGGTTTTGGAGTTTGATTAAGTGGAAGCACTTTGAGTACAAAACGCTCAATTACATTTACCTCTTCAACAGAATTCTGCTTCTTTTTTGCCTGTATCGCACCTAAAGTGAGTAGTTCTTGTACACGCACTTTGAAATCCCAACAATTCTCAATATCATGTCCAAGACTTCCACAATGGTATGCACATCTTGATTCCATATCATATTTTTCCTCTTCTTTCATCATAGAAGCAGGTGCTATGACGTTATAATTAGCTTCCTTCAAAGTAATAAACACTTTCTCCATGGGTGTTCGGAGACTCAAAACCTTTTTGACCAATTGTTTCTCCACTTCCAAGGCATTCACACGACTTCCTCCTTCATGGTTTGGGATCGGGTTATTAACAATATCGGGCTTTGGATCTTCCTAGAGATCCAGTCTCCCGCAAGCAATTAGTCTTCTCACTGCCGTCTTAAAACCTTCACAATCTTCAATCGAATGTCCAGCAACATCCATATGGTATTTGCAAGTCAGATTCGGATTGTACCAAGTCAGAAACGGAGGTTGTAATGGGTGCACAGGGTATGGTGAAATCAAATGAGTATCAAACAATCGTTGATAAAGGTCAGCATTGGGAATGGCTAACTTTGGAAAAGGTGGTAGGTTTGGGAAACGATTGCGATTTTGATTTTGAGAATTGGGTCGAGGTGCTTTGTTTAGGAAGTTCTGAGGATGTATGGTTGGATATGTTGGACGGGCGGGTCGGTATGGTCGTATGTGGATGTTGTTGACTTGAGGCTGGTGGTATGGGGTGGGATTTGTGGTTTGGTAGTGTGGGTAAGGAGGGATGGATGACATTTGGGGTCCTGAATATGTGGATGCATATCTTGGGGTGAACGGTTGCTGACCTTGCACATAATTTACCTCCGTCTCTCTCTTCTCAAGTGAATCCTCTCTTCTTTGTCTTCATCGCTCATAGGGAGCTTGCCAGCTTTAGTCAAGCTCTCAATTCTTTCTCCAGCGGTTATTAACTCAGAAAAATCTCTGTATGCTGCTCCCGCCATTGCCCCGATGTAGGGAAACCCTAGAGTTGCTAGGAAGTATGAACACATCTCGGATGAGATGAGTGGTGGTTGCACTTGAGCGGCCAAAGCCCTCTATCTCTGAGCATATTGTTTAAAGGGTTCATCTTTCTTCTTTTGCATTGTACTCAGTTGTTCACGGCTGGGCGCTATTTCCAAGTTAAACTTATACTGGTTCATGAACTGGTCAGCCAGCTCTCCCCAACAGGAAATCTTTGTATGATCTAACTGGATGTACCATTCTAGAGCCGGTCTGGTCAAACTCTCGTGGAAAAAGCTAATGAGAAATTTTTCATCTTTGGACCAGATTGACATCTTGGTACAATAACTCTTTAAATGGAAGAGTGGGTTGCCAGTTCCATCATATTTCGATAAATCAGGAATTTTAAAATCTTTAGGGACAACTGCGCTAATAGGAGGGCAAAGTTGCTCAATCTCCATGCAGCCATAATTGTTTGGCCTTTGGATTGCCTTAATTTGTTCCTGAATTTTTTCCATCCATTCTTCTCTCGACTTGTCCTTCTCTGTTTCTACACGATTATTCCCCGAGGAAGAGAGTTGCCTTGGGATGGCATTTGGAGGCTGCTCCCAAATATGGGTAGCGTGCCCATGCCTTTCAGCATGTGTATTCTCTACTGCGTGATATCCTTCTCCAATGGGAATAGTAATAGGCATTGTCGGTGGTGGTTGTTCGCGGGGATTATCATTCACCCCTTGCGTGACATTTAGAGCTGCATCCGATACCACAGGTATGGTTATCGTTGTAGCACTTGGTTGTACACCTCCTGAGTTTTGGTGGGCTCTCAATAAGTCGAGTGACTCCATCATAGGCCGCATCATCTCCTCCATTCTTCCCTGGTTACTTGACAACTCATTCAGTCTTCCTCTCACCGCATCAACTTCCATGCTTAAGTTTCTTCCGGGTTCAGAAGTAATTATAGCCGAGGTGGTTACAGCTGGAATAGCTCTTCCCGCTTCAGAAGTAATTGCAGACGGGATGGTCCTTCCTGGTTCTGTGTTTCCGCCGGCCATCTTGGTTCGAGCTCTAGTGTTATGAACACGAGTTAGATCGGTATCCTCTTTCCTTGGGCCTAATGGTTCTGAATCTTGTGCTTTCACAAAGCTGTTTCAGTAGAAGTTAAAATCTTGTTTTATGTTTTTTTCTTTTTATATATAAGAAACAAACGAAAGAGGTCAAAAAGTTCCCTTTTATTTTATTTTTAAAAGCAAGGATGCCCTGCACCCATTCTTATGGATATATCACCCTATAAGTCGAGGTGCGGTTGATAGCAAATCTAAGGGAGGATTCACTCCTCTATAGGTACTATCTAATGAACACTAGCAATGTGGTTCCTTTTCATATGTCTGAGCATTCTCACACTTTTACACAAGGACGAACTATCTCAAGGTAAAATGTGATTGATTACTTTCTAAGAGAACATCTATTCCTCTATAGAGAGCATCTGGCGAGCTTGAGAAGTCACAATTGACAGTCGAAGTGAAAGTACAAACATTAAAGTTTCATTCATTCTTGGGTGAAGTTCTGAGTACAAATCGTTTCAAGATACATTTCATGAGTTTTAATCCTCTTTTCTTAACAAGGAAATTCAACAATCCTTGATTCATGACAAATGATTACGTCAAAGCTTTCGTTTTCTTCCTCTTGAGGACTTTAGTGATCCTTTCACATGAATCCATGAATTCTGTCACCTCTTGAGGCAATCTAAATGGTGGCAACTTATTAATTTGCTTCTTGGCTTGCTCGAAACGGTAAATAAAGTTTGGAATGTAATGACTCAATTCACCGGTGAGCTTTCCACATTTTTCTTCCCATTCTAACGCCTTTTCTCTCCATGACTTCCAGAATTTGCATCAACAAACAAATCATGATATTGGTTTGCTGATGCCCATCCTTGAGTAGCCTTCTGCTCAGTCTGTGTCAACATGGTTGATAGGTGCTTCACTTGTCCCTCCAGTTTTTCTCTCATACCTTTCTCTTTCTTGACCTCCATTCTCAAGCTCCAAATGTCTTTATCTCGTTGGCTGACTTCCAATTCTACTCTTTCCACCATGCGATTTTTCTTACTAACCTCTCTCTCCAGCTGATTCTTTTCCTTCACAAGCTTATGGAGTCCTCCTTCTAGCTCTTGGATTTTGGCCAGATGCATGCTTGAGATTTTCTCTTTACCCTTTCTGGACTTGGCAATTTCTGCTGCTTCGATACATTCGTCTTTTAGGGCCTCAATTTCTTTGGCCATTTTCTTGCATTGATCTTGAAGGATGTCAACCTTTAGGTCTGCTGCTTCCTTTTTCTCCTCCAGAAATCGCATTTGGGCTTTCATCATTTCCATCTGTTGGGCCGACTCTGGAGTTTGCGTGGGGGCTAGGTTGTCGGGAATATCCTTTGGGATGCTATCTTTCCCGACTCTTGCCTCCCTCCAGTCTTTGTATTCTTGAGAAGAGGTTAAACGTTGTTGGCCGAGTTCCATTTTCCCCAAGATTTTGACATCATCCCATGCCATTTTGATCTTCCTTTCTTGCTCCAGGGTACTCTTGTCTTTCTGGTATAGGAAACTGAATACTTTAAGTTGTTCTTCTTGTGGCTTTGTGCGAGTCGGTGGAGTTGTCTAAGCACTAATGCAGGTGTATAGGAAATGCATCCCCTTGGACCCATTAACGGAACATTATGGAAGTCACCACAGCTGTAGATAACACTGTCTCCACGATACCAAGGACAGACCCATTTGAAAGTGTTTGATTGGATCTGTGAGAATTCCTTTTTCCATGCCTAAGCTTCTTGACACTTTATCTGTATGCGATGGAAGTCCCTTAACGGATTAGGAAGAAGGCCCATGCGGTTATTAGCATATACATGAGTTATGAACCACACGTATAGCATTGGCAAACAACAGCGCAGCCTTCCCCCCTCTTTTGAATACAAACCCCTAAAGAAAGGAATGTATCTGCTAGCATGGCCGGGATAGGATTCATGCCACACGTTTTGAACTTGAAAAACACATCCATGGCAGCTTGGTCGATGACATCGGGTGTGAATGGAAACAAAACCAACCCATAGATAGTCAGTGCCAGTGTTCGTTTGAAGAAATCCCAATCTCCTTGTTGAGCCAAAGTTTGCATATGAGTCTCCAGCAAACTTCTTCAGATTCCTCAAGTAGACCCCCTTACTTCCATTATCATCTGGTTTGAATCAACTCCGATTATCTTGGCAACGTTTTCCTTATTAACATAATGCCCTTGGTATAGATATACACCTGATTTTTCTTGGATCGGTAGTCTCATTATGACCACATATTCTTCTATGGTTGGTGCAGCATCAAGATCGGGCAATTCAAAGCAACAAAGAGAAGGGTTCCAGAATTGTGAGAGAGCACTCAATGCTGGCACTTCCACCGGAATGGACAACAAATCCAATATGCACCCGTAGGTATTCTTGAAAGAGGATCGAACTTCACGAGGCATCAGCTGAACTATTTCTTTTACTTTCTCTAACTCATTGCTCGTCACTGTAACCTTGATATTTCTTTTCCAGTCATGCACATTGCTAGTGTTCATCGGTATTGCATCCATTTGCTTTGAACTGATGATGAATCAAAAATCTCACACACTGTGCACAAGAATGAAATAATTGAGTAGAATTAAAAAGATGGGAGAGATAAGAAAAAAAAATTTTTGATGCTTCCTTGAGAATTTGATGATGCACAAACCTATGTAAGTGAACACAACTGAAGAAAAGAAACATTTCATGTAAAAAAACAAGTTATGTTATGAGAAACGAATGGAATGAATGCATGTGATAATGAACAAAATGCCTAAACATCTGAGAATGAATATCAACATTAAGTTATGAGATAAGGAACTAGCTAACCTAAATGCAATGTAATAATGTTTGGTGTAGAAACAACTAAAATAAAGCATAAAGGAGTGCGGTGTAAAAGGATGAAAGAAGCATGCTCCTATTGTCCTAGCCGGGTAAAACCTAATGGGTGACATGTTCTAAGGCCAGAAACCCTAACGTGGTAGCTACTAGGTTTGACTATACGTGTACACATTCATGGTGGGTCTAGAATTCTAATGACCATGGTCCCCAGATTGCCCTTATCCACAGGACAAGGATCCGACCTTTGAACCAACCATAAGTAGGGATAAGCCCTCTCAATATGATTGACTCACAAGGCCAGTAACAATCTGAGTGGTGCCCCAACAACTACCAAGTGAGCATGAAGCCCCTCATGGCAATGTCAAGAAACCCCCTAATCCTAAGCTCGCACGGGCTCGGGTATAGAGTCCAAGAACACAGTGTGTGAATTAAGTGATCGTGAAGTGTGTGCTGGGAGCATACAAACCTTCCAATCCTATCACTACATACACTCCTGCAAAACAAGATGCAAACAACACATATATACAAAATAGTCATCTATCCTAAGATTTTAATAAATAAAGAAAATTTTACAAAATTCAAACCACAGGTATATACAGAATAACAATAGTCGTCTATCCTAGAGTTTTAACAAATAAACAAATATTATATATAAACATCAAGAAAATTAAACTATACAAAAGAGAATTAAAGAACACTGCACAGAATAAAGTGAGGAAAGAAAAACAAAAATAAATGGGGTTTATATTTAATTTGCACAACCAACTATAATAGGCCTGACTCTCTTACTAAAGTCCCCAGTGGAGTCGCCATCTGTCGCAACCGGAATAGCGACGGGACGGCGAAAAATAAGTTTTTGAAAATTGGAGTCGCCACCAAGTTTATTTAAATTGGGAAAACAAGGAAAAACCCATTTTATCTTCTTAAAAATAGTCTTCGTAAACTAGATATGAGTTCGGGAGTCGGTTATGTCTAGGGAAGGGTAAGAACTTAATCCTACAGCACCCCTAGTACACTCGTATTTAAACGGTACCTTAGTGAGTTGTGCAAATTAATTAATAACCCCTTTTAGAATTTCAATCAAAGAGGACAAAAATTAAAATTTAAAAACATAAATTAAGAAGAAAAAAAAATACTTTAGCAAAATATTTACAATTTAAACACATAGATTAAGAAGAATTAATTTAGACAAATATATTTACAAATGAAACATATAAATTAAGAAAATTAATTTACCCAAATATATTATAATTTAAACAAATAATTTAAGAAGAATTAATTTTGACAAATATATCAAATATATTAAGAGAAATTAGCTTTTGAAAGATATATTTACAATTTTAACACAAGCTAAAAAATTATTTACACAAAATATTTACAAATTAACAAATAAATTAAAAAAAAATTAATTTTGGCTTGACAGGGATAGCCTGCTCCTACGTATCCTCTGGTGCAATGAGGAACTCAAAGTCACGTAGTTCTTTATAAAATACTTGTGTGTTTGATTGATTTTAGTTAAAAGTGAAAATAGAAATGCGTTGATTGATTTTAATTTTGAAAATGATTTAAAGTGGACTTAATTGATTTTAATTTTTTGAAAATGATTTTTGATTGATTTTGATGTTCAAGATTATTCTATTGCCAAACTGTTAAAAAGAAAATCCGATTTGGCACGAGGTTCAAGGCAGCATTTAGCTGCTCAGTGAACTCTTGCGATTCAAAATTATGAAGGGAGCACCGACTCCTCAGTCACAATAATTGAATGTTGCATAGATTAAAACGTTTTTTATTTTGATTGTTTTAGTTTTTATATAATTTTTATTATTATTTTTATATATTTTCATTTTTTCTACTTTTTTGTTATTTTCTTATTATTTTGAACAATCCTAAACTTAAAAAGGAATGAACTAGAATTTGATTTTTTTTTTTTTAAAGAAAAGTAAAATCTCAAAACCCAAATAGACTAGCTCGAAACCTGATCCCACAAAAAAATAAATAAATAAATAAATAAAATAGCACTAAATATAGAATATAAATAAATAAATAAAAACTAATTCCTATCCTCCCTCTCTCATACACATACACGGCTCTCTCTCTTTTTTGCATTCACGCACAAACCTACACATAACTAATACATTAAAATAAAATAAAAGAAAACTTAAATCAAACATTGTATCAACACTAACGTACGTGGGACACATGCACACACTAACACTTGACACATTAAAATAAAATAAAAACCTTGAATCATTATCCTAATGCTAACACATGCGGGACACATGCACACACTGACACCTACCACATTAAAATAAAATAAAAACTTACATCAAACATTGTCCATGGACCCGCAACATTCTAAACACATCACATGGTTAAAATTTTCTTTATTTAAAGAAATATAACTCATGAATCGGTAAAACAACTTGATATCATCTTAAAATAAATAATAATTAAAAAAACTGGATCACCAAGAGGCTCGAGATGGAGGGGTTCAGTTTAGGAGAATTATTTTAAAATGGGACATGAGGCCATGGGTCTTATCACTCACGCCGACACATTCGTACTGACTCAAACACAGCAACCCACATTAAATAAACTACAAAATAGCAATCCAATAAAAGACAAGGCAACAGAGAAAGGTCTGGAACTTGAGGACCTGAGTTTCATTTTCTACTTGGAGCCACACACGCACACGCACACAACGAGCAAGAGAGAAAGAAAGTTTACATATGAAGGAGATAAAGGAGATCAATGACAGAGAAGAAAGGAAGAGGGGAAGTTGACCCGAAAAGTGGTGCTGCTGGTGTTATCGGTGGTTTGGTTTGCGAGTGGGGGCTACTGCGAAGGGGAGAGCGGCGGGCCTGCAAGGGTATACTGGAGGTGTGAAGCGTTCGTGAAGGCTTGGGCGCCCTATTGCTATTCTCTCCTCCTTCCTTCTTGTATTGATTTTATGCTTGTAAGATTCAATTTTTATTTGAACTTGATTTTGGGATTGAGATTGTTGATTATGATGAAGGCTGTGGGGTTTATAATATAGGCTGTGAAGATGATGATGGGAGAGTGGTATTATAATTTGTGTGGGGGGTGAAGATGAGTAGTTGGGCTGGATGATTGTTGATGGTAAAGGAGATAATTGTTTGTATGTGTATGGTGGTGATGATGAAAGGGTGAAGAGGGTCGTCCCTATGGCTTATGGTTTCACGGTAGTTATGACTGTGATGAAGGTGATCCAAGTGGGTCGGCCTCTGAGTTGTGATCCCTCTTGTTGTGGTCCCGGCTCCCCTTTAAAACATTCCCCTCCCGTGCTGGGTTTGCAGGAGGACCATAAAACCTTGTCTTGGTATTTTTTTTTTTTAGCTCCATGCGTATTCCAACTGAATTGTCCCCTATGTTTCTGCCATTTGCAGAGCACTTCCTTATCTCACCAAAGACCCATCTTCGCTGCAAGGAATGGAGGCTGCAACCTCCCAATTTTCCATGATACTGCCCATCATTCCATGTTAGTGCTGCGGTGTGTACATTTTGGCAGGGGATGGGTAAGGCACCACACGTACCCCACCTTGGCCTTTTCGTATTTATTCATTTTTTGCATTTTTTATTGAAAGGAAACAAAAGAAGCAACAGACATGGACTTGCACAAACTTGACTTTTACATCTTCTTTTTTTTTCTTTCTAAAACAAAGCACCCGAGAAAGATGGTATGGGACCACTAAAAACATAATTTGACAATGGCCTTAAAAATTGAATGGAAACAATTTAATTAATTATTATTCTAAAGCTTGATTGAACATTGAGTGCTGACATCTTCTATCCCTTTTTATTATATTATTATTTTCCTTTTTACTCAAACTAAAGGCTGAACTCATAAGTACAAACAACCGGGCTTAACTTTTTTGTTTTACAATTAAAATATGAAATGGATTTAATAACATTGAATGGGCTGAAATTTTTTATTCTATTTTTTTTTTTTTTTTTGCTTTGCAATCTTAAAATAAAAGAAAAATGGGCTCAATTTTTTTTGGACGGACAAAATTAGATGTTCACAAATACAAAGATTATTTAAACTACGAAATATGCAAAAATTTTGGATTTTCTATTTATAGGCCAGACAAAATCGGATGTTCACACCAATTCTGTTGCAAATCTGATCCAAAGGGTGGCTCGGACCTGTTTTGGGACCGGTTCATCGATTTTTCGGTTAAACTAGCAGGTCCGAGCTGAGTTTCATTACTTTGGTTCCTTTTCATCTACTTCTATTTTAAAAGTTAATTTATAATAGTTCATACAAACATTAATTAATGCCAAATATAAACATACTAAATAAATACAAATATTAGTTCATTTTCAAATGAAAAAAAGATACATAACTATAATTGATTAAATGGCCTATGCATACGTGGGTTCTTAACTTGCTAATAAGGGGTTAGGGAGTATCTATCAGGGGATTTTGGAGTAGGTCATAATTGCTTGCCACATTCATATAGTTTATTAGCCATCGATAGAGCCGCTCCAAACGCCTTACCTATCATGCTCTGCCATTGTCTTCTTGTTTCTCTATTCAGATCAATCTTGCTCTGGTCACCTCCTAACTGATCATCTCCACCCAAGTCGCCATCTCCTATATCATCCTTACCCTGATCACCCCCACCCTTATCATCATCTCCTACATCATCCTCACCATGATCACCCCCACCCTCATCGCCATTTTCCACATTATCCTCACCCTGATCACCTAACCCTCATTGTCATCTCTTAGATCATCCTCACTCTGATCAACCCTACCCTCATTGCCATCTCCTTCATCATCCCTACCATCATCTTTATCCTCACATCTTTGTCCCTCTCCTATTCTCTCAACCTCACGTACATCTCATGATATCATCTACGCTGATATTGTATGCTGGGATCTGTGTACATATCAAGTGGTGATACTATATGTGGAAACGTCCATCTAAGAACTTGTGTTTCCATCTAAGGTGCATACACATTCTTCTGCTAGAAAGGCTGCTCATTCAGATCATGTTTTTATACATGTCAAAATGGGCTCGGCCTGTTAGGTTGGTGCGCCAAAACCGCCATTTTTAGTGGGCTGGGCTGACTTTTTGAGCCCTTAAAAAATTTTCAGCCAGCCAAACCCGCCCTGCTTAACCTGTGGGTTTAGGAGGGTTGGGGCGGGCCAAACCTTTTTAAAAAAAAATTAAATTTTATTTAGCATATGAGAAATAAGCCAATATTTTGAAGAGCATGGACAAGCCCAACCCAAAGACCAAAAATATAAGGAAAGGACACAAAAAAAAGTGATAGGAATTGGGTATTAGTATTACTATTAGTACAATTAGTAAATTACAATTTACAATAACACAACTATATCCACCTACAGCTACACGGCTCAAGCCAAAAATAAAAATAAAAAAACTACACCTACACGGCTCCAATACACTCGCTGGATGCTAACTCACTAAGACAGTGAGGAATAAAACTAAAAACTTGTTACAGTTGTTCACTTGTTCACGCAAAAAAAATGAAAACCTAAGGTAACTAGGTAAGTTCTAGAAGAAGTGTAGTCACATAGTGGTGGCAATCCCTTTTGTGACCCAGTCTAGCGGTGCTACAGAAGAGCGTCACTCAGTTCAGTGGCAGCGGCGATCACTTTCTGTTGGCTTGACGTCGATTTACGCTTGTGTGGTCTAGATTCTGGAGGATGCGCTTCTCCATTGCGTGGTGGGCTGACGGCTGACCGGCTGAGGCTTCCTCTTCTATTCCGACACTGAGCTCATCGCGTCGTGGTCGGTGGCAAGCTGCATCTCACGTCTTGGCCTCTGTGGTAATGTGGTATAAAGGTATTATTTTTCATTTATTTATTCCTTTAATCTGAGGATGAGAAGATTAAAGGAAAAATGTGAGTTTTGATTTCTTAGTTTCTAGAGCTTTAGGATCACTGCCATGAAGTTTCGTTTTTTCGTCTTTTCGTTTGCAATTCACACATGTGATGTGTTGTTAGAAGGTTTTTTTTTAATTTTTTTGTGTTGTAATTTGTTCGGATTTGCAGTGATTTGTTATTTTGGTTTTTCTTGTTTCAGATTTAAAAATTTAAAATGGAATCAATGCTAGTTGATGACCCCACTTTCATTAATGAATTGGAACAATTAGATCAAATAGGGGATGGTTTAGATTCAGAACAACCTAATAAGAAAAAAACCAAGTCAACAACCTCTGATTGTTGGAAGTTTTTCACAAAAATTGGTGTTGGAAATGATGGATTTGAAAAAGCTAGATGCAATGCTTGTAAGCAAGAATATAAAGCCGGTGGGAAATCATATGGGACATCAACACTAAAACACCATATCTAAAAGTGTAAAGAAATTAAATTTGGGGATGTTGGCAAATGATTGTGGATAAGCAAGGAAAGTTGAAGTCTCCTAAGCTAGATCAAATGATACCACGTGAGATGCGTGCTGCTACTATAATTGAGCATGATTTGCCATATAAGTTTGTTGAGTATAGAAAGATTAGGAGTTGGGTTAAATATTTGAATCCAGATGCAGTTCCTATTTCTAAGAATACAGCTAAGGCTTATGTGATGAATATTCATGTGTGAGAGAGAGAAGCTTAAGCAAACTATGATAACAATCCCGAATAAGATTTGTTTAACTTCTGATTTGTGGACATCATGCACTACTGAAGGTTACATTTGCTTAACTGCACATTTTTTTATTCAAATTGGAAGCTAAATAGTAAAATTCTTAACTTTTGCCACATGACTCCTCCTCACACTGGCTTTGAATTGTCTAAAAAAATTTATGAATTTTTTAGTACTTGGGGAATAGAGGGAAAAAAATTTCGTCTTACTTTAGATAATTCATCTGCCAATGATAACATGCAAGAACATTTGAAAAATACTTTGGGTGTGCAAAATTGGTTGCTATGTGGTGGGGAGTTTTTTCATGTTCGTTGTTTTGCACATATTTTGAATCTCATTGTGGAAGAAGGATTAAAAGTGGCTAGTGATGCATTGTTCAAAATTAGAGAAAGTGTCAAATATGTAAAGGGTTCTGAGGTTAGAATGATCAAGTTTAAAGAATGTGTTACAATGCTTGGTGGTGTGGATTTCGGGGTTGGATTATGCTTAGATATTCCTACTAAATGGAATTCAACCTATTTGATGCTTGAAAGTGCTCTAAAATATCAAAGGGCTTTTGCTAATTTCCAAGTAAAAGACTATGGATATAAGTATTGCCCTACGATTGATGAGTGGAGAAGAGCGGAAAAGATATGTGAGTTTTTGCCTCCTTTCTATGACACTACCAATATGATTTCGAGCTCAACATATCTGACTTCTAACTTGTACTTCTTACAAGTTTGAAATATTCAATGTGCTTTGCAAGAGAGCTTAAGTAACAATGATGAAATTATAAGGAGCATGGTAGAAAAGATGTTTAAAAAGTTTTAAAAGTATTGGGATGAATATAGTGTTGTGCTTGCACTTGGAGGGGTTCTTGATCCTTGAATGAAATTTGTTATGTTGCAGTATTGTTATTCAAAAATTGATCCTTCTACAACTGAAGAGAAGATAGAGCATGTGAGGAGAAAAATGTATAAGCTTTTTGAAGAGTATTATAGAAATAATAACACTTCCTCCGAAAGTGTTACACCTTCTGGTCCTACTCCTTTCCAATCTTCAAGCTCTAGTATGTCATGATTATCGGGATCAAATGATTGGAATTAAGGAATCTTTGATGTAAATGCAATTTTTTGAATGGCTATTTACTTTATATTTCTAATTGATTTATTTTTAGCTTGTTTTATTTCACCAATTAATTCATGTTATTTGGTTGTTATGAAAGGCATTGAAATTACATATTCATCAAAATGCAATGAGAAGTGGAAAGAATCAACTTGATATTTATTTAAATGAGTCTAATTCGGGCTTCCAATTTTATGAGGATTTAGACGTGTTGCAACGGTGGAAGGATACTCAAAATCGTTTTCTGGAACTATCAATAATGGCTCATGATCTATTGAGTATTCCTATCACCACTGTGTCTTCTGAATCCGCTTTTAATATTGGTGCAAGAGTACTTAATAAGCATAGAAGTCGTTTATTGCCAAAGAATGTTCAAGCATTGATTTGCACTCAAAATTGGTTGCATGGGTTTGCTAGTAATGGTAACTTATTTAATATTGTAATTGTTTTTTCTTTGGATTTATATCATTACCTTTTATCAATTAGTTTTTACTCGTGTCTTTTTGGATTATATTTATAGATGATGATGATGGTGATGAAGATGGTACAAGAAGTGAATCATCTGGGTTAGCGGGTGCTTTTATCGTTGATTTAGAAGATATTGATGAATAGCTGCATTGGACATACAGTTCTTTTGGTGTTGTGGACAAGGACAATTAGTAAATATTATGTGTTAGTTGGATTTGCTATTTTGCTAATAATGGTAACTTATTTAATATTGTAATTTTTTTTTCTTGAGGTTTATTTTATTATCATTTATCAATTGGTTGTTACTTATGTTCATTTTAATATCATTTATCAATTGGCTTTTACCTATGTTCTTTTTTGTTTATATTTATAGATGATGATAGATAGATAGTGATGAAGATGGTGCAAGAAGTGAAGCATTTGTGTCTTTTTTATGGTGTCTACAACAAGGGTGATCTTCATATAGCTATTGAGCTTGTCCAAATGTCCAATGTATGGTAATTTTCAACTTCCTGTTTACTGTCAGTGCAACCTGGTTGTAAGTGGAACTAGGGGTCATTTTTAAGGATTTTATCTTAGCTATAAGATATTTACTATTTGTAGATCATTTTCGTTTATGGGTCATCTTAGGCCACTATCATTTATCAATTGTTTTTGAATTTTCACTTATGTTATTTTTGAATTATATGTATAGATGATGATGAAGGTGATGAAGATGGATGGTGCAAGGAGTCAAGCATGTGTCTCTTTTTGCCTTTGGCCTTTAATGCTGATGAATTAGTAAATGTTATGTGTTACAATATTAGTTGGATTTGCTATAATGCTACTATCCAAGTGTTGATTTGGAAGATAGTGAATTAGTGATAAATAGTTGTTCCTTTGGAGTTTGGATAGACAATTAGTTTTTTTGGTGGCCTGGATAATTAGTTAATATTATGTGTTAATAGGACCTTTATAATTGTTAGTTGTAATGAGCTTCTTATAAATTATAATTAGTATGTGTAAATGTAATGAGTTAGTGTTGGTGCAAAATTTTTATTGAGTATTGAATGGACTTTGAAAAATTGAATATCCATCAATTAGAAGAAAAAGAAAACTTTTTAAATAAAAAATTTGAAAAAAAAAAGAAAACAGCAATGTATTAAAAAGTTTTTTTTAAATTTTTAAATTTTTTGGCGGGCTAGCCCGCCCCGCCCAATTTTCGACGGGCTTTTGGTGGGGCGGGCCTAAACGAGGCGGGCTATCCCGTTTTGACATCTCTACATGTTGTGTCCAATAAGGAAATTGGCCAACCGTTTCTTGAGTGGATGATTGGCCAACATCTTTAGAAGATTGGCCTAAATCCCAATCAAACTAATTGATAAACCCTAACTATAAAGGAGGTGTCTCGTGAATCCCATTGTGGAAGACTCTCGTATCGATAGAGTGTCATGATAGCTCCATATGCCTTGATCTATAACCACCTTGAAAGAGAGGAGCACCAACAGAGTATCATGATGGTGCCACCTAGGTCTAGGCAATCTACATAACAAGTATAATCAATGAAAAGGAAGTAATGAATTATATATCATTAATTAAAAAGTGTAAATAAAATATAACACGTATATTATAACTTGAGTGGTCTGTGGATCCATATAAAAGTGAGGCTCTTGGATAGGTTGCAAAAGGTAAAGTCATCCACCTCCTTGGTCATTTCGACGGAACGATTGTGCAGGCAGTTGGGGTGTTGGAGGTAATCGTGGCGATGGGGGTGCTAAGGGGAATACTGACGGGTTAGTGGGCAAGATGGTTGAGGAGATGGCTGTTGCTACTCTTGAGACGACCTGTTAAGAAATAGTATATTCGTTAGTAACAAAAATTATTAAGTTCTGGAAAGTCAAAAATAAAAATTAATAATTTTATAATGAAAACAATTTTGTAACTAATATAAAACAGTTTCTTATAAATTTTGAAATATAAATCCCAAATTATTACATTCCATAAAGTCAATTTCTTGTATTTTATAATACAAACTAATATAATAAGAATAACTAATAAGCATGCACATTTGTTTTATTTTATAACAATGCCAAAAGCTAATATAGAACAATAACCTACTATAACTTCTAAATTAATAACCAGAGGATTATATAGTTATAAAAAAATTATAAATTTAAAAATTTAAAATCAGAAAAATTATTAAATTAAAGTTTCTTTTATTTATTTTATAACAAAAGCTAGTATAATTTTTTTTATTATGATGAATTAAAAAATAACATTTTCCTAAATAATTTATAGAAACTAAATTTCATAAAATACATAAATAAAAAATTAAATTAAAATAATATATTACGTACATTGTGATGAACGATATCCTCTAAAATATGTTTTGCCATATCCATAGTTTCATTAGGTTTCACTATTTTTTTAATTTATAAATATTTTTTAACTTTTTTTTTCCTCTCTGTTACAAAAAAAAAAAAAACCCTTAACTCAACTCTTTTAACTTTGCTCTCTTGCTCGTTCCATCTCCCAAACCCCCCAGCAACCTCAAACAAGAGTGTACAAATATATAGCTAAACCAAACACAGCCATTACACCACCCGCGCTAGGCAAAATTCACAGGCAAAGGAATCCTTGTAGAAGATGCATAATAGACTATGCGGTGCAGCCTTTGGCCGGCAAAAACTCACCATTGGCAAGTTTTCATGTGCTATCTAGTGCAAAGCAGAATTTGCAAGTTTTTTGCAGGATGAAACCTCGCCAGTGGTGGGCTTTTGGGTGTTGTCTTGTCCATGCCAAACCACATCGCCTGCTTCGAGCGTTCTCGAGATGTGGCCTCATCATCTACTTTGAATGTTCTAATCGTCACTAACAGTCCAAATCTCACCATTAACAGACCACAATAATGTAATTTTTTCTTCAAAGTAATATTGAAGTATTATTTAATTCATACACCATAAAAAAAAGTAATTTCCCTTCTGTTGCAAGTGCTTTATCAATTACTTAATTGGCTTTCAGATATAATGCATTTTCTCAGCACAGGGGTATTGTGTTATTTTTTGTCCAAGTAATTGCTCAAGCAACGTATGTCTAAGATCACATTTCAGTCCTACTATAAACTTGTAACAAAAAATTATGGTTGTTTTAGAGTGGGCTTTGGAACTTAACTGTACGTTAATGGTAACATTTTTTGACTATTGTGTGAGGGGATGTTTAGTGCTTTTAGATTTTGCTTACATATTACGCAAAATTGCAAGCAAGTTGGTGAACTTATAAATATGTGTTGAATAACAGGTGTAAATTGATTAAGCAATAGGGGATGGTAGGAGTCAGATAGGTATGAAGGAAAATCTAAAAGGTTATTCTTTAAGAAATTCAGAAGGACAATTCCTTTAAAAATGACTATTCTCTCGAATACTAGAGTTAAACTCATTAGTTTAAGTTTAATTTGTCGATCGATATAATATAAAAGGGCAACGTTTTGTACTGTGAATTAATCACGTGCATTTATTTGTAAAAAGATAACAAAAGAGGCATAATCATATAAATAAATTCAATCATTTGTGACTTCTCTGAATTGAGAAACATAATCGCTAGTCACAAAAGTTGGGTTCCACTCTGTTTTGTTGTCAGAGTTTAAGAAAGGCCAGAGTTTAATACTTTGGCATAAATGTGCATATTGTCCAACTATTTATTTCATGAATGTAAAATTGTAAAAAGGAATAATACATAGCCACCATCACACTTACACAAAATACTTACACCATGTTAAATGACAAAATAAGTGTACAGGGACTCTATGACTATGGAGAAACAAAGTGGAAAGAGAAAAAAAGAAAGAAAAAGTAACGTCCTTACCTGTTCACTTTCTCTTTCTTGTTTCTCTTTCTTTCATCTATCAAAGCTTTCATTTTCTCTCTCTTTATCATGTTTCTCTCTCTAGTTCTTCATCATTCACAGGAGGGAGAATAAGGAGAATCAAAATCTATTGACAATGCACAAAACTTATCCTCATGTATGAAGGCTTAACTAATTCCATTTGATTTTTCATGTGCTTTTGGTTTATATCCTAAGATATGAATGATATTTTTTTTCAGTCTTTTTAGCAACAAAATGAATTGAGAATGACTTTATTAGAAGCTGAGATTTGATGTTATTGTTGAAAAATTGTAAATGTGTGTTGCCAAAAGTTATAAATCAATATACAAAAAGTTATAAACTAATGCACAAAAAGTTGTAAACCAATAGCAAAATATTGTAAACCAATTGAGCACATATCCTAAACATGTAAGGATTAAATGTAAAATTATATTATGAAAGTGTGTAAACTAGAATGCAAAAGTTGTAAACCAGTATGCAAAAGTTGTAAACCAATGCACAAAAAGTTATAAACTAATAGCAAAATATTATAAGCCAATTGGGGACACATGTTAACGTACTGTACCTGCACAGATAAAAATAAATTAAAAACAATAAATCCTGGGGCGTGCAAATGCACTGGGCTCAAGGAATATTCCAGTGATATTCGGAATTCCTCCAGGATACAGCAGGCTCTTCCAGTAAATTGGGATCTCTAGAACTTGCAAGGTTTCTTCACTTGGTTTAACCCAAACACTCCTTTTAAAATTGTAAAAAATAAAAAAATTAATTAGCAGAAAAAATGAGAAGAGGAGAATTAGAGACTCTCTCATTTGTTTGTTTTCTTAACAGTGTTCACGGTACAAAAGAAAAAAAGAGCCAATTTGTTAAGAAATATTAAATAGAACTTCATACAAAAATATCATGCACAGTACGGGATATTTTTGTTGATCACTTTCTCTAGTTTTGATCAGTGATAAGGCCATATTAGAAACTGTTGAATGACGTTTTGGTGTAGAAAAAACCGAAGATCATGCAGTTACGTGATGGAGCTTCATTGTCAAATAACTTAAACTTAGCTGGTCAAGTATCGTCACTTGGCAGCACTAAAGATTTGATTCAGTAATAATAGAAACAGTTTCATTCATCACCGAACCAATATACAAACGGGATTGTTTCAGTACATGTACGTTTGAAGTTGAAAGTCAATTTCAAAGCATAATAATGCTAACGTTAAAGCCAATCTTAACTTTCAAAGTATAAAATAATTTTCAAGCTGGACTTTATGCATGCTTACATTGGCCACGTTATCTCCTAAAGGTATTTTCAATATTGAGTGGTTGACCAAAACCAACTAAGAGGCACATTTCTAGGAACATAATAGATATGCCATATTAAAGGAAAAGGAATAAAAAAGTAACGTAAAGCACATGTGTAAAATAGTAAATTTGATTTTGAAATAAATATTAATAACTAAAATATTAATAAAATAATATAACAATCCCCAACTTATTTCAAAATCAAATTTATTAATATAAAATATTTGAGTTAAACATGAATGTAAATGCATTGAATCTGGTGTCTTTTAAACTATGAACCAGATCTAGATAGATAGAACTTTAAATTAAAATGTAATTGGTGAAGTAAAACTTCTATGAACTAACACATTTTTTAATGTAAATTAAAATCTCATCTGATCACATTTACACCCCCACTTATTCCTTGCTGTTATCGCTGTGTTGCACATTTTGGCCATGCGCGTGCCTGGTAATTCATAAGTGCTCTAGAAACTTGCCAAAGTCTCATAGGAGCGGCTCCACTCCTACACTCACATAGGTGAATTTCATCAAATGTATACTGCACTTTATACATTACCCATAATTAAGAGCTATGAAATTCATTAAAAGCATGAAGCTTATCCTTATATTAATGCAGTCTAGCATAACCCATTTCTCACACCATAGAAAAGGACATAAAATGTGCTAGCAAGAACTAACAGATGACTTGTTATTACCCATATGAACCTTTTTCATGGGATGTCCACTCACAAAGGTTGGATTCCTATCACTGTTAATTTCACATTGGCTGAAGTCCCATTCCCCTCGATGTGGCACTTACAAAATTCCTCCCAAGAGGTTTAGTCAAAGAATAAGCTAAATTCAACTCCGACTTCACATAATCAGTGGATATTATTCCATCTTTCAGCAGCTGCTTTACCACTTCATGTCTCAACCTAATGTGTCTGCTTTTACAACTATATGTTTTGTTATTTGCAATAACTATTGCCGCTTTATTATCACAATGTACAGACACAGAAAGAATAGGCTTTATTCCTAATGGAATATTACTCAAGAAATTTTTTAACCACTCAGCCTCATTACCTGCTTGTTCTAGAGCTATGAACTCTGATTCCATGGTGGACTTTGCAATTATTGTTTGCTTGACTGATCGCCAAGTAACAGCACCACCTCCTAAGGTAAACACATATCCACTAGTGGATTTAATCTTATCAGAATCTAAGATCCAGTTAGCATCATTGTATCCTTCAATACAGCGGGAAATTCACTATACTTAATACCATAATTCATAGTACCTCTCAAATATTTCATCAATCTAGCCAATGTGGCCTAATGATCATTGTTTGGATTATGTGTATACCTACTCAATCTACACACAGCATATGCTATGTCAGGTCGAGTGAAATTCATTAAGTGCAACAGACTCCCAATAATCTGTGCATACTCAGACTGGGCCACAGGATCACCCCTATTCTTCTTTAATTGAGCATTAGCGTCATAAGGGGTACTCACAGGTTTAACATCAAAATGTCCAAACTTCTGTATAAGTTTTTCCACATATTGTTCTTGTGACAATATAATATTGTCACACTTCCTTATAACTTTAATACCCAAAATTACACTTGCTTCACCCATATCCTTCATATCAAAATTTGATGATAGAAACTTCTTTGTCACAATCACAACATTAAGACTAGTGCCAAATATAAGCATATCATCAACATATAGGCAAATAATTACACAATCATCACTAATCAATTTAGTATAAACACATTTATCTACTTCTACAGAAGAGAAACCATTAGTAATTAGAACTTCATCAAAATTTTTATGCCACTGTTTGGGTGCCTGTTTCAAACCATAAATGGATTTAGTCAATTTGCATACTGTTTTCTTGTCCAGGTTCCACGCATCCTTCAGATTGTGTTATATATATTTCTTCTTCCAAATCACCATTTAAGAACACTGTTTTAACATCCATTTGGTGAATTATTAATTTATAAATTGAAGCTAATGCAATTAGAACTCGTATAGATGAGATCCTTGTTACTAGTGCAAAAGTATCAAAATAATCAATATTTTGTTTTTGACTAAAACCTTTAGCAACCAGTCTTGCTTTATATTTTTCTATTGTTCCATTAGGATTAATTTTCTTTTAAAAATCCATTTACATCCGATAGGTTTTGCTCCAGGTGGTAAATCAACTAAAATCCACATATTAGATTTTTTGATTGAGTCAATTTCAGATTTTATTGCATCTCTCCATAATTGTTCATCTAATGAGTTAATAGCTTCAGAAAATGTTGTTGGATCATTTTCTACAATATATGTATAAAAATCATTTCCAAATGATTTCTCCATTCTTTGTTTTTTACTTCTCCTCAAATCTTCATATATGTTATCTTGGTTACTTTGAGAAGGGATGCTAGATATTTTTTCTAATTTTAATGGATCTATATGTTCAAAGAATTCTGCATTTTTTGTTCCAATTATTTTATTTTGTTCAAGAACTTCACTTTTTAATACTAAAAATCTATAAGCAGGGCTATGTTCAGCATATCCAATAAACATGCAATCTGAGGTCTTGGATCCTAATTTCTTTCTCTTAGGTTCAGGTAACATAACTTTTGCCAAGCACCTCCACACTTTTATGTAATTTAGTTTTGGTTTGTATCCTTTCCACATTTCATAAGGTGATTTATTTGTTTTCCTATAAGATATTCTATTTTGTATATGGCATGCAATTAAGATCACTTCTCCCCATAAATTATCAGGTGCATTAGAACTTATTAATAATGCATTTATCATTTCTTTTAATGTTCTATTTTTCCTTTCTGCTACACCATTAGATTCGGGTGAATAAGGTGGAGTTACTTCATGTATTATTCCTTCTTTTTCATAAAACTCATTAAATAAAATATACCCTCCTCCTCTATCACATCTAACTCTTTTTATTTTTCTATTTAATTGATTTTCAACTTCAGCTTTATAAGATAAAAAAATATCAAATGCTTCATCTTTATTTCTTATTAAATAAACTTTAGTATATCTAGAAAAATCATCAATAAAAGTCACATAATATTTTTACCACCTCTAGTCATAGTTTGTTTTAAATCACCAAGATCAGAATGAATTAATTCTAAAAAATTAGTTTCTCTATGTACAGAAGGACATGATTTTTTAGTTAGTTTTGATTCTACACATATTTCACATTTATCTAAATTTGAACTAGTTATGCTAGAAATCATACCCAAATATTGCATTTTCTTAATATATGGTATATTAACATGTCCTAATCTAGCATGCCAAATATATATAGAGTCAATCATATAAACAAAATTAGAAACATTCATTATTTCGAAAACATTAAGAACAAAAAGTCCATGATTACAATAACCCTTTCCAACAAGAACATTATTTTTTGTCATGACAATCTTGTCAGACTCAAAGGAAACCTTTACCCCAGCTTTCCCCAGCAATGCTACAGAAATTAAATTTGCCCTGACACTAGGCACATGTAAAACATCTGTGAGCGCCAAAGTTTTTCCAGATGTCAGCTTTAACATAATTTTTCCTTTTCCTTGCACTGGTGCAGTTCTAGAGTCACCAAGATAAACTTGGCCTTCTTCTTCATCCTCTCTAGTAGCATAGGAGGCAAATGCATTTCTATTGGCACAAATGTGCCTAGTAGCTCCAGAATCAACCACCCAGTCATTGACATTGGCAACTAGCATTGCTTGAGAGATGACCGCAGCAACTATATCATCTCCTTCAACCAAATTTGCTTTTGGCTTTGGCTTAGGAGGATTTCCAGTCACGATCGCTCTCCTTCAACATTGTGATGCTCTGTGACCTGGTTTACCACAAATATAACACCCTCCACTTCTTTTGAAAGTGGGATTATTTTCTCTTTGAAAGTTGGAAAAAGAATTGTAGCCAGAATTAAATTTAGAATTTTTGTTATTGTCATACCTCTTTTTATGACCTTGCAGCAAGTGAGCCTTGGATGCCAGTGCTTTAGACCTTACTTCTGCAATCTCCTTGCAGCTTGTGTCTTCAATGATGATATGTTTGATTAGTTCAACCAGTGAAAATTGCTTGTTCTTATGCTTTAGTTGGTTTTGGTAGTCCTTCCACGATTCGGGCAGCTTCTCTATCAATATTCCTGCCATGAACTTGTCTGGTAATGAAATGTTTTCTGCTTTTAGATTCTCCAGCAGCTTGTGGTATTCATTGATCTGAGTACGGATGTCCTTATTGTCAGTCATCTCCCATTGATAATAATTTCCGATGACAAACTTCTGACGAGCACCATCTTCAGCAATATATTTCATCAACATTGACTCCCATATCTTGTAAGCCTCTTTGTAGGTGCAATAGACATTGAACAACTCATTTGATAGAGTTGAGATAATTATGTGACGGCAGACTTTGTTGGCGGCAATCCAATCTTCTAAAGCTTTAGGAGATGCTGATGTTGGACGAGCAGCGGTGAGAGCCTCGGCCACCCCATGCATATCAAGGATGGAATAGATCCTCTCTTGCCAACGGCGATAGTTGCTACCATTTCCATCGAACACCTAAATCTTGGACACGTCTGGCAGTGGTTTGGCATAGATGACATTGGTAACAACAACCGGTGGAGTATCATTGACTGCAGTGCCATTGTTGTCCCCATCACCAGCATTGTTGGAATTGTTATCAGCCATATTCCTTGAGATTGTTAACATACTGTACCTGCACAAATAAAAATAAATTAAAAACAATAAAGCCTGGGGTGTGCAAATGCACTGGGCTTAAGGAATATTCCAGTGATATTCGGAATTTCTCCAAGATACAGCAGGCTCTTCCAATAAATTGGGATTTCTAGAACTTGCAAGGTTTCTTCACTTGGTTTAACCCAAACACTCCTTTTAAAATCATAAAAAATAAAAAAAATTAATTAGCAGAAAAAATGAGAAGAGGAGAATTAGAGACTCTCTCATTTGTTTGTTTTCTTAACAGTGTTCATGATACAAAAGAAAAAAAGAGCCAATCTGTTAAGAAATATTAAATAGAACTTCATATAAAAATATCACGCATAGTACGGGATATTTTTGTTGATCACTTTCTCTAGTTTTGATCAGTGATAAGGCCATATTAGAAACTGTTGAATGATGTTTCGGTGTAGAAAAAACCAGAGATCATGCAGTTATGTGATGGAGCTTCATTGTCAAATAACTTAAACTTAGCTGGTCAAGTATCGTCACTTGGCAACACTAAAGATTTGATTCAGTAATAATAGAAACAGTTTCATTCATCACCGAACCAATATACAAACGGGATTGTTTTAGTACATGTACGTTTGAAGTTGAAAGTCAATTTCAAAGCATAATAATGCTAACGTTAAAGCCAATCTTAACTTTCAAAGTATAAAATAATTTTCAAGCTGGACTTTCTGCATGCTTACATTGGCCACGTTATCTCCTAAAGGTATTTTCAATATTGAGTGGTTGACCAAAACCAACTAAGAGGCACATTTCTAGGAACAGAATAGATATGCCATATTAAAGGAAAAAGAATAAAAAAAGTAACGTAAAGCACATGTGTAAAATAGTAAATTTGATTTTGAAATAAGTATTAATAACTAAAATATTAATAAAATAATATAACAACACATACTAAACAAGTTCATGATTAAATGTAAAACTATATTATGAAAATGTGTAAACTAGTATACAAAAAGTTATAAATCAGTATGTAAAAAGTTGTAAACTAATGCACAAAAATTTGTAAACCAACTGAGCACATATACTAAACATGTTCAATGTTAAATGTAAAATTATATTACGAAAATGTGTAAATTAGTATGCAAAAAGTTGTGACCTAATACACAAAAAGTTATAAACCAGTAGCAAAATATTGTAAACCAATTGAGGATACATAATAAACAAGTTCAGGATTTAATGTAAAATTATATTACGAAAATGTGTAAACTAGTATACAAAAAGTTGTAAATCAATTCACAAAAAGTTATAAACCAGTAGTAAAATATTGTAAACCAATTGAGTACACATACTAAACAGGTTCGGGATTAAATGTAAAATTATAGTATGAAAATGTGTAAACTAGTATGCAAAAAATTATAAACCACTGCACAAAAAGTTGTAAATCAGTAGCAAAATGTTGTAAATAAATTGAGGACACATACTAAACAAGGTCAGGATTAAATGTAAAATTATATTACGAAAATATGTAAACTTGTATGCAAAAAATTATAAACCAATAAATAAAATGTTGTAAAACAGTAGCAAAATGTTGTAAAGCAATCAAGCACACATACTAAATAGGTTCAGGAGTAAATGTAAAAGTATATTATGAAAATGTGTAAACTAGTATGCAAAAAGTTATAAACCAATATGTAAAAAGCTGTAAACTAGTATAAAAAGTTATAAACCAGTATGCAAAATGTTCTAAACCGATTTATAATTAATCGTTAACCTATTTAGTATTTGTTCTCAATTGGTTTTCAATTAATTGTAAACTAGTTTACAACTTTATGCATACTGGTAATATAATTTTACGTTTAATCATGGACCTATTTAATATGTGTTCTCAATTGGTTTACAATATTTTGCTACTAGTTTACAACTTTTTGTGCACTGATTTACAACTTTTTTCATACTAGTTTACAACTTTTCATAACACACATTTACAATTTTTCAACTATAGCTTTCAACAATAACAACAAATATTAGCCTCTAATAGAGTCATTCTCAATTCATTTTATTGCTGAAAAGGCTTAAAAAAAAAATCATTTATGTCTTAGGACATAAACCACAAACCAAAAAAAAAATCAAATGGAATAATCTAAGCATTTATGCATAAGAATAAGTTTTATGCACTAACAATAGATCTTAATTCTTCTTCTTCTTTCACTTGTGAATGATGAAAAACTAGAGAGAAAAACATGATAGAGAGAGAGAGAGAAAATGAAAGCTTTAGTGGGTGAGAGAAAGAGAAACAAAAGAGAGAGAGAGTGAACAGGTAAGGACGTTATTTTTCTTTCTTTTTTTTTCTTCCTATTTTGTCCCTCCATAATCATACAGTCCCCATACACTTATTTTATCTTTTAACATGGTGTAAATATTTTCTCTTGTGAATGATGAAAAACTAGAAAGAAAAACATGATAAAGAGAGAGAAAATGAAAGTTTTAGTGTGTGAGAGAAAGAGAAATAAGAAAGAGAGAGAATGAACACATAAGAACGTTGTTTTTTTTTTCTTTTTTTCTCTTCTTATTTTGTCCCTCCATAATCATACAGTCCCCATACATTTATTTTATCTTTTAATATGGTATAAATATTTGATGTAAGTGTAATTGTGGCTATGAATCATTCCTCAGTTGTAAATACCCTCCAACTCTCTTTTCTGTATTCAATTGAAGGATACTTTTATTGGAGTTGAAAGAAGTTGAAAAAAATTATTAGAAAAAAGGGAATTGATAGGCACGTGATGAAATAAAGTAGAACTAGAGTGCAACACGTGGAGATCATTAACCACTTTCGAATGTGGAAGAGGAACAAGTGTCATGCATGCAAGGTGCTTGCTTCTATGTCGGTTTTTTTTATTTATGGCATCAAATTTGGATCACACATTCATCTTGCTTCTTCTTTTCTCATCCCCTACGGTAACGCTCCATTTTTGAATCATCAGTTCTGCCTCGCCTTCTCTACTCCTTCTGACCATTTCAGTTGTAAGGTAAAACTAATTTCCCTTTCTTAATTTTTGCTTTTGTCTCTTTTAACTTACTTTTCTTAGCCTCATTGAAAATTTCTCTGCAATATTGCCAATGACAACAATCAATCTTTGAATTCTCCGTCTTCTCGTCAACTCGTCATTTTCATCATTAATTCCTTTTGGTTCTCCTAGAGGGTACGTAGTATGTACTGTCGCATCATCACACGAAGACTTGTTTAATCAATTGATTAGCTCTAATTGCACTTAATTACTGCATGTACTTTCATACCCTTTAACTTGTCTCAATTATATGCGATCAAAACCAGCAACCCATTTAACTTTTATGTACCTTGATTGAAATTTAATCCATGATTCTCTCATATACATGTATTGTAGTAATCGAAATGCTAATTGTACGTAACACTAATCACTACTCCTTCCATCCACAAATAATTGTCCAATAGCCAGATACATTGATTTTTAAACAGTTACTTGTGTTGATTTTTGGACAGTTATTTCTGAATAAAGGTAGAATGTTCAAGCGACATAACTAGTCCTTGATATAATTACATTTAATGATGTCATGTCACAAACACATGTGTTCATGTAACAGCCTCTTTTGTTGCCAGATTTGTTGTGAAGGAACAGGAACTAATTAACCTCTGACAAATCAACTTCAGTGAAACAATTAAGGAAAAGAAAAAAGATGTCAGGTGTGTCACTAGCTGTGCCTCGTCCATCAGACCAAACAGTGCCTCCTCAACAGGGCACAACAAAGCAGAAACAAGGAGTGCAACAAAATGCACCATCTGGGGGCATGATGGGGTCACTGAGAATGATAGAGCTTCAGCTTGTGGCCTTCATACTGGTGTTCTCAGCAAGTGGCCTTGTCCCAATCCTTGATCTAGTGTTCCCAGCACTTGCATCTGCTTACATCTTGGCACTGGCACACTTTGCATTCCCATCACATGACACATCATCATCATCATCATCATCAGGCCCTTCATCATCCCAGGATCTCTTCAAAGGGAGCAGGTGGTTCAGGATGTATGTCATTATTGGGACCACCATAGGGCTATTCTTGCCACTGGCCTATGTGCTTGGAGGTTTTGCTAGAGGGGATGAGCATGCTGTGAGGTCAGCAACACCACACTTGTTCTTGCTCTCATTTCAGATTTTGACTGAGAATATCATAAGTAGCTTGTCTTTGTTTTCACCACCTGTGAGGGCATTGGTTCCCATGATATACACAATAAGGAGGATCTTTGTTGATGTTGATTGGATCAATGATGTTTGGCTCAACAAGACTTTGCCTGCAAATGCAAAGTTTCAGGTAATTATCATTTCTTCACTCTTCAGGCATATAGACAAGGAAAATATCAATGTTATTTATAGGTAAAAACTGGTCTTCAATAGGGGACATCCAAAAGACAAACTCAAATCATTTTATAGTGGTAAATGGGGTCAAGGTGTTGTGTCTTCCTCAGCACAATCCACTCTTGATGTCCATTTTTACGTACAAATAACATTACTCTAATTTTGTAGTTTCTCAAGTGTGTCCATTCTAATAAAAATTGCTAGTTAGTTAGAATTAGAATTTTTCAGCTACACGTTTTTAACAGAATTTGACTAGCATGCTAGTTGATTCTTGTATAGAAGATTTATCACATCCACTACAATCATTCTAGAATCTAGTTGAATTCTTTCAAAACTGTAACTATTCTCTTTCTAGCCACCATATAACGTTAAAATTACATAACTTAGGAGGAATATGCCTGTGATTGCATCCTGATATATTAGTATATGGAAATTGAATTTGCAACTGATGATGCAGGACGCAGCATGGTATTGGTTTGGGAAGGGTCTGGCAGTGGCAAACTTGGCTTATTTCTCCATCAATCTGTGTGGCTTCTTGATACCAAGGTTCCTTCCCCGGGCTTTTGAGAGGTATTTCCAGCAGAGGGGAGAGACCTATGCCAAGTCTGTAGAGGAGAAGCAATCTGCCACCCTCAACAAACCCCAATTTTCAGAGAAGAAGACAGATTAAGAGCTTTAGCCAATTTGTTTTGGCATGCAGTTTTAAACAGTACTTATAGCATTTTTGTTTTTTGTTTTTTGTTTTCCCCTTCTTACTTAGGAAAATGATAATGAATTGAGGTGCATGTTATATCAGCCTGGACTTAAAATGTGGCTCTCCATTACATTAGTTAAACTCTATGACATTGGTTTTTGGTCCTTTTGGATGAATTTTATATACCATTCAGGGTAATCCAAATGTAGAGATCTATTTGACTATTTCCCCCTCTCCAATGATTGATAATAGTAGTAAGAAACATGTTAAAATGCCATAACTCAGAAAGAGATCTTTACTGATATATCTCTTTCTGATACATTGGCATTTGACACTTGTATTACTGTTTTTTTTTACCAATGAGCTCCTCTTGAAGCTGCTGTTAGGAAAACCAAAAATAATACAAGTTTATCGGACTTGGAGAATCTGATATTATTGTTGATGGTGTTCTATGTACTATTTGTGCTTACCCATGTCATTATCTAAGGCTCTTTTTCGTTTGTTTTAATTTTTCTAAGAGTTTAATTAAAATAATGGAGAGTTCATAGTTCTTTTATACACTTGTCTAATGATATATTACCATGTTAATAACCACGAGACTTTTTGGTACCTATTTAGATTTCTTAAATATCTAGTTAAGAATTTAATTTTTGTGGTATGTATGGAAAGACTTTCCTAGTAAGAGGTTTACCCTTTAGAGGGGTTTTCACTTCAAAGAGATTAATTATGGCACCATGGAAAATAAAAAATATTGTCACGTCAATATTTGACTCGTAATTTATTATTTCTGAAGTGATACACATGGAAGAATTTAATTGGATAATGGTATAAAATCATCAAATAAAAATTACAATGTCAATATATTTAAATTAAATATTTTTTCCGAGAAAAGTTTGTTATCAACAAAATATATGCATAAAAAGCTTGAAAAATAAGCAATTTAAAAAAAAAACTTAAAACAACAAAATTATTTAAAATTGAAGTGGAAAATATAGGACAACAGTAAATAAATTATATTAATATTTAGTGATTTTCAGGATATTGTTTTAGAGCTTGTTCGGATTATTTTCTGAAAAATGATTTTTTATTTAATTAACTTTTTAAATAAGATCATTTGGAAAAGTAAAAATTGTTTTATATTTACATATAACATCAATATATATTTGATGTGATATAAAAATACCTTTATTTATTGTCAACCATCTTTTTTATGTTATATAAGAGTTTTTTTTTTTAAGAAGATGAAAATTCTTATCCCTAAATGTATATCTCCACTTGTCTCTTCTCTATTCATTTTTTTTTTTGCAAAAAATGAATTAATAAAAGCCTATAAAAAATTAGTATGGTAATATGATTGATTTTTATACTATTAGGATTATATTCACAAGTCACAAGGTCACAATGTCAATTTATTTACCATAGATGATTCACTTTGCAATCTAGACCCGCTGCCAAAGTTATAGAATGCAACCAACCAGATTAGGATGTACTAAGAATGGATTAGGCCATATTGAACAAACTAAAATCCGACCTAACTTTTAAAACTGTGTTAACTTTTTAGAACCTAAATATGATCCTATAATAACCCAATTTGGGACCGAGTCAATCTGGACCAACCCAACTTTCAAACAGTATATAAAAATTTAGACATTTTACATAGCCAATTTATCAAATTTTACAAGTAAAAAAAAATTGAGAAATATTTTATAATATATATTTTAAAACAAATCATATCAATACAAAAATAATATCAAGTTTTATAAAATATATTAAGTGAACTATAAAATCTTATAATTTTAAAAAAAATTACTATTAAAAAAATGTATCTAAAGGAATTATTTGACTTTCGGGTCAGGCCAACCTAGTATATAATCTAAACCCGACCCGAAAAATATATAAGATTAAATTTCAAGGCCCAAACTTGTCCCAGTAAATCAGGCCAGGTATTGAACACCCCTAGATCGGCTTGACCCACCCAAGACACAGGCAAATCATGACCAAGGGCGCACCATTCCAGAGGATGAAAAATTTTTCATTATCAGATTAATTACCGAAGGCAACAACACAGTTTCAAGTTCCCAAATCCTAAGTCAAGAAAATTGGTGCAGAGGCATTCTTCAAGACCACTGTTCTTCTTTCTTGCCTCAACTTCTATCAACTACACAATCTGGTTTTACACTACAAGATTAAACATAACATTCCTCCCTCAAAAGTAGAAATTTGATTGCATCACAAAATTTTTATAGTCCAATCATCTGCAACACGGACATTAGGCTTGCGGATGGTCATGACTGCTGGTGAGCGTTTCCTTTGAACCCAAAGTGGGCCAAGTTCAATATCAACCTTTTGATTCGATGGTTCAACCAGTGCAGTCTTTGACGCAGAAGCATGCCCTAATAGGATAATCCTCTCAATAACAGCATCTGAGGAGTACTTAACATTGCCACTGGAAGCAGGTGCCAGGTCTAAAGATGTAAGCTTCCCATCTTTGAACATAAAACGTCTATGGATATAGGCACCTTCAAGAAAATTAAAGCTGCTGCCATCGTCAATGTATAGTTCACCTTCGGCTGCTTGAGAACTATTCAGAGCTATTACCTATCAAAGAGACAACCATAGCAATTTTATCATGAATGTAAACTAATAATCTATTAATCTATTTTCCATTATTGTCACTGGTTCAACAAGGCGAGAGAGATGTTCACACTTCACAGTGGCAGAGATACAATTAGACATACATCCAGCATTCACAAGAATTACAGCAGATCAGCATGAATACATACCAGAGTATATGGATCGTTTGTCATCTGAGTGGAACTTCTCCGAAACCGATCTTTCCTCGGTAGAATGGTTCCACCTCTCTGGAAAACAGGAATGCTCTCCTCTGTAACCTCCAACTTATGTGTCACCCCTCCCTTGTACACAGCTCCGGTTCTTATGTCATACCAGGATTGTTTTCCCGGCAAATATACTGATGTGTGCTTAGCTCGCTGCCAGCAACAAAGCACTGTAACCCTTCAGTCTCGGACCATAAGAAAGAAGGAACAGAATTATTTACTTAAGAAAACATTTATGTATCTAGACTGACTAAAGCACCTCAGTATAGATCCCTTGCACTAACAGACTGTTTCCAACCATGAAAGCTTCATCATTCCTAAAAGTAGCTTCCTCAGATGGGAATTCCATCCACAATGGACGAATTACAGGAACACCAGTAGCGTTAGCCTCCCTGAATAATGTGTAGTAAAACGGAAGCAGTGCATAACGAACATGTATTGCATCCCTAATCAGTTCTGTATTCCGTTCTCTGCAATAACACAAGGATCCTTAATTCACAAGGCTTACATTTAGATATCAACACACTTCAGGCAGGATTTAATAATTAAGGCATGCAATAGGCAACTCCAATGCATCTACAATGCGTTCAATTCTTATAAATTAATGCAGTCCTACCCAAACAACCATGGTTCACGTCTCTTTGTGTCATGATGAGCATGGGCTCTAAAGAAAGGATAATAAGCTCCTAACTGATACCAGCGAACCAATAACTCAGGCTCAGGGTTCCCGAAAAAGCCACCAATATCAGCACCTGCATAACGTACATGAGATATGATAATCTAAATGGGGTAGGGGAGCTAACATCTAAGAATAATGAGTATGGATATATAAAGAAAAGAATACAGAAATAATTAATACATCAAGTGAAGGATAATACCAACCAGAGAATGCCACCGCAGAAAGACCAAGGGTCAGAACCATTGGAACAGAAACTCTCAGGTGATCCCAATCAGCAGAGTTATCCCCAGTCCAAATTGCTCCATACCTTTGGGTTCCAGCAAATAATGCTCTCGACAGAACAAATGGCCTGTCTTTTCCATCACCACGCTTCAATAGCCCTGCAGATGTTGCCATGTGGAAGTAGTACCCATAGGCATTGTGCAACTCTCTATGTTCCACACCTCCATAGTGTAAAGCATCTCTAGGCATTGTCACCTGGAGACAATGCAAGCAACCATATATTCAGTTTCCCAATATCCAGGTGGACATTATAATTAATAAACTTAAGCCACATGTTACAGAAGCCCTGCAGACAAGTGGGCAACAAGGACCCCACAGATTCACTCTGTTTCTTGAGGGACATCAAACCTTAAAGCATTTAAAATAGACATCATGAGAAAAGAGACACACACACACATACACTAACACACACACACTAGATGACAGTACCCAGAAGTTAGATTGCTGGACGAAATTGCTGGGTACTTCAGAATCAAAGGGTCTACTACAATCTTATCCACCCATTCTTTCTTTCTGCACACATCTTTTATTGATTTGGCTCTGTTATGGCCAGGCCAAAATTCAGAATCTCCCTCATATGATCCTATATTGGTTGACTCCTCACTCAGTAAGGGATGTTTTACTTTTATACATCAGCCTTCCACAGTCCTCCTACTTCTCCTTAAGTGCAATTTGATACAGCAGCCAAGCTATTATGGTGCAGCCAGAAAGGAAAATGATATCAAGGATGATGGTGGGATGAAATGTGGAAAGTTAATGGCCTCTACTAATCTTGATATATGTATATCGTCTTTTGTTGGGCTCTACAATCTAAAGATGAAATTTGTTAGATACGTAATCCTAAAATATGGGGTCATTGATGAGTAAAGGTCTATCTGTGCATAAATCGTTACAAATCTTACAGATTTCCCCAGCATATACCTGAAGTAATAGTCTTCATCCATTAAGTAGCTCATAAGATCTTTAATGCATATCATTCATAATTATCATGGAAAGCTCATAAGGTCTTTGATGCTTATCATTCATAATCATAATGGAAATGAATGTCAATAGGTGAGTTCCTTACAAGTTACAAGTATTTGATTATTTTCCTTTTAACAAATCCCAAGTCTAAATGCATGAATATCATTGTGCCTTGAGAACATTGCAAAGGTACTCACCAATTTCGAAATCACAATCAAAACCATGAAACTGAAAGTGAAAAAAATGCAACATCGAAACAACTTACCTCCGGACCATTGAAGACAGAAGGCTCATTCATGTCATTCCATATGTAAAGCGAGGGAGTCGAACCATGATAATTCTCATACGAGAACTTATCAGCCCACCACGACCGAATTTCCAGGTTCAACATATCAGGGTATGAGGAGGAGCCAGGCCAGCACCAGCCATCAAAGTCATTGCCACTAGAATCCTTAACATAATACCCCTTCTCGGATGCCTCCTTGTGCAAGTAGAAATTCTCATCCCTCTTAATATGAGGATCCACAATAGTAACCATATGCCTACCCTTCGCAGCCAGCTTCCTCTGCATCTCCTCTGGGTGAGGAAACAAAACACTATCCCAAGTGAAATACCTCTTCCCATCAGTGTGCTCAATATCGAGCCACAACACATCATAAGGGATATCAAGCTCATCAAACTTGGCATCCACATGCTCCACATCCTCCTCATCCCTATAGTTCCACCTACACTGATGATAAGCTATCGAAAACAGCTGCGGCATCGCGGGCATCCCCGTCACGCTCGTGTACTGCCTCAACACATCCTTAGGGGTAGGACCAACGAAAAAGAATGCATCTACAACACCAGCCTCACTCATCCAATACGTATCAACCCTATTCTTGGGCAACATCGAAATCCCATTCTCTGCATCCCAACCCGATCCAAGAACATCAATTTGCATCTCAGCAGCATTCAACCAGAAAAAACCTGAGCTACCTCTAACCTTCCCATGAGAAATCATGAACGGAACAGAACCATAAAGCCCAAACGGAGAATCATGAATGTACTCAAAAACATCGAGATTGAATAATCTATAGGGTTCGGATTCTTCAACACCTGGTCCTTTGGTTGGGTTCAGAGCGAGGCTGGTGGCGCGTTCGGGGATCCCGTAGACGAAATCGGCGCCGTGGAACGTGACGTCGAAGCTGATCGATTGGGGACCGTAGGGTCGCTTATCGGTGTGGCTTCGGAAACTCTCTTCCCAATCTTCACCTTCGTTCTTCTCCCTCCTCAATTGCTCGAAATCGAACAAGCCGTGAGAGTTCAGCGACACAACGCGCTGGTTGTTCTGCGATTTGTCGCGGACGAAGACCTCGAAGGGATCGTGGCGGAGAACGGCGTCGTATCCGTCAGCGACATAGACGACGGAGGAAGGTGAAGCGTCGCCGTGTAGGGTTTCGGTGCGGAGGCGCTGGAGCCAGAGCTTGGTGGAATCGAACTCGGAAACGACGACGTCGGGGACCTCGAAGCGCTTCTTGGGAGGGTTGAGGGAAGGGTCTTCGTCGATCTTGAGGCGAACGACGCCGTTTCGGTAGACGGAGAGAGACAGGAGTAAGGGATTATTGGGTTCGGAGTTGTCGTGTTTTGGGATGAGCTTTGCGATTAGGTCACCGTTGGAGATGGAGGGTTGGGTGGCGATGAGGGTGGACGAGCCTGGGGTTCGGGATCTGGCGCGCTTGCAGAATGGGGTTTGGTGGCAGGTTCGGAACTCTTCTTTCTTCCAGGAAAGGATTGGGGTGAGGTGTGAAAAGAAGAGGAGGAGGACGAGGAGGAGAAGAGGGAGGGTTTGGTTGATCTTGTTCATCTCGTTGTTCAGATCATAGGCATGGAAATGGAAGAAGAAGAAGAAGAAGAAAGAAGTGTATACGAGTTGTTGAGGCAGCTATGGAGACGGACGTAGTTGCAGTGAAGAAGCTATGGCGATTCAACAACTCGGTCACTCTCACTCAGTCATGAGTCATGGTCATGAGCATTTTTTTTGGAGAGAAGTTTGGGCTTGTGTCCAGTTTGGACATGAGCTTGGGTCTAACCGGGTTTCTCCGTGATTTATTGGGTAGTACAAAATAGTAACAGGCTGGGACCAAAACATATTTTTTTTATTTATGTATATGGAAAATCGAAAATGCATAACATAATATATTGCCAAGAAAAAAAAAAGTGTCCTCTGACCTTTCAAAAACATGCATTAATGCACCTTAGACTAATCAAATAGTATAAAACACCCATTTAATTAAATTGACATTGACATCTATTTTCACCATTAAGTAATTATATACATGCCACGTGTAGAATTAAACAGACAAAAATATCATTCTTTTTAATCAAATTTTTTAACCCTAAACTCTTCCCCACTAAAAAATAGAGAAAAATACCCTTCAGATGCTATAGTTTAATTGTAGCAAAATGATATTTTTATTCATTTCTGAACAGAGGAGAATTTAGGGTTGAGAAATTCAATTAAAAGGAAGGGTCTGTTTACTTGTGAACATGACAAACAAATAACTACTTAATGATGAAAATAGATGTTAATTTAACAAAAGAGGGTATTTTACACTATTTGAAAAATCCAAGGTATTATGATGCACAATCTGAAAAATCAGTATTAATTATACATGACTTAAAGTTTAAGCGAAAAAATCAATTTTACCCTTAAACTAATCTATTTACGTACATAGAAAAGGATTTAATTTACATAACATGTGCAAACTATTTTGTATACACACCGTAAGGGTTGTGAGAAGCGTAGACTTCCATTTGCATCTGCTGCATCTTTTCTTAGACGAGACTCGTAATAAATTAGTAGGGGCAAAAAAAAAACTGATAAATGCGACGACTGAAGTGCAGGTAGGAGCAGGAGCTTGCATCTCAAGTTTTGAAATGTGGATGAAACATACACCCGTTGCTAAGCTAAACTATCTGTTTTGAATGTTCATTTTAAATTTTGAGTAATCTCCAATACTACATTACTAGCCTACCTGTCTAGCAATTTTTTAAGTAATAAACAAGCCCAAAAGCGTGGCTAAAATCAGAAATCCAAATCTTAAGATTTTTTTTAAGAAAATAAACTAGTGAAATACTAAAAAGAGGAGTCTTACAAAAAAGGGATGCACCCCTGAGTCCTAAAAAAAATATAGCATATGCATACATACAAAATTGATCATATACAAAGTTTAGAGCTATTCTATCCCTGGATATTGGAATAGCTGCTCTATTGCAAAATTTATATCCGATTATCTTTTACCCAGCAGTGAGTCAAGAAGTGCAGCTTCTTCCTCCTGCTTGTATGACAACACAAATTACCGAAATGAATTAGAGTCAAAGTTAATAACCAAATTTAAAAACATAAGCTTGGAAGAATGAAACCATACCACCAAGGCATTAAATTCAGTCTCTTCATCTATGGCACTAGTGACAGCCGGATCCTCAAGAAGTTCCTGTTCACAAAACTTGAGATTAGTAATCTCTTAATGGTCATGAAATTAGAACTTATATCCCCAGTAGTTGGGTTGGGCACAAATGCTGACATTAAACCTCATGAAAATAGACATGAAAAATATGAGATAGTCTATAGTGCACCCCTTCAATTAGCATGCACCAATGCAATGCAAATAGTGACCATTAGACTAAATGAGGGGTGTGAGATTGTTTGGAAGTTCGTATTGTGTGTGAAAACCATATCATAATCAACATATAGGTGCTGTTAAAGGAAACAGTGACCAAATTCTGTAGTGAGTTCCTACTTACATCATCAGCAATTTGCATCATCCCGTTCTGATCCTGCAGAATGAAAGGCTAAATTAATTATATTCTACTTTAGAATACCTTTTTCTAATGCCAAACAGATAAACTGTGGGAACCAAGAGTACTTCAATACTAAATTCACAGTGGTATTCAATATTCTATAAAGTTTCCAACCAACCATAGAATCCATTGCATAGGCAAAACGTCAAAGATAAATGGAGTGCTGCTGCCACTGTTCAACAGAGGCAATAGTGACTTTAAGAAGTTGCACATGGAAGTTTACCTTGACAACTACAAAAAGAAGTGGATCAGATGGTGTATATATCATGTAGTGCTCCCCTTCCTGCAACAAACTTGCAATAAATTAGCATGCACTAAATCTAGTACTCATAAATCCACTTAAGGTTAGTAACAGGCTTTACACCCCATTAGCAAACTTACAAAGTTACAAGAATTGGATTAGGAAAAATACAAAAAAATGCATCATAACAAATAAAACATGTTTTTCATGATATACAACCTATGTAACCAGGTGATCAAGTGAATTAATCAAATGCAAAACATACTAAGATATAAGATAAAACAAAACAAGGAGCTAGCAATTGCCTTAACATCTAACCATAATGTACAACCAAACCCACCAAAAATCCAAATTCCAAAGGGCAGCTTTGGTTCAGTTAAAGATAAACTTCCAAAAAAAACAACAAAAAGTCAAAAAATACAATAACCTTTCTGCGCAATTGAAGGAAACCAGATTACCTTATTGAAATGTGTAATTTCTACACCTTCAGTTGGCAAATCATCCGATTCTTTACCATCTGCAAAATTGAAAACATCATCCATTAAATTTTGAGTGTCCAATTCAAATAGTTGTGCAGCATATTATCAGAATAGCCATAATTCCCTCATTGTAATGAGTTGATCATCATCCCAAAATACCATAGGGAAGGGAAAAAGGAGCAAAGTAGGAACAATTCTTTCACTATAACACTAATTCAAATAGTTGTGCAGCATATCATCTCTTTATCTTCTGATGTGATGTCAGAAATATTAGATATTTCTACTGTACAAAGGGACAAGCAAAGAACTCCTTACCTTCATGAAAGTCAAATATGTTCCCTTCTGAGTAACAAAAACCACCACGAGCTGTATAACAGTATCTGAGATGGACGGACATAAATATTTAGTGATCAGATTTGGGGACTTTCTGAATTACGAGGGAAGACAAACATACCCACTATAAACCAGATACATGCGTATCTTGGCAAGTGCATAAGCAGCACCAGGCAGAATAGATTCAAGTTCCTCATCACTGACCTAAAACATAGAAACAAAATAATTGAATGGATATTCACCAAGGGGAAACACGGGTGCGCACACACACAAACGAAATACTTTTCCATAACAAGTAATTTAGTCAATGAAGCACACACACACACACAAACGAAATACTTTTTCCATAACAAGTAATGAAGTCAATGAAGATGGAAGGTTACTTCAAAAAAACCTAGTTCAGGCATTGAACAAGAGAGACAGAGTCCCTTGTGTAATAATAAACAAGATAACAAATATGACATGAATGTGAGATCTAAGTACAATCCACAAATCCTATTTTCAAAAGCTTCATTTATTACTGAATAAAGAATAGCAGCAGCAGCCAGCAACAAATGAGTGAATATACAAACGAATCGAAAATTGGAATGTGGAACTGAAACTTACATCCAACCACCCAACACCTGTGCTCCTTAATATTTGGACAGGCCTGCAGTGAAAAATATTCCATAATCAATTAACAATAAAAAAAATAAATTAAAAAAAAACAGAAGTTCACCAAGATATAAGAGTAGAAACGTTTAACTGACATGTCAACGGGGCACAGTAGCATGCATTCATGTCCTTGAGAGCTTGTGAAGACTCTTCTTACCATACATTCCAAGGGAAGGTTATTTTTTGGATCAACCTGTTAGCAACAAATTATTCAAACTCTGTAACACTCCTATAATAATATATCACTAACCAGCACGCACAAGTCCAACTCATCAACAACACAACAACAAGAAGTTAAAAACCCTAACATTTCTAACAACAGCATCAACCTTCTTCAAAATCTCAGTTACCAAAATTCCACTATGATGAGAACAGAACCGTAATTTCATGAGAGAGAGAGAGAGAGAGAGAGAGAGAGACAAAAAAAAAAAAAGAGGAAGACTAACGAGAGTGGCGAGTCGGTGCTTGGAAGCGGAAAGAAGCTTGCCACGGTCGTCGACAACGAATCCGGCGGGCGGTTTCGGCAGAGGAGGAGGAGGAGAAGAAGAAGTGGATGTGGAAGTGGCGTCAGCGTTAAAGGCGTTGGAATCTTGAGTGACACTGTTACTCTTACTCGTCTTATTGTTCTTGCTCTTGTTTTTTTTGTTGTTGTTTTTGGTGGTGGCGGCGGTGGAAGAGGAAGGGTTCTTGGCGGCGCGGCAGAGGATAGGGCGGCGGAGGGTGGTGGTAGGGATTGGAAACGAAGGTGAAGCTGAGGTTGGGCGAAGGTGAGAGCGGAAATCAAGAGTGAGAGTGGAGATGGAGGGAAAACACTTCATCAAGTGGAAAGTTGGTGCCGCCATTTCTGAAATTCTTCTGTTTCAGCCTCACTCAGTCTTCTCAACCTTGGTCAAAAAATTTGGTTTATCATGTTAATTTCTTTTTTAGTAAACTCCCAAGGTGATTACGGAGAATTTCAGCATCGAGATATGTGACAATTGAAAAGTGTTAAATTGGTCTATGATAATGTTAAAAGTTGAACAATTGTTAGTCCCTGGATAGAAAACAGTAACGATGATAATCACAATTTCATTATCGAACAAATTAGTCCCTAACATCCTTCATCGTCATCCTTTTCCTTCCTTCATCTTCTTCACCACTCTCACCACCAGCAACCACAACCCATAATTCTTCATCGTGATGCATTTCAACCCATAACAAACACAATCATAGCCCATTCATCATCATCCATAACCCCATCATCATAATTCATCAACAAAAATTATCCAACACTATCATAAATACACTGACTTTCATCCAAATAAAAAGAAAAATCTAAATCTCATAATCAATCCCAAACTACAAATCTGAATAAAAAAAAGGGGGGAAAGGGGGGAAGAGCTCAAGTACCATGACTACCGCAATTCATGACCATCACCGCTGGCTCTGCCATTTAGTCGCTGTCGTCATTGCTATCATCTAAAGTGGTGGTGGTGGTGATAATAAGAAATGATAATGCAGATTTCACTTAATTGATATTTATATTGATATTTGATTTGATTTTGCATATATTTTGACTTGTTTGTAGGACTCTGAGGAAGAGAGTGGTGGTGGTGGTGGTAGTGATGGAGAAGATGAAGGAAGGAAAGAAATGGAGATGGAGATGAATGAAGGAAAGAAATGACGACAAGGACTAATTTGTCCGACAATGAAATTGTCATTAACATCTTACTGTTCTCCATCCAAGGATTAACGATTGTTTGACTCTTGACATTGTCAGAGATAAGTTGACACTTTTCAATTATCAAGGACTAACTTATCCGATGTTAAAATTGTCAAGGACCACCTCCTTGGGGGTTTACTCTTTCTTTTTCATATCCTATCAATTGATTAGATTTTTCTTCTATATACTTTGTGGGATAATTAAATCATATTATCACATGAGTAAATACATAGATGACTCTCCTTACTACTATTTGAGATATTATGTAGTAAATCGTATTAATTATCACATTATTAGTACATTTAAATTAAATTAATACTTTAAATATTACGGTTATAGCAATGTTTTAACTCTGAGTTTTGTCAATAAAAACTATAACACAAGATGTTTATATTAAGAAGGAAGAGTATTCGTAAATACCATGGAAGAGAAAATCGGACCGGATCGATCGATCCGACCAAGTTAATCGGAAATCGATCGCCTTACCGGTCCGGTCAAGGGCCTAAAACCGAGGGGGTCAAGAACCGGTCAAAACCCGGTCAAAATCGGAAAAACCGAAGGACCGGTCTGGTTTTTTAGGTTGGGCGGTTCAGGTTTTTTCGCCTGAAAAAAAAAAAAAAAAAAAAAGAAGAAAGGCAAATCATTGTCCCCTTTAGAAAAAGCTCAAGCCTCACTTCATATTCAGCGTCTTCTCCTATTTTCCTCATCAGATCTTCTTTTCCAGCAAAGTTACCTCTGCTCCAAGCTGCTCCGCGCCACTCCTCACTGTTGCTCCGCACGTCTGCTCCTCTCCTCTGCTTTGCTTTCGGAAAGGAAAGAAAAACACAAAGGAGCTATGTAAAGTGAGTGTCCTCAATGTTGTGCGTAGGTTTTTCATTATTGTAATTGGGAAAGAATAGTGTTGTGCAAGCTGTTGTGCACATGTTGTTAGTGTTGTGTGTGTGCTTATAACCGCTGGTGAAAGGGTGGCGTGTTGTGCTTGGCTTAGGTGAGAGGATGGTGTTTTTGGGGGGTGGTGAAATTTAATTGATGGATGGTGACTAGTGAGGGGTATGGAACTTGGTGTAGCGTCCCCTTTGAAAATTTTTTGCATTTGGCACGTGATGCAGGGGTAGATGATGAGATGAATTTTGATAATATATTATATTTTTTTATTTATATTTTATTATATTTTGGTTAAATTAATTGGACTACTTAACTTTTAAATCAGTGTCCTAACCGGTTCAATGTACGGTCTTGTTTTCTCTTCATTGGTAAATACTCTATCCTTTAAAATTGGACTAACAATTAAAAACAGTTTATACCAACAATGTCTTCTAAAATTTTAATATCTATAACACAAGGTAGTTTACTCCTAATGTGAGTTGACTCAACTTGAATCAATTAATATAGATTCAGCTGTGATAGCTTAGAACAAAAAACAATTGTATCAAAAAATATTTTAGCAGTGTAATTGAATCGTATCCCTTTTATTATAAATATTGATATGGGCCTACTTACTGTCTTGTATCGAGAAAACAAACAAACAAACAAAAACCTATTTGATAGGTAAAAAGATACGCAAAATATTGTTTTAGTTCTCGAAAATTTTTCAATCCCTTGATAAGTTTCTCAAAGATGGAAGATACTGCCATGTTCATCATTCAGTTGATCACTGTGTGAAATTTTGTGATGTGGCACATTATCATCTAATTTCAGTCCTTAATATCATGTGGAAATCACACTTGTCTTCTAAATATCATTGTGATCACTACAGCTATTAAACTTGCCTCAATAATTGACTAAGGTACAAGGTTGTATGTTGGTTGTTAGTTGAACCAGTGAGTCACTATTCAACTGGTTGAATCGAAAAAAATTAAATAAAATTATGAAAAACATGTTAAAGATTAAATAAATATAACAAAATGACATAAATAATTGGTGATTTAACACACTTTTGGTATAAAAATATATATTATTATTTGACGCATAGTCTAGAGATAGGATAAGTTACTACCTTCCTTATGATCCTGAATTCAAATTCTATTCGCACTAAGAATAGATATTTTAACACATTTTTTATTAGACCAATGAACCGTACTGGCTTCGGCCTATTTGCATCGGCTTACACCAAATTTTGGCCGATTTGCATGCCTATTTCATTAGTTTACCAAAACCAGCCCAAACCTAGTTTAATAACACCATCATCACAAATAAATCCATCCATCAAAATTCTAAAATGTGGTCATATTTGTTAGAGTTTTCCATCATTTGGGCTTCTATTGTTTTGTGAGATTTTAATTTTATAAAATTAGTTGAATGAATAAGTCTAATAATTCTTGTAAGTCCATAAACTCAATATGTGATCCGTTGTGGGTTTTGAATGCCGCCATGTATTATTAGGTTTGTATATAATAATGAGTGTACTGGATAATAATATAAAAGCTCAGGATGACCTAAGTCATTGATGGACAAGATTGGGCTCTATAAATTCATATTAAGTGGATAGGATCTCCCTTTTAGTCTTAGAAACTCTACATGGCTCACTGCTCCATTGACGTGACCTTAGTACAAAGATATAAATAGAGTGAGTTCTCTTGTACCTCAGAGATACATGTACGTGCTTCTCTTGCAACAGAATTCACATATGATGTTCTCAACTACCATAGATCAATAATGTGCATATCATTGTTATTTTTATTCCAGTTAATTGGTGTTCTAAAGTCTAGTATAGATCTGATAAATCTTACAATATTATACTTTACCATTGGTGAAAAGCATTGATGAGAGTTGTATCCTCTTACAAATCCCTTCCGTCTCCCCATTATCACAAACATTAAATGTTGATTTTATCGCTTTGAATTTTTAAGCCAAAGGTAGGAAGTACATGGAAAAAGAAGGAAAAAAAAAAAAAAAAAGTCCACAGCCATTTTCGGTGGAGCAACAGTCATAATTTGAAGACGACAAAATGTCAAATATGCAATAAAAAGATGGAAAAAGAAGGACGGTCTACGATAGGGTTTGGTTTGAAATTCTTGACTCAAAAAGTAATAGAGCTTTTGTTCGTAGCTCTTGGATCATCACGCATTCACAATTGGTTGACAAACCATTTTGTAATAGAGAAGATTTTGATTTCCTTGTATTTCTTCTCTTTGTATTGAGTGTGTGTACCAGTTAAAAAAAAAATTATACTATCGATATTTTGGATATATATATTTGGGGTTTGAATTCAATGTGAAGCAAGGTTCTGAAAATTGGACAGGACATCAAACTGGTCAGGACAAGGGTTTGGAGGTTCAAAGATTCAACCAGTTCAATCGGGGTCCAATTGAAATATAATCGGTATATAATAAAACATGTATTTATATAAATATGTAAAAATATAAAATAAAATATATGTCATAAATAACTAAAAATTAAATTAGGAATCAACAAAAACCCATAGAATATAACATAATTCATCTTTTAATCAAAATAAATATTATCCATATGGATCAAATCTCTTGAGTTACTAATTAACATACCAGAAAAGGAAAAGAATTAAGAAAAATGATATTTTAGACTTTTTTTAAAAAAAATCCCAAAATGATATCATTTTACATCTTTTTTATTTTAAAAAAATTGTTTGACCAGTTTGGCTTGGCCGAGCCGATTTATCGATTCCCAAGTAGTTTGAAACGGTTCTTGACCGGTTTTTTCTTAGGCGATTTTCAGGTCCAACCCGGACTGCATAAACAGCCGATTCCAGGAGTTCAATCCTGGTCCGACCAAATTACCCCTGGTTTTTAGAACACTGTTGTGGAGTGTGATCACCTTTTATATATGAGTATATATATTGGTGAACGAATGCTATGAAGTATTTTGGATATATTTAATACTTAAATTTGAGTGAAATCTTATCACTTCTTTATCCATATTATTTGGGGTTTCAATTGAATGAAATGTGATCAATATTTTATATCTTCATCATAGTTCCTATAATAAAATGTTTTATTGTCATTTTTACCCATAAACTTAGGCTTTAAATCAAGCCATGTTAATTATTTTGTGGTATTTGTTGTTATGCTACGGATATTTATTTGTACTAAGGTGTTTGGGTCTATCTTTTCACAACATTAAGCAATTCAAGCTCAACCTAGTCCTTGGGTCAATTTTTTAAACCCTCACTAGTAATAAGTTTTGAAATATATAATTCATAGAATATAGTTTACGAATTAAGATGAGTATATTTTAATTGTTTTTAAATTTTATGGAATTGGATCATGTAATTAATTATAATTATAATTTTATATATTATTTTAAACATTAAAATTTAGAATTGAGTTGTCAAATTTCAATTTCAAACTTCAATTTCAAATGCTAGAGGAAAAGTAATAGTCCTTAAAACTGACAATAACCAGCATTGAATTTACTTCTTTATCATCATCCATGTAAATTGGGATTGGGATATCCCACTAATGAGTCAAAACAATTTCATAGTTGCTTTTTTTTTTTCTTTCTTTTCCTGTAACTATCCAGAATTCCGGACTAATTCATAATAGTACTTCACCACTCTTCCCATACATAACTATCTACGTTTTTCATTACCTTCATATAAAATTAATGACAGTAACTAAATAAGAGTGAGTAAGTATGTCAACTTATTCATATAAAATTACAGGTACGTCATCTCTTTTTTCGTTTTTTTTCCTTCTCAAAATCCTAGAAAACGATTTTGGTATGCAGCATTAAAATAAGATTTTCTTTCACGATTTCTACTCTTAAAAATAGAAAATCTAAACCCCTATATAAATGTCTTCCTTTATCTCACCCCCCCCCCCCCTTTTCTCTTTCCTCTATAATCATCAATATGTGCCTATACATCTTTCAGGCTTATCGATCTTACCTTGTTCTTTGATATAATTCCCCCAACGCAGCTATATATTTCCTCTCACACCCCCCAAAAATATAATCTTTGTGAATATATGCAAGTCAGTGCTGGCAGAGGAACAACGGTATTTGCTCTCCCCAGTTCATAAAGAGATGGTTGGAGATGGTGTGTCTTCACAATCACAGGGCGACGATGATTCCAAATGCTATGACGATGATGGCCATCCAAAACGAACAGGTACAATTAGAACAGCTTTTTCATAGATTTTAAATTTAACATTTCAAATTTTGACTACACGTTTAAAGACAAATCGTTCGCTTTCGTATTAAAATAATTCAATTTAGATGCAGCATTCACTATCCATCAATCAAAATAGTGAAATGAAAGTCAAACACGCAAACGTATCTTAATGATACAATAAAAGTATGTACATCTGAATGACTCTTTAGCTAAGAATATTTCACGATGTCTGTTTCTATTTGCTTCTCAAATAGATATATTAAAATGAGATTGGTGAAATGATATATGGCATGATGATGAGGGGGTTGCAGGAGGCGTTTGGACAACAAGCTCGCACATAATAACAGCAGTGATAGGATCAGGGGTGTTGTCGTTAGCATGGGCCATAGCACAGATGGGTTGGGTTGCAGGTCCTTCAGTGATGATATTCTTCAGTGTTGTCACACTGTATACTTCTTCCTTCCTCGCTGATTGCTATCGTGTTGGAGACCCCATTTCAGGAACCAGGAACCGTACCTTCATGGACGCCGTTCAAACCATTCTCGGTATGTAATATATTAATAATATAATATCGAATTATTAATATTTTTTTCGTTTATTTTATGTACCATTTTTTTTTTGTTGAAAAAAAATTACTTTATCTCGAATTTTCTGTCATTTAAAAACATTGAATGATATTAATTATTTGAGTTTAATTTCTATGCACTGATAGTATCTATCATCTTATCATGTATTGTCGTATCAGTAAAAGTGGTTAAATCTCACAACCACTATTTAAAAAGTCATATAAATGAGTTGATTTCAATTGGATGACAGTGTAAAAAAAAATTCTATCTTTTTTTGTCCCAATTAAATAAAATGAATAAGAGAGGATGTGTGAGATTGAAGGGAGAAAAATTATGAATGGAGGGAGAGAAATAATAACTTAGTTGTTATGATCTATATTTAAATTCATTTGACACCATCTTTATTTAAATATTATACATTTATGCTTAATCTTATATATATATATATATATATAGTATTTCGTGCAATGCTGATACTAACTAGTATAATAATATACTTTCTCCATTTTTAAAATATTTAAAAAATTTAAGTAATAATAATTATTTCTTTTTAATAATACTTCTATTAAATATTATAAAAAGAGGAGAGAGATAGAGTAAAGAAAAGGAGAGAGTTAGACTATTAAAATAAAATAAGAGTAATTTAGTAAATTATATTTATTTTTTTATAAATTTTGATATCTTTTCACTTATTTTCATAATTTTAATGCGTATTTAAAATTAAATAATCATTTAAGTACGGAATGAGACATGTATAAAACGAATTTCTTAATGAGGTCAAGTACCAATGACGGGGTTTTCTCGTTTACAACCGACCTGGCAAGCACCGTCCATTCAAATTTCAAATTAACAGGCTTGCGATTGAATTTATTAGAAAAACTTCCGTTTGTGACTGAACATGTCGTGATTAGTTATTGAAAATATTAATATATGAACATAAGTCTGACACATCATATTTAAATAAATTTATAATTAAAATGAGTTTATTTAATTTTATTTAATTTATACTCACTCAATTATAATCTGTTCTGATGTGTAAAATTTCTATAAGATGAAAGTTATTGTCTGTGGATATACAGCTGGACAAGCATAATCTTTTGAAGATGGAATGCATGTTTCATGAGCCATAACATGCAATACAATGTATTTTGCAGGCGGGTACAATTTTCTGTGTTGTGGGATAGTTCAGTACGCAAATCTTTACGGCACTGCAATAGGATACACAATTGGGGCTTCCATTAGCATGATGTGAGTTAACACACAATATATCTTTGAAATCTACTGTTGTACAACCGGGTCCAATTGATTCGACCAGTCCGTGTCGAACCAATGAAATTGGTTTGGATTGGATAGGTTTGGGTTATCCAGACATATTAAGTAAAATCAACTAAAACGGCTAATAATTGATTTGGTTATTAAATTTTATAAATTTAAAGCCAATGATTTAACCTGGTAAACATATGTATTTTTTTAACTTTAACTAAATTGTACGTGGTCAATAAGTTATATATTAATTATTATTTTTTTGGATGAACCAAGCATATCTACAGCTAGAAACATAACTAATTTCCTCGAGGCGTAAAGCTCACATGTGTAGGTCTTGCCTGTAACCATAAAATTTTCTCCATACATACCGTCAAGAATCAAACCCCTGATTAGATACTTAAAGAACTCAGCTAGCTACTAAGTGTGCTAGACCTCATAATTGTTATATATTAATTATGTATATTCATGTTATCGGGCCTATACTTTTATATAAAATCAAAATAAAAATTTTAGGAGATGTAAATTTTGTGATTTTTTTAATTGTTTTGTGATTTTTTTTTTTTGTATTTTAATTGAGTTGAATGCAAAAATAATAATAATATGATAACTTGATCATGTGAACAAAACCAATTTTGATCTATTTGATTGGATTAGATTTGATGGTGATGTTGCATTTTATTCCGGCGTTTAGTAAAATCTACAAAACACTGTAATACATGCAGGATGATAGTTTCTTGAAAGAGATTTTTTTTTTCACTTTTAAATAAGGAAAAGAGATTGATTTTTAAATTCCAAGTTCAATTAACTGGTTTTGGTTGACAGGGCAATCAAAAAATCCAACTGCTTACACTCCTCTGGTGGAAAAAACACATGTCACGTTTCAGGAAACCCATACATGATCAGTTTTGGAGCAATCCAAATTATCTTTTCTCAAATTCCAGATTTTGATAAAATGTGGTGGCTCTCAATACTTGCTGCAGTCATGTCTTTCACCTATTCCATAATTGGTCTAGCTCTTGGAATTGCCAAAGTTGCAGGTTATACTCCTACTTAATTTTGTTTGTTTGCTACAAGTTTTCTTTAATTTCAATTCTTGGCTAATATTTTGTTGGATTGATTCTTAATTCTTATACAGAAAATGGCACTATTAAGGGTAGCCTCTCAGGAGTAAGCATTGGTACTGTAACAAAGGCCCAAAAAGCATGGGGGGCATTCCAAGCTCTTGGTGACATAGCCTTTGCTTATTCATATTCTCAAATTCTCATTGAAATTCAGGTACATCCCTCCTCTTCTTTTATTCCTTCTTTTTTTTTTTTCTTTTGCCTATTTGAAATAATGGTCAAATTAAGAAAAATATTATTTGTACATAAGAAATAGATATAGTGTGGATGCAAAAAGAAAGGAAAAATATATACAAAAATATTGAAAAAGAAAATATGATTGATCTACCACCCGCATAACTTTCTCTTTTTCTACTTTCATACTATATGTCCCTTTTTATATATAAATAACATTTCTCTAAACTAATTAGTATATAATATGCTAATCTAACTACACAGGACACCATAAAATCTCCACCATCTGAAGATAAAACAATGAAGAGAGCTGCAAAGCTAAGTATTGCAGTGACCACAGCATTTTACGTGCTTTGTGGCTGCATGGGGTATGCAGCATTTGGAGACACAGCACCTGGAAACTTGCTCACAGGATTTGATAACCCATATTGGCTTATTAACATTGCTAATGCAGCCATAGTAATCCACCTTGTGGGAGCATACCAAGTGTATTCCCAACCCCTCTTTGCCTTCATTGAGAAAGGGGCAGCAAAAAGATGGCCAATGGTTGAAAAGGAACACAAAATACCAATTCCTTTTCTATCTTCTTACAACCTAAATGCATTTAGGTTAGTATGGAGAACAGTGTTTGTTATCATAACCACTGTTATATCAATGTTGATTCCATTCTTTAACGACATTTTGGGAGTGCTTGGAGCATTGGGGTTTTGGCCTTTAACAGTTTATTTTCCTGTGGAGATGTATATCAGACAGAAGAGGATCCCAAAATGGAGTAGGAGATGGATTTCTTTGCAAATTTTGAGTTTGGTTTGCCTCATAGTATCAGTTGTGGCTGCTGTTGGCTCAGTGGCTGGTGTCTTGCTTGACCTTAAGAAATACAAACCATTCAGCTCAGAGTTGTAAATCTCATCCAACATCTATTTGTCCCCTTCAAGACAAATACTTGCATGCTCCAGGAACAACCATAACAATTTAATATTGATTTAAAATGCTTAAAACTTATATAAAAACAAAAAATGTGTGGTTGTGGATCTTCCTAAAGCACGCATTAAATGTGTTCTAGGAGTATGCAAAAATTTCGCCTCCTTGAGGATGTAAGAGGCTGCATGTTAATGGCTCTGGTTTGTGTATTGTTATCATGAGAACTGCTTTCTAAATTATCTTAAGTTACAATATTCTCTGCCTTTAGAATTTACCTGTAAATTTTTATTGGACAACTCTTCTCCCTTATGTACCTCTTTCCCTCTTTTAAAAGCTAGTGTATAAAGACCTATTGGTGAAAGATCTTACTCGCAATTAAAACCAAGAGTCATACTTACATACCTTGATCGGACTCAAAAAGATAAAAAAAAAAAAAAAAAAACTGCTATACAAAGTTTGGTAGGATAACTCGTCCTCTTCTTGCTTTCATTTCCCTCCCTTACAACCTGTTATATAAATTAAAAAACATTCAGTGAGAAGATGTCCTACTGACAATCATGTTTAATAGATTAACCTTACAATAATGTTAAAAGAAAAACCCTAATTTAACAAAGGAAAAAACTTCTATTCAAAAGACTGAATTGCCTTTCTCTTGAATTAACCCTGTTCATCTCTCAGTTTATAACTTCTACCAAATATACATAACTTCTCTTCATCTCTTGAATTGCCTTATGCTTTGAGAGATACAAACCGGTGAAAAGATGAGTAGGAGAAAGGGAAACGGAGAGGACTTGTTCATCATTGTTTTAATATCTATATAAAAAAAAAAAAAAAAACAAGAATGCTTTGCTCTTTACTTTCCCTCTTTTCTCCAAGTTCCTCCGATCGTCTCATTAAAAATCCCCAACAGATAATGAAAACATTTTCCCCATCATTTCTCTTCATTCCTTCTCCTTCAGAACTTTCAAACAATTCATTAGAGATAAAATTCAATTGAATTTTTCGAAAGAAAAGGAGAAACAGCCAGATCAAATGAAAATTATTCCATATAAGTAATTAAGAGTTTTTTACATATCTAAAATAAAAAAAATGAGATATTATATATATGTCCGGAACAGTAAAAATTTACAGATATGTCTTGTTTTTTATGGTATGGAAATCGGTTTAAACAGATTTCATTGTTAAATTCTCTAGCCTGCATGACAATTTGATTGAAATCGGGTTAAATTAATTTGGTGCAAAATTGGTTTAAACCGATTACTGTAGCATGTCAGAGCGTGTCAGAGACACTCAAAAATCGATTCAAACCGATTCTTGTAATAAACGGTGTTGACCACAGACTAACACGTGTTTCCTGCTTTCTTTGCTTCTTTCTTCTTGTGGACTTCGGATATCAACTTTCTCTTTCTAAATCTTTGAGATTTAAACATTAATTAACTGATTTTACTAGAAATAAAGTGTATTTAATTATATAACAGGATCAAATTATTGTACTGCAACACATAAATTTTAAAAGTGAGCTATTAATATTTAATACATTCAATGTATATTTATGAACCAAAATATATACTTTTATATTATATTTTAAGCGAAATGATGTCTATATCTTAATATAATAATTAACTACTAATAAATTACCGTTATATTTATATAGCAACGTTAAAGAATTTTTTTTCTTTATTTTTTAATTATTTTCTGTCATTGATTATGGGTCAACAGGTACTGTAGCTAGTTTTGACCAAACAAAAAGGTGTGAAGACCTAAAATTATTAACGGTGATATTGAATCATCAATCATATAAATAATAAATAAAATATTTTCGAATAAAAAAAAAAAAGACAAAGGTTACTCTACGTGCAACCTAAGCCAAACCCAAACTCCAATTAGAAAAAAAATAAAGGTGTTACCTATAATAATTTGATCCTGTTATATAATTAAATACACTTTATTTTTAGTAAAATCAGTTAATTAATGCTTAAATACCAAAGATTTAGAAAGGGCAAGTTGATATCCGAAGTGTACACAAGAAGAAAGAAAACAGGAAACACGTGTTAAGATGTGGTCAACACCATATATTACAAGAATCGGTTTGAACCAATTTTTGAGTGTCTCTGACACGTTTTGACATGTTACAATAATCGATTTAAACCGATTTTGCACCAAATCGATTTAACCCAATTTCAATCAAATTGTCATGCAGGCTAGAGAATTTAACAATGAAATCGGTTTAAACCGATTTCTATATCATAAAAAACAAGACATATCTATATATCTTTACACTCCGGGACATATATATAATACCTCATTTTTTTTATTTTAGATATGTAAAAAACTCAGTAATTAACGTCATACACTTCAGACTTTAGTCCCAACAACAAACAAAATAGTGGAACACTCGATGTATGACATTGTTAGTCTTAGACGTAATGCATAAGCTAATGCAGAGAAGATCCATTAATATGCTCAATCATACACTGTAATGCATTTCCACATTTGATATCAATCCACAATATGGTATAACATGTTTTCAGTACTATATCACAAGTAATAAATGAGGGGGAGAAAAAAGAAGGAAAGAAAAAAAACGCTCATGAGCTCTCACTTGATAGAAATAATGAATTAAATTGACAGAGATGCCCACAAAAAATAAAATGAAAAATATGTTACACCAACAAAACATGCCACTGCAGAAGAACATCAATTACACCAAACTCCCCTGTGAAACCTTTGGGCATCCTGAGGCTATGCAACACCACTGATGCAACATAACTCGAATCAAAACAATATGCTGTGGGGGAGACAGCTAAAACAGGGTTGTGGTCCCTTCTCAACAGAATGGGCTGAGCAAACTACTTGACGTAGTTGAAGTCCATCAAGAGATTAGAAAAGCTCCTCTGAATTGAACTTATTCCATGCTTCCTGTTATAAATTATCAAAGCTTTTAGGCCAAAAGCAAGGTATTGCAGTATTCTGGACTTAGCAAAAGCAAAATCATATACCAAACGACTAGGGTCTTGGCACCGGACTCACGTGCATGACGATCAATTTTTTAAATTTATTTTCTTAGTGACTCCGATGCAGCATTCTATATGAGCACTATACTAACGGGACATATTCTAATCATATCGTAATTTTCTATTTTGAACAGCATTTCTAAAAAGACATGACAGAAAATGCCCCAATATGCAAAATCAACCAAGTCACTGCTTCAGAATAATCACCCATATTATTTGACAGGACTTGATGCCCGGTTATTAGGAACAACATCCGAAAATTAACTCAAGATTACACAACTTTGATTCTAAGACAAAAAGATTCTACGATTGGGGATGACACCAGCAGCAGGAAACCACCCCAATGGTCATGAATTAACGTAGGACCAAAAAAATCAGAGGATAATTATTAAAGAAACAGATTTATTTGTGATGATACAGCTGGGTAAAAGAAACACTAGCGTTACTGGATAAGAAACATGAAGCTGCAGAAGTAGGCATCCTAGAAAACCAAACCCGGGAACCTATTATTCGTGAGGCTTCACATCCATATTCCTGGATAAGAAACAACATAGCTATTGCCTATTGGAATGACGGCTTCACATGCATGGCATTTGGCCAAAAAATGTTGAGGAGCAATACAGAGTTGGCAGACCCAGAGTTAGCAGGCACTTCAAAATAACAGTAGCATAATATTCAGTCTCATAAAAGTTATATAAGAGAGCCTGTAATACCTTCAGTAGATCAAACACCTTCTCAGCAACATATTTCTGTTGAAGAGTGGCCCCCTTCTGCTGCACTTTATCAGGATGAATGCACAATGTAGCTTTCCTATAAGTCTTTTTAACAGCAGCCCCTGTAATCAAATCAGTCAAAGAAACTGGTTGCCAACCGCACTCAGGCCACAGCACCTGATCATCATTCATAAAGGAATCAAGTTAACATAACAAATTACATAGAAAACAATACCACCTTAAAAGCACTATAGATTAAGGGATGGTTTGGCAGCTGGTTCAAGTTTCACAGGCAGGAACTTTCCAGAGTGTTAAATTTGGAAACAATTTGCTTTAATAACAAATGCTTGTTTCATCAGGATTTGCTGCGGTTAATAACAAATGCCTAATTACAATGTTCAGCAAAATCATGCTTGTTGCCTCAAGATGTATTAGTGAATATCTAACTCAGAAATTGCTAATACGGTTAAATTTATTGGAGGAAATTGAAATACCGGGTGAACCTGTATGAGCAGAGCAAATGAAATCAGTAAAATCAATTTCACAATATTAGCATCAGCACACCTACCCACTTCTAGCCCTAGGTCGTAGACTGATTGATCAAACAAGAAACAGGTGAATATCCAAAATTGGAAAAAAAAAAATTCCAGTATGCAATACCTCAAAATTTGGACCCAATTATTTTTAGAAAAATAAAAACAGTCAGGGACAAGGTAGCTAGGATCACGTGCAAGATCGTGAAATCGCACGATCCTACGCTCACAGTAGCCCTTTGCAATCTTGATTCCACCTCTGGGCTCACCACAGCCTTGTTGTGCGATTGCCGGGGAAGATCATGGAAGCGCTGGAATTGGGCGATCTTGCGAGCCAGGCGCATTCATTGGCTAAGCAAGGCCAAACCTGAAGTGCATCCTGACCTGGGCCCATTTTGCAAACAATCCAATTAAAGCCCTAAAGGAAACCTTAACAGCCTTTCTCAGATCTCACATGCTCGATCTCTCCCTTTCTCAGATCTCTCAGTGAGTCTCCATCTTCATTCTTCAAGCTTTTCAGTTTTCAGTCTCCAAAACTCCTCCTCCTCTCTCGATCTCTGTCTGCAACTCCTCCAGCCATTCTCTCTTCTCTCTGCTCGATGACTGCTGGCATCAAAAGACCGCCAACGCTCGAGCTCTCCAGTGCAATTCACAACCACCGCTGGCCGCTGCTTTCTCTCCCTTCTCACCGCTCTGAGCTCACGACGACAAGGTGTGATTCCACTCTTATCCTCTTTCTCTTCATTCACTCCTTGGTTTTGCCGTACTCAAGCTCTCTCCTACCCTGACACTGACGTCGACGTAGCACGCCAAGACCCTTGACCCACAAACCAATGAAACCATCTCCATCCTCCACCACTTTAAACTGCAAATGCCCTCTCCATGGCCACATGCACATGATCTCCCTTTCTCCCTATTTCTGGATGCCCCCAAATCCCTCACTCTCAAACTTAGCCTCTGCCAGCAAGAAGCTTCTTCCACTTTGTGTTATTTTTGCCTTCCGTTTATTCTAGTTTTTTTATGTTTCCCTTTCTTTGTTGTTATTTGGGCCTTTGGGCTGCTACACTTTGAAAGAAGATTGACGCCTAATGTTGGACTAGATTGTTTTTATTTATATAAGCTCAAAAAAAAAAAAATTGGGAGTTTGAGTTCAAGGGTAGATTTATATGGCTTAATTGTTTAAAAAATAATAATTAATTAGTAAATATTATCAATACACTATGGAGTTTTAGTTATGTTAATTGTGACTTATGTACTAATGTACGATGTGTTATGTGGTATACATATTTATATAAATGTAATTTTGTATTTTGGTGGAATCTTATGATCCGTGCTACAATTCAACATTTTACGATTCCCCTTCCGAATCTGCATAAGATCTCGATCTTAGCTACCTTGATCAGGGATAATATAAGTCTGTATATTCATGGATATTATATGGATCTGAAATAGAGATTCAGAGAGATTATACAAAGTACATACATATTGTAAAGTGGAGAGCAAAGCACGCAAGTTCCCCTCCTTTCCTGCAGCCCAGCGCTTAATTTCAAAATCCAGTGTTTCAGCAAGCCTCTGAAATGAAATGAAATGAAATGAAAGGTAAAATTAGATAACAAAAAATGTCAACCAAAAGTCTGTAAATTAGTGGAGACAATGACAAGGCAATGATGAGGCCCTGTAAACCCCACCTGATTCCCAACACCCCCCCCCCCTCTTCTCTCTCTTCTCTCTTTTCTCTTCCTTGCAAAACAGTTTTGGAAGGAAAATAGCAGAGGTACAGGCGTATTGCTATTTAACAAAATCTTAGGCCTACCAAGCTCTAGGTTAATTTTAACTCAACCTAGAAAGTAGAAACAGATGAACAAGAAAAAACAATTTAATAGGAAACCAGAAAGTTGGACAATAATCTGACTCCCAGCATTGCTAGATATCAAGCATGAAGGTAAAAGTGGAATGCAAGTATATGGGCATAACTCCCTCCCCTCTCCCTCCCTCCCCTCGCCCTCCTTCCTTTCTCACACACACACATACAATGAAACAACAATAAAAAAGAACACTTACATGTCTCTCAGCTTGCTCTCTTTGTGTTTGTAGGTCCCGTTGATTCTTCTCAGCCAATGCTTTTGCCTAGTATAAAACAAATGGTCATAGATAAAATACACACACATTGTAAAAATGGACATAGAGATTTTTTAAGAATGCACACACTTCCACATAAATCCATTTTAGTTCAAAACAAGCACATTCCTCATAATTATTTGTATCAAGAACACCAAAGAAATCAAATTAAATAGCAAAATACAGTAACACATACTGCACGCTCCTGAGTCCTCTGGTGGCGCTCCAACCTGGCTCTTCGTCTGTCTTCACTTTCTCCTTCAACATCCTGAAATTCTCCAGATGATGGAGCAGCTACAAAACATAAAAGAATAGGGACAAAAGAACCCGAGTAAGCACTTCAAATAATCTTTGCATTGCTAAAAAGTATATTGAACATGCAAACCTACTTCCAAAAATTGAGGAAAGATCATCCACAATGTTAGTGGATGATGATGCTTTCTTCATGCTTGAAGACGCACCCGTTGATTTCCTGGTTACATCTGGCTGAAATTGGGCATCAAATACAGAGTCCTGAAAGCAGATGAGTAAAGAAAATTAAAAGAAAAATTTGCAATGGTATGATGCTAGCATTAACGCGTATGTCAATCTACCTTATTTTGTTAATTGAAAACATGAAAATGATTTAAAACTTTAAATACTACATAACCCCACTAGCATAACCAGCCAACCTTCTATATATCTGCTCTTTATTTAGAATAAAAAGGAAAGAATAAAACAACCACCCGACAATTATAACTTCCTTAGTTTACGAAAAAGTTATAATGACACAAAGAGACCAAACACCAAAGCCAGGCATTGGCCACTATATATATCATCATAATAATATTTAACAAAACTAGCTACTCACTGAAGAGCTAGCCCTAGGAGGCCTTGGCGCACTGTTGGGTCGTGCACCCATGCTGAAAAATGATTCAAGATCATTTTCATTCCTTTGTTGGTTCATCCTTGCTGCAGCTGCAGCTCTTTCTCGGGCCTCTGCAGCAGCCCTTTCCCGAGCCTCAGCAGCAGCCCTTTCCACTGCAGCACGTTCTGCTTTAACTCGAGCCTCTGCAGCTCTTTCCCGCGCAGCCTTCTCCTTTGCCTCTGCAGCAGCCTTTTCAGCCTTTTCAGCCCTTTCCTTTGCCTCAGCAGCAGCTTTTTCAGCCTTTTCCTTTGCCTCAGCAGCAGCTTTTTCGGCCCTTTCCTTTGCCTCAGCAGCAGCCCTTTCACGGGCTTCAGCTTGTGCCCTCTGAACCGCGGCCCTTTCAGCACGCTCTCGAGCTTCAGCATTTACTTTCTCAACAGCAGCCCTCTCAGCCCTTTGGCGAGCATCAGCAGCAGCCCTTTCACGTGCTTCTCTAGTAGCTCTTTCAACAGCTTGTCTTGCTCTTTCTCTTTCCCTCTGAAGTCTCTGTTTTTCTTTTTCTTTCTCCTCCCTTTCCCTTTCAAGCCTTCGTCGCTCCTTTTCCTCCCTCTCCTTTTGCTGCCTCTCAAGGTCTAACTTTTCTTGTCTTTCTCTCTCCTCTAGCACAGCCCTGTCATCTTTTTCTAATTGCACAGTTTCTTTGCTTCTAGCAGCCTTTGTACTTTCTCTCTCCCTTACTTCTTTTGCATGCCTAAATTTAGCTTCAGCTCTGTCCATGGCCTCCTTCATAGCAGCAGCAGCAGAGTTCATCTCTAATTCTTCATCAGGAAAACCATTTACATGGTCATCACCATTACCATGACTCCTACCCATGGCAAAATCTTCAAGTTCATCAAACTGAGATGTAGGGGATAACTTTGCAGCAGCAGGAGCAGAATCAGGTGCCTGAGAAAACTGAGTGGATCTTGGGAAGGAAGAAAATTCACTATCCTTCTTTCTGGCATTGCTAGAAGCAGTTGAACCTGTTCCTGACTTGGGGATATGTACTGGACGTGGAGGAGGCGGTCTTGAAGGTGGTGGAGCAGCAGTTGGTTGTGTAAAAAGGGGAATCTCTGATACTGTTAGCCATATATCATCATTGGATTCCAAATTTTCTTCATATTTTGGAGACATATCCGCCTGAATATTGGCCTGTCTAAAACCACCATGATCATATGAAGGGGACATAGACCTTTGGCGAACTGGTTTGTTAGAATCAGAAGAATATGCAGGCACTTCAAATGGAGCCTGCTGAAACTCTTTATCATGTTCAACAGGAATCTTGCTTTGAGAGTGTCTCTCAGGGCTTCTCACAAACGGTTTCTCACTTGGTTCTTTATCTCTAGTCCAACTAGTGCTTGTATTTGACCTTGGAGTTGGGGAACTGCTACCCTTCCTGCTATTTCTCTCTGATGAGAATGCTGGTATAGATTTTCCAAGCCCATCAAAGGGATCAATGTCATCATATACTCCACCATTAGAACTTGATGAACTATGATTTTTGGTGCTTCTAGAACTGCTAAGTTTACTAATTTCTTCCAATGGGTCAGTAAAGTGGCCTGAAGTTGAATCCACTCGGGCTGATTCAAATACTTTGAATGGGTTGTCTGTTGCAGTGGAAGCTGTTTTAGATGCACTGGCATTATGTTCTGATGACAAACCAATATCAGGAGTGGGCCTGTGAATAAAACAATATGTAAAATTACTATGAATACATGAACCAATATGAGAGAATAAGGGATTGGATTGTCCCTCCCTCTATGGTCCATTTCCATTTCTTTATGCTCCGTTTAACCAACTAAGGTGCATAGCAGCAACAAATTCACAAGACCCTCAACAAATTTCTTTCTGCTCAACCATATTAAATGATGAGAATCCACCCCCCACACAGAAATACATTATAGAGCAAAGGAAAATTAATACCCAACACCCCAAAAGTTACAACAACTGAAAGGATTACTCCTTGAGCTTAAAACAAAAAACATTAATCCTCACAGGGAACAAGGCATTTTCAAACTTTTTTAAGTAATTTAGTACCAATTTCGTATTATAATCACTCATACTCTTTCGTATTAATTAACTCCCATGTAACTTGAGGGTTTCCACCTACAACGACACAATTCGAGAATGCTACACAAAAACTTAAAACCGCTGAAGAAAATCAGGTCATCAATGCCTCTTCTACCTCTTTCAAACTCCTTTGAGCTTCATTTAATTATCTACTTCTACAAATAAAATCAGGCCATTGTTATCCTAAAATGACTTGCCAGCCATTGATATCTTGTCAAAACCTTTTTAAACCCATCAGTGGAAGGGTCCTTTCAAGTTACATTCAAACTCCCCGTGACTTCCCTGTCTCTCTCACACTCATCTTTCAATATTACTATAATCTCAAAGTTCCACAGGTTATTCCAACACAGCTGAACAGGTTTTTCCTGCAGATCACTAAATCTCTTGCCTCACTAGTCCCTACACAGCTTCGATAAAAGCTCAAATGCAAAGCACACACTAGCATATCAACTAAAGCACATCACCATTATGCATGCAAACAAGCTCAAAATGCATCTTCATTTCAATCCCAAAGAGACATACACAGCGTAACCATACCTGTCACTGGAGCTCTTACTGCTCCCGAATCCAGCTAACAGATCGTCAAAATCAGTCGCACCTTTCTCCTCCTTCTCTGATCTCCTCCCACCGGAAGAACTCTTCGATTCGCGCTCCGCCTTGCCAAAACCCCCAAGCAGATCATCGAACGGGCTGCCGCCGCCTCCCCCGACGCTCCTGCTGCCTACGCCGCCCGAACCGACTGACGCGAAAACGTCGTCGTACGCGACCTTCGACGACGACGTGCTCTTCAACCCTGGTACGCCGTCGAAGATGTCGTCGTCGTCGTACACCGGCTTGTCGTACACCGGCAAATTGACGGACCTGGAGCCGCCACCACCGCCGAACATCGAGTCCAGGTTGAACGACGCTGCGGAGGCGTCCGATTTGGCGGCTAACCTGGCGGAGCCTCGGAAGAGGTCGCCAGAATCTTGGCTCTTGAGGTCGGAGAAGAGGGAATCGGCGCCGGAGGAGAAGGAATTGGAGGCACGGTGAGGTTTGGAGGGTAAATCGAAGTTGAGGGAGTTCGCTGCGGTGGAGAAATTGGAAGATCCCTTGGATGCGGCCATAGGAGCCGCTTTGCCTTGGGGTTTGAACCCGAAATCGGGAGCTAAGAGGCCATCGAAATCGTTCATGGCGATCGACAGTGTTTGAAAATTCAGAGAGAGAGAAAGAGAGAGGGAGATCTGGTGGTGAGGGTGGCGGTGGTGGTATCCTCCGTGTGCGGAAGGGGTGGCGTGGATGGGGCGAGGTGTGAGAGGATACAGGGAAAGAAATGGTGGAGTCTCACCTCTGTGGTCTTTAAACTTTTTTTTTTCTTTCTTTTTTTGCCTTTTTTTTGGTTGTTTGGGTTCGGCTTTGGTCCTGTGATTAATTGATTATGATTATCATTTCCTTTTGGTAAATATTAACCGGTTGATTATGATTATTATTAGTGCTAGTTAAGCTTTTTGTCGCTGATTTGCTTTGCTTTTGCTTGTGTAATTTGTTTCTTTCATTAATCCACCTTTTTTCCTGTGATGTGTATTTCCTTGGCTTCTTTGCCTTGTTCGAGAATTTTTCTCATGGGATGAATGAATCATGTTGCCTCAATTCCTGCTTTCATTTTTTTTCTTCTCTCTGCTTTAATTTCCATGTACGATTAATCTAAAATAATTTTGCCATAAACATTTAATTATCTATTATCGTGTGATTTGGAAAATGAGTTGACGCCTCCATGGAAAACCTCCTAAAAAATAGGATAACAACGAGATCATTAGCTTCACTGCTAATAAAATTCACTGCCTTAAAACTTCTGAAATTGTTGAGGCAACCAGCACTCTCATCGTAATATTCTGACTATCTCTACATTTTGTATCTTTTGCTATTTTGTGATTAATCCCTACCATAATTCTTGACAGAGTCATTATGTCAAACTGATATTAGTTTGTAAGTCATTTCACACTTACGTATTAATGGTATAGCATGTTTAAATTAACTTATTTTATATCTAAGACAGTTTATGATTAAATTTTGTTGGGAAAATAAAGCAAGCAAATTTTTATAAAAATCAATGTAATTCAAACATACTTTAAATATAGTAATTTAGATAAAAAAAAATAGGAAAATAGATCCATTCTAAGAAAATAATATATTTCTTGTGAACTTAGATTTAAAAGAAGTTGCACCCCGTCAAAAAAATAAAATAAATAGGTTCAACACGAACAATTGTTAATGACAAATAATATTATTATTTGATAAAGAAAACACAAAACATTATTCCTCTTCAATCGACCCGGAAATCCACAATCAATGTACCCAACTTTTGTCAATCACTGACTTTTCTTTTGGCACACCACAAGAGGACACAGGAAAATGTCTGATTTTAGGTCGACCATGATAATTTCTGGTGAGCCATCATAGCCAATAGATAAATCCATTTTTATACCTAAGGGAAATGGACAGGAAGTTGGATAAATTTCTTTCACTTCAACAGTATCAACACTTGCAGGGAAATTTGTTTTAAATAGGTTGCCTAAGCACCTTAAGTTAATATCAATTATAAATTATCAAATTAACACTTAATTTCATCTTTTACCATATATTATTACTATTATTATTCTATATTTGATGTTAATCAAGCACTGATAATAATGCAAGTACACACATTGCCAACGAGTACCATACCATAAAATATGCCACAACTTCTACTTCCAGAAATTTCCTTGTTTAATCAATCAAATTAGGAAAATACTAGACATCTAAAATTATTGTTAGAAAATAAATACCAAAATTATATGACATAATTAACAACCTTTAAATTCATGGATGAATCATATCACTCTATGTAATTCAATCATCGCCATGTACTCCGTACAAAATTCTATCTAATTCTATCTGCATTAACATTACTCATCAAACATCTGCTCAAATTTTTGCCCTAAAACCTTGTTAGTGCTAAACCACTTGAGGGAAACAAGTGCTCCGTTCATAACAGTCATCAAATATACGAAATCGTGATGTTCACTCACATCATAAAACACTAGCGATATCAATTGGTCAAAAATAAGTGTTCTTGTACCAAACCACATTCACATTAATTTAAAAAAATTAATCTAAAGCACAATATATTAAGCTATTTTGTCATGAGTTTGAAAAGTCCATACAAATACATAACCATTCACCAGGTCATATAACCTAATTCACTGATAAATTCCGAGTCCAAGACCTTGCCAACACTTGGACTTTGAAGAAGTCTGAGTTTCAACTGCTTCGTATGCATATGTCTTCATCCTCTCAGCTAGCAACTTTCTCCAATAAGCCTATTTCTCCCCTTATACATATGTGGAGACCATCAACTTTTTATTGCAATAAACAAGTAAAACGCAGCATCACAAAACAGCTTGGAGTAATAAACTTGACACTAAGATATACTAAGTGTATCCTTGCTAATAATTGATGATAAAAGAAAGGAGAGGGAGATCAGATGTAAAGTTTCAGATAGCATGGCTATACTTTACAATCATCATGCATAAAAGCCAAGTTATTAGTAGTAACAGCAGTAGTGGCGGCCGACTGGCTCACATGGACTAATGAGGCAAAAAAGATGCTAACAGGATGCATCATTCCTTGTCCAATGCAAATTCAGTGCATCAAACTCGGATACGTTTGACATCGCTTTCCGGGACACTAACATCAAGCCTATCCCCCCTAGCTGAATTAGCAGTTTGTCCTGATACCTGCCAAATCATTGAAAGTCACAAACCTAATCAGCATTTTCCAATGTTTGCAAGAAATGCATAGATAGCTCTCATATCATGTCAAATGACAATTTACACTCTTTCTACTCTTTTTCATGATAAAGACAGTCCTCACAGGCTGGATAATTGTTCTTTTTCTAGGTTTCTTAATCTATAAGCAAAGATCCATATTATTCCAAACATATATTCAAGTCTCACCCTTCACTCAAGTACTAACAAATAATGTGATGCTTAAAGAAACTTACAGTTTCATCTGGGACAACTGCATATCTCTCAGATACGGAGGCCCAAGTTTTACCTGTAATAGGGAAAAATAAAAGCATAAAACAGCCAGCATGATGCCAATTGCATATTCTAAGTTACATTATTAAATCACACAACATTGGTAATGGCAGGAAAACAAAGGACAATATTACTGATATGCATAATAAAGCACCTGATAGTGAATCGGTGTTTGAGGATTCTATGTGCTGCCCACAAGAACCATCAACACTCAACGCCTCAATAATTGTCGGAGAATTCCTACAAGCCCCAAAAATTATCATGAACCAATGACTTATAATGAGATGCACTCATCACCTAAAATTATGTTTCTGGTTAACAAATTAGCTAGGCAATATATATATATATAATCATCTGTTATCCTCAAAATGAATATAAAAGCCGCTAAAAAGAGTTAAGAAATTTCAGTAAAGCAATTACTCTATTCATAAATTAAAGATGTTGTTTGAAGCAATTAGTTGGCGCAACTAAACAACTTTAAAAGCCAATAGGACTGGCAAATCATAGGGTCAAACCTTGATGCCATGATAAACCCCCACCCCGACACTCCCTTCCCAGAGAAAAAAAGGCAAAACAAAAACTATGAAGAAATTAATAGTTTCAATTCAATCATGCCTTCAGCAAACATTTGAAAGAGATAAACCAATGACGTGAAAGAAGAATGTCTGCACTGTATTCCAAACAAAATTTATTCAGATTGAACATGCAGTTACCGGTCAACAGTTTCCCCATGTCCAAGTTGCCCATTTGTGCCTCTTCCCCAAGAATATACATTTTGTCTTTCAGTAACAGCAATTGTGTGTCTCCACCCACATGAGATCTGAACTACTTTCTGCCAGGTCAAAAACATAAATGCAGAAAGAAGAATAATATCAGTCATTATTTGAAGAATTGATCTTCTGAGATACTTGGATGCACAGTCTAAAATTTACTATTTTTTTTTTCCGGAAAAAGGGAATCACCGTATTGCAGTTTCAACTACCTGATCAAGGGGAAACTTCGCTTGCACAGGAGTGGAGCAATCAACATTGTCGCCAACTCCAATCTGTCCAAACTACAATTGACAGAGATACAGATAATTTCCAAACAAGTGGCGGAAAGTAAAAGAGCACCGGTATAGATATTGAATAGGGGTCAATAAAAGTAGCATATATAGCAAATGTTCATGTGCTTGCTTTTTCAGTCACAGATTGTTATCCTCTGTTGTGTTCATAAATCAACAAGGATCTTTTATTGACAATTTGATATTGTATAAAACGTCATATGGCCACACAACGAGAATAAAAATTAATGCTAACCTTATTCCAGCCCCATCCATAAAGTTCTCCACTAGATGTGAGTGCCATACTATGCCTCCAACCACCTGATACCTGCAAGAAGTCAAACCAAAGTTCAGGGACAAAAACAACAATATTCACTATATCTAACGTCAAATACATTGCACCTGGTTTGTAGGTTTTATTTTTAGAGTAGGACAATATTCTGTTGGACCAATTTTTTATTGTCTTTAACAACCAGCAGAAATCGTATTCGAATAAAAAGGAGGGAACATAAATTAATGTGACACACAACATTTATGATGCAACCCTTATATAAGAAGTATTTTCAATCCATCCCCTAACAAAAAGATCCAGCATTACGAAATGTGACTGGGGGAAGACACAGCCTACTAAACAAACAGAGTGAAGCGCAATGACAGTGCAAACAAATGACACAGAAATTGTCACGTAGACACCAACTTAGCATAAAATTAAAGGACCACCTGACAAATTGACTTATCACTCAAGGCTTGAAGCTTGTGAGGTACAAGATAATCCTCATGATCTCCATGTCCTAGCTGACCGTATTTGCTCCATCCATATGTGTATAAGCCACTGGAAGATGAAACCGATATTGTATGCCGCCAGCCACAAGCAACCATGACCATCTTGCCACACTGCATCTTTAAACAAGAAGGCATTAGACAATAGAGGGGGTTAAAAAACAATATCCCATCATTAGTATGCATGCGCACCAATTACTCATGAATCTTAATATTTTCTAGGTATGTATTGTTGGTAGTTATTACATTCAGCAGTCAGGAGTTAAAATCTTGTAATGGCTTTTATTAAGTTATCAAATAATCAAACAAGATATTATATTTCAATAACCAATTATAAGTATAATCACTTTTTTATATAATTGATTATGGGTACCTTTGTTTCAGATTTTGAAAAAAGTGATTATAAAACTTTAATATTATATTTAATTGAAAAAACTGAAAATTGTTTTTTTTTTTCAGAAGTTATTCTTTTTATCTTCTAAAAGAAAACTGAAAACTGATTTTTTCCACGTTCTGATTATTTTTTAAAAATTACTCAAATATATGAAAAGTGTTTTTTTTTTTTCAGTGAAGGTGATTTTGAGCTTAAAAAAGCTCAAAGTAACACACCCTAAATAAAAATCAATTTGTGCTTGGATGTATAAACTTAAAGTAATTTTACAGTGTGCTTTTTTTTGGATTGAATGACAAAAAATGCTTCTGTATGGTAAAGTACCAAAAAGGGTATGAAATGATTTGTTTATATTACATAATATTAGATATTTAAGGTTAATTTGGTAAAAATGACATTATTCTAAAATAAGCAACGTCTGCTTATAATTTAAAACTTCAAAAAATTGCTTATGATTATAAACTGCTTTTCGTCTTAAAATTATTAGCTTTTGATTATAATCTATTCTCAAATTTTTACCAACACATTTGATTATTCTGAAACAGCTTTTTTCTACCAAAAACAAAAAAAAAAATTCGTGTATGTTGCCAAACACACACATAATCAGTCTAAAATGGAAAGGTAAGATGACACCAATTTGAAGACATACATCAACAGAAGAAACTTTCTCAGGGATCCAGCGATCATTTCTGTCTCCCAATCCCAAATTTCCATATCGGCCCCAACCCCATCCATACAGTTCTCCATCTTCAGTAATGGCTACACTATGTTCAGCACCAGCAGCAACCATTTTGATAGGCAGTCCCTAAAACAATATAAAATTTACATGTGCCCATATAGTTAATGGAATAATTCTTTTGACGCATTATATTTTCAACGTCCAATTAATGGAACAAAATATTTCCTGAGATGCGCCAACCAGTTAGAATGTTTTGGTAAGCCGGTGTTATCAATGCACTCTAGCAGCTTTTTTTCTCATGATAAAAAACTATGAAAAACAATTAAGCCCAATTACTAAACTAAACCATTGAATCCATCAAATGTTAACAATTAACAAGAGATATCATCAATCAAGTGCATATATAGAGGATTCCTAACATCTACATTTTGTTTTGGACCCAAAACCCACCCCCTTTATCTAAATCAATGTATGGTAGTGAATAATTTTGCAATTTTATTTCATCACTTAAAGATAGTAATTTAATGTAAATAAAATAAAATCACAAAATTACCTGCCATAAAATTAAAAGTTATAAAAATACCCAATACCTTAAGTTAATTCATTAAAGAAAGAGGTGGGTAATTTTGTAATTTTATCTTATCTACAGCAATTACTATTTTAACTTTTTCTATAGTATTCCCTATCATCTTTTAATGCTAATGAAATAAAATAACAAAATTATCCACAACTATAGTTGATTTAGAAAAAAGAAAATGCAAGATTTTTTGTCCAAAATGAAATGTGAAACTTGCTAATATCCACATGAAGGTGTGGGCGTTAGATGATATTTATTATAGATAACCTAGATGAATGCCAAACCTGAAATGTATGAATCATCTGTGGCACAAGAGAGTCTTCTGTGGTGCCAAGTCCAAGTTGACCATTTTGATTCCGGCCCCAACTTCAATGAGGAGAGATAAAGAGGAAAAAAGGCAAAACAAAGGTCAGATGAATGAGCATGAAACAACCAATTTTACTAACCAGATGACTTGGGCTTAGCACTTCTATCATAAACAAAAGGCTGTCCTTCACCCTCACTGAATAAAACAAGGATTTCTACATCCAATGATGCCTTTAAAATGGAATGTTGATTAAAAAGAACAATTAGGTTGTAAGAAAGTTGAAACTAAACTAGATGGATGTACCATGGGAGGCAGTACTTCTAATTGATAAATGGAGTATTGTGTAACAAGTATCTTATTAACAAGAATATAATAACACGAGACTGTTCCCAGGACCAATGTACTAATTCAAATTTCAAAGCAATCTCCTCTTCTAGTATCAAACATCTTCAACTGTTCTTTCAGCAAACAAAGAGAAAGGGGATTAAATTAAAAAGGACCAGGCCGAAGAATCAGCTTGTGTTAGAAAACAAAACTCTCGAATTTCACTATCAGTTTCTATATATAGAGTCAGTCAAGCAACACAACATCTATTGATGCAAGAATGGTAATTAGTAAGCTGGGGGAAGAGGTCAGAACAGTGAAAGATTAAAATTTGTTCAAGCACTACAGACCTCTGCACCTGCCCTTCCACGGTAACTGCCAAACAGTGGCTATCTCCGCAAGCAATTTGCTTTATCTTAAGACCTTGCAATGCTACAATAGGCTGAGGAATGAATAAGTCACTGGAATTACCATGACCCAACCTTCCAAAATCACCCCTGGAAAATCAAAATATGATCTGCTTGAAAACTCGATAACACCATAGATAACTGTATAATAAAAACAATATTTCTTATGTGTAAAGCAAACTGTTTCAGGAACTACAAGGTGGTTGAAAATCCAAAACATTATATGCCTAGGCTTGATAACTCATTTCGCATGATAGGTTTCATACAATCTAACATAAAATGTCCTCTTGCTGGACCCAAAATCAAACCCGGATTCACCTTTCATGGGGATAAATTTTTAACCAAAAAGAGGATGCTTAAAAATAGCAAAAGAACCATCAATCAGCAGACGAAGAGAATAACATATGGTAGCCCTTGTATGAGATTACTACACACAGACTGGGGCTGAGATATATAACTCAGGAAGAACATGGATATTTAATGTTAGGATGGCATCCCTCTGTGCCAAAAGATTGACTCTATAATAGTTACAAGTTACAATAAGTCTCTATGCGTGATATAAAAGTCTTCAAATCAACGAGCGAAAATATATACATTCTAAAATTTTTAGAAAGATTAATGATAAAGTTGCAGGTATCATAAAATCACTATCTTGAAGCTTAATCTAACACTACATCAAGCCACCTATGAATTTCTTTAGTCCCACTCTAACAACTGCCAAATGAAATTTCAATTACAATAACACACTAGCGGAAATCTTTTTTTCTTATCAAAGAAGAGCATTTCTCAATATAGTGAACTTTCAGCATAAATAAATGTTGAAGCTTTAGAGCAGACCATCCCCAACTAAATACTTCCGCGCGTGATTCAGAATATGCAATGGTATGATCAGCTCCACAAGCAACAGATGCTATTTCTTGGCCATCCAATCCGCTGAGTTGTGTAGGCAAAAGCCTATCATCAGTGTCACCATGCCCTAATTGCCCATCCTCTCCTCTACCCCAGGAGCAAACAACGTTCCCAGCTGCCAAAATTAAATAAAAAAAAAAAAAAGAGAATTAAAACCAGTCAACAACCACACAAGCCAAACTCAGGCACAGACGTATATGTATACTAACAATCACGATCCCTCGAACAGGTGCTTCTCAAATCCCCAAAAGTCACAAAATTTAACAAAAGGACAAGTAACCGTGAAGTCATAACAGTAGCTACGAGCATTCACGACACTTTTCAGAAGGCTTGCTAGTCCGGGGTTCCAAGTTTTTTTTTTTTTTTTGCAACAAAGTTGCAAACTTGATGGCAGTTTTGAGTACCCATATGAGAGATTTTCAGAAATATTAAGGAGCAAGACGAGAAGCATTAGACATAAAATCATTTATGCGCCTGGGTCCAAAAGCTTAAGATAGCTTCATGATTCAGTATAAGAGCCTCTATCAACAAATGATTTAGAGTTTGATCTTTGTTAAAAGTAAAGGTGAGGCATGTGCGCCGATCAAAGCTCAAAATAGATATTCACGTGAAGAGACGTATTAGATATAAAATCATTCAATTGACTCGACCAGGAGTTTAAACTTTTGATATAAAAGGAGACAAGGGGATGTGAGCTTACAGAGAAGGGCAACAGTGTGGCTGGCACCAGCAGAAATGAGAAGAACACGGCGAGGTGGAGGTGCAGGAGTGGCGGAGACTTGACCCTGAACCTGCTCATCCTCCTCCATCATAACTGACTCACTATGCTCTATCAATCAATCAATGATTTCTTGAGTGATGATAAAAAGACAAAGGAGGAGGAAGAAGGGGAGTAAGATCTCAGGATCAATGTTGGTATGGATGGGACAACTGAGTGAGTGAGAGAGATTGATGAGTAGTCAAGTAAACGTTGGATTAATGAATAAGAGAATGGTCCAATCAAAAAATAAAAAAAAATGAATAAGAGAATGGTACAGGGGAAGAGAATAGTGCAGATAGAGGGAGAGAGAGAGGGGTGAGGGAGTGGGAAGGGCAGGGAGGCAGGCAGGCAGGCAGGTAAATGTAGAACAACGGCATTGAATGAATGGGGGACCCATCATGGCTGTGTGCCACCACTACCAACCAACCATTTCCCTCTTCTTTTTCCTTCTTCTATCTCCTCGTCTTCCTTTTCTTCGTGTGATCACCCCTCTGCCTAGGACTATCGACTAAAATTTTCTCACCCCGATTACAGATAAAGAAATGCTTTTTTCCAAGAGGCAATGTAATTCGGACTTTCAAATGTGTGATATATTATGAGCATTATTCATCTTTAGATGAGATCAGATTCAAATTAAATGGGATTCATATCTTATTTAATAATAAAAAAATATATTAATATAAATGAGTATGTTAATATGATGTATCATAAATTGTGAGTATAAATAATATATCTCTAATTTTTTCAGGCTCATTGTTTTGGGAACAACTGGACACAACATAGAAAAATGGAGAGTCGAAGAGAGGACAAGAAAAGAGGACTTGTTATTGCCACTTCAACTGCATCACATTTTTATTTGCTTTCACCATCATATCCATCTTTCTAAGTCACATGAATATGGTTTACATAAATTATTTATTAATTATTATAATATTATGAAAAGTTATTTATATTAATTTAATTATTTATGAATTTAATATTTATCTCATGTTTCTATTTTTAGATAGTTCGTTGGTATTATAAATATTGATAATTAATTTATTTGATATAATTAAACGTAGATAATATTTTTATCTCTTATTTAATAATTATTTAAATAATATAATATTAAGAAATTAGAATTATTTAAATACTTTACATACTAATTAATAATGAATTAAAAAATTAAAAACCATGGATGGACACGTATTGTAATTATTTTTCAATATACTATTCATGGTAATACACATTGATTATATATCTATATAACTAGTTCAATGCACTAAATTATTTAAATTTTTAATAATAGAGTTGTATAGCAAAAAAGAATTATAATAAAAAATATGTGGTTGCAGATAAATGCTAATATTATATGTTTATTTAATAATTTTTAAAATTATATAAACATTATGTGATAAAATATTGTAAGCATGTTGTATATTATAATTTAGTAATTTATCTTTATTATTATTATTTACTTTTTTAAAAAATATTCATAGCTATATATATTACTTAAATATATATTATTTTAAGATGTTTTTGAAAAAATACCTCAACAAATATAAGTGATTATATTAAATATGCAAAGTTTTCTTTTTGGTAATTGAAGAAAAGGAAAACAAAAATTGAAAGCTAACATCCTTTGACAAACCATGTCTAGCCGCCTGGCTTTCATCTCAAAAAATGGGTAATACTTGCTAGGTAGCTCCCAGAGCTTCATCAATAGTGTCCTCGTCACCAAGCTTTACATCAGCTGATATATATATATATATATTCAAAAAATATATATTTTTTAAATTAACAATAATAAGTGTTGATTTTTTCAATAAAGGATGAAATGAATGCTCATCCAAGATAGAGGGAATATTATTATGACTAATAAATACTTTATATTAATTATTTATATAATTAAAGAAGAAGAATGGTATTTTGGTGAAACTCAATAAAAATTTAATGCAATAGAAGTGATAATAGAGATAGAATAATGGCAATAGTCATTCCTAGAGAAAAGAAATGAAATGAAATGTTGAATCCTATGTATTTTTTGTTTCTTGGATATTAAGTGTCTTAAATTTTATGAGTACAAATGACATTATTGTTAGAAATATTTTCCCTATTCATACTTTATCTAACTACTTTTATTTCCTTACTTATCCCTCACATCTTGCGGGTTATCCTAAATAAGGTTAGACACCTTGATCGGAATAATTTTTTATATGGTAATTCAATGTCACTTAGATACACTCTTTGTATGTTAATAAAATAAAACTTTAACTGGGAGTGAATCTCAATTGAAATATTATTTTATTAATTGATGTAGAATGTATCTATATAATGCTCCATGTGTATTTAAATGTTTCTTCTCAGAGAAAACCTTTTTCAATAGTATTTTTTTCATACAAATGGTCTTCGAGATCCAATCCAAGACACTGCGCTTTACCTAATAGCAGGTTGATATTTTTCATAAAAATGTGGATTTAAAATTTAAGGTTTAAAATTTCATTTCATTATTAATTAAGTAAAGAGCAAAATCTGAAATTGATTTCTAAAAGATTTATGGTACATCAATTTAGTCCTAAAAAAGTTATAATATCAATTTGTTCATGCAAAGATTTGTGACATCAATTTAGTCCTTTAATGATTAAAAAATTTTCAACTAACTTTCAATAAATTTTAATTTTTCAATGACTAGATTCATGTGACAAATCTCTTAAGAATGGAATTGACATTTCATAAATCTTTTAATGACCAAATTGATATTCTACAATGGTCTATAGAACCAATTCAAAATTTTACTTAAAAAACAAATTAGGACCATTTAATTTTTTTCTTAATCTATGCACAATAAGTGTAAATAATGTTTAATTTAAAAAGGAGGAAGTAATAATTAGAAAGATATTCTATAAGATATATAACAAAACCTAAAAAATTATGTCTAGACTTTTAAATTATTAAGTATATTCAGTTGTGATTTTGGAAGCAAATTAAAGAAGCTAAGTGCTTTGTTTTAGAAATAAGAATATTTAAAAATAATTAATTTTTTTCTAAAGCATATTTAAAAAAAATTTCTCTTAGAAGTAAAAGCATTAGAAGAGAGGGAAAATATCCTTAACATTTTTCTAAAATGACAAAAGATATTTTTATCTCCCCCTAAATTTTAAAATTGTATAAATGTAAAATACTTACACACGCACATATAATAACAACAACTACAATAATAATAATAATAATATACCTTTTATCCATAAATCTAAGACATATTTATAAAATAATTTTGTATTAAGTTCTTTATTGGCTATATGTTTAATTTAATTATTTTAAGTTAAAAATTTAAAAAATTAATTATAATTTTTTTAAATATCTATTATATGTAAAATATACTTGTTTATCTAACCATATTTCTTTATAATTGAATTTTCATGTCCTCTACTTTTATAATCTTAAAAGAAAAAGATACTTTTATACTTATAAACTCTAACAACTTAACAACTTTTAATCATTCTGAAAAGTAATCTTACAACTTCATAAATTCAAATATAAAATGATTTTTTTCTTTTTCTGCTTCTACTTTTTATTCTACATTTTACAAAATATCTTTTCTCATAAACTTAATGAAGTACGGATCCTTATTGGGTAAAGGATTAGTGTATCAAAATATTCTCTATAAAAAAAAATGTGTATCAAAATATTACTCGTCATTCAAAGTTTCCTGTATTTGGAATTGCATAAAAAGTACAATTAGCAATATTTTTCATTATATAAAATAATAATTAAAATATACATTCAATTAAATCTAAGATATACATGATTTTTTAAGTACTAACATATGATTAGATACTTGTATAAAAAAAATTTACATTATTAATGTATGAAAACTAAACTGTAGCTAAGATAAGATTTGTCCCCAAAATAATATATCAATCACATTTGTTGAAATGTTCCTTTCAGCACATCATCCATGAAAACTGTTCACCAATAGAAAACCTACATGGTACATATAATTAGGAGTTTATTCAACTAGATGTACTTTCATGTTAACTCAAAGGTACGCGTTTCTCCATTGTCAAATTTAAAGTTCAAATATACTTAACTAAATATACAACATAGATGGTTGATAAAACAAAAACGTTATTCACATAAATCTTTTGTCTTTTTTGATAAAGTGAGCGACAAGGGGGGAAAAAAAAGACAAAGACAAACAAAACTTATCACCCAGTGATGTAGGTGCAAACTCAAGAGGACAGGGATCAATAAACATCAATCTCTGCACAGGGCATGCACCTCTGTTCGTACATCCCTTGTCTTCATGAAAGCAAGTGGCGCACATGCACAATCGAGTCCACTCGGCTGCAGTATGATCTTGAATTGAATTTTTGTGAAGAAAGGGTACTCCCCTCCACTTCTACACGTCTCTTTAAAAACATGTAAAATTTGATATATTAAAAATAACAAAACACCTATTTTGATACTCTAAAATTTTAAATCTAACAAATTAATTTCTAAAAAGTAAAATTTTTAAATTGGTCTCTGTAAAATTTCAAACAAATTGATCTATACAAAATTGAATAATCAGTCAAATTAATTCTTTTGATAAGTTGGATAAAGAGAACTAACTTGTCTAACAATTTACTTTTATAAGGACTAATTTGAGAGTTTTTTGGGACTAATTTGTCTGACTATTTAATTTTATATGAATCAATTTGTGAGTTTTTTTTAGGGACCAATTTATCTGACTTAAATTTTAGAATGACCAAAATGGATGTTTTGTCTTAAAAAAAAATAATACATTTGGACACAAATTGATCCTACATTTTATTGGGGTCATCAATTATTTCTCTTAAATTTTTTTTTAAGTGAAGCATAAATAAGGGCACATAAATAATTTTATATTTTTTAAATTTTCCATAAATATCTTTTTATAACAGGCAATTTTATTCGAATATTTGAGATTTTATAAGGTTATGACTCTCCTAATAATGATTTATTCATATTCAAGACTTTGACCCAAGACTATTAATTAAGGGGAAAAAACATCTAACCATTCTAAATGACCATGTGTTGACAAATAATTTTATATTTAATATATTTTTTACACATGAATGTCTATTTAATAATTTTTAATAAATGGGACTATTGGTCACTTAGTTGTGGAGAACTTGATACCATGTCATGAATCATTGCTTATGAAAAAATATAAATAATCTTATATCTAACACTTAGAAACATGTTGATCCCACATAAATCGACTACATAAATCTACCGAAAATATATTTTTTCCATTTACAATTAAACTATCAAATTATCATATTATGTAATGGAACAAGTAGTTCATTGTTTAGTTAAGAATTCATGCATAATTTTAGGTTGGAGAACTTTCATTGTACTATAAAGCAACTCTTCTCAAAATCTCAAAAGGTGCCGTGTTGGAATCTAATTCTAATTAAGGATTATTGTGGTTTTGGATGATCTAGTTACAAGAGAATTGAAAATGAAGAGCTTTACCCTCCACTTTCTGCCCGACACTTTGGTCTTAAATATATAACCTATTCCCGCATCTTTTTTTTTTTCAATTCAAGAGTTAGTCTTTGAATCTCGAAAAAAATATAGAAAGAGACTAAAGAGTTGAAAAAATCCACTATCGATTTTTGAATGAAGAAAAAGATATTATTTCAAAAGATATCAGTTGTCAAGATCCGAAGCAATTACTTTTTTTTTATAAATACATGAAGGAGTACTTTGTGCAGTGAATATTAGTTCAATTTTGGACTTGTTAAAAAATAAAAATTAGTCAGTTTATATTTAAAATAAACTTTTCATGTTTCGAACCTAGTTTGTGCATTAACACACTCAAAATTTTACCATATTTTTTTTTAATTTCTAAACGAGTGTCCTTGTAACATTCGTTAAAAATGAAACCATTATTTTTTTAAGGAAAACTTAGAGATAATTATCGAGAAAAATGTTTTTTTTATTTAAAACCGTATATAAAAAACAATGTTTCTTATGTAAACCAAAATGTTTCAGGAATTGCAAGGTGGTTGAAAATCCAAAACATCAATAACTTTTTTTTTTCATTCAAATGTTCTTCGAGATCGAATCCAATTCATTGTGCTTTACCTAATAGCATATTGCTATTTTTGATAAAAATGTGGATTTAAAATTTAAGGTTTAAAATCTCACTTCATTATTAAGTAAAGAATAAAATCTCAAATTGATTTCTAAAAAATTTATGATACGTCAATTTAATTCTCAAAAGAGTTATAAAATCAATTTGTCATGCGAAGATTTGTGACATTAATTCAGTTCTTTAATAATTAAATTTTTTTTAACTAACTTTAAATCAATTTTAATTTTTCAATGACTAGATTCATGTGATAAATCTCTTAAAAATTGAATTGATGTTCCATAAATGTTTTAATGGCCAAATTGATATTATATAACTGTCTCCAGAACCAATTCAAGATTTTACTTTAAAAGCAAATTAGGACCTAATGTTTTCGCTTAATCCGTGTGCAATAAGTGTAAACAATATTTAATTTAAAAAGGAGGATGTAATAATTAGAAAGATATTCTATAAGATATATAACGAAACCTAAAAAATAATGTAGACCTTTAAATTCTTAAGTTTATTCAGTTGTGATTTTGGAAGTAAAGAAGTGCATTCTTTTAGAAATAAGAATAATCCTAAATATCTTTAGTTGTTTGTATTTTTTAATAGAAATAATAAAGGAAAAAATAATTAATTATTTTCAAAAGCATATTTAAAAAAACATTTTCTCTTAAGGTATGTTTGGTTAAAAAATGAAAATAGGGGCAAATTTTTCATTATTGAGTTTCATATGTAAAATTACAGATAAAACTCATTCATGAAATATTAACCCCATTTTTATCCTCCAACCAAACATAACCTTAGAATTTAAAGTATTAGAAGAGAGGAAATGTATTCATAATAAATGAGCATATCATATTTTTTAAAATATCCTTAACACTTTTCTTCTAAAACAACAAAAGATATTTTTATCTCCCTCTTAATTTTAAAAACTGTATAAATGTAAAATACTCACATACACACGCATATTCTAATAATAATAATACACCTTTTATCTATAAATCTAAGACATATTTATAAAAATAATTTTGATTTATTTTTTTATTGGTTATATATTTAATTAAATTATTTTAAGTTAACAAGTAAAAGTATTAATTATAATTTTTTAAAATATCTATTATGCGTAAAAATATACTTGTTTATCTAACTATATTTCTTGATAATTGAATTTTCATGTCCTCTATTATTATAATCTTAAAAGAAAAAAAATACTTTTATAGTTATGATACTCTAACAACTTAATAAGTTTTAATCATTAAGAAAAGTACTCTTACAGCTACATACATTCAAATATAAAATGATTTTTTTTTCTTTTTTTGCTTCTACTTTTGATTCTATATTTTAAAAAATATCTTTTCTCATAAATTACGGATCCTTATTGGGTAAAAGATTAGTATATCAAAACATTACTTGTCATTCAAAGTTTCTTGTATTTGGAATTGCATAAAAAATAGAATTAACAATATTTTTCATTATATAAAATAATAATTAAAATAAAGGATTTAATTAAATCAAACATGTTTATGATTTTTTTAAGTAGTAATATATGATAAAATAATTGTATAAATTTTTTTTACATTATTAATATATGAAAACTAAACTATCGACTAAGATAAGATTTGTACTCAAAATAACATATCAATCACATTTGTTGAAATGTTCCTTTCAGGATATCATTCATGAAAACTGTTCACCGATAGAAAACCTACATAGTATATATAATTAGGAGTTTATTCAACTAGATGTACTTTCATGTTCACTCACAAGTACGTGTTTCTCCATTGTCAAATTTAAAGTTCAAATATACTTAATCAAAGATATAACATGAATGGTTGATAAAACAAAAACATTATTCACATAAATCTTTTGTCTTTTTTGATGAAGTGCGCAACAAGGGAAAAAAAAAAAAAAAACAAAGACAAACAAAACTTAACACCTGGTGATGTAGGAGCAAACTCAGGACGACAGTGATCAATAAACATCAATCTCTGCCTAAAAGTTCGTACATCCCTCGTCTTCATGAAAACAAATGGCGCTATTCACAATCAAGTCCACTCGGCTGCCGTATAATCTTGAATTGAATTTTTTGTGAAGAAGAGGTACTCCCCGTCCACTTTTACACGTCTCTTTAAAGGCATGCAAAATTTGATATATTAAAAAATGACAAAACATCTATTTTGATTTTTCTAAAGTTTCAAGATAAATAAATTGATCCATATAAAAAAAAATCTTAAATTAGTCCCAATAAAATTAAATAGTCAGATAAATTAATCCTTAAAAAATAAATCTCTCAAATTGGTCTCTGTAAAATTTAAAATAAAATAAATTGATTCCTATAAAATTGAATAATCAGTCAAATCAATCCCTCTTATAAGTTGAACAATAAAGAATAACTTGTTCCACAATTCACTTTTGCAATAACAAATTTTGAAAGTCCTTTTAGGGACTAATTTGTCTTGATTATTCACTTTTGTAAAAACCAATTTGAGATTTTGTTTTGCATGGACTAATTTATCCAATTTAAAATTTTAACGGATTAAAATGAATGTTTTGTCTTAAAATATTAATATATTTGGACACAAATTGATCTCTCTTTTCTTTGGTGTCATCAATTATTACTCAAAACAATTTTGTGTTACCCATAAGTAAAGACAAATAATTTTATGTTTTTTTGTTTTCCCATAAATATCTTCCTATAGAATGCAATTCTTTGAATATTTGAGATTCTATAAAGGGTGTGACTCTTCTAACAATGATTTATCCATATCCAAGACTTTGACTTGAGACCATTAATTAAAGGAAAAAAACATCTAACCACACTAAACGACTATGTGTTGATAAATGATTTTATATTTAATATATTCTTTACACATGAATGTCTATTAAACAATTTTTAGTGAATAGGACTTTTGATCACTTCGTTATGGAGAACTTGATAACATATCATGAATCATTGCTTGTAAAAAAATATAAATAATCTTATATCTAACACTTAGAAACATATTGATCCCACATAAATCTACCAAAAAAAACAATTTTCTTTTTATGATTAAAGTATCAAATTATCAAATTATGTAATGGATCAAGGAGTTTATTATTTAGTTAATAATTCCTTGCATAATTGTAGGCTAGAGAACTTTCATTGTACTGTATTCTCCAAGGAGCAACTTTTCTCAAAATCTCAAAAAATGCTTAGCTGGAATTCAATTCTAACTAAAGATTATTGTGGTTCCGAATGATCCAACTACAAGAGAATGAGAATGGAGAGTTTTACTCTCCCCATTTCTCCCTACTTTTTGTTCTTAAATATAATCTATTTCTGTGTCATTTTCTTTTCAATTCAGGAATTAATCTTTGAATTTAGAAAGAATATAAAAATAGGCTAAAGAGTTGAATCCGCTGCCAATTTTTTAATGAAGAAAAAGATATTGTTTCAAAATATATCAATTGCCAAGATCCGAACCAATTACCCTTTTATTTATAAATACATGTGGGAGTACTTCATGTAATGAATATTAGCCCGATTTTAGACTTGTTAAAAAATAAAAAAAATTAGTAAGTTTTACATTAAAAATAAACTTTTTAAGTTTCCAATACAGTTTGTGCATTAACACACTCAAAAATTTACTTTTTTTTGAAATTTCTAAATGACTGTCCTTGTAACATTCGTTAAAAACAAAATCATTATTTTTTTTATGGAAAACTTAGAGATAATTATCGATTAAAATGTTTTTGAAGTGATGATTACAGAATTTAAATTTGTTTTATGGAAACTTAGAGATAATTACGATTAAAATGTTTTTGAAGTGATAACTACAAACTTTAAACTTATTTTTTGGTTAAACAGAGCAAATGCCCAATGCACGATCATTAAACAATCAAACAAGGAGAAGGTAAATCAACGGCATTTTCCCTTGGTTTGTTTGGATGAGACAGAAAATGAGAGGAAAAAAATGAAAAAAAGACGAAAATAAGGAGAAAATTCATATTTTCTCTCTTATTGTTTTTATTTGATAAAACTGTGAAAGGAAAGTAAATGTGAGTTTCTCTCAATAGCTTTTTTGTCTTTTTTATTTTATTACAAATAATTTAAATCAAGTTTATAATTGTAATTTTACACATTCTTTAATTTATCTCTCATTTTCTCTCCACTTTTGAAACGAAAATTTTTTCGCGGAATAGAGGTGGGTGTGTGTGTGTGTGGTGTTTTTTTGTTTTGTTTGTTTTTTTTAATTTTCTCTCTCTTTTTTTATTTTTTCCGTTTCATTTTCTCTGTCAATTCAAACAATGGGTAGGAAATAGAACCAAGGTGAAGAGGACCAGCCATATAATACTTCTAATATTACAGATAATGATTATAGCTCAATTTAAATGTTGCAAATCTTGGTATAATTGATTCTAAATTCTAATAAAAGAGGAGTTGTAATAAAAAGTCGACAATCAAATAAAAAATAAAATTTAATTTGGATATAATAATCATGTGAAAAAAATTTATATTAACATTAGTTATGCAATATTAGATAAGTAAATATAATTAATTTTTGCCTTTATTATTTAAAAAAAATTTAAAAATTGATTGGATGATAATAAAAATTCTAATTTAAACTAAAAAAAACTATGAATTATTCAGTCATGCAACATGCTGAGTGATTAATAGATAATGTCTGGTTTCTCCCTCAGAGTTTCTTAAATCAACGTCGAATTTTCGGCTTCACGTTCATATATCATAAGTTCTAGTCTTTACCAAGAAAAATAATACCAAAAGTTCTAGTGTATTAAGGGCGAGTTTGTTACTGCATTTTAGCTGCATATTTCGACTTATAAAAGATATGAGTCAATTTTTCTTATTTGATAAATTAAAAAGATAAGATGCCTTTACTCTCAACTTTCAAAAGTCTAGGTATTTTTTTAGAGTATCTTATAAGGTATTTTTCAGAGTTAATTTTTCCTCTTCAAAATTCTAAAAACTTCAAAAAATTGATATAATTTTTTAATTGTAATGAAAATCTAATTTTATTCTCCTATTAATTAAGAAGTTTAATTTTCATTCTTTTTATAAATATTTACATATAATAGTTATTCTATATTTTGATAGGCACTTTATATAATATATTCACTAAAAACTATTTTCATGACTCTAGTTTATTAAGTGCAGTCTGTGTATTATTTTATTAAATAGTCTTATTATAACCTTTTGAAAATAGTTTTTTAAGAGTCTGAAAATTTTAGCGGCTTTTTGATAACATAATAATACCAAACCTAACTCTTGAGGTTCCTCCCAGACAGAATTGTGAAGGTTTGATGATATGTGATCTTCAAGTGTGATCATACTTTATCTGGATAACCTTGACATGTCAAATCTGGTTTTCTAAGGGGATTGCGACTTTCCACAATTATTATAATGAAGGAAGAAGAGCCAACTACTAGTCGCCGAAATTACTCCCACGTTGGAAAAATTGTGTAATTTTAATATATTTAAAGTTAACATATTTAGTTATAATTATAGTTAAATATATTAATTTTTTAATAATAAAATTATATTATTTTTTAAGAGTGATTATTAATATTACATAGAGAGAGTAATGAACTATGGCACCGCTAATTAGAAGAAGGGACAACCACGGAATGAATAATTGCGTCTTTGAAGATGGCACAGCACAACACTGCAGCATTGTGCATATTAAAAGCCAGCAAGCCACGTGGCTGCTGTTTAAAGCCCATTTCACAGCCGGGGTCCCGCCAGTCAGAAACCGTGCTATGCACTATTTATTTAAAGATAAAAATTATTATTTTTTGTGTCTATTTTTTTTAAAAAAATTTGAGATGTATTTTTTTAAAACTTTAATTCGTCTCTTTGTGCCTATTTTATGTATTTTGAAGTAATTTATAGTTTTCATGCAACTTTGATTTCTCGTTTAAAGATAAATATTGATTAATTTTCTATTTTTCTTCTTAAAATGAAAATGTTACTTTTAAAAAATGTTCAATTAATAAAATTAGATCATCTAAACAGAAAGTTGACTATAAAATTGGGCTTCTCTTAACCTTGTAAAATATGAATTAATTATATTAGTGCGGGAATGTTATTTTCAAGTGTGACCATTCGTGATCTGGATAACCTTGACATATCAAATCTGGTTTTCCCGGATTGCGACTTTCCACTATTATTATGAAAGGGTATGTTATTTATATCCATAATATATTAGATATTATGATGATTCACATCTTATTAATTATTAGAGGGAGTATAGATTTTATTCAAATATAGTTTATATGTTATTTAATAATAGATAAAATATAAGTTAATATGATATATAATTCCATATGAGTACAAACAATATTTTTCTTATTATAATGAAGGAAAAAGAGCCAACACTATTATGGTAGTAGTACTAGTTGATTAACAATTTATTCCTTCCATTTCATACAACTAGTCACTTTTAAAAAATTATGCAATTTTAATATATTGAAAGGTTAATGTATCTAATTACATAATAACATACATGAACTATAATTACATAATGTAATAAGTTATGTTTGAATTTGTCTACAATATTATGCATTTTCCAGGACATTTGCATGATCTATAAAATAAAATTTAAAATATTTAAATTAGATATTTAATAAAAATAAAATGAAGTAAACGTATATAATCTAAATTATTTTATCTACATGACTTGTGCTATACACATAAATGATAATAACTAATAACTTGTTTTGAGAATAATAATAATTGTTAAATATAGGTAGAATTAAAAATTAAAATAAATTAATAATACTACAAAGGGTTATATTGAAACAATATTTATTTGAAGAAATAATACTCTCAATTATTCATTTTGTCATAATCTATTACTGTAGTTTAGGATGATATTAACACCATCTGCAAAATAGAATAAAAATACACAAACAATACTTATATTATTGATTTTTTTATTAGATTTATGACATTTTTATCAATAAAAAGCTAAGAAAATATTGCATATATTGATTCACAATATTGTAGCAAAACTAAAACATTTATTGGTAACGTGTGACCATGTAAAAAGAATGGATGTAAAAAAATTCATAACATGTATATATCATCTAGATCTTCGAAGATGCATAAATGTTATCTTTGTTAGGCTTGGAATTGAAGCCTTGAATCGAACATTGCTAATCTACGTAACATAGAGACATTGGCAAACAGAAAAAAGAAAGAAAGAAAGAAAGAAATCACTAGGTTTTGAGATGTTAAGGCTCACCAACCTTATCGCTAGCAAGAAGGCTATGGACGAAGAAGAATGATTATTAGTGTGACCTTGTTTATCTAGATTCTAGGTGTAACACCATAACTTTTAACCTAATACGCTCGCATCGCATTCCGGTTAATCATTAATCATTATGCCTTTGTTTCGGAAATTAACTAGTTCTTCTTTAAAATACAAGTAATAAAATACGACTAAATTTTTTTTTGAACTCTTAAAATAAAAATACGAGTGACGTGTGTGTATAGATATCGGTCAATACTCGCCTAATAATAATGATTATATAAACCTCATTATATGTATGTGTAAACCATAGCATAACATGACACATACTAGATTAACATATCACAAGCATAACATAATAACGACATCTTATAAACATAAAGGACATCCAAAGATACTAAGCCCACTAATAAAGGTTGCACACACAATAAGCCAAAGCTAAACATGATTATAATAAAACTAAACTAGTTTCCAATACATATCCATCAAAAGACTAAGCTACGCATAGGTATAAGGATATAACAACTCTAAAGCTAATGCCTAAGGGAAAGTTTTCTCTATGCTTTTGCTGCGACCTTTTGATTCGATTCGTAGCATATCTCCCACATCTATGTCTCAGGGAAAACCATGAACAACGCCATCATCCTCGTCTGGAGACAATAAGGAAGAAAAGAGAGGGATGGGAAATTTATTCAAGATTCTCAGTAGGGCTTCTCGACTCTAACACAAGTGTCATCGTCATCGTCTCCAGCCACTTAGGTTTTCATTATGAAAGAGATGTACATACATAAGGTTTAATTTTAATCTTCTCAAAATCTTTTTTATCCTAAGTGGGTATCTTTTAGCATGGGTTTTAATGTAATAAGTGCAACAGACATCTCATGTATGCATGACAATACCTCAACATCATAAGTAACATATACAAATAACACAAGCGTACAAATTTATAACTCAACATAATGCTAGGTATATAAGCAGGAGGTAAGCTAAAGAAATAAAGTCACCTAGCACATATCACATGATTAAACGCACCAATGCAATAATAATGTAAAATATATATATGCACCTTTACTTTCCTTTCTTATGATTGGACTCTCAAGTCCTTTTATTAATGACCACACTCTTACATAACCATCCCAAGCCAACCATCTCATCTTCCTCGGCGATTTTACAATAACCACCAAAGCTTCACCTCATCGATCGCCTAGGATGAGTTCAACCTAATTAGCCGTCGCTAGATTTAATATGGGGTAATAGAGGGGGAGACACATCACTTCCTCATTTTAACTTAACCTTCTTATCATAAGCATGCAACTTCTTTGGATCACCTTTCATAACCATTAATTTCTGGAATCTAAAGAATCATTTCCATGTGTTTTATGTCACCTTTAATCTTAGCATATTAATTGGGGATGCAAGCATGAACATACAATCATAGATATCATTATAATTTATCCTTTAACAATTTATGCTCATAAACTTCATAATTTTTCTAAGTTCACAAATTTGGTGAAAATCCAGTAGCATAACGGTTGAAAACGGAATTTACCAAATTTGCTACATGCCATAAAATTCATCACTATGTATCTCAAATATCTCAATCATAATTGCAATTCATCATACAATGATCCACATAAGCAAGTTATCGTCAACATTTCATTGAAAAGTAAACATGCTCCTACCCAGTATGCCGGAAATCAATGACCGGACTCAGCTAATGCATATGAAATGCTCAACAGAATATATCTACACATATACAATGTACTAAAGATCACCCCAAATACCATTCACATTATTATCTTCAAGTTGTTAGTAATTACTTCTTTAGCCCCAAACAGGTCAAAATTGCAACTCGGCTTAACCTAATATCCGTAATTGATCCTTTGGGGATCTAAGAGACCAATTACAATGGTTCCCACTAATTATTAACCTTATGAATAATTTCAAACAATGCTGGACAGTTTAAAAAATACACGGTTTCGGAGTTGTAGAAGTTACGTTTTTTACTCTTTCTAGTTACCGGCTTTTCCTAAGGTGTCAAAATTAGTTTTCACCACAACAAACAGAAATCTTTGCACATAAATTCAATCCCAAACAGAATTATTTCAGAAAATAATGTGTTACAACAATAGCTATAATTCTCAATTCGTAGAAGTCTTGGAAACCACATTTTTTGTCCTTTCTAGTTTCTAGTTTTTTTCTAAGATGCTAGAAATAATTTTTACATCAATTAATGGTAATATTTACACATATAAGTCATTCCAAACAACAACTTATAGATTTTATATTATTAAAATCGTAGCCATAAAATAAGTCTCTAGAAATCCTAGAAATCAAATTTTAAATCTTTTCTAATTGCTAGCTTTTCTCAAAAATTATTCTAAGATATTGGAAAAACACTTGAAACTATTTTGTCTCTTTGAAAACTCAAATAATAACACCAAAACAGAAATCAAAACCCAAATTTCATTAATAAATCTTTTGCTCATGAAAATACTATTTTTACTATTCTTTGAGTTTCCAACACTTGCAAAACTTCTAAGACACAGCTTCCAAAAGTTCTAAGACCAAGATTTGAGCCTTAAAATCAAATAAAATTCATTTTAACCCCCTCATCATATCATAGCCGAATGCATATACAAGAGTGTGGCCATGTTTTAAAATTTTCACTTAAGATCCAAGTACAAGTCTTGAGCTTTAAAGTCTTAGATGATGACTTGAAAATAAACATGCAATGCAAGCCCATTTTATCTTTAAGATTAAGGTGATGACTAAAACATAAATATGCTATGCAAATCCATTTTAATATTTAAGATTAAGGTGATAGTAGAAAAGTAAACATGCTATGCAAATCCATTTTTATCTTTAAGGTTAAGGTGATGACTTGAAAGTAAACATGCTATGCAACTCCATTTTTATCTTCAAGATTTAAGGTGATGGCTCAAAAATAAATATGCTATGCAAATCTATTTTTATCTTTTAGATTTAAGGTGATAACTTGAAAGTAAACATGAATGCAAGTCCATTTTACATCTTATTCACTTAAAGTTTAAAATTTTATAAGATTAGATTCTTGTTCCCAATAGATCTTTAACATAGTAAGCTTTAGAGTTCATTAACACCATGGTTCCAAGAACCTCATTTCCTTGGACTCACCATCAAGCTCAAAGAAAGTTATTAAAGAAACTAACAAGCATATCATTTTCTTATGTTCCCTTGGAAAGAAAACCGAAACTCAAGCTCTAGAGGTCCAACACATGGTGGTTTCACAACCACCATCAAGATCTATCATCATCAGGCTTTACCTTGGAACATCAAAGAAAAGGTAACCAAAAAAGAAAATAGCATAGTATTCCATTTTACAAGTTCCTTGAAAACCGAAAAGGAAGAACCAAAACTTGGGCTTTAGAGATCATAAAACATGGTGGTATCAAAACCTCTATCAAGATCCCTCATCATCAAGCCATGGTTTTTAACCATCCAACAACATCAACACCGAAAGGTGAAAGAAAAACCAAGTCCAAAATCGAAAATAAAGGAGATAGAGAATAAGCTCAACCATCTTCTTCTTCTTCTTCGTTTTTTTTTTTTTATCAAAACTGAAATGGAGAGAAAGAAAAGAGCATGAACTTAGCCATTCTTTCATCATCAAAAACTGAAAATGGAAAGGAAAGAAAAAGAAGAGATCTTGTCCATTCAACTAACCATAAAATCGAAAATAAGCAAAAGAAAAAAAAATGAAACTCAAAACAAAATCCCTACCAAAGTTGTCTTCTTGAAGAAAAGGAGGAAGCTTGGTTTCTTGTAAAGGAAATGAGAAGAAAAATTTTCTCTTGAGGCAAAAGTAATTTCGGCCAAGAAGAAAGAATGAGGGGAAGAATTTTTCTTGTGTTGTTGAGCCTAGGAATGGAAAGGTTTTGTGTCTAGGAGATAGTTTGTGGTAGTGGTGTGGTGATTTGAGGTGGAGAGGATGTGGAGAATGAATGTTTCTTGAAGATGGAGGACGAGAAAATAAGAGCCTGAGTTGAGAGGAAAAGAAAGCTTTTTTGGTAACAAAGCTTTCAACAAAAAAACAAATGGTAAAAATGAGGATTTTTGGAAGTATGTAAATATTAAAAATTTGAAATATGAGATAGAAATAGGGGAGGGCAGCTGCTGCCTTTTGGGGTTGTTTGGGAGGGGAAAAATATTTCATTTCATGTGGCTTAGGGTATATATTAGAGGCAAGTTTGATTAGGCAAATGTTTAGGAATTGGTAATTGAGCATTTGAGTTAGTAACAATGTGTATAAGTCTTTCAAGACATGATTAAAGAGTTGTCTTGTAAACTTAGTTGAGTTAAACTCAATTAGTTTGAATTAAACTTGATTAATTTTAAATTCAAATGGGAACACAACTCCTAGATTTAGGGAAATGGAGAGAGAAAATAATATTCACTTTTTGATTTTCTTTATCTCTTAGGAGTTCTTTGATTAAGAATGAATTTTGAATTTTCCTAAGCAATCTTAAGTCTTAATTAACCAACCTCAATTTGTTATTTTGACTCAAGATTAATAATTAAAATTAAATTATCTTTAATTAGAGCCTAATATTATCTATATTTCCTTAATTACTTAATTAAGCTCATTTTGCACTAACTAGAGGCAAAATGGTAATTTTGCACAAAACTCCTCGGGACCACCGGGACCTTTCTAGATACTGTTCACCCTTATAATTAACATTTCTAACATCCGGGAAGTGTCTGGGTTAGTACTTAATTTCGCGTTAATTCACCACAAGGCATTTTGCTCATTTCGAATGTAGGAAAGACCAGAGTTAAGATTTTTACTCTTATCATTATCTCTAACACATATGATCCCCTTCAAACATTAAACTAACTCCTTGAGGATAGCCTAAGTTAGCCATCCTCGAATTCTAGACAAAAATGACCTCAGGGGCATTTTGGTCATTTGCACATAGAAAAAAAATCTCGTATCGTGATTTTTCACACAAATTACTATATAATCCTCATATAACTTTATCCCAATATTACGATATTCCTTTGGGGTTGACCGAAACCGGTCGACCTCAATTCTCATGCAAAAATGACTAAGAAGTATTTTGATCATTTTTGCTAAGCAAAAAAAATTGGGGCGTTACAGTAGCCATGTATTGCCATGAAATTTAAGCATTAGAAACAGAGCATATCAAATAAGCAACACAAAAATGAGGATTGGTGTTGTTTCTACAAATGACACCTTATTTCTCATGAAATCCATCTCAAAAGACATATTCTACTTTAACATACCTGACATTAGTGGAATATTGTCATCGATTCACTAAGAATTTTTTGTCAAGTATACACATTCATTAGTAGGTGCGACATATTCACAAAACTACAGCTACCATTTCAAGTAAACTTTGAGATTGTTCATCACTACTCATGATTTGAACTTTTCTCATGTCATTATTGTTAATATTTTATGTTTACCAATGGAATATATATATATATATATATATTGTTTTAAATTTCATGTATCAGAAAAAAAAATCCTTTATAGCAATTTTAGTTTGAACATCTGATTAATAGGCTTAATCAGTTGCTATTACATGAACAAACAAAATTCAAAGAGTTTTTGTCCTAAAACATGAGAAAAGTGTCTAGTCCACTAAGATTAGTAATTTTTAATGCACATTAAGAACTAAGATTAGTAACTATCGAAAAATCAGTTCATGGATTTGCTTTATATCAGCTCATTGAAATAGTGTTTAGACCACTATCTCAATGTGCATTAACAAATAAGAGTATATTATATATTTTAAATTTGGTGGAGCTTAATCATATGAGATAAAATAAAATAGATATTGATAGACTGATATCTTACATTACAATATGATTCTAGACAAAATCATTACAATAAACTTTTATAAAGTGAGCCATAGTCACAATGTTTAACCGCTACACATCAAATTACTAATTGTCCTGAAACACTAATATTAATGAATGCTCAAAGTCGACATATGCAAACGAAAGAGCCTAAAGTAATGCTTAGCAACTACAAAGCTAATAAGTGAACATGTAGAAATCCTTCAATCCCAAGCATCTTTGAGGACATCCTTCATACTGGTAGAAGCCAGAGAGAAATCATCAAGTGATTATCTGAATAGTTTTGCAATATCCCAGCCATTGTATTGAGAGAGTAAATGATTCACATGATTGAGACAAAACCACCTACACACCATTATATAAAAATTACCATTTATCCCCCATGCAATAAAAAACTAGAAACTAATTCTGATATGAAAGTGACAGTGGGATAATTAAAATTTTATAATTTATAATACTAATATTTAAGATTTTTTTTAAGAAAGCTTTATTAGGTGTCATTTCTAGAGTAATTCAGGACCCACAGTTTTTAAAGTTTTAATAATTAATATGTTTTTTTTAAAAAATAATAATCACTATAATATCATTAAAGATTATTAGCATTTAATAGTAAAATTGCACTGTAATGATTAATTTAGGCCCATCAATTTCAAAAATTTAATAATTAATAATTTAAAAAACATAACTATAATTATTATATATCATTATAATATCATTGAAGATTATTAGCATATAATAGTAGAATTACACAACAATTATTAAAGAATGAATTTTAAATTTTGAATTCAATTTTTTTAAAATATTTGTAGAGGACCAGCTAAAAAATGTGTAGTGTATGATAAGAATGAAACATATTTGAATTTCATTTTGCTATTATAATGATATAAACATTTTAAATATATCATTAAAACATATTTAAAGGATTAGCTAGAATACATTTGATATAAACATAATGGAAAAGGACCACTTAAATCGTGAATTCAAAATGACAAAGATTGACATATGAATGACTAGAATAAATAAAAAAGGATAAATGGATTAAAGGATCCACTCAAAATAAGAAATAAAAAAAGAAATAAAAAGGATCCACTCAATATGATATCATAATTAATTGATAAAATGACCCAATCAGAATGAGTCTACATTAAATATAAAATTTTAAAAAAGAGAATAAAATAAATTTTCTTAATTATTATGAGATATCAATTATATCCATCAAACTTAATTAACAAATATAAATCACAATAGTGTCATAATTAATTATTAGATATCAATTATATCAATCATTGATCATAAATAAGTTTTGTTTTTCAATTTTTTTTGGATAAATCAGTTACAATTAGTTTTGATATGTAATTTAAAATTTTTCATGCAAAAATCAATTTTACATATATGACCAAATATCATAATTAATTATTATATATCAAGTATATCGATTATCAATGATAAATAAGTATTTTTTTTAAAATTTTTGTGAATAAAAAATTGATTAAATCATATTTAAGAAGCAATGACAATAAATGTTCTGCTACATGTCATTTTCTTGAAATTTATATTTTTCAAAAGATTATTTTAAAACCTTATTAAAAAATCTTTAGAAAAAATTACAAAATTGTAAATTTTCAATTCCAAATTAAAATTCAAATTTCTAATTAAGTGAAATCAATCTTATTTTCATATTTTGAATATTTTTAATTTTAATTTAACAGTCACAATTAAGTGCCTTCATATCCTATAACCCTATCATATAATAATAATAATACAATTAAAAATCTATTCTAGGGAAAGCTTTGCCACATAGAAAATTTTCTTTCAACAAGAATTTAATAAGTGAATATTTTTTTCTATAAAAATCTAAGCATTCATATCCTATATATATATATACACACACACATATCATTTTCACAAATTTAAATCATTTTATTATAATATTTAATCAAATAATTTATTATGATATAATATTATCACAATTAATAAATATAATCAATTTACACATAAAAGGATCAAGCAATCACAATCTAATAAATTAGTCATTGTCAGATTAAATTTAAATCAATATATATATATTGATGAATAGTTACAAGCATTGCCTATTATATGGAAACAGTAGTATGTTTGAAATTCAAATAGTTACTTATTACCACATTACAATTTTATTATTGTTAATTATTATTGATGAGAGAATTATGACGTGTTTAATTGAAATTTGTTATGATGAGAGAATTATTATTGTTTGAAATTCAAATAGTTACTTATTATCACACTAAAGTTTTTTATAATGAGAGAATTATTATTGATGAGGGAATAATAATTTTAATTGGAAATCAATATTTGTGTTAGTTTTTCTATTTTTGTCTTCATATTTTAATTTTAATCTTCACATTCTTATTAATCCTTCTTAATGCCGTAGTGTTCTTTGTTTTCAAGTCTTAATGGTTGTTGCCATAGACCAATATCATGTTGCATAGATAAATTCTGTAGAAGAGTCATGGCATCTACATGTTAGGATTATTTGGTAGTGACATATTCTTAACTCTGCAAAATTCAAAGCTTTCATGTTGAAATGGTTCTGATTGACGAAGCCGCAAGTATTATATTGTTTTGTTCATCTCTATTATATCTATGTACTTATCAATCTATATCACTTCTTTTTTTTAGTGGAGGAAAGATTCATGCCCTAGTAAAAAAAGGACATTAATTTTTAAACTTTTCAATAAGCTAGAAGAAGATGAGGCATATCAAATGTCTCATTTTGGTATCTACTATTATAATATTTAAGAGTCATTTCATGAAAACTATTACATATGACTTTCATACAGAGTTTTAAAGTACATGTGTTATTCATATAGTGATTCAGGGTCCACTTATCCCAACATTTATGTCTCCAGATTTTTTTAACTTAATTTACAATTTAATTATTAATGAAATCAAATATTACAATCACTAAAGATTACATGAATCAATAAAATTATAATTATTAAGATATATTCATGGAATTAAAAATCATTAAAATTATGATTTACAATTAAAATTAAGAATCACTAAAAATGGAAAAAATAGAATTAAGAATTATTGAAAAATGGATTAGATATAAATATATTGGGGTGATTAAAATATTAATGGGGTCATTATAATGAAAAATCATGTGATATGAAAAAGATAAAAATGGGGAATGCCTTAATGGTTTAATCAGATCAACAAAAAAGTCTCCATTACAACAAAAAAAATGGGTGATATGAAAAATAAAATAAAATGGGGAATGCTTTAATCATATCAACAAAAAGGCCTCCTATTTATTGAGAACAAAAAAAAAAAAAAGAAAGAAAACAAAAAAAGGAAATTTTTCAGGTCTTACTCTTAGTTTTTCCCATTGTGTAATGGACAATGATAGTAAAGAAGGGATGTCTATTGCAATTAGATCATCTGGGATGGTCATAAACTTTGAGCTCTTGCAAATTCTCCAAGGAAAAAAGGTTAGATATTCTTTTCAATTAATATTTTGATCTGATTAAGATTTTCTATTTTCATCTTATCATGATTTTTTATTTTGCTCTCACCATAAATTCTAAATCCCTAAACTATTTTGGATTTCAATCGGATTATGATCTTTTGATTTTCAGCTGATCATTTTATTTTGTTTTCATCATGAAATAAAATCAATTATTACAATAATTAAAGAATCAAATATTACGGTTATTAAATATTACAATTTGCACCAAGAGAACTCATGTCAATATAATTACAATATACAATTAAATTAATAACTATTAACAGCCTCACATTATGAAAGTAATATAAAAAATTATAAAGTAAATATTTCTAATATAAATAAGCTTTAAAATTAACATATTTTTTCCCCCAAGAAAATAGGCAGGCTCAATTGTTAACGAATTACTAATTGATTGATTTGGATATGATAAAAATTCAAAATTCAATTTTTGCCAAATTTATTTTTAATCAAATATTTAAGGCTTATTATAATATTAATATTTAAGACTCATTACATAAAAAGCTTGAGTTAATACTCATTTTAGTCCCTGACTTTTAAAAATAATCAAATTAATCCCGAACATTATAAAATGTGAGTCAAGTTATTCCTTTATTCCACTTTTATTTAACATTTTATCAATTAAATGATGATATGAAACGTTAAGTGATATCTTACCATGACATGTGTCATCTGAAGCAAAATGAAATTTAAAATAATTTATTTTGGTATATAAAATTGTATAAAATGAGTCATTTTAAACTTTATTCTACTTCAGATGACATGTGGTATGTCAAGATATTACTTAAGGTTACCTATCGTAATTTAATTGATAAAATAGTAAGTAAAATTGAGTTGAGAGACGAAAATAACTTGCATTTTGTAATATTGAGGATAATTTGACTCATTTTAAAAAGTAGGGAATAAAATGAACATTAACTCCAAAATCTTCTATGTGTTATTTATAGAAAAATTATACCCTCATTATTTTCATAATCTTAATACTTAAAGTAAGTTTTTAAATTTAATTTACTTTTTAATTATCAATTATTTTTTCAATCATACCTTCATATCTCTCTACCATTAACATAAGTAATATAAAAATAAAAAATAACACAAACAAAATTATAATTCAATATATTGTACCATACAAATTCTATTTATATAATTATAGTATTAATGATAACAAAGTTATTATAATTATATTGCATTAGAAATATTTGTTATTATGGATATTTATATTTTGAAGTTCAAAGTATTATTAAAAGTTTTCCATTTTGAAATTTTTTAATAAACCTATAAACATTAGTAGAGATTCAAATCCCCACGTGGAATGAGAAATAGGAACCCGTGACGGAGATGTGGATGAGAATGGAGATAAAATTCTAACTGAGAATAGAAGTAGGGAAAATTTTATAACTTCAAATTTAAAAATTTTGGAAATCACAATAAAAAAATTATTTATTTACTTGTATTACTATTTCCTATTTAATTTTTTACAACTTGAACAGTTCAATCTACCAATTCCGTAATTTTTTCATAGAAATTTTTTTTTTTAAAAAAAGTACCTTCAATTTTTCACCACTAAAATATTTAAAAAAATCAATTTCACAATTTACACTTCTTTGAAATCATATATATTAAATTTATTCATTATTTTTATTAATTATAAAATATATTTTATAATTTTTATAAATTAAATATTTTAATTTACTAAAAAGGTATGAATGGCTAGGCATGAAAAAAAAATTGAAAGTGGATACACGTGAGAATTATCCACAATCGGGAAAGGAATTGAGATATAATTTGTCTTCATACAGACGATCGATGGGGACTAAGTCCTTGTTTGTTAAACGGGATAAGAATATGGATGACAGATGTTTATTTTTTTTAATTATTTTTATTGTATTTGCATTATGTATGCATCTTTAATTTTAATTTGGATTATGTTACATTAATAGTATTTGTTATTATGAATATTTATATTTCAAATTGTAAAATATTTTTAAATTTTTTCTCTTTTTGAAATTTGTTAATAATCCTATGAATACCACATGGATTCAAAATCCTCACGGGAAATGGAAAATGGGGACCAATAAGGGGGATGTGGATAGGGATGAGAGGCAAAATGCTAAACGGCGACGGGAGGTGTGTGACATGTCCTCTTTCTTATGGATGCTTATTGTCATCCCTATAAATGACTCACGATATAGTAAAATTATCTATTTATTATCTTTCTTTATTCAACAATTTCAACTTTCAAAATGTGTAAAATTTTCATAAAATACGCTCTTTATTATTAGTTATAGGTTATCTATTGAGATTTTTTCAACCTTATAAATATGATATTCAAAATAAGACATAAAATAGAATGACACATTTATGTTTTGTCTACTTATTTAATTATTTAACTATTAACTTACTTTTAAGATAAATTTATATACTCAATTTTGTATAAGATATATTTAAATAAATTATTATTTATTATCGATAATGATCAACAAAATATTTTTTATTATCTTCCCGTGCATTGCACAAGTCAAACGACTAGTTACTTTATATGATAGTGATTTTAATATAACCAAACATCAATACTAGCTTAATTTTAAGTGTAAAACTGCTACCAAAAAGCTCAAAACATCAAACATCTCATATTTAAATATAAAAAATTAAATTAAATTTCATAATAATTGTGAGATATCAATTATATTATTGAGATTTAATTGAAAAATATCAATCATAGTAATCATAATTTATTAGATATCAATTATATCAACCATTGATGAAAAATAAGTGTCTTTTAACTTTTGTTTTCGGTCATAAATCAATTTTAATTAGTTTTGGTATGTAGTTTAATATTTTTTTCGTTCAAAAATAAATTTTTTTATATATCATAACAATCATAAGTCAGTTTTTTTTTCTTCTGCTTAAAAAATGGACTAAATGATATTTTAGAACCAATAAATGCTCTACGTTTTCTTAAAACTTATACTTTTTAAAAAATTATTTTTAAAAACTAACTACAAAATTGTCACAAAAAATTACAATACTGTAAATTTTCAATTCAAAATTAAGTATTAAATTTCTAATTAAGCAAATTTAATTTTATTTTCATGTTTTGAATATTTTGAATTTAATACATATTCCTAGATATCATAAATAATATGTTCCTTTTCAATTTGAATAGTTACATTGTTGAATATAATGGGAGAGGAGATAAAAAAAAAATCATTAACTAAATAGAGGTAAGAGAAAAAATGGGCTTAATTTTTTTTTTCCAATTGTGTGATCATCATTTGAAAATAGAAAACAAATGCATTTTATTATTATCTGTAAATATTGATTATCAACTACTTATGAATTATTCATAAATTAACTTTATCAATTTAGATTAAATTTAATTTATAGTTTAAGATATTTTTTAAAAATATTAGTGCATTGTACAAGTAACAAAATTATTACGAGAATATTGTAAATACACCTTACTTTGGTTTATAAATCTAATATCTAATATTAGTATATTAAAGAACATACAACAGAAGAAAAAGCACATGATTTTTATTTTAATCATTGAATTTCTATCATATTTTGCAAAAATATATTATAAATAAATTTTATTTTTATAATTTATGTAGATTTCCTTCAATTTGAATTTGGTAAACTACTATTAGGAGGTCAAATTAAGGGATAGAAAGGGACATAACATTTTTTTTAATTAGTTAATCCTTAGTTTTTCAAAAAATGAAAAATAAATAATAAATAATACTTTCAAGTTGATTCTAATTAAATGTGTTTAGTATAAAATCATATAATAATATAAAAAATTCTATTTTAAATTATTGTTATATGATTCTTATTATTTAAATATAAATTTTTTAAAACATTTATAAAAAAATTGCATTTTCTCTAGATTTTGAAATATTTGTATATAATAATTTAATATGAAATAAGTCCCATGCATTGCATGGGTAAAAAACTAAACCTTTTTTAAAAGAAAAAAGCTATGCCTTTTTTGAGAATAGAACATTGCTCGCACCTACCCTTGAGGTAGTTGACCAAGATTAATGATCATTTTCCAACCATTAATTTACTATCTGTTTCTCTATGACTACTATCTAGTTCAAGTCATAATTCTAATCTTTTCTCTAAACTCTATATTTGGGTATAAAAGCTATATCATATGCATAAATTGCTTCCATAATTCATTCTATTATACACAAAATCTCTAATATTCACATTTATCATCAATTTTACATAAAATCAGTTTAGCAACAATGGTCCTATGAGTTTTTATCAAAACATGTTTCATGCTCTTAAACCAACAATTCCTAACATGATAAACAACAATAATCTCCAATTTTTTGCAAAATAATCTCTAGAATTCATACCATATGCAATATGATAATGAAAATAGCTCTAATAATCAACATAGAGATCACAAGTTTAAATCCACTCACCTGGAGGGGTGGAAAAAGCAAGATCAACACCAACAGGACTCTGGGAGGTAGGAATGACACTAATATTTGTCATTGAAACAATAAAACTCTAGATCAATTGTAGATAACTCTAATCTAATCCTATCAATGGTGGGAGAACACCCTAGCATAAAGAAATGACAAACACAATAACCCCAAGAACATTGAAGAATGAAGGAAAAATAAAGCAAAAATAAACAAAACAACTAACTTTTAAGCTCTAGAAGTGAAATATTGGAGTTAAATTTAGAAAAATGAAAGAGAAATGGAGTTTAGTGGTGAGGAATTGCGCTTTCTGGAGTGGAGGCTAGTGAGAGTTCGTGGTTTTAGTCTGTAAACCAGAAATTATATCATTCATGATTGCTATAGCGCTTACCATAGAGCGTATTTCCTTATTTTGCATCACCTTACCCTCTGTAACCACTGCAGCGCTCATTTTAGCACGACAGCTCTGAGCACTCTCTAGAGTGTCATTTTCCAAAATTTTAGATTATTATGTGAGTGGGATCTTCCAACAACATGAGTAGATCCCAGGGGACCCCAAGGGTGCACTAGACTTGTCTAGGCACATGTGTATAAAATGTATTACAATTTTATAACTGCTTAAAAAAATTATATTTATTATCAATATAAAATAATTTATGCTACTATTATTATTACAAAAGTATTATAAATGAATAATATATATATATACACTAATAATAAAATCTTATAGAATAATTACAATCTCTAATGAAAAGGAAGAAACCAACCACAAATTGACACTACACACATTATATAACTGATAGATATCCTAATAAATCATAATCTTAGAAATGATATAAAAATTAATTTATAAAAAGCATATGTGATTAAAGAAAAATTTAGTATGCTATATATTTTCTAATTCTAACAATATCTATAATACTGCTACAAATGTTAATATCAACGATAATTATAAACAATATTAAATCTAATATGTATGATAAGATAATATTTTCAAAGTTTAAAAATCAAACAATATCAATTATTATAAACAATATTGAATATACTTCAATAAGATAATATTCTCAGAATTTAAAGTTAAACATCATAACACTAACTAAATATCATAAAAAGATTAAATATCTAATTTAAATAAAAATTGGACATTGGCATAGAAAAAGATTGATGTACAAAATTATACTTTCTCCTTTGGGGATCGATATTTTCTTTTATAATTTGGATTTTACATAATTTACTATTTCACAAAAGTTTAAAATAGAGATTTGTATGTATTCATTCTTTTGATTTATTTATTATCGATATACAACCTCTTTCCTTTTCTTTCTTTTTTTTTTCATGCATTTCAATATCTCCTAAGCTTTATCCAACCTTTCCTAAGCTTAGGTATATCCTTCTTAAAGGCATCAACTTTTGGGATGTTACAATATGTAATAGTAACTATTAGACTAACTATAACTAAAAACCCCAATTGCTAGAATAAAATAGTACCTAAATCAAGCATAAGACAAAGGCACCTTTTCATACTACAAAAGCTGACTCTTTGTTTGCCAATACCCTGCAAATCCTTCATGCTTTTTTTTCTTCCTAAATAGAAAGATCAATAAATTTCAAGTATTAATTATGGCCAAATAATGTAGTGGAGGAAATTTCAAGCTTTCTTATACCTTAGTTAAATTGCGCCTTGACTTGTTACAACAAACCACAAATTAATTTCTAGTCTTCAATGAATCAACATCCTGCTCCTACTTCATGTGTCTTGGGTAATCATCTTGCTGAATCTTGCTACTCCCATTTCATGTGTCTTGGACACTGATTTGTGAGGTTTTATAGTTATATTGTAGCTCCTGATAATCATGAGAGAAAAAAGTTTCAGAACATGATAAAAATTTGCACCAGTAAAAAGAAAATGAATAAAGTATAGCAAAGGTTCCCATAAAAAAGTCATGAACAAAACCAAAAGCATATGTAAATGCAATGAAAATATAACACTAATTTAATAAATCTAGAAACTGTAAAACTAAGTTGCGAAGATATTAATAAAAGAAATAGTAACCAAAAAAGAATATAATACATCTAATATAACCATGGTTATGCATCTCAAACAAAAAGATTCATTAAAGGATGATTATGCATCCAATATATCTTTCAAATAGAATCACAAGATCAATAATTTGTGTAAGACCAACTAAGAACAAATAGGGATATATATATATATATATATATGAGAAACCCAAATTGTTCTAATTGTTATTCATGATACCAAGATTAATACGAAGAAACCCAATTTGAAGTTCCATGGCAACTAAGAACATTAAAAATATAGTTCCATACCATAAACCACACATCCAAACCATGAGATAATATTAGAAACATTGAAGATGGGATGGATTTCAGGATTCATCACCTAAAATATAAAAGCCACAATAGGAAATCAGTACATTTCACAAAGCCAATCTATTGACCCAATGGTGACCAAGATAAATAGAAAGAGACCTATTCATGGTGATTGGTAAGTCAGTGAAAAACCACATGGAGATTGAACAGTCATGGCCAAAACTCATATGACGAAACATGCTTCAAATTCTTTGAAAAAAAAATTAACAGCAGATAAGAGATTGGTACCTTGAAATGATCTCCAAGGTCAACACCTCTAGCCTCACATGCTGCACACATAAACAACAAAAACCATGAGTGAGCCTTGAAAATCATTCGTATTAGTGACATAAAAAAAATATTGCGTCACTAGGACGATACAGTGGCTCCACGTCCTACTACCACCAATGATGATGATACGGTGGCTCCACGTCCTACTACCACCATCTCTTTCTCCTTGTAACCCCAGTGGTTCAAAACCCACACTCTAACTGATGATGAACGGTTACCATGCCAAACCCCTCAATCGCAACCATCTTCTTCTTCTTATTCTTCATCAACCCCTCCCCTCTCAACTCCCCAAAATCTAACCCTCACAACATAATCCAAAACCCAACAACAACTTTAAACTCCTATGCCCAAAAATCCAAAAAAAAATACAACAACAATGGATTTGTGAAAATTGAAGGTCAAAATTTGCATAAAAAAAAAAGGAAATTAGAAAATTGAAGGTCAAAATTTGTAAACTCCAAAACCCTTCAGAAAGTATGAGCTTTATTATTTTAAATGACAACAAAGCAGTTTTAAAGAAAATACTTTAATGAATGACTAATGGCTCCCTTGAGTTTCTTAACTAAGCTTAACGGGTATTTCTGAAGTGCACTATCGAACTTAAGCGAGAATAATTTCACCTTGCATGTGTGAATATGTTATACCTCAAAAAAAGAGGACAAGCTTAAATGAGCCGAAAATTATATCAAGCAAAATATGCTCTTATGCATCAAGGAATAAAGATCATCGAAACGGAAATAAGAAACCAAGGAAATGGTTGTTAGAAAGTAACACTGAACTTCAGAAAGAATGCGTACAATGAAGATAATATAGAAAAGCTGGAAATAATGTGTTACAAAATCTTCAATTATCACAATCATGGATTATTCATTATCAAAAGCCAAGATTGAATATCAGAAGACAAATGAATCAACAAGAAACTGGCAATGCTCTTCAGAAAGTTCACTTCACAAAAAGGGAGGGAAAGCGGTTAAATTTGAAATTCAAAATTAAAAGTCAAACCAGTTTCTTTTAACTGGCACATCATCTCTTCAGCATCTTTGATCAACTATGAAAAGCATATAAAGGAGTTCAGAAACCATACTCAAAGTAGAAAAGTAGTTTCTGACATCTCTCAGAAGCCTCAACTCATCAACAATTTCTGAAAAAGAGCTCTGACACCAGACGCGCTACTCTTCTAGATTATGTTTCCTAGACACAATCTGATGCTTGACACATGTCGCTTGGATAGAAGATCAAGGGCAATGGTAACAAAGGGAGACCATCTATAAATAGAGATGATTGAGCCTCCAAGGACTAGGTGAAGAAGAGAGCCAAAATGCTGAAAAACCTTTCCAAATCCTTCTGTGAAATATGATTACTAATTCCTCTGTACATTAAGATCTTCTTTCTAAGTACCAGATTGTTCACACATTCTTCCGAGGAAGAATCAGTGGAAAGAAGTCACTCAAGTTATCTTAGATTTGTCATTTCATACCCACTTGAAAAGAAACTTGAGTGCAAGATGGTTTGAGTTAAACATTACATGCCAAACATCTATATCCTTTAATCGATAGTGATCGAAAGATTAATAATTTGAAGAGGCTAAGGAAAACTACTTGTTGTGTGATAGTAGGAGTTGTCTACTGTCACTGGTGAGAGCTTGGGAAAGCTATTATAAAGACTATCCAGTGTTTTTCTATCTCCTCGAGTTGAGGAAGATTAGTAAAATTTAGTAGTGACTGAGAACTGGATGTAGGTAAGTATTGACCAAACCAGTATAAAACTCATGTTCAGTATCTTTTTATCCTTTATTTCTTTATTTTCAACATTTGACTCTACATAGAATATCTTGATTATTATCTCTTATTCCTAATCCATTTATTCAAACTGTTTAACTTAGAAAGTTACTTTCTGAATAATTTAACCTGTTTTGCACTACATTTTATGCTCAACACTTGATAGATTTTTTATATAAAATTTCAGTTTCAAAAGTTTCAAAAAAGGTAGCAAGATTCAACCCCCTTATTCTCATGCACTTCCTAACCAACAAGTGGCATCAGAGCTTGGCCTCTAAGAGGTTGAGCATTCTAACTACTGCAAAGGACAAAGATCCAAAGAAAAATGGCACAAAGAATTCATATAGCGAAAGGGCACTCGATCAACAGACCACCATTCTTTGATGGTGGAGACTATACCTATTGGGGAGATCGCATGGAGCTGTTCATAAAATATACAAGTCTTGACTTGTGGGAAATAATCCAAGAATGCAACTATTTCCAACTGAAGAGGACCCTACAACAGATGGTGCATCCTTCACATCAAGAGAAGTCCCAAGAAGCACATGGACAGAGCAACATAATGCCATGATTCAACTAAACTACAAAGCTAAGTATAAGCTTACATAAGCATGAAGAAAGGCTGAATACGATAAAATGATTGCTTGTGACATAGCAAAAGAAATATGGGACAGATTGCTCATACTGGACGAAGGGACTGATCAAGTCAAGGAGACAAAGATTAGCATGCTGGTCCACCAGTATGAAATTTTTAAAATGACTGATCAGGAAAGCATTGATGATATGACCACAAGATTTATGCATTCATAAATCAACTAAAAGGTCTTGGCAAAAGATATTCTAACTCCGAGCTTATTAGAAAAATCTTAAGAAGTCTCTTTGTAAAATGGCTGCCTAAAATAACAGTCATTACTGAAGCCAAAGATCTTCAAACTCTGGGCTCGGAAGCACTTATTGGATCTCTCAAAACCCATGATGTGGTACTAGTAGAAATGCATGGTTAATCCATTAGAAAAAACAAGTCCATTGCCCTAAAATCTTCCCATTATAAGTCAAGCAAAGGGACAAGAAAGGCAAAATAAAAGTAGAAGGCATTATTTGCCTTAACTATGGAGAAAAAAGGTCATTTTAGACCTGAATGTCCCAAACTAAAAGGTCCACAAAAGAAGCTCTTAAACAAGATAAAGGGAATGTTGACAACATGGAGTGATTTTGTTGAACAAAAGGAGGGAACTGAAATCCCAGAAGGACAAGAAGATATAACCAACCTATGCTTCATGGCCAGCTATAATTCAGAGGATGAATCCAAGGTAAATAACTCTGACCAAAATCTATCCTATGATGAATTAATGGTATTATACGAAGAACTGCTTGAAAATATTCAAACTATTTCCTCTTATTATCTTAATTTAAAGAAAAACACCAAAAGGTTGTTTTAGAACTTCAATTAGTTAAATCAGAAGTTGAAAATATGAGAAGTAAAAAGGAGGAATTGAAAAAGGAAAATAATGAATTCAACACCTTAAGAACCAAGGTCTCAACAGATAATGAGGAAAATCAGAAAATTATGCCTGAACTAGAGAAAACGGTTAAAATGATAAATAACTTGAAAAATCTTGAACTAATGCTTGGACGACAAAGGCCATACTTTCAAAAAAGTGGGTTAGGATATGAAGAAGTGGAAAAAGGAAAAGGAAATGCAATTCAATTAAATAAAATAAGAAACAAAGTCTCTTGCACTGTTTGTTATAAGAAGGGACATCCACCTGACAAATGTTTCATGAAAAGGAAGTCTGTCAAAAGAGTTGGAAAAAATTTTCTTCACAATATTAACTTAGAAAGACCCAAGAAAGTATGGATACCTAAACTGAAACATGTGTTTATTGCAGGTGTGCTTGAAAACACATATAGAATCCGACAACAAATGATACATGGACAGTGGTTGCCCCTGACACATGTCTGGATCTAGAAAATGGTTCAAAAATCTCAGACCAAAGAATTCTAGATCAGTAAAATTCACTAATGGAGGAAAAGTGAAGTCAAAAGTATTGGAAACATTGGTAAGAATGATTTTCACTAAATTTCCGATGTATTATTTGTTGATGGTCTAGTTCACAATATACTAAACATAAGTGAATTTTGTAATCAAGGCTTTAATGCTATTTTTAATACTTATAATTGTAAAATAGTTAGTCCTATCTTAGGATGAGTTATATTATCCGGCAAAAGGCATGAAACACTTATGTGTTACTCTTGGATGATCTTCAAGATCAAGATGTAAAATGTCTAGCATCGTTCATGGATGAAAAGTGGTTATGGCATAAGAAGCTTGGCCAACCTCATATGAAGTTTATTTCTAAGTTATCTCATAAAGAACTTGTTAAAGGACTGCCAAAGATCAGGTTTGACAAGGATTCAACTTGTTATTTTTGTGAAAAAGGCAAGCAAACCAAAACTTATTTCCATAATAAACATGTGATATCAACCACTAGACCACTGGAATTACTGCATATGGATCTCTTCGGTCTAACTCAGACTACTAGTCTTGCCGTAAAAAGATATTGCCTTGTCATTGTGGATGACTTTATCGGATTTACCTGGGTATTCTTCCTAGCTTCTAAGGATGAGGTGTTTGAAATAATCAAAGTTTTTGCAAAACACACTTGTATTGAAAAGAATTCACAAATTATTTCTGTTAGATCTAATCATGGAGGAGAATTTGAAGATCATATATTTAATGAGTTTTGTGAAAAACATGGTATTCTCCATGAGTTTTCTACACCTAGAACTCCCCAATAGAATGAGATTGCTGAAAAGAAAAATAGAAGTTTACAAGAGATGGCCAGAACAATGATTTTAGAAAGTAATTTATCTAAAGTATTTTGGGCAAGGGTTGTAAATACATCTTGTTATATACAAAATCAAATTTTCCTAAGATTAATCCTCAAAAAGACCCCTTATAAGTTATGGAAGGTAGAAAACCCAACATATCATATTTTCACATGTTTGGTTCATCATGCTTCATTCTCTATAACAGGGATAGACTTGCAAAGTTTGATCCTAAATATGATGATGGTATTTTCTTAAGATATTCTTCTATCTCTAAAGCTTATAGGGTATACAACAGAATAATACTATGCGTGGAAGAGACAATTCATATCAAGTTCAAGGAGCTTAGTAAAGACTTTGAAGATGACCCAGATGATCTAGAAGAAGCTTTTGAAAGATTGAATCTTAAAGAAAACTTAGAAATCAAGACCTCAAAAGGCAGACTCCAGGTTTCAAATACACCAAAAAGTATGCTTAGATCACTAAAGCCATCACAAAGTAATAATCCTAAGCAGGAAAAAGAGCAACCTGCTAATGAAAGAAAAACTGAAAATAATTATAAGTATAGAAACTACAAAGGAGTTTCTGATCATAAAATAGTTTCTTAGAATAAAGTTATTGGAGATATTTCTAAGGGAGTGAAAACTCGATCATCCCTAAGAAATACTTCAAACTATGCTTTAATCCCCACCATTGAACTTGTGTGCACTGAAGAATCCTTGAGTGATAAAGGATGGGTGGAGGTCATACAAGAAGAGCTGGATCAATTTGAGAAAAGTAAAGTCTAGACTTTTGTGAAGAAACCTAAAGGAAAAACCATCATCGGAACAAAATGGGTATTTAGGAGTAAATTGGATGAAGCATGACAAGTTATCAGGAACAAAGCAAAATTGGTTGCTCAAGGTTATAATCAACAAAAGAGAATTGATTATGATGAGACATTTGCACCAGTAGCTAGGTTAGAAGCCATAAAAATGTCACTTGCTTTTGCTGCCTACAAGGGATTCATTCTCTACCAGATGGATTGTCAAGTCTGCCTTTTTAAATGGTTTCCTCTATGAAAAAGCATATGTGAAGCAGCCTCCGGGTTTTGAGAATGATGACCTCCCCAACCATGTCTTCAAATTAACAAAAGCTCTCTATTGTTTGAAACAAGCTCCTCGAGCTTGGTATGAAAGATTAAGCAGCTCTCTGTTGAAGGATGGGTTCAAAAGAGGTAATGTTGACACAACTCTATTTACTCTTGAATCTAAAGATCACTTTCTGGTAGTTCAAATATATGTCGATGACATAATATTTGGAGCCTTCGATCATTCTCTCTATGAAAATTTTTCGAAACTAATGCAAAGTGAGTTTGAAATGAGTATGATAGGTGAACTAAAATTTTTCCTTTGTTTGCAAATAAAACAACAAAAGTATGGAACCCTAATCCATTAAGAAAAATAAACAAGGAACTTTTGAAGAAGTTTTACATGGATCAAGCAAAACTAATGAGTACTCCCATGCATCCATCTCAAACCATTGATATTGATGAGAATAGTGAGAAAGTTTTAGAAAGTAGCTACAGAGGAGTGATGGTGTCACTACTGTATCTTACAGCTAGTAGACCAGACATCTAATTGAGTATGGGGATTGTAAACTCCAGGACCTTTCAGAAAGATGAATTAAAATTGTTTTGAATGAAAACAAAACCAATTCAAAGAAAATGTTTTGAAGAATAACTAATGGTCACCTTGAGTTTCTGTTGTAAGGATATCAGATATTTCTTTAAGATGCACAATCAGGAAGCATGAGAAAATGATCTCACGTCACAAAGCTTCTGGTCTTGATTGTGAAAAGAAGATAAAATGAGAAGAAGTAAGAAGTGCATCGTCAAAAATCAGTCCAACGAAACAGAATCAAGGAAATGGTCGTCAAAAAGTAATACTGAGCTTTAAAAAGGAAGGCTACAACGACGATAATGTACAAAATACTGGAGGCAAAGTATTGCTCAATCTTCAATCATCATAATCATGGGGTTCTCATCATCAAAAATCAAGATTGAAGACAAACAGATTGTTAAGGAATTAACAGTGCTCATAAGAAAATCCAACTCAAAATGGGAGGGAAAAAAGGCTATATTTGAAATTTAAATCAAATGTCAAATCAGTCTCTCAAAATCAAAGTATCATCTCTACAAGGACCCTCGATCAAATGACAAAACGACCTATCAAAAGATTCAAAAACCATTATCAGAAAGTGGAAAAGTAGTTTCTGATAGACCTCAGAAACCTCAACTCATCAACGGCTTGTAAATAAGGAACTTTAGCACTAGACGAGCTACTTACTTATATTATATTTCCAATGCTCGATCAAATGTTCAACACGTGTTGATAAAGTGGAAGATCAAGGGGCAATGGTAAAAAGAGGAAAATCATCTATAAATAGAGATGACTCAGCCTTCACTGATGAATATATACGAGAGAAACATTTATGCTAAAAGCTTCCCGTTGGAAATATTCATTGCTAGAATCCTTTGCATATCAAAATCTTCTTTCTATATTCTCTATTGATTATTTGCTCTTCTAAGAAAGAATTACTAGGAAGAAGTCACTCAAGTAGAATCAGTTTTAATAGATCACATTAAAAAACTTGAGTGCTGGGCTGTACGATCATATCATCAATCTTTGTCGGATTGTAATTGTGATCCAGTAGCGATCAAAAGGAAAATAGCTTGAAGAGACTACTGTAAAACTACTTGTTATTGTGAGTCAGAAGGGTTGTTTATTGACAGGAGTAAGAGCTTGGGAAGGCTACGGTAAAGACTATCTTGTACTTATGATTCTTCAATGAGGAAGTTTATTGGAACTCAGTGTGTACTGAGAACTAGATGTAGGTAGGTGTTGGCCGAACCAGTATAAATCTTCTGAGTCAAGTATTCTTTTTCCTTTCTCTCTTTTGAATTTAGTTTTCAAATCTGCATAAATATTTAGATCGTTGTCTTTTACTATTAGCTTATCTATTCAAAATATTTCATTCAGAAAGTAACCTTCTGAACACACTAACCATTCTTCCGCTATTCTTCAAGTTCTAAACTTGATAAGATTTTATTATATAAAGTTTAAAAAGCACGATTCAACCCCCCTTCTTGTGCATTTTCGTATCAACAAGTGGCATCAGAGCTTGACCTCTAAGGGGTTAAGCATTCTAATGACTGCAGAGGAAACAAAAGGATCCAAAGAACAATGGCACAAGGCTTTCATATAGTAGAAGGACATTCGATCAACAGGCCATCATTCTTTGATGGTGAAGACTATGCTTATTGGAGAGATCGTATGGAATTATTCATAAAACATACAAGTCTTGACTTGTGGGAAATAATCCAAGAAGGCGACTACATTCCAACAGAAGAAGTTCCTACAACAGATGGTTCACTTCCTACATCAAAAGAAGTTCCCAGGAGCAGATGGACAGAGCAACACAAGGCCAGAATTCAATCAAATTATAAAGCTAAGTATTTTCTTACTTGTGCTTTAAGCAAAACTGAATATGATAAAATCATTGTCTGTGACATGGCAAAAGAAATATGGGATAGATTGCTCATGCTGCATGACGAAACTGATCAAGTCAAGGAAACCAAGATCAGTATGCTGATCCACCAGCATGAAATGTTTAAAATGACTGATCAGGAAAGCATTAATGATATGACCACTAGACTTATGTATATAATAAATCAATTGAAAGGACTTGGCAAAGATATTCAAACTCTGAGCTTGTTAGAAAAATCTTGAGAAATCTTTCTGCAAAATGACTACCTAAAATAACAGCCATTATTGAAGCTAAAGATCTCCAAACTCTTGATTTGGATGCTCTTATTGGATCTCTAAAAACTCATGAAGTAGTTCTGGCAGAGATTCATAGAGAATCCATAAAGAAACCTAAGTCTATTGCCCTAAAATCCTCTCATCTTAAATCTAGCAAAGCAAAGGCAATGAAGATCGCTAAAACCACCTGATGAAGAGGATAAATCTGATAATGATAATGAAGATGATGATGGAGATGAAATCTCCATGTTGGTAAGAAAGATGTCAAGGGCATGGAGAGGTAAGTTCAAAAGGAGAAAAGACTTGAAAAGAGACAAAAAAGGCAAGATAAAGCCAGATAACATCATCTGTTTCAACTGTGGAGAAAAAAGTCACTTCAGACCTGAATGTCCAAAACTAAAAGGACCACAAAAAAGGTTTCTGAGCAAGACAAAAGGAATTCTAGCAACATGGAGTGACTCAGATGAAGAAAATGTGGGAATAGAAAGCCTGGAAAGACAAGAAGACATAACAGATTTATGCTTCATAGTCGACTACAACCCAGAAGATGAGTCTGAGGTAAATAACTCTGACCAAAATCTATCCTATGATGAGTTAGTGGCTTTGTATGAAGAACTTCTTGAGAATACTCCAATCATTTCCTCCCATTATCATAATCTAAAGAAAAAATATCAGAAAGTTGTTTTAGAACTTTAGGCAGTCAAAATGGATTTTGAAAATATGGAAAATGAAAAAGAAAAATTACATGAGAAAAACAATGAAATAAATTTGGAAAAAAAAATCAAGATTTCAAAAGATAATGAAGACTATCAGAAAAATATATTTGAATTAGAGAGAACAGTTATTCTTTTGAATACTGATCTTGAAAAAATGGTAAATGGTTAAAAAAATCTTGAACTAATGCTTGGAAGTCAAAGGCTTTACTTTCAAAGAACTGGGTTAGGATATAAAGAAATTGAAAAAGGAAAAGAAAATTTTTTTCAACTGGATAAAGTAAGAAAAAAGGTCTCCTGCACTGTCTGTTATAAACGGGGACACCCTCAAGATAAATGCTTCATGAAAAGAAGGGTCAGAAAACCCTCATTTATTGATACTAACTCAGAAGGACAAAAAAAAGTCTGGGTACCTAAATTGGGAAATGTGTTTGTTGCAGGTATGCCTGAGAACACATGTAGAATATGATAATAAGTGGTACATGGACAGTGGCTGCTCTAGACACATGTCCGGAACAAAGAAATTGTTCAAAAACCTCAAGCCAAAGAATTCTAGATCAGTCAAATTTGCTGATGGAGGTAAAGCAAAAGTCATAGGTATCGAAAACATTAGTAAGGATGATTCTCACCAAGTTTCTGATGTATTATTTGTGGATGGTTTGGCTCACAATCTTCTAAGCATAAGTCAATTCTGTGATCAAGGCTTCAATGTTGTTTTCAATTATCAGAATTGGAAAATAATTAATCCTGTCTCAGGAAGAGTCATACTATCTAGAAAAAGGCATGATAACACCTATGTATTGCTGTTAGATGACCTTCAAGATCAAGATGTTAAATGTCTAGCCTGCTTCATAGATGAAAAATGGTTGTGGCATAAGAAGCTCAGGCATGCCCATATGAAACTTATCTCTGAGTTATCTCAGAAAGAGCTTGTTAAGGGATTGCCAAAGATCAGGTTTGACAAAGATTCAATTTGTGACTTCTGTGAAAAAGGCAAACAAACTAGAGCTTCCTTTCAAAATAAACATGAAATGTCGACCTCTAAACCTCTAAATTTCCTCATATGGATCTTTTCTGTCCGACTCAATTACCTAGTTTTGCATGTAAGATATATTGTTTGGTAACTGTAGATGATTTCTCAAGGTTCACCTGGGTGTTTTTCTTAACTTCCAAGGATGAGGTCTTTGAAAAATTCAAATTGTTTGCAAAATGAGTTTGCATTGAAAAGAACTCACAAATAATCTCCATCAGAGCTAATCATGGAGGAGAATTTGAAAATCATATTTTCGATGAGTTTTGTGAAAACCATGGCATTTTTTCACGAGTTTTTTGTCCCCCCGAACTCCTCAACAAAATGGAATTGCTGAAAGGAAAAACAGAAGCTTATAAGAAATGGCTAGAATACTCATTTTAGAGAATGGCTTATCAAAAGGTTTTTGGGCAGAAGCTATAAATACCTTATGTTACATTCAAAACCGAATCTTTCTAAGGCCAATTCTTAAGAAAACCTCTTATGAGCTTTGGAAAGGTGGAAGATCCAACATATCATACTTCCATATATTTGGTTCATCATGTTTTATACTTAACAATAGGGACAAACTTGCAAAGTTTGATTCAAAATCTGATGATAGTATTTTCCTAGGATATTCTTCTGTCTCTAAAGCCTTCAGGGTTTATAACAAAAGAACTAACTGTGTGGAAGAAACAATTCATATAAAATTCAAAGAGTTCAGGAAATATTTTGAAGATGATGCAGTTGACCTGGAAGAAGCTCTAGAAAGATTAGATCTCAAAGAAAACTCAGAAACCAAAATGATCAAATCATCATAAAGCAAACTCCAGGATTCATATTCTTCAGAAAGTATGATAAATTCAACAAGGGCATCATAAGGAAATGATGAGCGGGTGGAGGAATAGCCTGAAGATGAAAAGGATACTGAGGAAAGCTATAAACACAGAAATTACAAAGGAGTCTCTGATCTCAAAACTGTCCTGCAAAACAATGTTATAGAAGATATTGCTAAAGGAGTGAAGACTCGATCCTCTTTAAGGAATACCTCAAATTATGCTCTAATCTCCACCATTGAACCTGTATGTATTGAAGAAGCATTAAATGACAAAGGATGGGTGGAGGCTATGCAAGAACAGTTGGATCAATTGGAGAAAAATAAAGTCTGGAACCTAGTGAAAAGACCATCATCGGGACCAAATGGGTATTTCAGAAACAAATTGGATGAAGCAAGAAGAGTCATAAAAAAACAAAGCGAGACTGGTTGCACAAGGCTACAATCAACAAGAAGGAATTGATTATGATGAGACCTTTGCACCAGTTGCTAGAATAGAAGCCATAAGAATGTTGCTTGCCTTCACTGCCTACAAAGGATTTACTCTCTACCAAATGGATGTCAAGTCTGCCTTTGTAAATGGATTTCTCTCTGAAGAAGTGTTTGTGAAGCAACCTCCGGGTTTTGAGAGCGATGATTATCCAAATCATGTCTATAAACTATCAAAAGCTTTTTACAGTTTAAAACAAGCCCCTCGAGCCTGGTATGAAAGGTTAAGCAGTTTTTTACTACAAAACGAGTTCAAAAGAAGTATTGTCAACACAACCTTATTCACTCTTAATTTAAAGAATCATTTTCTGATAGTACAAATATATGTTGATGACATTATATTTGGTACATCTGATATTTCTTTGTGTGAAAATTTTTCAAAGTTGATACAAAGTGAATTTGAGATGAGTATGATGGGAGAACTAAAATTTTTTCTCGGTTTATAAATGAAACAACAAAAGGATGGAACTTTGATCCATCAAGAAAAATATGCCAAAAAGCTTTTGAAAATATTTCACATGGATAAAGCAAAACCAATAAGTACTCCTATGCATCCATCGCAAATTATCGATGCAGATCAGGATGGTGAAAAAGTATCAGAAAGTAGCTAGAGAGGGATGATAGGATCACTACTATATCTTACAGCCAGTAGACTAGATATCCAATTAAGTGTGGGGATATGTGCTAGATTTCAATCAAATCCAAAACAATCACATTTAAATGCTGTCAAAAGAATCTTCAGATATTTATCAAGTACTACTAATCTTGGTCTATGGTATGAGAAAGATACAGCATGTGAGATTGCAGGTTATTGCGATGCTGACTTTGCTAGAGACAGAGTAGAAAGAAAAAGTACCAGCGGTTGTTGTTGCTTCTTTGGGAATAATCTGGTCACATGGTCTTGTAAAAAGCAGAATACCATTGCTCTTTCTATTGCCGAACTAGAATATGTAGCAGCTGCAAATTGCTGTACACAAATGCTTTGGATCAGAAATCAGCTAGAAGACTATCACCTAAGGTACTCCAAAATCCCAATCTTTTGTGATAACACAAGTGCAATAAATCTGGCTAAAAATCCTATTCAACACTCCAGATCAAAGCTCATTGACATCAAACATCACTTTATTAGAGATCATGTTCAGAAACGAGGTATTAAGCTAATATTTATAAATACTGAAAGTCAAGTATTTGATTGTTTCACAAAACCTTTAGTTGAAGATCCTTTCTGGACTTTAAAAAATCTGTTAAATTTAAAGATCTTCTAAAGGCTCATATGACTTTCATTTACTCAAATATCTCTGGAAAGTAAATACCTCCTGCCTATCTCTTCTTTGCTGATGACAAAAAAGGGAGAAGTGATATGAAAATCTCACACCTCAATAAAGGGGGAGATAGATACTCAAATTGAGGAAAGATACTCAAAAAATGAGCATATATAATCTATTTCTAGACATCTCTGTGAGAGAGAGAGCAAAATTGAGAGGGAGGTAGATATTCACAAATTGAGGATAGATACTAAAAAAAAATGAGCATCTTTAATCTATCTCTAAGCCTCCATGAGTAAAGCTCAAAAAATTCTTCTTAAGGCTACAAAATGCTTTAATCATGAATATTATGCTTGAAGAAAAGAATTTACTGAAACTCATAAGTTATGATGTTTGAAAGATCATTTGCTATCTATTTATCATTTCTATTTCATTAATCATCTCTTCAAAAGATTTTCTTCAAATTGGTTTGTCATCATAAAAAAGGGGGAGATTGTAAGCTCCAGGACCCTTCAGAAAGATGAATTAAAATTGTTTTGAATGACAACAAAGTTAATTCAAAGAAAATGTTTTGAAAAATAACTAATGGCCACCTTGAGTTTCTGTTGTAAGGATACCAGATATTTCTTTAAGATGCACAATCATAAAGCATGAGAAAATGATCTCACGTCACAAAGCTTCTGGCCTTCATCGTGAAAAGAAAATAAAATGAGAAGAAGCAAGAAGTGCATTGTCAGAAATCGGTCCGACGAAATAGAATCAAGGAAATGGTCGTTAGAAAGTAATACTGAGTTTCAAAAAGATAGGCTACAATGATGATAACATACAAAGTACTGGAGGCAAAGTATTACTCAATCTTCAGTCATCATAATCATGGGGTTCTCATCATCAAAAATCAAGATTGAAGACAAACAGATCGTTAAGGAACTAGTAGCGCTCATCAGAAAATCCAACTCAAAATGGGAGGGAAAAAACATCTATATTTGAAATTCAAATTAAATGTCAAATCAGTCTCTTGAAATCAAAGTATCATCTCCATAAGCACCCTCGATCAAATGACAAAAAGACCTATCAAAAGATTCAGAAACCATGATCAGAAAATGGAAAAATAGTTTCTAATAAAGCTCGGAAACCTCAACTTATCAACGGCTTCTAAAAAAGGAACTCTGACACCAGATGAGCTACTCACCTAGATTATATTTCCAATGCTCGATCAGATGTTCAACATGTGTTGATAAAGTGGAAGATCAAGGGGCAATGGTAAAAAGAGAAAAATCATCTATAAATAGAGATGACTCAGCCTTCACTAATGAACATATATGAGAGAAAAATTTACACTAAAAACTTCCTATTGGAAATATTCATTACTAGAATCCTTTGTGTATCAAAATCTTCTTTCTATATTCTCTGTTGATTATTTGCTCTTCTAAGGAAGAATTACTAGGAAGAAGTCACTCAAGTAGAATCAGTTTCAATAGATCACATTCAAAAACTTGAGTGCTGGGCTGTACAATCATATCATCAATCTCTATCTGATTGTAATTCTGATCCAGTAGTGATCAAAAGGAAAAAAACTTAAAGAGGCTACTGTAAAACTACTTGTTATTGTGAGTCAGTAAGGGTTGTTTACTGACAGGAGTAAGAGCTTGGGAAGACTACAGTAAAGACTATTCTATAATTGTGATTCCTCGATGAGGAAGTTTATTGGAACTCAGTGTGTACTAAGAACTGGATGTAGGTAGGTGTTGGCCGAACCAGTATAAATCTTCTTAGTCAAGTATTCTCTTTACTTTCTCTCTTTTGAATTTAGTTTTCAACTCTGCATAAATATTTAGATCATTGTCTTTTACTGTTAGCTTATCTATTCAAATTGCTTCATTCAAAAGTAATCTTCTGAACACACTAACCCTTCTTTCGCTGTTCTTCAAGTTCTAAACTTGATAAGATTTTAGTATATAAAGTTTAAAAAGCATAATTCAACCTCCCTTCTTATGCGATTTCATATCAACAGGGATATGTGCTAGATTTCAATCAAACCCAAAGCAATCACACTTAAATGTTGTTAAAAGAATCTTCAGATATTTATTAGGTACTACTAATCTCGACTTATGGTATGAGAAAGGTACATCTTGTGAGGTTGCAGGTTATTGTGATGCTGACTTCACATGAAACAAAGAAGAAAGAAAAAGCACCAGCGATTGTTGCTGATTCTTTGAAAATAGTTTGATCACGTGGTCATGCAAAAAGCAAAATATCATTGCTCTCTTTATTGCAGAAGCAGAATATGTTGCAGTGACGAATTGCTGTATTCAGATGCTGTGGATTAGAAATCAGCTAAAAGATTATTACTTAAGGTATTCCAAAATCCCCATCTTCTGTGATAATACTAGCGCTACAAATCTTGCTAAAAATCCCATTTAGCACTCCAGATCAAAATATATTGATATAAAGCATCATTTCATTAGAGATCATGTTCAAAAAGGAGATGTTGAATTAATATTTATAAATACTGAAGATCAAGTGTATGACATATTCACTAAACCTTTAGCCAAAGATCATTTTTGTACTCTAAAAGGTTTATTAAACTTAAAATAAAAAAACATAAATAAATAAATAAATAAATAATTTTCTCTACTCAAACTTCTCTGGGTATTCTACCTTCATAACTCTAAACTGAAGCCAAAAAGATATTAGCATATTAGTTCAGAAAGAGATATTTGGGATGAAGAAATAAGCGTCCAAGCTCAGAAGTTACTGCAGCAGATGCTGAAAATAATTCAATGGACAATGAGGAATGTAAGTAAACTTCAAACATGGGAACAAGCATTCTCACTTTTCCATGTTATTAGAAGGAACATCAAGATTCGAAGTATCTTCAAGGAACAGAACACTGAAGCTTCCTGAAACTCCACTTATGGCAGAAATGCAATGTTGTATCAACATCCGCGTCAACAAGCTCAAAACTTAGGCACAAAGACACCTCAAATGATTTCTCGCCAGTAACAATGGTGCTAGTGATGTTGTTCCTAACTTCCAGTACACCTCTATTTTTTATTTTTATTTTTTGCTGATGACAAAAGGGGGAGAAAAGAAATGAAAATCTTGTGCTGAAAAAGATAGTAGGAGTAAAACTGAGGGGGAGATACTCAAAGAGAAGTTTAAAAGTCTTCAAAATCTCTTTGAACATATGCATGTCATGGATACCATATAGTCTTTATCACTAATGCATGACAAAACATATTGTGTCTACTACCATAATTCATTTCATATTACATAAGCATCAGTTGGGTATTCTCATAACATGACTGAAAAAATTCATAATATGTACATCTTCAAGCATCAGTCTAAAAAGAGGTAGAAAAGGAATGTGCTGAATAAGAAATTTATTTAAAGAAAATACCTGTTCGTCATTTATTCAAGTACACTTAAATGTTAGGAAGTCGTTTTATGACTAAAATCAAGCTGATTGGTAGATTTGGACTAAAACAATTACATCTTCTTTAGTCTTGGTGATACAAATTAAAGAAACATTTTGATTTAAATAAAAAAATATCATCATGAACCAAGCAGTTCTAATTTGAGTCAACTTAAGGTTTCAAATTTTTTTTCTTGAAGATATTTAATCAAGCCTTAAGAAAAAGACTTACTAAGATTTAAGAATCATGATGTTTTGAAAGAAAATGCAACTTATCATATTATAGTCTATATTATTTCTTTCAACATTTCTTCAAAAGATTTTTTTCAAATTGGCTTGTCATCATAAGAAAGGTGGAGATTGTAAACTCCAGAACTCTTGAGAAAGTATAACCTTTATCATTTTGAATGACAACAAAATCAATTTAAAGAAAATACTTTGAAGAATGACTAATGGCTGCTTTGAGTTTCTTGACTATGCTTAACAGATATTTTTTAAGTGCATTATCAGACTTAAGCGAGAATAATTTCACTTTGTATGTGTGAACATGTTATATCGCAAAAAAAGAGCATCAGCCTAAATGAGGTGAAAATTATATTAAGCAAAATATGCTCTTATGCAACAAGGAATAAAGCTCATCAAAACAAAAACAAGAAACCAAAGAAATGGTCGTTAAAAAGTAATACTGAACTTCAGAAAGAATGCCTACAATGAAGATAATGTACAAAAGCTAGAAGTAACGTGTTACACAATCTTTAACCATCACAATCATGGATTATTCATCATCAAAAGCCAAGATTAAAGATCAGAAGATAACTGAATCAACAAAGAACTAGCAATGCTCTTCAGAAAGTTTGCTTCACAAAAACTGAGGAAAAGTGTTAAATTTGAAATTCAAAATCAAAAGTCAAGTCAGTTTCTTTTAACTGGCACATCATCTTTTCAGTACAATTGATCAACTATGAAAAACATATAAAGGAGTTCAGAAACTATGCTCAAAAGTAGAAAATTAGTTTTTAGTAGACCTCGGAAATCTCAACTTATCAACGACTTCTGAAAAAGAGCTCTGACACCAGATGAGCTACTCTTGTATATTATGTTTCCAAGACACAATCTAATGCTCGACACGTGTTGCTTGGATAGAAGATCAAGGACAATGGTAACAAAGGGAGACCATCTATACATAGAGATGATTGAGCCTCCAAGGACAAGGTGAAGAAGAGAGCCAAAACGCTGAAAAACCTTTCCAAATCCTTCTGTGAAATATGACTGATAATTCCTCTGTATATTAAAATCTTCTTTCTAAGTACCAGATTGTTCACACGTTCTTCCGCAGAAGAATCATTAGAAAGAAGTCACTCAAGTTATCTTTGATCTGTCATTTCATCCCACTTGAAAAGAAACTTGAGTGTAAGATAGTTTGAGCTAAACATTACACACCAAACATCTGTATCCTCAAACTGGTAGTGATTGGAAGATTAATAACTTGAGGAGGCTATGGCAAAACTACTTGTTGTGTGATAGTAAGAGTTGTCTACTGTCATTAATGAAAGCTTGGGAAGGCTATTGTAAAGACTATCCAGTATTTTTTATCTCCTCGGGTTGAGGAAGACTAGTGAAACTCAATAGTGACTGGAACTCGATGTAGGCAGGTGTTGGCCGAACCAGTATAAAACTCATATTCAGTATCTTCTTATCCTTCATTTCTTTATTTTCAGCATTGGACTCTGCATCAAATATCTTGATTATTATCTCTTATTCTTAATCCATTTACTCAAACTGCTTAACTCAAAAGTTACTTTCTGAAAATTTAACATGTTTTCCGTTGCACTTCAAACTTAATGCTTGATAAATTTTCAATATAAAATTTCAGTTTCAAAAGTTTTAAAAAAGGTAGCATGATTCAACCCCCCTCCTTGTGCATTTCCTAACAAACAAAATTTTCTCAAAAACATTGGGAAGAACAAAAACGAAAAAAAAAAAAGAAATATCTCGGAACAAGAATAGGGAAGGTGATGCGAGTGATTTTTATACAAAAATCCTTTACAATCCTATTACAGCAATCCTATTACAGCATGAACGTGGTGAGTCGGTGGATGATAATAAAGAGCACAATAGGTAAGAACGAAGAACAACTTCAGCGAGCACACACTAACCCCTAGCATTTTGTTTCTTTTTTTCATAAATAAACCTAAACAAACGAGACTAGGGTTCGTGGGTGGCAGTAGACACTCTAACATGAGAAAAGAAAGAAAAGGGGCCAAGTTTCATTTGTAACGCATTATGCGTGGGGAGAAAGGATGTGAGTGTCTTTGAGGGCCTTCATCACTTAAGCTGGGTGTATGTCATTAGGGCCATCCATGTGGCTCTCACAATGCATAGTGGAATGGAATCCATTTAGCATGGATGTTAGGTGGACCTTGGGCCTACCAACACAAGGAAAAAAGGAACAAAACTAAAAAATTAGGAATTAAGCATGAGCTATTTAATGGATGGAGAACTCTTACACGTGGAAGAAAGAGTGGAAATGGATCTTCCCCAAGTGTAGCCTTGGGTGATTGCTTTCACAAAGCATGAATATAAATGTGATTATAGAGAGATAAAACTTTTAAGGCAATATTACCACAATTGTTAAAAAAAATTAAAAGTAATATTTTTTTATGAATTTAATTTCAATTAATTGACAATGTAAAAAAATTTTATACTATCATCCAATCATATATTATCAAATCAATAAAAATAATTAAGCCTCATACTTGTTACTTAAAAAATCATGCAAATAAAATGATTTAATTAGTGTATAAAAATTAAACTCAAATTTTATTAAAGAACAATTTTTTTTGAGTTTTCAATACATTTGAATTGAATGCATTAAAAACTTACCGTTTTTATTCTTTAATGAGTGCTTTTATAAAGATACTAGTTACAAAAAAACTCAACCTTTAAATATTATTATACTTATATTATTTATAAGATTATCTCATTTATCTGTCCATATAATGACTTTATTAAATTGAAAGTTGATAAATAATAAAATATATTACAACTTAATTAGTGAAAAAGAAATAATAATTATGCAGAAATCGAACTCTTCATAAACTCACCCTAGTAAATAAATATGAAAGTCAATTACTTTAAGAGTAAACTAGTATATACAGAGGTAGAGTCTCGTAGAACCCAAGGGGCCAATGGCTCCCCTCCAAAAAAATTTATTTGGTTTATTTTTATTTTTTATATTTAATTAGATGTTTAAATATTACTTTTTGTCGTAAAGACATTTAAGTTTTATCTTTTTGGTTGAAAAGACATGAGCCAGCCACTTTCTTTTCTTCTTGTTTTGGTCTGAAACCAGCCAGTTTCTTTTGTTGGTCATAAGCCACCCAACTTTTCATTTATTTTTGTCATGAACCATCCACTTTCATGGTTGCACAAGCTAGATCAAAGACGGGCCCATGCACACATCCTATACATTAGTCGTAGTCCGTTAGAAATTCTTTTCATTCCCAGAAAAAGAGATATTTGGGCCTTACGTTCGCCTGATCAATAGAAAGATAATTCTGCTTTCCAGACAGATTGGCTCAGTATATAAAGAATAGATGAAGACAAATTTGGACCACACGCATGACCAAATGAAAAAAATGGATCCACACAGATTGAAGACGGAATTTGATGAGAAGAAAAAAATGAAGACAGATTGCTTTGTGCTTTTGTGTTTGGGGACAAAAATGCACGAAATTTTAATTTTCATCTATACAAATCGTAAGCTTGCCAAGCCTAGCTAATCGTTGTCGTTTCCTTCATTTCAATTCTTTCTGTTTT